>OX443561.1:148963367-150171701 GCA_949372485.1 Cheilosia soror | reverse complement strand
CAACAGTTCCTCAGATCCAAATGAATGACCATCCAATCCATCCCAAGAACTCAATGCACCTTCTAGGAGTCACAGTCAATTCAGGAATCATATGGCAGGACCACATATCCTATATCCCAAGATCGGCGTCCGCTAAGTTGAGCTACCTATTTATGTAGAGCAAAGAGGTACTTTAACCCCAAGCAACTTCTCCTTCTCTACAAAGCACAGGTTAGACCAGGCCTGGAATATTGTTCCCAAATATGGAGCTCGGCCCCAAAACATTCACTTAACCTACTTGACAGCATACGGAGACGAGCAGTTCGACTTATTGGAGACCCTACACTCACATCGAATCTACAACCGCGAGGACATAAAACTTCCAAAACTCCTTCTGTTACAGGACAAGCAAACTTTGGAACTCAAAGACATTATCCCTCAAAATGCAACTTTTGGGCGCCCCATGAGCGCTTATGCTCATAAGTCATGATCATGAGTCATGCTCATGACCATACAGTACACTTAAAAACCGCGAGGACATAAAACTTCCCAAACTTCTTCTGTTACAGGACAAGCAAACTTTGGAACTCGCTTCCTGGGGATATGTTTCCAGAAGACTACAATTTGCAGCAATTTAAGCGCATTTGTACCGGTAAGCCGATATAGGCCTGTGCAGCCCTAGTAGAGAGTATATCGAAAATAAAAGTCTGGCAGCAAAACGTGGCAGCTGAAGGGTGTGACAGCGCGCATCATTTTCCACAATAATAATAATAAGTATAACCGCACTAATTATAGCCCTAAGCAACAGGGTAGATCAGCTTAAACATGAAAACATGAGTCCAAGACGTTTTGCGCGCAGCCAAGTCCTTGCCAGAATTTTGAGGAGGTACGTCCAGTTAAGTGGGCGCAGTAGCGCAGTGGTTAGTGTGCTGGACTATACTGTGCGAGGGATCCCAGGTTCGATCCCCGGAAAAACACAAATTACATCTTAAGGTTTTTTCAACTGCGCCACCTCCCGCGAACGTCTGACAAACATCCGAGAGTATGACTGTCCTGAAAAAGCTTCTCAATTCAGCCGTTCGGAATCGGCATAAAATTGTAGGTCCCTTCCATTCGTCCCAAAAATAGAAACTCACACAAACGAATGGTTGCGAGAAGCTAGGCCTTGGGTGTCTACCCGCCTGTTGCGCCACCTATTTAATTATTTTTTTTACGTCCAGTTAAGGGTTAAGATAAGTTTGTAAACCTTAAACCAAAATGTGCTGTGACAGAAGATTTAAAAACTGGAACGTACTATCGATACATTGAAAAAAATCGGAATCGCTATATCTACGATTGTGGGAACAAAAGAAGGTAAGGAAATCACTTGGCGAGTGTATAACACATCGAAAACTTTCTTCCGGGGGACAATCTACCATAGAGCAGTTTTTTTTTAGAAAAACGTATAAATAAGTCTGTTTTTATACCCTTTATGATTAACTTTTCTGTTTTTGTTTTGTTTGTAAGATTTTACTGTAATGGCAACACTTACTTACTAAAGGGCAGGCATTTTTGAAAGCCAGGAGTTTTTTCTACATAAATCCGTTATTAATTTTTTTCGCCTAATGTCGACGTCCATTGGGGAAGATAAATAACTATTTTTAGATTTCAATTTCGTTTTCAATTGGGCGCAAAAAAATCACTTTAAGTTATCGGACTCTCCCCCGAACAGAGCTGTCCTAACCCTGAGGCTGAGACAGCTTCTCTTCTCTACGACCGAACGCGCCTTTAAGTTTCGACTATGGTCGGTAAAATGACAGTCAACCTACAATGACAGCCAGACAAAATCGGCCTAAAATACTATAAAGCACACCCTTTGTATAGGTCATGCTAATTACGCCTGGAAAGACACCTTACCGTAACTTAACGCCCTCTTCAACCACTGCAACATATACGTACTGCATAATGCAGCCATAAAAAAACTAATCTCTAGAGCCTAGACAATACGACAGATTGCTCTATAATCAGTATGTACTTCAATAAAAAAAAATCGGTTACGGTAGCGCATTAAATGCCAGTCAGCTAGGTATAGCGTAACCTGCAACATATTGAGAAAACCCTAGTATCACACTGTATTACTGTATCACAGAGAAACGTAGCGGATAACGAATACAACAGTTAATTTCCATGTAATGCGCCATACACTCGACCCAAGCCCCACGTACCCTACCCACACTGCAAGTACATACTTGAGTACTTGCTGTCAACGAATGCGAGTACTCTGTGTAAAAGTCGCATGCTATTATCGCTGTTCGCCTGATACCTCTCAGTACACTTTGTTACTTAATGCCGACCACGTTTCCCCACATCAAGCCGGTGCTGTGTGGACGTTCTTCCCGTGGGGAGCCAGCTCTTAGACCAAAAAGGTGGAGAACTTGCATTCAAAGTTACAAGCCTACCACCGCAGCAATTACTATACTACTTCTATTACACTGGGGAAATCATGCAGGGTTATGGTCTTCTCCTTTTCATATTTCTCCTGCTATTCGTAAAGTCGACGTACGACGACGACGATGACAGAGTACAAACAAAAAACGAAATCAATTGAATGCGAGAACGAGAGTCATGACCGCGGAAAAAACAGCTTCCCCACTTCGGCTGGGGGGCGATAACACTGCCTCACAATGTAACCACAGGAGAGCACCAGGGTGCACTCGCACTGCATGTTTGAGTTACATCGGGACAAGGAGCTCAGAGATTTTGCAACAATTTCGCATCCGAGAATCGTGAAATCTTCGAGAAGCGCCGATGACTCCCCATAACCGCCAAGCATCCTCGTCATCGCGCTCGTTGTAACCCACATGACGCGCTGCAGCCGCAGCACTGCAATTGCAGATCGCGAATACGTCGATGTACTTGCCAGTCAGTACACTGACACAACACAAGTCGACTGGATTTCGTGTGCTGTTTGCTGTATGGCGGGAGAGGGGCTTCCCGATGCACTTTTGGCGCCAAAACTAAACTGCATGCAGTTAAGATGCATTCGCTGCACTTGCAGTCGAGTCTGGGCGACTGGTATCAAATGTTGAGGAAGAAAAATCATGTGGGGTTCACGCGAGTTTTTTTTTCCGTCGACTGTATAAGGTGCATGGACTTGGGGGTTGAGAAAAGTGTTATCTGAAATTTTGTTGCTAATAGACGATGCAGCTTGCAAGAGTTTTCCGAAAAAACCTATCCCGCACTATCGCTGGGGTACAATTTTCCTTGAGCGCGGCGTGTTGCTATGAGTTTTTCTATTCACACTCGCATCTGTGAGGTAGTTTCTATTAGATTGCATCATAGATGCATTTACACACAAACTATTTGTTAGACACATGTAGTCGCAAAAATGTTTGCAGTCTGCAGTTGGCAAGTGGTGCCACTCATACCGCATTAGAGACTGTGCACTTAGCGAGAGCTCACTCAGCTCCATTCTCCATACGATAGAGTATTTGTTGTCTATTGCTGGTGCTGCTCGGTTTTATGAGAACTTGTTCCCCATTTCTCTAGGTTGACCATTGAATTTCTGTCTAAACATTTGCAGTTGTTGCATGCAACAGAGAACGAACGCACAAATTGTACTGCCTCCTGGTAATGCCTGAGGGTGTGTGTAGAAGTTGAAGAAGATTTTTTTTATAAATTGAGTCCCGACAATGTTAAAAACTATGTCAATTTCTCGAATTACTCATACGCCCCCGGTTTCATAATCACCCTCCATATTGGTTTACTAGCTTTATACAGGGATGTCAGAGCCGAAAAGCAGTACACCAACCATTTAGTATACATACGGCTATATGGCATCCAGTGCTAATGGTTTGGCGCCAAAGAGAAAACAGCCGTAGGTATAAACTCTCTGTGCTTTCTTCTGATAGCCCCATATTTGGTATACGAAGACTGCAAAAACTTCTGCAGTGGTGCCAGTGAGAAAAAACTTTCTGTCAAAACCATTAAGATTAATTTTAAGTACAAACTTGTAGAAACGTAGCATTTTTCTCTACTTACTGCTGGGAGCTCAAAAATGTATATTAATCGGCAATGATTTTGAATACAACAAGTTCCTTTTTCCTCTGAGACTTCGAAACTGACAAGTACAGCCATCTTGTTAAGGCCATTTAAATTTGAGTGTTGGTGAATTCTGGATGCTATCTGTCAAGCAGCTGGGGCAAAGTGAATTTTTTTAAGTTCAGGCAAATTTTCGAAATTTGGAAGTGACTGACGGACGCGCGATCGATCCTTAATGAATGGGCATGTACAGAAATCTAGTGATCTCTGTTTGGACTATAGATTATGCATTTTGAAGTTGACCGTTAAATAAAACCCTGCTATACAGGAGACCGAAAATGAACATTTTCAAAAAGACTGTTTTACGGGCTTTCTAACTTTTCAGGTGACATTTTTGTAAACAACAAGAAAATTAGAAATGGCGAAAAGTCGCTTTGCACATAATTAACCTCCCACTCATTCTAAATCCTACAGCGACCACAGGCAGGGGGGTTGCCTTTTATGGTCTTTTGTTTTCATCGGGCAACATCTGTTCCTGAAAAAGCTGTAAAAGAGTGAAAAAAAATCATTGAGTTGTTCGAAATGAAGGATGTCCCAAAATTCAGGCAACATTTGAATTTAGATACAGTGATGCCAACGGAAAATAAAAAAAGATAACAATGCGACAGCTGGCAGTCGGGGTTAGTAAAAAAAAGAGCGCCATACGAAAGAACAACTCAATTTCATTATTCAGCAATATTTTAAAAATAATGAAGGCAATTTTCCAACAAAATCATCTTCAAATTCAGTGATGAAGCTCATTTTCATCTTAATGGCTTCGTTAAACGTGGAAATGGTTGCATTTGGGGTTCAAAAAACCCAGAAGTATTTGTGGAGAAACAAATGCATCCACAACACGAGGCTGTTTGGTGCAGATTTTGGGCTGGAGGCATTATTGGGCCATTCGTCTTCGAAAATGCAGCTGGTCAGGTAGTAACAATTGATGTTGTTCGTACTCAGTTCTTAGTGCCTAAATTACAAGATATGGATGTGACCAACATGTGGTTTCAACAAGACGGTGCCACATGCCATACAGCCAGAGAAACAATTCAATTACTCATTTCCTAATCGTGTAATCTGCCGTTTTTGCAAGTTAAGTTAAGTCAAAAAAATTGGCCATCCAGATTTTGTGATTTAACGGCCATAGAAAATGTCAATAAAAGTACCTACTTGCCAGCAAAGCCGTGTCGGCCAATTATTCGATGTGCTATTCTCCATAACCCCAATCTTTATACTCTATGTCTATGAATCAATAAGCTTTGGAATTAAGAATCTGTATTTTCTATCAAAATTACATTTTGCGTGAATTATGGGACACCCTTTACCTAGTCGTTGGCGAATTAAAAAAATGCTGAGCGATTTTTTTTTCTGTAATAAGTTAGTTTTGACGTTAGCTAATCATTAGTTGTTTTTCAGTGAGGGCAAAGATAAAGTTTAGCCAAACTTTAATTCTAACGTCACTACAAAACAACCCCGTATATTCTTCACATATGCATTCGAAATATTGATCAACATTATACAGGCAACAGGCATTCTTCAAGTCACTACGCATTCACCCTAACCTCCCATTTCCTTATAGGTAGACATTGCCCCTTCTTCTTCCTCTGTCTTCATAAACCATTAATGTTGTAACTTAGTCTCATCTGTCTTTATTGTTGATTTTTAATTTATTGGGAAAGTTATAAAAATGCCACTGGAATTGAATTATTGCGATGCCATGCCACAAAGCACAGACCAGTTTATTTGAAATACCGAAAAACCATTTGCTGCATATTTTCGAAAAGTCTCTTTGCGTCGATACGATTGCGAATACTTGAACGAAAAATGTTGCCTGCAATACTCATGTTTTCCGAATAGAAAAATGAACTCCCAAATGCTTCCAATACCAACAGCGAGATTCAAATTCCTTTTATGAGCAAGCACATTTTATAAATGCCAACAACAATGAGAAACGTAAACGACAATCCAACAAGCAAAGAGTCTCGACCAGAAAGAGCGAAACTGCCGCCTTCCATCGGTTTTTTATTTTCCAGAGTTTGCGTCTTTCGATGTTAAGTTACTAGGTGGCCACGAACAGTAGCAAGCAATCGAGAAATGAACATCGAACATCTGAGTATTCGGATATAAATGTTTCGTTTATACAGAAAGCAGTTCTGCTATTAAAGGCGGGAAACAAATTATTTCGCTCGCGCCACAGTACATTTGGATGACGTCAAGAAAGAGAAGGCAAACCAGTAAATGCCAAGAGAAGTGCGATTTGTCAGCTACGTTCACCTTCACGGTTCGCGTATATGTACTTGGATTTGGTCAGAGCATTGTTATCAACGGACGAAGGGGCGAAAAAGTTGATTTTTGTATGCGAATGCGATAGAATAAAAATATAAGTTGGGCCTTGGGGAAGTCTATCCAGTCGGAAACATTATGTATTTCAAAAGTGTGCTCTTTTGCTTAACAGATTTTTAAAATTGTTCTCCAAACTTACGGAAAAGTTACAATTCTGTATCCCTATATGCCATTCATAGTGGCAATTGCTGTCATGTTTCCGAGCTATAGCGATTGTAGCCTATGTCTAGCCACTTTTATCCTACTACTTATAGAATGTAATACGGCGGTTAATATTAAATAAATTTAAATAATACCAGGACTGCACGACGTGCTATGGAATCCGTACCATCGGGCAGGCGTCCTCTAGGTAGACCAAGGATGAGATGGTTAGATCAAGTCCATAATCTCTCCACCCACTTAATGGACAAGCGGACCATTGAAAATGAATGAATGAATGTATGATAAATAATATTAAATAATTATTCTCACTACATCAGACAATAAATGTTCACAATACATTTTGAAGCATCTACAATTCTCTACAAGATTTGAATGATTCTTGTTTTGTTCGTCTTGAAAATAATTTGGAATAGGTACCTCAAATGAAAAGTCAGAACATCGAAAAAAAATCTAAATTTCCATTTTGTAATGGGCATGTACTTACTTACTTAAGTGGCGCTACAGTTCGGGGTGGACCAAGGCCTCAACCAATACGCCTCTTTAGTTAGCACGATCTTCAGACCGCCTCCAGTTGCGCACTCCAAAAAAAAGGTCCCCTTCCACCTGTGTGCGCTCTTCTACTGCGTTGTCCCTCCGAATTGGAATCGAGGACTCTTCGGGCCGGATCGTTATTGTCCATTCGCTCTACATGTCTTAGCCATCTTAGTCGACTGATACGCACTTTTCTGACCAGGTCGATGTCGCTGTACAGCTCGTAGAGTTCGCTGTTAAATCTCCTCCTCCAAAGCCCTTCAACGCAAACGGGACCGAAAATTACTCGAATAATTTTCTGTTCGAAGCGACCAAGATCTTCATCCGCTTTTGATAATGTCCATGATTCTGCGCCATAAAGCTGGACTGGGATGATGAGGATCGTATATGGAGTCTCCTTTGTGTTTCTCGACAAGGTCTTTTTTGTTTTTTTTTTTTTTTTTTAGTAAAAAGGGGATTCCAAATCCTGGAGCACTCAGACGAATCTCGGTCCATTGTTCTACTAAGCAGAAACCCCTTTTTTGTTGTAGTGGTGGAGAAACTCTGACATTATTCGTTTCTCTTTATGGTCAGTGGCAGAGTATTGCTGTCCCCCGCCGGGGCTCGAACCAACGCCGCTAGGGTCACAAGCAATGACTCTAACCACTACACCATGGCCACCGCCTAGGCCTTACTAATCAATTGCCTTCTTAGGCCGAAGTAACAGCGGTTAGCAAATGTAATTCTTCGCTTGATTTCTAAAGTCATGTCATTTTCAGAGTTAATAGCGGAGCCGAGGTAGACAAAGTCCCAAACTACCTCAATGTTATAGCTGTCTATCGTGAAGTTCTGTCCGATTCGTCGACGTTGTGTGTCCCTTCTTGTTGACAGAATTATGTTTTGTTTTGCCCTCATTCCCCACTAAACCCATTTTTGCCGCCTCTGTACTGATACTTGCAAACGCACCAGTGACAGTTCGCTGTGTTCTGCCAATGTGATGCCAATGATGGTGTTGGCTTGCAAGTTTCGCATAATTTTCTCAAGAATGATGTTGAAAAAGTCTCATGACAGCGCATTACTTTGTTTAAATCCGTTTTTGACATCAAAGGTCTCGGCGAGCGTTCTCCATCGTCATTCTGCATAATCTGAAAAGTTTGGCAGGGATGCCAAAACTAGACATGGCTCTGTAAAGCTCTATAAATGCTATCATATTGGGCCTTAAAATCGATAAATAGATGGTGAGTATCGATTTGGACTTCTTGGGTTTTCTCCAGGATCTGCCGTATTTTGGTGGGTTGTGGACTCACCTGGCTTAAAACCGTACTGATATAGGGTCCGATCCAGTTCGTTGACAAAAGGCTTCTGACGTTGCCACAGCGTGACAGCTGCTATACAAAAAAAAAAAAAATTAAAATCTTATATCTCAAAACTCACCGAACTGATTTTGATAAAATAGCTATTGGCCAAAACCAGTTTCTTTGAAGTTTGGTCAAATTTGAACAAAGGAGCGTCCCATAAAAAAAAATTAAAAATCGTATACATATCTCGAAATCTACCGAAATGATTGAGCTAACATTTTCAGGCATTAAACGGGCGTCAATTCATTTCAATTATGAACAAGTTTCATTCAAAAAACGAAACATAAACTCTACACAGTTCAGCCAATATTGCCGATTTCAATGAACTAGTTTTGGAAGGTTGATTGGAATGTTTCGAATAATAGCATTAAAGAACGAATATGATTCTTGAATAAACTTCAACAACAAGGTTAAATGGATAAAAATAGTGCTACTTGGGTTTTTCAAAAGCACCATCACCTACTCCTCAAAACAGTCGAATCCTTGCTAAAGAAGGCTGAACGAATAAATCATTATACATTTTGGGGAGGCGTCGTTGCTTATCTATCACAGTGATTAAGCCAGTACTAGGGTGGAATTTGTTCAATTCGCAATTTATTCTTCTTAAGAGAGTGTTGTAATGAAGTAAAAAATCTTAATACAAATTACCAACATTTGAACTTAACTCAAGAAGTGCTATGATTCCCATTTATTGCATTCAGATCTTCCTGTTTTATATCAACATTTTAATCGAATAAATATTATCAATAACTATGCTACAATTGAGTCCGTTGTTAGGCGAATGTTTATTTAATCAATAATTTCACAAGTATACTATGAGTAGTGGAATCCTCCGTTGATACACAAACAAGTTGTTTATTTAGTACATTTCTAGCCACCAATCATGCCCAATCTCAAGCCAACGACCAGAGTCGATGTCATTGGAAATCTCGATTTGAATCCAGAAAAGGATTCTGGATTTTTCATCGAGTCCAAGCAGCAGAAAAAATTTCTAATGTAAGAAGAACTCTTTAACAATTTCCTTCAAAAAAGAATATAACATATTTCCCCCAGAAAGCCTCCAAACTGGGACAGTGCCGGTGATAGTATCGATTTACTGGCCATCCAAAATGAACGTGAATATAGAGACATGCTTCAGCTCCAAGAGGATATGCTTAAAAATGCCCTTATTCAAGGAGAAGTAAACTCAAATCGTGTTCAGGAGATATACCAATTGCATTCGAATTTGCGGAATCGTTTTTCAGAGGTAAACACCTTCATGAAGGATTGTGATCATAAGAAACGTGTTGCGGAACAGAAAGTAGTTGAAGAGAAGGAAAAACAGGAGGAAATGAAAAATACAATAGAGAAGTATAAATGTGATATTGACGTGTTGACACAGTTTCGAGACACTCTGTCTGATACGGTTAAGGATTTTGAGCCCTACGAAAAGGTTATTAACGAGGTTATTGCCAACACAGATGCTTGGAGTTCAGTGAAGGAGTGCATGGATAGATGTGATGCCTTAAGTATGTTTGCGGCCTGTGTCATTTCAATACTAATAATATATTTGTTCATTTCATTTTTAGTGTTAGCTCGGACTGAAATTGCTAAAATGGAGAAATATAAAATCAAAGAAATTGAAACGATGCGTGCTCAAATGGTCAAAATGGCCAACGAGTCTGCGCTAACAGTACTTGGGTTTATAAACGAATTAAATCAGTTGGAGAAGGAATATGATCGGGCTCGTGCAGAATGTTTAAAGTGGGAGAAGGTATTGGCCAATATTAAGAATTGCATTGCTGATAATAATCTTACAAAGAAGAGAATGATCGATGGGATTCAGCTTATGTATCGAGATTTGTGTAAACGCAGAGGTTAAGCAATTCAAAAAATGTAAAGTTAGTTTTAATATATGTATAATGAGGTGCTTCTTTATTGCAGGACTAAATCCGATCCACAAGAAATATGATATTCAGCAGCAATTGGATTTCATTATGAACGAAATTGAAATACTCCAAAAAGTAGTAGAGCAATGTAAGAAAATGAAAACATAGAATTTGTTTAAATATAGCATAGTCCTTATCTGATTTACAAGATTAAAGCTTCTTGATTTTATTTGATATATAATGGGTTTTTCAATAAGAGCGCTACAAAAGTTTTTTTAAATACAGTCAAAATCGGTTATAACGACCTTCAAGGGACTGACGGATTTGGTCGTTATAAGCGATAGGTCGCTGTAACCGATATCAAGGTGCATACATAAATTAATCTGTTTTACATTTTTTATTTATTTTTATAGTTTTTATTTGTACCAGACAGATATATGTACATACAAACGAGATAACTTTATGCAAACCGAATAAAATCAAAACTCTTCGACCACTCGTCACACAGAAAAATTTGCACTAATTAATTTCCCCACCTTTCAAAACCAATACTAAGCGCAAAAATAAAGAATAATAATATCTCAACAAACGGAGAGCTGTAACATGTCTAGACAGATACATCGCATGTACAGACCCATAAATACTTTACCGTTTCAGAAAAAATGCAGTCGCACAAGCAGCTGCGTCGATCTTAGTCGTTATAACCAATATTTTATTTCAAAACAAGGAAAAAATCGGTCGTTGTAAGCGATATGTCGTTGTAAGCGATGTCGTTGTAAACGATTTGTTATTCAATGGGTTTATAATGGAGCTCAGCCGGGACCTAAGAATTTGGTCGTTATAACCGATACGTCGTTATAACCGATGTCGTTGTAAGCGATTTTGACTGTAAAACAAAAACGGTTTTGGCTATCAATGAAATTCTTTATTCCTGTGAAAGTACGTTCGATACCATTATGTATGGAACTCGATTTCTTTTGCATGGCCACCACGGGCACGCTTGCAGAAGTCCAGACGCTGAACCCAATTTTCGACGGTTTTCAAGCATAAATCGGCCGATACTGCTGCAATTTCACGTTCGATATTCGCACGAAGTTCATCAATCGTCGCTGGCTTGTTGGCATAGATAATAGACTGTTGGAACCACATGTCCTCCAAGACCATATCATCCAATTGGGGCCAAAAATATTCGGTTATCATTGAACGGTAGCGATTCCCATTCACAGTAACGTGCCGGTCTTGATCATCACGCAAGAAGTACGGCCCAACGACGCCGCCGGCCCATAAACCATACCAAACCGTAATTTTTTCGGGATGCAATGATGACTCATGGAGTACGTGTGGATTGCTGCCTAACCAATACCGCATATTTTGTTTATTGACGAAGCCATTCAGCCAGAAATGAGCCTCATCATAAATTGGACGTAGCGCTCTTAAACGTTGAGGCCACTGACTCCGAATTTTGGTAGTAAATTTTAATAATTTCGACTCGTTGTTGGCTCGTATCAGCGTTACCGATGGCCAAAATGATAAAGTCGCCAAAAAAGGTCGCCAAGAGTTTAAAAAGGTCTTTAAAATGTCTTATACAGGCAAATAATTTACTAATTTGTTAGCAATATTAGCTTATTCATCTACCGACGACTTGGAATTAATCGAACATAGTTTTGATGAAGTCAAACCACAATGTGAATAGTAATTTCACGCATATGACAAATAGTACGAAAAATGTCTGTCCATTTGTGGCTGATAGCTTTTTCAGATCTTACTATGTACCGGAAATTCGTTGAATAAAAAGTTTGTAAGATTCTCAGTGGAGAGGTAATATCTTGTTCACTCGAGAGTAAACACTTTCACTACAAATCAATAAACATTTATAAAAATGGTTTTCAAATGCATTTCGGCATTTGGCCAATCTTAAACCAAAATTCTTTAACATTTGGTTCCTCAAAATAGTTTAAAAAGCGTTCGTCACTTGAAACTGCCTTCAGCAATTTTTATTCAGTGGTGGTTTGCTCTGTGCATAATCAAAGATGCAACAATGGTGAAGCAGAGGTAAAACAAAAGTCGCCCATCGGTAACGCTGGCTCGTATATCTTTCCATCATGAAATGAGAAACCTTACTGAAGAGAAATGTCAAAAGAGCGGCAAGAAATTCGGCGTCGTTTGCTGTCCCTGTCGCCCTGTACTTTTGTAGCGTCCCTATTGAAAAACCCTGTACAATACATATATATTTTTACAGATTGTTGTAAGTATCTCGGAATGACGGAATACGATCTTAAAAATTTAATTCAGAAAATTGTTGCCTACACTCTACGAGCAAATACTTTTGAACATTTGACAGAAAGTTAAATTTGGCGCCTTACACCATATATATATAAATATTCTGTTTGACATTTGTGACAAGTTTATGTTTGGAGTTATAATTGCGCGGAGCTGTCTGTGATTTCCTTCTCTTTAATACATTTGCTTTATTATGAAAGATCTTATGATGATTCCAAAAAGCACTTAAAGGACTTCACATGGAAAATTGCCCAAGCTTGGTCATTTATTAAACGTCAATACTTTGTTGGTAGTTATTTTTGTGTCGGCTGGTTTGATTGGAAATTGGCCACTCTTGCCAACCTTTATGTTTCTTATGTCGAGAACTGAACGAGAAACAATCATTTTGGGGTAGAGCGAATGGACGCAAATGCTCTGGCCCAAAAGATCTTCGAATCCACACCCGAGGTTCTGCTCCAAATTGTCGCAACATTTCATTTCTTTTTTTGATAAAGCTGCCCAGGCCGCGACAACTACAAGACATTGTCAACATTGAATATAAGAAATCGCTTCACTTTATTCATCGTCGCACCATCGCGTGCGTGTTTGTACTGTCAAGTGTCAACTCATACTGCCATGTATATAAAATTGGGCAGGCCAAGTTTCGTTGTCGAGCCTTAAAAGTCAACGTATTTCTTTGAAATACATAGCTTTTAGTTTAAGCTTTAGAAAACTTTTGACACTAAAACTTCATTGTTGACGTATCTATTTTTAAACAAAAACATTGGCCGCGTTCCATTGACCGCTAGTCATCTAGCACATAATATCCCTGATGGAGGAACGCTGGCGCTAGAGATCTAGCGGCAGCGGCAAAGTGACATTGGCAGCGTTCCATTGACCGCTAGTCATCTAGCACATAATATCCCTGATGGAGGAACGCTGGCGCTAGAGATCTAGCGGTAGCGGCAAAGTGACATTAAAACCAATTTCAATTCGTATTATTCCATCTTCATGAGAGTCAAAAACGTATTTTGTGCCATCATACCGCATATTTATTAATACACAATAATTTAAATAATCAAATACAATGTATATTAATTACATAGAAGTTTGAATTCCCATTTTACACCAAATTGGAAATATTTGACTTCTGCTCTTTCACTTTTATTTTGACAGGTCATTATTTTTTTCCAACCTAGCAGTTCATCTTGCTCTAGATTGAAAAATTTCCCAGAAAAGGATATTTCACAAAATGTGCTAGAGCTCTAGCGCAAATGCTGAAATGTCAGTTTTTTTATATGGAGTTTGGCATGCTGCTAGTCATCTAGCGGTCAGTGGAGGTTTGTTCGAATTTTCTTTGGGCGATTATTTGTGATGCCTATTGTCATATATATAAAGATGTCTATAATTTATCTATCAAATCTGCTGGACAGCGAAGAATTGTTTTCCATTTCGATGTCTTATTCCAGAATTTCAGAGAAATATATTTCCACTAGCGGACCCGGCAAATGTTGTTTTGCCTGCTCGTACATTTTCATTGTTTGTCAATTGTTCTGCGACTGCGGTCGATTTATTTAACCGATGTGTTCGGACTGATTCTCTTCTCCGTGTGATTTTTTCTCAGACGTGTGTCCACGAATTATATTGCCTAGATAACTATATTTTTTCCCGTGACTGTAGAAGAATAGCGTTTGAAATGTATTATGAGAGGTGTCACGCCCTTTTGTGCAATTCCGCCAGGTTTTGTAAAATGCTTCAATCAGGCAATGTTCAGATATAGTGATTTAAATAACTTTGTTGTATGGGTGCTGCCGTGACGTTTTCCAATACTATCCACACTTTAACTCCCATGGAAGTCGAGAAATAGCTTTAAAATGTATACTTTTTTTTACGGGAGGTACTACGCCCCTTTGTCAAATTTTGATCAAACTTTCACAGAAACACCTTTGGACCAATAACAAATATTTTCTTAAAAATTGAGTTCAATCAGTTCGGTAGTTTTTTAGGCTCGATGAAATTAGGCTCCAATAAAAAAAGGCCCAAAAAAAAAATGAAAAAATTGGTGATTTTTCATTATTTTAGGGCGTTTTTCCATTAATAATTTGGGGCAAAATTTCATTTTTTTTGTGAAATTATGCCCCAATGTGAAATCGATTTTAGATTTTTAAGAAATATCACCCCCAAAATAATGAAAAATTACCCCAAAAGAATGAAAAACGCGAAAAATATGTTAGAATCGATTCTCAATATTATGATGTTCCAAAGAAATATCACCTCAAAAGAATAATAGGTATATCACCCCAACTCTATGAAAACCCCGAAATACAACGCAATAAAAAGTTAAAAACTGTTTGTAATTGTTTGTTTTTTTTTTTTTAAATAAAAACTTGAATTGTACTGTCAATACTTTGCTTGCAATACGGGCAATTATAATTTTGCCTATTATTATTATTTCTCTAATTTTCTAATGCTAAAATTAAAAGTTATTTCAAAAACTGAGCTGCCTTTAATTAAGCCTTGGAAAATTAGAGAAAATAGAAGTTAAAAATTCGCGTCAATGTTAAAGAGGACTTTTTTTTACAACTTCAACGTTTTCAGTAATTTGTTTTTAATGAATAAATAAATTTAATTTTTTTTAAGTGAAAAACAAAGACTAGTTAGAATTAATCTTGCTGCGGTATTATTTACAAAGTGATTTAGGAATATTTGTAAGAAACAAAACGGACGGACGGAAAAACAGAAACAGGTTAATTGTTACGCCCTTGTAACAACGGTATAATTTGCGTTTCATCTAGTAGAGCTTTGTTTTGATAGGTACCAAAATAAGAAAAGGAAAAATGCTTCAAGTGGTTTTCAAACAATTTCAATTAAATGAAAAATCACCCCAATAAAATGCAAAAAGGCCCCAAAAAAATGAAAAAAGGCCCCAAAACAATGAAAATACGTTCAAATTTCATAATAATATTTGTTGTTGTTTGCCAATCATTATTTTGGGGCAATTTTTCATTTATTTGGGGCAATTTTGCATAAATGGAACGGGGTTATTTTTCATAATGAAATATTGCCCCAATTATTGGGGACTTTTTTCATTCATTTTTGGGGCCTTTTTTCATTGGGGCCTTATTTCATGGAGCCAGTTTTTTAGACATAAGATTTTTTTTGATTTCTTTCCTATGCCACGATCTTTTGTCCAATTATCACCAAAATGTCAATCTAAACCATCCTTGGACCCATTCAAAAACCCGGACAAATTTCCATCAAAATCGGTCCAGCCGTTTAGGAGGAGTGCGATTACAACACACGTACAGAAGAATTATATATAGTTGCATAAGACCCCTGGATCCGTATCCCTTGCAAAGTTGCAAAGCAAATTTTGTCAACAATACTTTTGAACCTGTTTGCATTCGAGTCTCTCCCAGTCTACCTTCTATCGGCTAGGTCGTTGAACTCTGTTTGCATTCTGTGCTTTACCTTCAACACTATACCTATACTTATACATCAACAAAAATTCTCCAAATTTCGTGTTTACAGACAGTCCCTCTCTTTCTGCCTCCAACACTCTTAAGACAAAAGACGACTGCTTTTGGGTATAATTTTAAAATTAAAGGGAGACCTTTTAAAATTCCCATTCCCATTCCCTTACAAAAAATTCAAATTGGGGAATTTGGGGGGGCAGTTTCAAGAGCCAACCAACACAAAACAATAATCACGCTCTGAAATAAAATTATAATTTATTATTATTATATTCCGCTTGCTTAATTGTACCAGGAACGCAGCAGAAATCGCAGCTTCAAAGCCAAGCATTCAGCTGACTACAGTACACACAGTAACAGTGTGTTCATATTTCATTGAGGGGGCCAAGGAACATACTCAACCAAACCGTCAACGCCAACACGACAGCACCATTGCGCTGCTATTTCGTGGGGAAATATGATGACCCACGGGCCACGACCACGAGCGGAGGAGACATTTTTTAAACTTACGAACGATGATGAAATATCGAACAGGGGATGAAAATTGGCGTCAACTTAACATGGGGAAGTCACAGAGTCAGTCCCAGGCGATCATAACTATGTACATATTCAAATAGCTGCTTGATAGAAAAATGTATCTAGCGCCAAAGCGCCTTTATAAGGAGGTACGTTACGTATACGTACTATCGTTAGATAACACTAGAGATTTACCTATTCACATGGGAATCGCAACCGTTGCATTGCAACAATCGTCAAAAGCTGGCGCTTCCAATATACTGTTTTTTGCTGGATTTAAGGGGAGGTCTTCTCACTCTTATATCTACCGTGTAGGCCAAGAAGGCTCCCTCCTAAGAGGATCAAAAAACTTTCTTCAATTTCTTACTCGTGAGAGTGCAAACAATTTTTAGTGAAATTTCCTAACAGGAGAACAGCAACACAGCCCCGACATTGACTTTGAAAATCGTTTGGCATTGAATTTGGCGGGCGCATACGTTTATACCCAACACACGGCACACACATGTGCTCGCACTCGCAGCTCATCCGTCATCCCAACCCAACCGCGCCCTGGAATGGAGGCAGAGGGTAGGTTGACTCTTGACTGCTGGCTGTCTCACGGTAAACGGTGGATAGTGCGCTTGCTCACTTGATAAGAAGCCCAGTACAAAATACAAATGCATTGCTTGGTGGGGAGCAGTATACGGTATACGGAGTCGAGTGTACTGTGTAGTACACCGGCATAATGTTGGTGCAAAGCTACTGAGAATTTGTGTTTTATCAGGCGGCCGCATCAGCCGGTACCTACCGTATAAAATAATTTCCAATGGGCACCTAACTGCCAAGTATGAACTTCTATGACGCTGGAAACCCAAGTGCGCCTCAGTTCATCTCTGGTACCAGTTTGTTGGAATGGGTACTGTCGTGCTTAGAAAATGTGGCTGACTTCTGGAAAAATGGGAATAACCAACCATTGTGTGCGCCTGCAGTTGCAGCATGTAGCCATTAGTAGAGGCTGCTGTGCCCAAGTACGCAACGCACAGGATCAACTTGTAAATAAACTTTCAATTTTCTTGTTGGAAATACATTTTCGAACAAGGGCGTTCGGCAAACAATTTGTAACGGTAAACGAATTTTAAAGTGGGAAAGAGGTCGGCGTTATAACGTTTTTCACTTAAATTTGGCTGTCACCATCGATTTCTTTAAAAGGCCACTAATGTCTGTGTTCAGCATTAAAGTACTGACTGACGAGATGTTATAGCTTTTTACCCGCACATTTTAAATTTACATTTCGAAGGTACCCCTCTACCTATTGGAACTGGAAGTTTTGGTGTACGAGTAACCGTCACTTGCTCAGGCTTCCAAGAGCCTTATAGAGTACCAGTACATAATAGTTTATTGCTCACCTCAATATGACGTGCATTCAGTGGCATTGCGATGATGTCAGTAGGAATAGCGTGGGTTTTTCGTGGGAACTTTTTGTGCGACAAGGATAGCATGTGTCAAGATAAGGTCAGCATGATTTATGGGGGATGTTGTTAGAATTTTCTTATCAGCTTAATGGTCGCGTGTCGTTGTTGTCGAAGATGATTATTGTATATAAATAATTTTGGTTGAGGTTGCTTCGGAATGTGAAAAAAAAAGTCATATTCCCCCATACGGATTCGAACCCGAGAAACTGGAACCAGCAGCAGATAAGTCATCCACTAAGCCACCGCGAGTTAATGAAGATTGGTTTCTAATATGTGAATAAAACCGCATTCTGTATGATATTTAATAATTTTTTAGTATTTTCTTATCAGCTTAATGGTCGCGTGTCGTTGACGGCATGGAATCAGTTTTGTTGTTTTATGTCGCTGGCGTCGATGATGGCTATTGTATATAAATAATTTTGTAGGCATATGTAAACAGCTTGGTGTGACTATTGTCAATAAATAGAAGTTCAAGGTTTGTGGTTATGTAACTATTTTAATGTGAATAGTTTAGTCAGCGACATTTGCTCTTAAATAATAGGTGGATAATATGTATATATTAACGTACTCTGCAGGTTAATATTCATTTACATTAACGAATACGACTAGCAATGTTCTGGTGTGAAAGATTGAGAGAAGGAGAAACATTTTGTGTTTGTGAAGCCGGGTGGTTACAAATAAAATTTACAGATTTGATGTTTTACTCTGAATCTATGAAATTACTTGCGCAGCCAGAATATGGAGCAGAATGTACTATATTTCACATAAGGAATGGCGAGGCTATAACTCCTATTCTCAATTTTAAAATGCAGTTTCAATCTATGCAACATGTAAAATTTAAAATTTTAGGTGAGAGAACAAATTTAGTGATAAGGAATACAGATTTTTTTATTAAATATATCGTTATCCTAATAGGCGGCGAGCTAACTTTGACTGGGTTGATTCTCCCTCACTCGAATTATATAAAACGGAAAGAAAATGAATATCCATCACTTTGTCCATTTGGTGAAAGTGATTTACTTGGCAGTCCCCAGAAGATGAGAATTACGTGATAACGCACATTACTATCAATTAGCTTTTTTTTATATCAAACAAAAGAAAATAATATATAGAATATATAGAAATAAAAATGGTATAAATTTAGCATGCTAGGTGTTTTATTTATTAGTTCATATTTATCACTCGACCTATTAGTAGCTTCAGCTGTAGCAATTTTCTATTAAAATGTTTCTCTTAACATTTCTGTCTTTTCTTACAATCGCCCCATCTTTAATTTTTGGGGTACCTTTACCGATGGATATTAACTTACAACAACCGAACAGTACTAATAACCTCTCTTTTTCACTGAACTTACCCAACAATGATACAGTACAAATAGGTTTATCGTTTCGTTTGCTAACCTTTTCGGATGGTAACACTTTAATCAACACCACAAAGACGGATGCATCTGCATTTCAAAATGATGTCCACACACCACTCACAACAACAGAAAGAAGTTTGCAAAGGAAAATTGTAACTGTGGATGAAGCAATTGAGAATTTTAGGCAAGATTTAATAAAAAAAGAAGCTGAAATATCAGGGATTATTCAAAGCAAATATGTTTTTTATAGACATTTTAAACTAGAATTCGATGATGAACAATTCTTAACTATTCGCTGTTCATATGATAGCAATTATAATATGCGTACTCTAAGTATAAAATGTTTCGAATACCATGAATATGAAACAGAAAGAGTATTGAGTAACGGGGAAGTTGAACTCGTTATGAAAGAGGATCTTGATTACAAATCTGATGTAGAACTGCTGAATTTTAAAACGATGAAGCAAACATATAAAATGACTATTTCCTAAATAAAAAACTTGATGATATTTATATTATAATAAAAACGTTTATTTGTCAAATTACACTTGTTGTTTTAATTTGTTTATGATGAATTATTGATTGTGGAGAGAGATATCCACGAGTTGTGTTCTGGAGGAAAACCGAGCCATTTTACAAATACTTGATCTTTTTTTCTTTTGACTACTTTTTCAATAAGGTAAGTATCAGGAAACTTCGATTTCTGTAGTTCAAGCTCATAGAAGCCGCCTTTCACAGGCTGACCCTGATAATCTTCTAACAAATATGTAACAGGGTTCGTATGTTGAACTTTCGTTATTTTAAAAATTTCTGTTGTCCAATTCGGTGTATATCCTTTTTCAAATACATGTTTGTATTTACTTATTCTGACAAAATCTCCGACGTTAAATTTAGAAAGAATATGAAGTTTGATATGATTATATACTTTTGATAGCAATTGCTTTTCGTTTGCAGCATTGACTTCGGATGGCTTCATTTTAATTGTTCTATGTGTTGAATTATTGTACGTTTTAGTTAGTGGTGCTATCATATCAATCCACCGATACGAACCGTTAGCGCTGAATTCTTTCCACATAAATGTTTTCAAAGTGCGATTAAATCGTTCAACAATTGAAGCTTTGAGAGCACTAAATGTAGAGTAATGATTGATTTCATATTTTTTCGTAAGATTTAGAAATTGCGTATTGAAAAATTCTTTCCCATCATCTGTTTGTAAATTCTTTGGAATCCGACCTTCATTCAGAATTTTTTTCATAGCAATAGTAACCCCAATACCTGTTTTACTTTTAATAGGAATTGTCCAAGCAAACTTAGAAAATGTATCGATTACTGTAAGAAGATATCGGTAATTTTCATTCTCAGACGAATAAATACCCATTTCAACTAGATCAGCTTGCCATAAATCATCGAGACCCTTGATAACGACTCGTCTTCTTTTGAAATTTTTTCGAGCAGGCTTATGTATTTCATCCACAACGTTTCTTTTACTCATCTTTTCAAAGAATGATTAAAACGATACAGTATTTAACCTTTTTGTTAGTAAAAGGTAAAATATTTATTTTAATCTTTTGTATAACAACATCAACTTCTTAACTTTTAACATTCTAATATCAATCATGTAACATGGACAGGTATCTGGTCCAACCCTACATAAATCCGATGACCAAGGACAATTCACAAAATGACATCCAAATTTCGATGTAGTGGTGGATGCTGTTTTAAACGTCCTCAGAAAAGATATAAATCCTATTAGATACTCATGGTGTTCCTCCAGCAGGACATGCTGATATTCTTTCATGAAACCAACGATTTCATCGAAAATCAATGTAGTATTTATGCTGAACATTATTACCGACTCGCCACAACGACTTTCTATAGACACTGAATTGAAAGTAAAAATAAGTTAGCATTTAATTAAATGAGGAGTTCCTTTTTAGGGTCTGTGGATACATTTAAGTTTTGTTCGATTTTTTGTATTTCAAAATGTATGTATTGTCTAACTCGTTCTTCCGCTTTGTCAACATAACTTTTTGTAGCTGCATCTCCCTTTTCTTCTGGATCCCGAATATTTTGTAGTCGTTTCCAATTCAAATCATAATTTCCGTTTTTCATTTTAATAAACCCCTCACCGGGTGGCCCAGGCAATCCCTGTTCTCCCTGTAGACCATTCGGTCCTTGGTCTCCCTGCTCTCCTTGCTCTCCTCTTGGTCCTTGAATAACTCTGGTTCGCGTTCTATTCGAAAAACGTCCAAACTTATCAACACTCATTTTATATTAGTTTTATTGTATAATATTGGCTTCCTTTAGTTCTTCAATTATCGAAACAATCTCGTTCGAGTGATTATTGTGTCCTATTTGATGTGATGCAATTAGAAGTCGCAATCGATCTACGAGCTCATTGGGGTCGTCCCAGAAAATATAGTCTTTTTCTTTGTTTGATAATTGCATTAGTCCGCTTCCTGTAGACGGGGTGGAAATAGGAGTATCTTCTAATAGTTTGCTTATAATTTCTTTGTATTTATATCCTCTATGTCCAAGTACCTGTTTCCCAGAATCGTGATTACGTCTATAAGCATTGGTATCATACAATATGGCTTTGTACATATTTAAATCTTCATTATTGTAAAGGGTTTTACAGGGTTTTTTCTTAAATATTAGTTCGAATAAACCATTTGTTCCTTTATAGGCTTTATTATTGATGTCTATTATGTCTTTTCCGTGAATTTTGAATTCTTTATTACCCATCTGTAATTTACCGTTTTTCACATGTACTCCGTACACATCATCAATGGTGTTTGAATTATTTACATACAAATTTATATATTTCTGGGGGATTTCCCCAAATTTTTCAAAGTCTATTTGGCCCGCAAAGTCACGAACAAGGTTTCGTCGACGAAGCTTACGTTCACTTCGACCCCTTTTTTTAGTTTTAGGTGTTACTATGCTAGATTTCGGGGTACTGTCACTGATGGTTGAAGCGTTGCTCTCATTGGGAGTGATAAATTCATCATTATCATACTTTGTTTTCTTGAGTGGAGGCACAAAATCATTTTGCTGTTCCTTTATTGTATATATGTTATTTGATTTGTCGAGTAGTTCTTTAAGCGGCTTAGTAATTGGTTTGAAAGTTTCTTCTAATTGAAATTCGGTTACTTCCCTATCATTCCTTAGAGCTTTATATTTTTTTCGTAGAGCATCAGTAGTTTTAACGAGTTCTTTTGTTAGTTCTTCGTTTAAATGCATCATGATGCTAATTTATTGTTTTTTTTTTACAACAGTGAGTAAACGAGTTTCGTAGGCTTTGAAGCAGTCTTTCAAAAGATTTTAAACTGAATTTGATATTCGCTGTACGATTTTTAAATGATGAACAGCTAGTTTTGAACCGCGATGACCTGCTTTGCACTGTTACGGACTGAACGCTGTACACCTTTGAACTGCTCTGATAGAACATAACAGTAAGAATGCTTTGCACAGCTGAAGTGACAAGCTTTTTATAGTTTCAGGAAGCAGTCAAAACCCCTCCTATAGCGTCCTTTTCCAAAAGAGCTTTCCTTGTCAATAACCAAAAATCCGTGTTTAATATTCCAACATTCTATACATACCCTTTTAAATATTTGAAATGTCATATCAGAATTGACATGGTCGTTGTAAATGTGTTTTAAGTTCATATCATCCTGTTTGAAGACAATTAGAAAATTTGCATTATCTCGTATTAAATGTTTGGGGATTCTTGTATATGTCTGACACAAATAAAAGCTATCGATATGATGATGTCGCCCCATACTAAAATAATTTCGAATAGTGTCTTGCTTTTCACAGGCAATGTCATCAAAAATAAATACAGAATTTGGTTTGGCTTCTTCAGGGGGTATGACATCACAATTATTTGAAAATGTAAAGAAACCCATATGTTTGATAGGTTCCACGGCTAGTCGGAGAAACTCATACTTAGGTTGATGCAATGATTTTGAATAAATGTAAATATTTTCAAATTTTAATCCGTTTGGTTGCTGTATTAAGCTCATCATAACATTTGTTTTTCCGCAATTTGAGGGACCAGTAATTAGGCCCCTTATACTATTTGGTAATAGTTTACCATGTTTTTTCTGTTTTGCTTCAATATTTTTATCCAAGTCCATATTTTTAATTGGTAAAAGATGTTGTTGTTTAACGAAACGCATGACGATAAAAACTAAATAAATTCTTATAAATATGAAGGTTATATTTGAAAATGCCATAACGTTATTAATCGCTAAATGAGGTGGTGATCATATAAAATGATTGATTTTTCAAAAAACTCTAGCAGACTACAAGTTATCGTGAAGGGGAATGGTTTATTAAACTCTGTAATCAATAAACTACCTATTGAACTACATTTACCAGGATATCAATACTGTGGACCTGGCACGAAACTCCAGGAACGTTTAGCTAGAGGAGATCCAGGAATTAATTTACTTGATCAAGCGTGCAAGCAACACGATATATCTTATTCTAAATTTAAAAATACTTCTGAACGACATATAGCTGATAAGATTTTATCTGAAAAAGCCTGGCAACGGGTTGTATCAACGGATGCCGGTATAACTGAGCGAGCAAATGCTATATTGGTTACCAATCTTATGAAGGCTAAATTAAAATTAGGTATGGGGTCTTCAAAAAAAAAAAGCAATAAAAAAACCACGTCAAAAAACAGATCCTCTACTTTTAGCAGAACAATTAAAAATGTTGGAAAAATCCTTCAAATGAAAAAACCACATAACCTTGAAAAGGCTATAAATGTAGCTTTGTCATCTGCAAAGAAAGCTATCAAGAATAATAGCAGTAATATAAAGACACCCCGAGTTATTTCGGTATCGAAAATTGGTGGAGTAATCCCATTTCTTGTTCCTCTATTTGCTGGGCTTTCAGCTCTTGGAGCTTTATCTGGAGGAGCTGCGGGGATAGCAAAAGCTGTCAATGATATAAATATTGCTAAAAAAACGCTTGAGGAGAAAAAACGCCATAATCAAAAAATGGAGTCGATTCCTATAGGACATGGCTTACATCTAAGTCCGTATAGAAAAGGACTTGGATTATTTTTACATTCGCAGACAAAAAACTTTTAAGTTCGCTACCCGATCGTGCATTGAATGAACAGGATTTGAGAAATTTCGCAAAGGACTTAATTCCGCATTTTCGAGGAGTTTTTATGCGTGATAATTTACCAAAGGGTAAACCCTTAAGAAACGAGTGTGGGATAGTAAATCTAGATTCATCAACAGGCCCTGGAACACATTGGGTGGCGTATTATAAAAAACTCAGACACATTGAATATTTTGATAGCTTTGGAAATCTACAACCGCCAATTGAACTAATTAAATATTTAGGTAAACAAATTAAATATAATTATCTTAAGTATCAGGATTATGATTCAGTAAATTGTGGACATTTATGTTTAAGATTCTTATATGATTGTTATTTTGAATAAATAATAAAAGAAGAGCTTTTGTAAGAACGGTTTCATTATCTTTTTCGACGTCATGGCGTTGACACTTACATTAAGTGGAAATACTTCTCATCTAACAACAGACTATTTTCCACCTTTAAACCTGAATAAGGACTACGTTTGTGGATTGATTGATTTTCAAACATACAATTCTATACCCAATGTTGATGAACGAAACAATTTGTTTCATATAGGGGAACATGTAATTGAAATTCCAGTAGGATCATATGAAATCGATGACATTGCACTGAATATTTCCGAACAATTGTTAACGCTTAATTCCGCTACACTTGTAAGTATAGAAGCAAATAATAATACTCTGGAAAGCTGGGTGTCAGGCTCGGAAGAAATATATTTTAATAGGACCCGAACTGTTGGTAAATTACTAGGTTTTAGCAAGCGCATTTTAAAACCAGGTCAATTACACAGATCAGATTTACCTGTTGATATTAACAGTGTTAATGTAATTCGAGTTGAGTGTAATATTATTACAGGCTCGTATTTAAATAACACTCCTGTGCACACAATACACGAATTTTCGCCAGAAGCAGGACCTGGGTATAAAATCATAGAAGTTCCAAGAAATGTCATCTATTTACCGGTGAATGTCAAGCGAATAACTTCACTAACATTAAAGCTAGTAGACCAAGACGGAGACTTGATAAATTTTAGAGGAGAAACAATAACTATCCGACTGCATTTAGCTCCCATCTCCTGATAATGTTGATCTATAATAATAATAATATATACACCCCCAAAGGTGATCATTCTACTAGTTCTACTAGATCATCAAAGCTGTCGAGACCAAAACTCTCCTCTAAGAATACCGCCTATTTACTGTCTTTAGGGTTTACCTTAAATGTCATCTAAAATTATGAACGAAATGTTGAACATCACCGAAGGACCTAGCTATGATAATAGCATATCCAAATTTGAATATCACAGTTATTCACCATTTCTTCAGTCCTTCAATCCGAGTGATGAAATACGCATCCCAATACATCAACAGGACTTGCTCATTTTACCCAGCGAAAGTTTCATTTACATAGAAGGAGGTCTTACAAAATCAGATGATACCACATCTTCTACTGCAAAACTATGCAATAATGCTATGGCATTTCTTTTCGAGGAGATCCATTATGAACTTAACGGTGTGCAGATCGAGTATAATAAAAATGTAGGCATCACAACAGCGCTAAAAAATTATATATCTTTGAACGAGAATGAAAGTAAAAATTTGGAAAATGCATCATGGACTGGAAAAGGCAGTATAACACTTACATCGGGTACTTTCAACTTTTGTATTCCATTAAAAAATCTATTAGGATTTGCAGAAGATTATAAAAAGATAATTCCAAATGCACGGCACGAATTAATACTAATTCGAACAAGGTCAAATGAGAATGCATATTTTTCTACGGAAAATGAAGAATTAAAACTTTCAATTTTTAAACTGCAGTGGAGAGTTCCTCACATTACCTTGGCTGATTCAGATAAGCTAACATTACTAAAACAAATACAATCAAAGACAATTCAAATTCATTTTCGAAATTGGGAAATGTACGAATACCCCACACTACCGCTAGTCACTGATCATATATGGACAGTTAAAACTTCAACTCAGCTTGAAAAACCTAGGTATATTATTATCGCTTTACAAACCGATCGAAAAAATCAAAAAACTAAAGATGCTAGCAAATTCGACCATTGCGATTTAAGCAATGTAAAGGTGCATTTGAATTCTGAGACATACCCCCGTGAAGATTTAAATCTCAAATTTAAGCACGATCGGTATGCAATTCTCTATGACATGTACAGTAAATTTCAAGACTCTTATTATAAGAAACAACCACAACCACTCTTATCTCGACAAGAATTTAAAGATATCGCTCCAATAGTAGTAATCGATTGTTCTCACCAAAACGAATCAATTAAAACTGGAACTGTTGATGTAAAAATTGAACTCAAAACAACAACCTCAGTCTTGCCTTCAACAACCGTGTACTGTTTAATTTTACATGATCGTATAATTGAATACAACCCAATAACAGGAGAAGTTCACAAACTTACTTAATGGTAATGCTTGTATATAAACTAAGCAGTTGCAAAGTTGGCTTAGTCATAAACACATCATCAAAAATGAATTATTATATAGTTGATTTTCAAGGCTTTAGAGGCTTGAACAAAGAGTTTATTTTAAAGGAAATAGCTGTACTTTGCGATGGACATCATCAGCATTTCATTCTTACACCACCCTTTGGTTCTAATCAGCTTCCATCTTCTCTTAGAAGACAGGCTCACTGGCTGTATCAAAATCATCATGGATTAACCTGGGATGGGGGATTCACGAATTTTACCCAAGTAAAGACACATCTTCGCGAAAAAATTCAAAATTCCGTTGTTTATGTGAAGGGCTCTGAAAAAACCCAATGGTTAAAAGAAATACTTAATAATGAAAACGTAGAAGTAATTAATATTGAAGATAATTACAGTTGCCCCAATTTAAAAGAACTAAAAAGAATTTGCCCCGGCGTAATAATAAAATGTATGTACCATGGAAAATGTTGTGCACTTCAAAATGTATATCTCATAAGCAAGTTCATAAGTGAAGCTAAACAATTGTAAATTTTTTTAAATAAAACAAAACATACTCGTATTTTATATTCTTTAAATGTTTTTCTGTTTTTTTTTTTTTTTTTTTTTTTTTTTTTTTTATTACATAAAATTGATTGAATTACAAAGGTTGTCTTTTAAATCCATACGGTAAGGAGCTATGATCATTGAGAAAACGACGTTTTTCTGCTTTGGGTTTGTAAGTTTTAACCTCTGCTACAGTAACTACTTGATGTTCTCGTGTTCGACGTATATTGTTAGATTCTATCAGTATGCTTTCATTGTCTGTAGACAAATTTAATACAGCTTTTTTAATAGAATCGAAATTAATTTTTTGAGATGTTTGGTGATTAAGAAAGATGCCCTTTACTTTGCACTCAATATGTTCAGTATTATCTTTTGTGCTATAGACTTTATAGGAATAGTTTTTAGGTCCACCACTAACAAATTCTGTTATATAACTTCCTTGACCATAGCTTTTCAGTTCGTCAGTCATATCACCGATAAACTCTCCGGTAGGCGGTTCAAATTCTCCTTTACGACTTATATAGATAACAGAATCCGTATCATAGTAGAGAACTCTTTCCTCTAGTTTTTCTAAGTAGCTGTACAGTTTAAGACGAGCGAAAGTTGTGGTATAGGCGGCAACACAAACGTTAACTGTAGATAGGGACTCAGATGCTTCTTCTTTCATTTCAAAATTAACAACAATGTTTTCTTCACCAACTGCCAGAATATTCAACACTTCTATAGAAGGGTGTGTAAGCAGTTGAAACAAATCTGAAGGTTTATTCAAAATACAAGTTCGTTGCTGGTTTTCACGTTGTCCAAATTTTCCCCAAAACGAATTTAAAATTAACTTAGCTAATGATCTCTTTCCAGGATTGTTACAAATTTCTGAATATTCCAATTTTATATTTTCTCTATTAAGAAAATTCTCAATATACTTTTCTTTTTCTTCAGGGGTTGTACATGTACTAGGCCATCCTGATGCTTCTTGTTTTATCTTTAGAAACTTATTCATCATCGAGGTGAACAGCCCATCGGAATTTGTTTCTGGATTATATTGAACTACATCATATTCCCAAATTTCAAAAACGAAAATTAGTTTGTAACCTTTTTCGATTGCTTTTAGAACTTCATCAATTACCCATGTCCCGAGTAAGGCTCTTTCCTCGTCAGAATGATTGCACAATTGTTCTTGATTTTTTTCATCACTGCAACTTCTGCACAAAGAAAACATAAGCTTATTATTTTGTTTCATTGGCAGGACAGGGTGAAGTAGATGCTCTGGTGGTAAAATTGTACATTTGACTAGGCCATTTATACCTCCTAGTTTCATAGTAGGAGTGATGTGGACTTTTGGATGTCCAGTAGGAAATTTTCCGTTTTTACAAACCCAGGGATAAAGAGAACATACATCTATATAATGAATTTGTTCACCTTCTTTACATTTATAATAATTAAATGAATTTCCGGTTCGTCCGCCATAGAAGGCATCACGTGGATTCAATGGGGAATTTTGTATTAGTGGATGTGTGTTTAAAAAATTTAAATCATCCTTATTCATTGACTGTAACTGACTTTGAAATTGACAAAACCACATTTCAATGACTTCGTATTGGAATTTTCTTAATCGTTCAGTCTTAGCTTGTGTTCTCTCATATCTACGATTTAAGGTATCATCGGCGTCTTCGTATAGAGGCACATCACGTTTGTGTTTCAAACAGAGGGGATGACCATGATAGTAGCAGCCATGGAATTCAAAAATCTGTCTTTTTTCCTCGCAAAACCCGTCAACTTTTACTCCATTGACAACTGCTTCTCTTCCTTTAGATGCATGCTTTATATTAATTTTTCGTTTATTTTCTTCGAAAATCAACCACTTGATGGCTTCTGTTGATTGATTATCGACGCATCTGTAGCCTTTTTTAGGAATTAACCCAATAGTTTTTGGAAGAAGAAAGTTTCGTCTGAATACAAGATTACATGCTGACGCTATAGTTGTTGCTTCCAAAAACGGTTCAACATTACTTTGCTCGAGAAACAAGTTTCTAAATTTCAAACAAGTTTCAGTCAAAATGTTAACATCACTAATACAATATTCTACAAGTTCACGCTGTATGTTAAAATCATCACCTTGATGTTCCGCAAACCATTTCAAAAATACAGTGCGATCTTCATCTTTCATCGTATCTGGGCTGTAATACTCCACTGATGGTAGTTTTCCAATATATTTTTCATTTTCTCTAGTATTAAAGAAATGTGGGAAATAACCTTTTTTAAAAACGGAGGACAGTTGGAATGCTTTGGGAAGTTTTGACAGAGCCATAGGAAAGTAGTTCAAGGAGTCTATAAATTTGACATTACCTACTTGCATTAGTATTATTTTGGTACCGCGCATGATCAATTCCGGTGTCAGATTAGTTTTTTCCAATATGTAGCTCAAAATGAATTGATGATCGTATGCTTGTCCATTATGTGCTAGCACAATAACTTTTTTAAATTTTTGCCGAACATTCAATATGTACTCCAGAAATTTGCGTACTACATCTTTTTCTTCCTGAATGACATTCAACGATAGTTTACACTTTTGACAAAAATATAAATTTGGAAGATCTATACACTGATCGCATTTTTTTTTAAATACGCATAAATTCGGTTCATGTATTTTTATTGGTGAACTTGCTGTTTCATCATATTCACCATTCATCATTTTTTTTTTACCAATTACTTTCTCTTGTCGACTCTCCAAATCATAAAATATGTACAAAAAGTTTTTGCAATCAGGCGTTCTCTTATCAGGAAGAATGTAGCACAGATGATCTTTGTCAACATGATGACGACATTGTTTGCAAAAGTATTCATCACATACATGATTTCGTTTTCCTCCGTATGTTTTCAAGCATAAAAGACATCTGTTCATCATTTCGCAAATTGAATTTTTTCCTGACGATCCGCTCGCTTTGTGGTTGTCGAAACAGTGTTTTCCTCTAAAATTTCGATTACAATCAGCACACAAAATGTCTTTTGTTTTGCTACAGCTTGGCGTTTGTTGACACTGAGAGCAAGATCCTCCGCATTTATGTTGACTTTTCGTATCATATGGTACATGACAACTTTCGCAATAATAAATGCAACAAAATGCAGCTGTTAGTGAGGTTATCACAGCATAATGATTATTGCCGTAAAGCAAATTTATTTTTTTCTTTTCATCATCATTACATCCATCTAAAGCTGAAATTCCTTCAAAAACAACTTTTCGGCCTTTTGTTCCGTATTCATAGACTGTGACTTTATATCCTTGTAAATGATTTTGGAATGCTCTCAGCTCTGGAATTCCACAACCTGTAGCTGGTATATTTATTTGAGTATCATTGATAAGTTGCTTGGTTCTTTGGGTTTGAACCTGATCAGTGTCATTGATAACCCCTTTCATATTAGCATCCTTGTCAGCATATGATTTTGCTACAACCAAAGCACGGGGCAGACACAAATTATCCTTATTTTTAATGTGTATTATACCATTACGTCTTATGCATTCTTCATCAAAGGAATTAAACTTATTGCTACTTTTTCTTTTGTTTCCAGTCCCCGAAGGCAACTTAACAGATGTTATTGACATGCAAAAATGGTCTGTACTTATACCTTCTGAGTTGCTCTGGAAAATTTTAGTTATCATTTCCCACACATCACTAAACTTCAACTCTGAGCAATTTCGAAAGCTAATCCATCCATTTCCTCGTTCAGCAGTAAAACCCTTACCACAAAAAGTAATTCCTACTTTATCGGTGGGGTTAAGACCTGTTACAATATGTTTAAGCATACCATTTATAGCCATCTTGATCCATGAAGTTGGTTCTTCGTTATCGGGTATAGGTCTGATTTTAAAATCAATTTTACGACCTTTTAGAGCAAATCGGTTAACTCGCGTCTCCAAATCGTTCAAAACTTCAAATCGCTAAACATTTCAAAAGAGAAGAGAGAAAAGTGTTGTAGAACAGCATACAATTTCAGTGGGAAAAACAACCAATTTTGTATTAACAGCAAGTAGAATAGAGAGAATAAAAAGCATATTTTTTATATTATTAATTTATTTATTCCCATAAAATACATTCTTCTGCGATTGCAGAAATACATTCTTCTGCGATTGCAGGAAATCATATTCTTGTACCTCTTCATTATCATCTTCTTCATGGTCTTTATCATAAAAAGCAATAGCAAATGATGGCCCTAGCGGTTCCACCACCTCCATCGAGCAGTCGGTCATCTCAGCTAGTTCATCTTCAGTCAGCTTCTCCACAAACCGTTTTGGTAGATAAGTGATACAGTCCTCCAGTTCCACCATTATTTGTTCCCCAAACTGCGAGTCACATTTCGTCGCCTTAGCAATTTTATACTTCTGCTTAAGGTTCAGCAGTTTGAGACTTTTAATAGGCTTATTGTTTTGGTATTTTGTACCAATTGAATTCAACTTCCTCATAAACGACATTTTTTTTAATAATATGTATGTACTAAACTTTTCTACTTTCAAAGCAAAATTGTAAACTAATTTCATGTCTACTCAATAGCCTGCTTTTATACTCCTGAAACTGCCCCCACCCCCAATTCTACATTTTGCGACTGCTTATCACCTAAAATATTTAGCGGATATTTTTGCGAATTTTTTCAAAATTTCCTGAAATTAACTCGACTTCGGTCGGCCTTTTTGATCTTTCTTTCTTTCTAGCTTTCATACCAAAACATTTCTTCTCGTAATCACATAACAAAAATGACCCTTAATCTCAATCAAAATTATGCACATTGTACCATTTGCTATCAAGACATGTTTTGTATTTGGTTATCACTCATGATCCGAAAATTTCCTGAAATTAACTCGACTTCGGTCGGCCTTTTTGATCTTTCTTTCTTTCTAGCTTTCATACCAAAACATTTCTTCTCGTAATCACATAACAAAAATGACCCTTAATCTCAATCAAAATTATGCACATTTCACCTAAAATTAAAAACTATCAAACTGATAACTTCACAAACACAAAATATTTCTCTTTCTCTCTATCTTTCATATCAAGCCCCAAAAGAATGCGGTTTTATTCACACATTAGAAACCAATCTTCATTAACTCGCGGTGGCTTAGTGGATGACTTATCTGCTGCTGGTTCCAGATTCTCGGGTTCGAATCCGTATGGGGGAATATGACTTTTTTTTTCACATTCCGAAGCAACCTCAACCAAAATTATTTATATACAATAATCATCTTCGACAACAACGACAAGAATGCGGTTTTATTCACATATTAGAAACCAATCTTCATTAACTCGCGGTGGCTTAGTGGATGACTTATCTGCTGCTGGTTCCAGTTTCTCGGGTTCGAATCCGTATGGGGGAATATGACTTTTTTTTTCACATTCCGAAGCAACCTCAACCAAAATTATTTATATACAATAATCATCTTCGACAACAACGACACGCGACCATTAAGCTGATAAGAAAATTCTAACAACATCCCCCATAAATCATGCTGACCTTATCTTGACACATGCTATCCTTGTCGCACAAAAAGTTCCCACGAAAAACCCACGCTATTCCTACTGATGTCTACCATGCCATGCCCCGGGTCCCACTCGCAGAAAGACGCCAATTGGTCCACAAGACAGGCAAGATTTTCCGATGTACAAGTACATTATACTTTGATTGGCTGTTACATACATATAGTGCCTATCTTAAATATAGTCATAGAGTTTGTCAGTGTTGCTATAAACTTTTTCTGAGAATCGTGTTTTTGGGTTTGTCAAAATCGTATTTATCGTATCTTTCTACATATTTAAAAATTGAGCCTTAAAATGTTTGTCGTGGATTCACGCCTTAACGCATTTACCGATTTTGACCAAACTTTCACACATCTTTGGTATTGGTCTATATATGATTTCTGTGAAGTTTGGTCAAAATTAAACAAAGTGGCGTGGCACCGCCCATACAAAAAAAAAACTTTAAAAATCCTTATATCTCGAAAGCCACCAATTCCAGATAGGTATTGGCCGTGGAGGGCTCCTATTGAAGATTGGTCAAAATCGGACAAAGGGACGTGGCACTGCCCAGTGCCCATACAAAAAAAAACATTCAAAATCTCATACTTTCTATACAAAAAGCATCTTCTATAGGGTGAAACTCGATGACGTTATATCTTAATAACCGCTGGGCCGATTTCCATGATTCTTTTTTTGTTTTGTTCGTATTGCTGTATTTCAGGTTTAGGCAGAAAGAAAATTTCAGCAAATCGATTTATTCTAATTTTTCGCAAGAAAGAACATTATTATCTAAGACCTTAGCGCACGGACAAAGCCGGGCGGGTACAGCTAGTTTTCGCGGCTTCGCTCAGCCCTCAGGATTTGGTACACAGAGATTCCCTCACAGTTAGTACAGCTATACCCGTCCAGCTTTGAGAAATAGCGTTTGAAAATGTTGTTTTTGTCTAATTTTGATCAAGGTTAGGTTAGGTTAGGTTGAATAGGGTGTGAGTTCATCACATAGGACTAGGCACCATATTGGACCCATCGCCATCCCTGGGGAACCATAACGGTCAAATAACCTAAACCACTTCGCCCAAACAATTAATTTCCCTACAGAACCTGAAAATTGCCTCAATTTTGTTCGCGAGGCCGACCTCTTCCAAATTGTCGAAGAAGTACCTACCAAGGTATTTCCTCCTGTACCGAGCAATAGCTTGACATTCACAGAGGAGATGGGTAATATCCTCTGTGGCCTGTAAGTCTTCGCAATACCTGCACATGTCCGTATCTGTTAGACCTAATCTCTGAGCGTGCTTCCTTAGAAGACAATGCCCGGAGAGTATCCCTATTGTCATTCTTAGCCTTGATCTGCTGAGCTTTAGTAATTCTAAAGATTTTTTCCTATCTAGCTTAGGCCACAGAGCCTTTGAGACCCTGTGCCCTTCTATATTGAACCATCTCTGATCTGCCCTATTTTTCATATCCTCGAGAATAATGCTCTTGGCCACGGCTATTGGTGGTCTAATGCCCTCAATTGTTTCATTAGGTGGAAGCTCAGCTCCAGTTTTCGCCAGAACATCAGCCCGTTCGTTACCCTCTATATCGCAGTGTCCGGGTACCCAACACAATCTGACCTGGTTCTGCGCGCATAATGCTCTGAGCATTGTGCGGAAGCTCCTGACTAGTTCAGATTTGATGATGAAGGACTCTAGCGCCTTTAGCGCAGCCTGACTATCAATGTAGATAGCGATATTCTTGTTGGATATTGATCCCATATCAAGTAGATCCGCGGCTTTGAGCACGGCCAGAACCTCTGCCTGGAACACACTGCATGTATCCGGAAGTCGTAATGACACGTGTAGGTCTATATCCCTAGAGTAAATACCTGATCCTGTACCCTCCTTAGTTTTGGAGCCATCCGTATAAATCGAGATTTCATTGTCCTTCGATACCTCATTCTTTAGCCAGTCCTCCCTAACTGGGTATTGTACTTCGTACGGAGTATCGAAGTCAATTTCCCACAAACTTTCATCCGTTTTGTCGGGGATGTTGGAGAAGGATTCCATTAGTATGGAGCTATGTCCTACCTGTCTTGTTTTGAAAAACCCTGCGTTAGTTAGCCGAAGCGCACTTTTGCCTGCTTGCAGTTTTATTTGTAGGTCCAGGGGTAAAAGATACATGAACGCCTCAAGTGCAGCTGTGGGTGTGGTGCGTAAAGCACCAGTGATGGCAGTGCCGGCTGTTCTTTGTACCCTGGTCAACATATCCCGTATATATAACTTATTTGTGGCTTTCCACCAAACAAGAGCCCCATAGGTAAGGATGGGTCTAACCACCATGATGTATAACCAGTGCATCATTGTTGGACTCAATCCCCATTTTTTTCCTGCTGTTCTCTTACAGACGAAGAGAGCATTATGAGCCTTTCGGACTCTTTCCTGAACGTTAAGTTTCCAATTCAATTTTTTATCTAGGACTATACCAAGATATCTTGCGCTATCCGAAAGGGAAAGCTCCACTCCACCAATCCTGGGTAGTTTGAAGGGTGGTATCTTGTAGTTTGTACTAAAAAGTACTAGTTCTGTCTTTTCCGGGTTGACACGAAGTCCACACCCTTCAGCCCACTTTCTGAGCTTGTTGAGGGCTGATTCCATGGTTTCACTCAATGTGTTCAAGAATTTGCCCCGAACTAAAATCGCCACATCATCCGCATAAGCGGTTACGCTAAACCCTGCGTTACTGAGTTCTTTAAGAATATCGTCTATGACAAGAACCCAGAGAAGAGGAGATATAACCCCTCCCTGGGGAGTGCCTCTAGTAACCGATTTTCTTATTGAACTGTGTCCGAGAGTGGAATTGATATTTCTGTTGACAAGCATCGTGCAAAGCCAATTGGTGATGCTATGGTCTACCTTAATCCTTTCCAGAGCGCGTTTTATTGCCTCTGCCCTAACGTTATTGAAAGCACCTTCAATGTCTAAGAAGGCAGCTAGAGCAAATTCCTTATGGTGTAAGCTATGTTCTATCTTGCCTACCACTTCATGTAGAGCTGTTTCTACTGATTTACCTTTTAAGTATGCGTGCTGAGCATTGCATAGATTTCCATTGCAACACTTGCTTCTTATATGGATGTCGAGAAGCCTTTCGAGTGTCTTAAGGAGAAACGACGAGAGACTGATGGGTCTATAGTCTTTCGCAGAGGTATGGCTTGGTTTACCTGCTTTGGGTATGAAAACCACTCGTACCTCTCTCCATGCCGTGGGTATGTAGCCAAATTTAAGGCAATGTATAAAAATTTCCCTGATTCTACCTGTAACCATGGCCGGGGCATTTTGCAGCATAGCTGGCAGAATGCCGTCGGGGCCCGGCGCTTTGTATTGAGAGAAGGACATTATAGCCCAACGCACTTTTTTCCAAGTGAAAAGGTTTTCAATTTCCGCTTCGTCAGCGTACTCATGATACCCATTCGGGTTCGAAGCCGTTGGAGTGCCACTTCCTGGAAAGTGAGCTTCAACCAGAGCTACTAGAACTTCCTCACTGCTTTCAGCCCATGCACCATTAGATTTCCTAATAAAGCTGGGGACTATCGCATCCTTAGCAATAATTTTGCGAAGTCGGGAGGCTTCACTGGTATCTGCAATCGATTCACAGAAAAGCTTCCAGGATTTCCTTTTAGATCGCCTGATCAAGTACTTAAACTCTCTCTTGCTCTCTACATATTCATCCCAAGTAATATCGTCCCCTACCACTTTAGCTCTGTTGTAAAAGTGTCTGACCTGTTTTCTTTTGGAGCTTAGCTCCTTGTTCCACCACTGAGGTTGAGACCTCTAAGCCGTTAATTTTGATCAAACTTCACAGAATATTTACAGCTTCAGAATGGATTTATTATGGTCTTAAACGGCAATCGTAAGACCAATTCTCTCATATGCATCGATTGTGTGGTGGAACAGGCTTTCGCGGAAACGTGCTACTGTCTCTTTCGCCAAACTCCAAAGAACAGTTTGCCTTGACTGCACATTGGCCTTTCCTAGGGCTCTGCTCTAGATGCTATGATGAACCTCCCCCCCTTGATATTTTTATCATGGGGTGTACGCTAAAATCTATCTCTCGATTAAAGAGAGGTAGCTTTTGGTACCACGCGCATTGGAATTTTGAAGAACTTGTGCGAGAATTATCCTTTTACCCCTGTCTTATGGATATACCGTCTGAAGCAATGACACCAGAAATCCTACTGCGACAAAACTACCACGTCAACTTTCCTCAGGCAACGGAATGGCTTCGGCCAGACTCTGAGCCAGGGAAAGAATGCCATCGTGTATTCACGGATGGCTCTAAAACCGGACAGGCGTCTGATTCTGGAGTCTTCGTGGAAAGCGAGAAAATTAGACTACACTACCCCTTGTGTAACAATGCGTATTCCAAGCGGAGATCTTCGCTATCCTCATGGCTATGCTCTATTTTGTGACAAACAGGTGGAGAGCTAGAAGCATATGCGTTTGCAGTGATAGCCAAGCTGCACTAAAAGCGCTGCTTAACCCTCTTACCTCGTCCAACTTAGTGCTCGAACTCAAGCTTTCTCTGAACTTGGTATTTAGACTAAACACGGTCAAATTTGTTTGGGTCCCATGTCACACTGATGGTATCGAGGGAAATGAGATCGTCAGGCTGGGTTCAGAAGAAGCTCTCTTACCACCTGAACCTGCGTTGTGTCTTCCTCTTTAGTTGTCCTGCCTTTGCTCGCATCAGGTGGCTGATCTTTGGGGCTGACGTGGTGAGTGCCGAACATCTAAGCTCTTCATCACTGAAGCTCCTCTTCATCTTTGTTCGAAAGGCAGGAAAACTAAGTACAGTAAAGTAAGGTGTCTGTTTGGCAGTACAATGGACCTTGTGTCCGAGTGCTCCATCGGATAGCAGCAACGTCCGAAAAAAAACAAAAGCCTCTTGGTTTAGATTTTGACGTTGGTTTGTGATTTTGGAATACAATCTTCTAATCTATAGCATGCAAGTAAAAAAAGTTAAAAACGATTACAATCCACTTTCCAAGCTTGTGAGGAGTACTGAAGGCCCGAAAACATATGTCGAATTCGCTAAAGTTGCGATTAGTTATTCCAATCAGAAAACGCCATAAAAAGGAACCAATGCACCAATGCAAATCACCTAACAGCAAGTTTACAACTACTAGTGCTATAGAGATGAAATTTTGTGAGGTGGACTTTGAGAAATGTTTCAAGTGTTTGGCTTAATCCCAAAGTTAGAGGGGGGTCGAAAACAGCCCGAGTTTGTTTCTGTAAAAAGGGTAGTGCCTTTACTGGGGCACTATACCGCGCGCCCTTTGATAGAAATTTTGGTGTTAAATTTTGCGGAACCAATAGTTTGTATTTAGTTTCAGAATCCAGAAGGAAACTCTTCTAGTACATATAATTATGTCCGATTTTCACTGATAAAGACACAATTCCAAATCCAATCCTAGTCTAGCATACTAACCACTGCGCCCACAATTTGCCGGACAGAAATGGTGTTTAATCTTTAACAGGGTGGCCCAAAATATAAATGGAAATATGCCAATTTATTGGTCTTCCTTTTGATGGTAATAGTCTAATTCCAAGTATTGAAAGGGAGAATAAATAATGATATAAGCAAAATTCGGTGACTGGGTCGTATACGTAACTTTTTTAGTTAGTCCAGTCTCAATATGAAGTTTGATCTTATAAACGGTCGGGTATATTTAAAATTAACAGGCTTAGTAAGGCGTCGGCGGTGGCCATGGTGTAGTGGTTAGAGTCATTGCTTGTGACCCGAGCGGCGTTGGTTCGAGCCCCGGCGGGGGACAGCAATACTCTGCCACCGACCATAAAGAGAAACGAATAATATCAGAGTTTCTCCACCACTACACCAAAAAAAGGGGTTTCTGCTTGGTAGTACAATGGACCGAGATTCGTCTGAGTGCTCCAGGATTTGGAATCCCCTTTAAAAAAAAAGAAAAAAAGAAAAAAAGGGCGTCGGCATCGGTTATAGTAAAATGCATTCGTAAAAACACGAAACAACAAAACTGAACCATTTAACCATAGCATTTCCTATGATATTCAGTGGAAAATGTTGTGGAATAGACTGATAAGTTGAACAGGAAAATTTGTACGTACGGAAAAATTAATGAAGTCGTTTCCTAGAAAATTTAGATATTAATTGCTTAATTTTTTTTTGACGAACTAACTATGTAAAAGATTGAGTTAAACGATTAAGTTTAAGTACTCCAAAAAAGCGAAAAAATTTTTGTTTTTGGTTGCATTTTACTGATAGCTATAACTGGAGGCTGCAGGAAATAAGGGCCCAATGAAATGAAAATGAAATCCCAAAATTGGGGCTGTTTTTCATAATGAAAAATGGCCCTAATTTCAAAATGGAAATAAGACCCAAAAAAAAAATGAAATAAGGCCCCAAATCTGACAGTTGCAGGGGGCAGCATGGCATGTGTTTAAGGAAATTGATATCCCATTTCATCTTCCTTTAGGCACAGGGGGGCATGCTGCCCTCTGCAATGCCCCTGCTTGTGATCACTGTAGGATTTGGATTAAGTGCGAGGTTGGGTGTATGCAAGAATTATTTTTTCGTCGAAACAAAGCCTAATTGGGACTTAATTCATTGGGAATTTGTTCATAATAAACTACGAACTACCTCCCAAACATATGAACTAAATCCCACTGCAAATTTGGTGGTCTTAGTTCGTAGGGCCTTGTCTCTCTGACTGTCTGCGGAGTAACAAAAAATGGCTATACGATTTCACCAAGGAAGGCATAATAGGCTTCTTTTGAAGCAGGGGGGTTGCAGGGGGGTCTGCATGCCCCCCATACGTTTTCGTTTTTCTTTTGGAGTCTTATTTCATTTCTTCTTTTGGAGTCTTATTACATAATGAAATAATACCCTAATTTTATTTAGGAATAAGGCCCCAAAAAAGGAAATAACACCCCAAATTTGATTAAAAATCGTTGTTGTTGTTTCCTGTATAATTTTGTGGGGCCTTATTTCGCAGAGCCATAACTGGGCCATAACAAATGATCACCGAAAGTTTGTTTATATTTTACTCGTCGTATAAATTTAAAATTAAAGCTTTCAGGATATTCTGCCTCTGACGATTTGGAGAGGCTTGTTCACCAAAACCGTATCCCTTTACCCGTAGTCTAAAAATAAATCTCAAATTGTTTGGTAATAAATTTGTATTTTTAAATTAAGACCATTGTCGTCTTATTTAACATCATTTTTTCTTTTTATAAACGACATCTAAATGATTTTTATAAAAATCTTCAGAAAAGTCTTATAGATAAACACAAAAACAAGAGTTCACTGACATTTTATAAAACGGAACAATTCAAACGGTATAAATAACACTCAGACAATTTAATAATGTATTTAATGAAAAAAACAACTTCACGCATATAAAACGAACGAATTTTAAAAATTTAATGATTTTTTTTCATGCAACTTGTTGCGTTTTATACTACCAGTTAGTTAGTAGATGCTGGCGTACTCACAATGAACACGGCACACTGTCTGTACTCACATGCCTATCAGACCAGACGGAGTAAAGTTATCCCGATCCGTTCGGCGTAAATAGTGCAAAATGTGAATTTTCGAACAGGAGCCCAGCCGCCACAGACAGGTTCAAAGAGTACTTTTCGCCTGAAAAAAACCACCACGCGCCAGAATAAGAATTCTCTTAGTTAGCTGGTCATTTTACCGTATACGTGTATTCATGAATGAAAAAGGGGTTATAATGAATACATTTGTAATGAAACGAATTTCCGTTGTCGATTATGCGCTCATTGCATTTGCCTTCTCGTTTCGAGTTCTTTCTTCTTGTTTTATTTGTATATGTACTAAAATGGGGAGGATGCGCTGGCTGGCCAACTGAACGAGTTCATTATGCAAGTTTATTGGACTGGGAGAGATGCTGGGGGCAAGCAGTGTTGCTACGGCGCCTGTTGGCCTGGTAACTGTTTTAGTTAGCGAGCGGTCCATTTTGTCTAAAAAACACGACAACATTTTTAGGGAGAACACAACCAAAGCCTCATTCGGATTGCTTTTGGAGCTACATAGTCCCATTTGCGAGAATTGTGGGACCACACATTTATAACTTTACTTCTTGCATGGTGTTCGTTCGCATGACGTTCGTTGTTGGTTTTTATGGCAACATTTGTGAACATGTGTATCGTGCAGGAATTACTAGGCGACCAAAGAATGCAGATGAGGTCTGGTATTATGTCAAAGGCGGTTTTTCATTTTCATTTGCAGTGTAAAAATGGCGCCAAATGTTTTCCATCGTATAGAGCGACTCATGTTGCACAGTGAAAGAGCTAAACTTTAGATTTAATCAGACACAATTAAAATGTCATAAATAGCAGGTTGTCAGTTTTTGCATAGGAATAGGATCCCAGAGAGAAGTGTGAATTCAGTCGGGGTGTCGAAGTACATATACTTTTATCTGCTATAATGAGTACCTATGAGTACGCATGTATGATGCTCTGATGGGTTTGTTAGGAGACATTTTTTATTCACATATTGGCAACTAGAATAAGGAGAAAAGAGTAGAATTAAAACTTTAAATTATTATTGAATTAATAACGCGTTAGATCCAGATTCCGAGAATTATTTTGTTATTGAGAAACAAGCTAATATAAAAATATAATTGGCAAAGGTTTAAAAAAATTAATTTAAAATAACAGGTTTGAGAAATTTGTTTACATAATAAATATTTAAGTTATTTATTTGAGTTGGTTGAAATATCGCAGTTCGGTGATTACTGGATATAGACTTATTTAATTATTTAGAATCTGTCTGACTTGCAGCAATCTTTTAATAACAAAAGTACATACAACAATTAAAAGTAAATACAAAATAAATTAACGAAATTTAAGAATATAACTAAAAAAATGAAGAAAATAGACAGATTATAAGTAGGGAAGCGGCCTCTTCAAAAGAAGCCTATTATGCCTTCCTTGGTGAAATCGTATAGCCATTTTTTGTTACTCCGCAGACAGTCAGAGAGACAAGGCCCTACGAACTAAGTTCCACCAAATATGCAGTGGGATTTAGTTCATATGTTTGGGAGGTAGTTCGTAGTTTATTGTGAACAAATTCCCAATGAATTAAATCCCAATTAGACTTTGTTTCGACGAAAAAATAATTCTTGCATACACCCAACCTCGCACTTAATCCAAATTCAACAGTGATCAGACCCAGGGGATTGCAGAGGGCAACATGCCCCCCATAGTGCCTAAATGAAGATGAAATGGGATATCAATTTCCGTAAACACAGTGGAATATGTATGGGGGGGCCATGCTGCCCCCTGCAACCCCCTGCCAGGGGTCAATGTTGGATTTGAAGGTTGGGAGTAAGTAATTTGGGACTTAGTTCACCCAACTAGGAATGGGTGAACTATGTTCCTAAAAATCATGGGAGTTAATTCATATGAACTAAATCCCAAATTTGCTGGGACTTAGTTCGTTTTGGCTAGTGGTAGTTAGTTCCAGTTGGGACTTAGGGACCATCCACATGACAGTGACCAACTACCTAACGAAAGTTTTCGGAAGTTTTGACAGTCCGTTCACAAGAACACCGTAGTTGGTCGCGGCAGTTCGCGAATTTCAGCCATAAGTTTCTACCTACCAGGAATTTCTAATTTAAGGTTAAGTTCGAACGAATGTTTTATTCGCTAGTTTGTGGACTGCGAATAAAATTATGTGGATTGCGAATAAACTTTGACAATTCCGCGACAAGGGTGTTTTCGTTCGCGGCAAAAAATTTGGGATTCCAAATTTCGTTATTTAAATTGTATTTAAACATTTCGATGGGATAATTAATTATCCTCTCTTGGAGTTAGAATAGTAAAATGTGCAAATTTCTGTTCATAAATGCATCAAATGTGGTTTGTTCGCATTTCATCAATTCGTTCGTTCGCTCTCATGTGAATGGTCCTTAAGTTCGTAGGGCCGGAAGACAAGCATCGAGAAGAAAGAAAGCCTAACACACCATCATGAGTAGGTATGTCAAGAGAGAGAATTCGCCACTCTCAAGACAGACACAGATACAGAGTTTACATGTATTAATCAGAGAGTAGGATTTCTGGGGGAGAATTTTGGGAAAAATTCCGAAGATGTAGTGGATATGTAGCTTCCAGCTGAACCTACGGAAACTTTTCGATTGTAATCAGTTAAGTGTGACGCCCTATTGTGATCTGTTCTTTAGTTTTGGGAAAAATTCTCTGCTGCAGTCCTGCGTATGTGTTTTAAGCCAGATTTCATTGGATTCGATTTTGGACAAGCTCTTGATGTAGTTCCTAAAATGTTTTTGTAGAAGAACTAAAGATCTGGCAGTACTTCAACTGTCATAAATGTCAATGTACCTAACGAAAACGTCAAAACCTTTTTTTCTCTTATGATTTGTACTTCCAATCGTTCACACAGCTTTTTCTTCTTTTTAAAAAAGTAATCTCAAAGTACTAAAGTAATCTTCTTTTATTTCTGACAGTTTTCCAATATTGACACCATTGCCAGTATTGACTATTGTTGCGCCGACTTTAGATAGTGAGTAATCTATTTGGTTGCCATCAGCAAAGCTCCTATGGCCTGGAGTCCAGTGAAAAATGACTAATTTGTTTGCAAGTTCGTGGATGGCCATATATTTATGTCTCCAGGACCAGGTTCAATCTAATGACAAACGAATCCAAAGCTGTGAGAACGTTTTGTCTGTCTTAGAAGATTAATATAGTTTTACCCACGAGTATTAGAACTTAGATTTATTTGAGCGCAATAATTAATGGCAAAGGACTTCGGCCAGGAATGTAGACGAGTTTTTGCCAAGACTGAATAGTTCGCTTTGCGGTTACTCTACATAAAAGCCATATCCAGAGTACCCAGACTCCATCTTAGAATCGTCTGTGTACCAGACTAATTCCTGCAGTGATGTGAATTGGGTTTACATTTTTCCAGTCCTGCCTCGGAGGGATGATGATAGAGAAGTTTTTATGGAATCCATAGGTAGGTAATTAAAATTCTAAACGGAATCAGGTATTCAGCAGGCAATTCAACACTTATGCGCAGTAATAAAAATGCGACTGTAATTTATGCACGTACCAGCCAGCCAGCGGTTTAATTGATCGGGTCAATCTTCTTGAAGTTTGAACAAAATTAAACAACAACCACAGCACCTTCCATTCCATACAAAAAAAAAACACTGCACACGCTTTTCCCGACACTTCTTAAAAAAGTAATCAGTCGATTCAAATGAAATTTACATTACACAATAAGGTTAAAATTTCACTTTGATCAACAATTTTCAACTTTTCCGATAGATGGCGCTGAATACCCAAACCTAAAAATTACAGTATATATTGACATTTATGTCAGTTTTAGCCTTGAAATAGAACTTTCGTTTAGCCGAACCTTTAGAAATACGAAAGATGCTAAATCTGCTAAATATATTTTGGGGAAGCTTAAACCTTAAATCGAAGGACAATGAAATCTCGATTTATACGGATGGCTCCAAAACTAAGGAGGGTACAGGATCAGGTATTTACTTTAGGGATATAGACCTACACGTTTTTTATTACGACTTCCGGATACATGCAGTGTGTTCCAGGCAGAGGTTCTGGCCGTGCTCAAAGCCGCGGATCTACTTGATATGGGATCAATATCCAACAAGAATATCGCTATCTACATTGATAGTCAGGCTGCGCTAAAGGCGCTAGAGTCCTTCATCATCAAATCTGAACTAGTCAGGAGCTGCCGCACAATGCTCAGAGCATTATGCGCGCAGAACCAGGTCAGATTGTGTTGGGTACCCGGACACTGCGATATAGAGGGTAACGAACGGGCTGATGTTCTGGCGAAAACCGGAGCTGAGCTTCCACCTAATGAAACAATTGAGGGCATTAGACCACCAATAGCCGTGGCCAAGAGAATTATTCTCGAGGATATCAAAAATAGGGCAGATCAGAGATGGTTCAATATAGAAGGGCACAGGGTCTCAAAGGCTCTGTGGCCTAAGCTAGATAGGAAAAAATCTTTAGAATTACTAAAGCTCAGCAGATCAAGGCTAAGAATGACAATAGGGATACTCTCCGGGCATTGTCTTCTAAGGAAGCACGCTCAGAGATTAGGTCTAACAGATACAGACATGTGCAGGTATTGCGAAGACTTACAGGCCACAGAGGATATTACCCATCTCCTCTGTGACTGTCAAGCTATTGCTCGGTACAGGAGGAAATACCTTGGTAGGTACTTCTTCGACAATTTGGAAGAGGTCGGCCTCGCGAACAAAATTGAGGCAATTTTCAGGTTCTGTAGGGAAATTAATTGTTTGGGCGAAGTGGTTTAGGTTATTTGACCGTTATGGTTCCCCAGGGATGTGATGTCCCTATGTGACATTACATTACATCCTATGTGATGAACTCACACCCTATTCAACCTAACCTAATCTAACCTAAACCTTAAAACTTTTGTCATCTTTTATATTCAGCATCACATGTGTGCATGAGCTTTATGATTTCTTTTGTACACATGCGTTTAAACTCCGATATAAGTAGGTTTGAGCGGTACTTGAGGCCAAATTAAATGCAGCAAAAATCAAGCCATGCCTTGAAAGGGCGGGCGCGGACAGTTGATTAAAGAGTAACTAAGTTGACAACCACTTACGAAATACAACTCCAATATTGTGCATCCATCGTAAAAATAAGTCGAAGCTGTGTATCAATAGGGTTAAAACATAGTGTACTCAAGGATTTTCAAGTTATGTACTTTTTTAAGGATATTGCAATTAAGATTCAAACAGTAACATATGACTACACCACAAAAGATAATGAGATATTTTCTACGTACATCAGTATATCTGAAAGATCGATGTTGGCATGTTATTTACAGTATACACAACACCCAATAGGCAATTGGTGCTTTCATTAAAAAAAAACTCAATAAAACAATAACCTATTATGCTGGTGGCGAGGCAGCTTAGTAACTTCTCTATACCCTATACCATTCTAAACATATAAAACGACATTGCCACCAGGCTTTCTAATCCTTTCTCCACTTAGAGACCTTAAAAATGAGGTCACCTTTCAAAATTTCTTCACTTTCCACAAGGGTTAGCTTAATTGACCTTTGGTGAGTTCCTATCAGCATGATTTCCTATCAGCATGATAAATAACATTCTACTTGCACATGTTTTACTAAGTTGGAAACAGCTTTAGAAAATTCGCAACTTAAAATCGGCATTCGACCAAAAGCGCTTTCTACGCCCGGCCCAGCAGCGATTCAACTTTTATAGAACTTCGACAGCAATGCCAAGTCCAACAGTATTATTTAAATACTTGTAGGAAAGTCAAGCAACACAACTTTTCTCAGTCACCTATATGAGTCACATAAATAGAACCTGAGACTGAGACACATGGCGTGTACGTCCTCCATCCAAAGAGCTTCGTTAAAGTTCCCAGATTCTGATAGTGATACTCTGGCTTTAAAGATACTTCCTCGTCATGGCGTCTAGTATCATCGCACCACTATAAGAACTTGTGCGCTTTCTGTAAGCAAACGCTGCCTTCGAAAGCATAATCTCACAGCTAGCATGATTACGATACGAGCATGTGTAGGTATAGGTATAGGTATTTTTGATTTGACCAAAAGGCATCCGAAGGCGGAAAGATACTCGTATTCTTCTGCATTTTGAAAAAGCACTGCACATATAGCGTTTTGCTATTCAAGTCCAGCATCGGTCGACAAACATTGCGTCACTTGGTGAATACTATAGGCAAATGGAGACACAAGAGTTTTGGGGGCGCTTTATGTTCCGCTTTTCGCTTAAAAAGTTGAAAATTAAAACTTACAAAAGCGCATTTCTCTGCTCGCACGTTGGCGCTTGTGAATTCTGAATTGTGATTCCCCGCGTGTATGGTAGCATGTGGAAGAGAGTATAGCTTCAAGTATATTGCGGGACGATGTGCTTTAAACGTTATCAAACCAGAATATACATAATTTTGCTCATTTAAATACATAGATGCACAGGGTTAGTTAGGGGGAGCATCATCGGAAACTATACTTTAGCCGAAGCTGAAGCCGAAGCTATAATCGAACTTTTTTGTACTAGGAGCCAAAAATTCTCAAGCGTTTTAGCAGCTAGACTATTACGACGAGAGTTTTTCATACAGTCACGGTCGTGGTGAGGAATTAAGGGCGGGAAAGATAAAGAAGGTGTGGTGCTTATGTGGAGAAGCTTCAAACCTGAAGTATAGTTGTGTAGCTTAATCAGGTTTATGCGGTGAACTTTTCGACTTTTTCATTTTATTATTGCATTTTCAATACTTGTGTTTTTTTCTGGTTTTCAATTGCGGCAGTTCCAAGTTGCAGTTAATCGCCGGACCGTAAGTCGACTTTACCTCATAATGGAGGATTTGTGGGTGAATTAATCTTGAATACCAGCTCTTACTTCATGTACATCAAAGTTTGGTTACATACTTGTTTACTAAAGCTTATTATTAGATGTGGCACCTAGTCGCTTCCGTGCAACTACTGCCTAAAGGCTGAGATATTTCAAAAAAAATTTCATAAAGTTTATTATTTTTTTACTGTCAGTTTCCTTTTTTTAGTCTGTGTTCCTTTCGCATTTTTTTTTAATTTTGCGCAATCCCGAATCCCTAGATTTCTGAAGATGCGGGTAGCGACTATGTTTCAAGAGGCTGTGACAACTTCTAATGTAAGCTCACTAGATCTTCGAAGTGATTCTAGAAGATAAGTATAAGGGTCCTATAAAACTTAAAAGTGGATATTTTTTGGCTCCAATAATATGCGTTCTCTCCTTCTTGAAGATGTCCCAACAGCTTTGTGTATGAGTATTAAAAGACCTTTGCTAGGCTGCAACGCAGTTTCCCATTGGAGTTGACTACCTTTCTAAAGAGGTTTTAACAGTTCTGTATATGGAAACTGAAAATCTTTTACAATGCTTCGATGGCTAACTATGGGCGTTCTTATAATTATTGTTGTTTTGAACAACAGCAGAAGCTCAGCGATAAGTAACGTTGACTTTACAAAAAACATTTAGGAATTATAATCAAACACTTAAAATCAATAAGTATTCTCCCCAAGAAGGACGGCACCCGTGCCGTGAACCAAAATACATACAGCGCACAACCTAGTACAATCTTAAAATAATATTCGCGCTGTGCACTGCATTATAAGGGTATTCATAACCCCTTTAAAGAGCGCGGAAAGTACACTCCTCGCCACTTGAATATCTCCAATGCGGAATGATAATATGAGGGTATTTTTGAACATTGTTTTTGGGTAACTTTAGGTAACAAATTGCTAGTTCTGGAAAAGAGCCGGTATATGTTTTTCTTCCGCTTTATTTTAGCATTCGCTGAAATTTAGGCAAAAGTTTTGCGCCACTCGAACATGCATTTACTCGTAGTTTGACCTTTATCTTTAGCACGTGGAGTGGACCCATATTTGTCTTTGATCGATTTTTATACCCGGTACCACACTGTGGCGAGGGTATATTCACTTTGACATTCCATTTGTAACGCACATAAGGAGGTGTTGTAGGTATGACAAACTATATAATATTATTGATCAGCATCATTTCTTAGTCGATCTAGCGATGTCCGTCTGTCTGTCCGCACGATTGTGGCCGTGATTTAAGAGCTATCGACTTGAAATTTGGTACGTAAGCTTTTATCCACCAAACTGAGGTGACGCTAAGTTCGAAGATGAGCAAGATCGGATGAAAACTACTACTACCTCCCATACAAAAATATCGGATTTATATAGCTTTTTGATGTTAAAAATTAAATTTAAATAGCTAAAGTAAAGATAGCAAGTTTAAACTTTGCACATATTATATTAATAATATTTAAAAAATTTTGACAAAAAATTAGCTTGGTCGAATAAAAACTACCCATACCTCCCATACAAATATATAATTTTTAACTTTCTCGTATACGTAGTATCTAAGAGAAAGATATTGTTTTCGTACAAAATTTCGAACTCGAGATTTTGATCAATTCTGATATTACGATGATAGGGGAACTCAAAAAAGTGGGTCTCGCAATTCTGTCCGTCCGTATGTCTGTCTGTCCCACCCCTGGGGAATCTAAACGCTTGGACGGATTTGCTTCAAACTTCGTATTTAGAGTTTATAGGCTTCCCGCTCGGGACGTTTTTTTTTTTTATGCTAGCCCTAATATTAACGGTACCCATATAAAAATTCTACGAAATATGACGAAATATGCCTAAATTTAGATTTTTTCGAAAACGGTTCTAACGATTTGAACCAAAATTGATCGTTGAGTTAGTGTAGGCATGCTTAACATGAGTGCATACCCAGTTTTTCGCTAAAAAGTCCAGCAACGGCAGTTTTGAAAATTGGCCTTATCTCGAAAACGGTGAAAACGATTTAAAAAAAAAAACCTATTTTTAAGGTACTTTTATCATTCTTAACTTGATAGTAAACTCAGTTTTTCCCTAAAAAGACTGCGTCCTTTGATATCCACCCAAATCCCTAATAATAGTAGATTAAAAAACGGCTCATATCTCAAAAACGCCATTTTCGATAATGATAAAAATGTTACTTTCAGGTAATGTTTAAATCCATAGTAATACCATTTGCTCAGTTTTGAGCTAAATTGTTGCAAAACAGTGTTTATAAGCATTTTACGAAATATTAAACAATTAAGATTTTTTCGAAAACGGCTCTAACGATTTCAACCAAAATTGATAGTTGAGTTAATGTATGCATGTTTAACATGACTGCATACCCAGTTTTTGGCTAAAATGTCGAGCAACGGCAGTTTTGAAAATTGGCTTATTCTCGAAAACGGTAAAAACGATTTTTTAAAAAAAATATTTTTAAGGTACTATCGTCATTCTTAACTTGATAGCAAACTCAGTTTTTCCCAAAAAAGACTACGTCCTTTGATATCCACCCAAATCCCTAATAATAGTACATACTTTAAAAAACGCCATTTTCGATTATAATAAAAATGTTACTTTCCGGTAATGCTTAAATCCATAGTAATACCTCTGGCTCAGTTTTGAGCTAAACAGTTGAAAAACAGTGTTTTTTGAACCATGAATGCGTCCTTCCCAATCGCTAAAACCGGTACTTTAAAAACTGTTCATATCTCGAAAACGCCATTTTCGATTTGGATGAAAATATATCTGCTATGTAATGTTTATATCCTGAAGAATATGTCGTACTTAGTTTTCAGCTAAACAGTTTAATAACAGTGCTTTTCGAATCCAAATTGTAACATTTGTCAGCATAATTTTACAAAAAACCGCTCTAACGATTTTGATCAAAATACATATTTAAGATAACATAAGCATTCTTAACATGATTATGAAAAAATACTTCCCAAATCCCAATCTGTATTCACACACGGTATATTTTTGTAAAGTCCAAAAGTATAAAGTCCACAATATAAATTGTGGGTGAAATTTTAAAGTAATAAATTGTTCTAATTAATACGTAGGTTTATGTTTATGTAGTATGTATTTACGGTATTAATAATTACACCTTGAGTGGGTATGATTTTAAACGTAAAATTTGCTGAAATGACTCTGAGATTCTGCGAGATTCGCAATAAACGAGAAAGTTACGTGCGACCCAGTCGTGCACATTTTTTAATTCGGCATAGTCGAAGATAATAGTCTAACTGTTTTTTGTTAATTTCGACTATTTAATAAAAAAAAAAAACAATAAAATGAGTGGAACAAAGTCTTAACCAAGGCGGAAAAAGGAATAATCAAATCTTTACAGAGAGACGCTCGACTATTTATTGCCAAATTAGCTAAGAAAGAAGCCGACATGTTGTATCCATATTTTTAAGTATAATGAGTCTAACTCTGAAAAAAACAAGAAAGGCCGCACACATAGTGAGCTTACTAATGCGGAAAGGCGACTTATATTAAAGAAAAGGGTCCAAATCTCAAGTCAAGACCCTTTTCCAAAAATCAGGAAAAAAATGTGGTATTAAAGCAGTGCTAAACATAAAAAGACTAAAAATCAAGAAGAAGTCACCCCTTAACCCGGTTCGAAAAGCGCAAAGCTTTCGTTTTTGTCACGCGCATACGACCTGAATCTCTTAGGGCCGATTTTTCAATAGTCAGATCGCCTGATAGCTAACAAACGATTAAATTTATTTTACTCTTTATCTGCTAGATAACAGTTTTGCATTTTTCAATTATAAAATAAGAGCTAGATAACTATTCGACGGTAAAGTGGGTGTGAGAGAGACATGTTGATTGACAATTTGTTGTGAGTAAGCATATAAGATTGTCATGCCCATAGCTTGATGTTTGTATTCGTTTGAAATCTGCATTCTCTCTTTCTCACTACTCTTTGTTTCCTCGTTGGGTTGAAATATTTATTTGCCAATTCTTCTTCTTCAATAATAAAATCGTCGATACAATTGAATAGATCCATTTGTACAATATGTACAATTGTACATATTTCCCAAAACAAAACTTTGTAAAATAAAAATTTTCAAATTTGACAGTTCGCATACATTAACTAGAGAATTACATTTTATCCGCCTCAGAAACGGGCAGATAACTTTATGAGACAGTTTGATGTTATATTCTTCGATTAGCTGCTATTCGACTAATGAAAAATGGGATTGTGTGTTATCTGACAGTTAACCCCTATCTGTTTGGCTATCTGACTATTGAAAAATCGGCCCTTAGTGGCATTAGCCGTTTTTTATTATCAGCTATGATCCATATAGATCATCGATTTACATGCACTTACAACAACAACATGTGATCCTGCTTTTCATCGAGATCAAGATATATGAAGGTGTGATTGTGTGGGGGCCGTTTCGTAATATGGCGTCTGCAAATTACAATTTTTTCTACCACAATGAATGCGTTGTCTTACAAAGTTATAAGAGGGCTTTCCATACTTTCTTAACGTTTTTGCACCTCTGCCTTGGATTTAGACGGCCAACATGTGGAACTATTAAGCTAATCGCCCTACTCACCGGATTGGAATAGGTATCATCGAAAATGTTTGGGGATGGTTGACACTTCAATTATATGGATCGGGACCACGATATTCGACTATGTCTAAACTAACCCAAGCCATCGAATTAGCTTGGTGCTCGATTTCACTAAATCATTTGGCCAATTTGTATGCATTCCTTCCAAACCGTATGTGCGCATTTTGGAGCAGTAAGGTAGCTCAAAACACAATTGAACAATTTTTTAAATCTAAAATTCTAAAATTCTCCAACAATTAAGTCTCTTGCATGCTTAGTTTGGGACCAGTGGGAGATAGAAAACCGATCTACGGGGTGTGCTATATTCAAGTGGCGCGGAGTGTATAAAACAGTCATTATAGATATTTGCAGTACGAAACAAGTTAATTTCGGAAGGATAAGGTGCTTTAAAGAGTATAGATCGAAATCTACTATAAGCGCTTGTGTTATTAAAGATTTGTGTCGAAAAATAGCGTTTGCAGAGTTTTTTTTGTATGAGAGCGGTAACGCTTACGACCGTCTGTACAATCCCTCCCATAATTTGTAAGATGCTTTCAACTGGCAATATAATATTCTTTTTAAAAATGTCAAGCCCAAAGCTGTCATAAACGTTAAGATATATAGAGTGCTTTAAATAACTTTGTTGTATGAGCGCTGAGATACCCATCGCCCAGTTTTCAAATATCGCCCAGATTTTGAGAATATTGTGCTCGGACAAAACACATCAATATTCTAAATTTTACAACTTTAGCTCCCATGAGTGTCGAAAAATTTCGATAACAATTTTTTATTGTTGTATTGGAGGTGCCACGCCCCTTTGTCCGATTTTTACCAAACTTCTCTGGTGAATAGTACATACATACGCACATCCATTTTTATATATTTAGATGTGTGATGAAAGTTGTTAATTGATTTTAGTTTCGAAAATGGTAAATATCTAAATTATGTACATGAAGTGAATCTGAAAGTCTTGAACGTATTTTTAAACTCGTTCAAAATGATGCGGTGCGGCTAGCGAAGAAAAGTTTAAATCACTAATTAAAGGTGGTGTTAAAAGCAGAAGGAACTGCGGTAGCATTAGCTTAGCTTCAAGAAGTTCATTATCCAAAGCGAAATCTGGATATCTACGTGCCCAGGTTTTCGCTAACTATTTATTCTATTTAACTTTAATAGAAATACGACATTTGAATTATGTCAGTTGAATTTAAATGTTTCGCTTACCAATTTTGTTGTAATGTTTTCAATATCATTAAATTGTGTAAGAAATTTAAAAATAAATAAAAAAAAATATTAGAAGAAAAAAAAAAACCTTTTTATCAAGGCTTTTTTGTTTTTTTATTTTATTTCGACTCCTTAAAACATGGTTCAATGTTTGCAGTTTTTAAGCGAGTACATTTAACAACACTGAGAGACAAATATCAAAATATCAACAGCAAATTTTAAAAGTCAACAATGTGGCTCTTTCTTTCCCAACCACCTCAAACTTTTTTTAACGTAAAATTGTGAAAATCATTTTAAAGCGACTTCGGTGTAGAATTATTGTAATCGTTGCTGGGTGTTCAGCGCTAGCAGTAGGTACTTGCATGTGCTTAGCAATCCCGCGCATTATTTTTTCGCTTGATATTCGCTGGCATGGCATAGAAATTGCTCCTCTGATAATGAAAGAGACAGCAGTAGTTGTTAAAGTTCATTGTTGGCGAATGGCATAAGAAGGACAGGGAGCTACAACGTTAAAACCATTCTGCTCCATTCATGTTGTCAGAACGAAACATAACTACACAGACTAGTTGATGACGAATGAGATGGGGAAAAGCACTTAAATGGGTTAACAGACGAGAGCAGCAGACAAAATCCAACAGCCAGTCGAACTTGTAGCTATTTTTTGTTGTCCATGCTGCATCGAAGAACTTGGGTGCTCAGAAAATACCACAAGTAAACAGCGGAAGCGGAAAGCCATTGCCATACCAACCAAGCAAACCAACAGCTGTACGTGGGCCATTTATAACAAAAGCGAAACAACACAAAATGCTTGACGTTTGGCTTGTTGGTATTGGTATTGGTTGTATGAAAGCGTTTTGTGATAGAAGTTCAAAGCCGATGAAGTTCATTTCTTTTGTCAGTTGAATTGATAAAGCTATAAAGCTGAAAGTTTGTTTTTGTTTATGAAAATGTCCAATTGATTTGTTTCTTTTTTCTAATTTCAAGATACTACTGCTTTGCTTGAACTTTGAAAAACTTTCTTGTCGTTGGTTCTTTTTCGGTTTGAGTATAAAAGCAGCTGGGGATTCTTAAAGCGTCTTTAGAATAACTTGTCTGTTCTGTCGGTGGTTAACAGACTATGTACTTATAATTTTCGCTTACAGTGTTGGCTAGAACTAAAGTACGAAAAGATCACGCTTTGAAAAAGTCAGAAAACGTTTAATAAAATTTATTATAGATTTATTATTTCTGCGAATCAATGTAAATATCGGTCTTCAGTTTACTACCAGCAAATCTATTATAACTGTTAACTTATTTAGGAAATAATAGACCGCAACACCGCACCTAAATTCATTATTTTGGCTCAATTAAACAATTTAGACCTTTCTATATGTTTGTTTGACGTGGACCCTATGGCGCACTAGTGCGCACTGGGTTAGTTCGCGTTCGATATAGCACTGAGTTCGCACTGACAAGGAAAACCCTGTGTTCGAGGTCAGCACTGGGGCGCCCTAGTTGAGCACTGAGCTGACCCTAGCCCTAGGTATTCAGTCAGGGCAAGAGTTCAGTGCTGTATTTGGCTGTCATTCGTAGCTGTCATTTGGGTGAAATCATATTTTTGTGAATTATTGACTTGTGCAGCACTTGTAAATGTTAAAAGAAATGTGTTTTTCAACATTACAATTACTAATTAAACAATTTTAATGTTATTGCTGGTGTTATATCTATATATGTATTAGAAAAAATTTTTATTGACAGGTCTCAGGGTTACATTTCGTGTTCGACATGAAACTGAATTTCTGGGGGTTTCCTTAGGTTTTTTTGGCAGGCACGAACATTTTCTGACATTTCTCAGTGCGCACTAGGGCGCAAGAATTTCAAAAATTCCTCTTGCCATTTGCTGATTTTGCAGTGCGCTGACAGAAAAGAAATCTGTCAAAACAGTACCAGAAAAAATATTTGCAGTTTGTGTGCAATCAGTGAAAATTTATTGAAAAATTTACAAAAAAAGAACGAAGTGGATCTATGGAGTAAAAATTGAATAACAAGTAATAACAATAACAAGTCTTTTTACAATAGCATACACTTACTAAAGTAAGTATCATGTTTCGTCTGACCTTGCAATTCGTCGCACAGCATCTGAATATGTTCACGTGACTTACAAAAAGCTAGACATTCATTGCTTTATAGTGTGTTTTAAGTTGAATGTCAAAACTTTAGGAAATGATTCGAGGGTATGATTTAAGAAAAAAATCTGTCTATATCCAATGAAAATTTGAGAAAATCATTACTTTGGTGTACCTTAACCTAACACAAATATTTCCAAAAATGCGTATAATCTTTTTTAACCTTTCAGATATTTATTTTTTAGTCAGTTACATTTTTCAGAGCCAGAAAAAAATGTTGACTTTCTGGTCTCTTTTGTACAAAAAAATGCGTATTTTATTTCTTACGTTAATAAAAACGTCAGAGATAAGCATGCTGAAAACCCCATATCTATCAAACGTACCAGTGACAGCTCGATGTGTTCAATCAATTATGTCAATATCATGGGGATATGCAATAATTCACGGAATTTGGTGATTTTTGGTAATTTTTTTTTTCAAGTGTGATGTTAAAGAAGTCACATGACAGAGCGTCTTGTAGTCTTGTCTAAATCCTCTTTAGACATCGCAGGTTTCGGTAATGAAGCCGCAGCTAGTTTTCTCCGTCGTCGTCCTACACAAACGGAGACGTTTTGCAAGTATACCAAAACTGTATACCCTGAGGGGTTATTCCCAAATGCGCGGCGGATCTTATTGAAAGCGATACCTCCATTTCGACCCTCTTCGCTTTTGGTTATTCTCAAATGCGAACGATGGCGAAAATGATATTTCCAGTGCTTTCCAGTTTTTTCCATTCTGAGTTGAATTTAGTTTATTTTTTATCCGCAAACAATCCGTCACCTATACAGCTATCGCTTTTGATGCGATCAAATCGCTTTTGGAAATACAAAAATACAAATTCGCCATGAAAAGCGATTCGCCGCGCATTTGGGAATAAGCCCCCTGTAGGTATAGCTCGTCTCTATGGATGCTGTCGTATGCGGCTTTGAAGTCGATGAATAGATGGTGAGGATAAATTTAGGCTTGGGTTTTTTCGTGGATCTGCCTAAGTGTGAAAATTTGATCGACGCGACGCACGGTGGACTTTCCTGGCCTAAAATCGCTCCGATATGTCAGATTATTTAAGAAGGGTTTAAAAACGTTCACACAATATGGCAGATAGGATCTTGTACATGTACCTATACGATAGGAGACTGATACCTAGCTCTGTATTTGGCGCTGCTGAGAGGAGACTCATTTTTTGTGGATCGAAACGGTGCTAAGATTCCATTCATCAGGTATGCATTCATCTGACAATTTTTTTTGAAATGGGTTTGAACATCTTCATCTTGTAGATTGTAGGGGGGAGGTGGTATATTAAATCTCAGATCACTGCGGCTACAAGTGGGCCTATTGTCATCTACTCCATTTATATCTCATCCATGATGCCGCAGTTTGGGAAGACATTTGTGCTTTCCCCTGTCAGGAAGTGAACCTTCACTTCGATTTTGTCAATTGACTAAGTGACTACCACTTGCGTCAACTGATGCGAAGAAAACCCGAGAGAACGACGATATTTTTGTTGAATTGAAGTTTTGTCTATCATCGTCTATATTGAATTCTACATTCTGCCTAACAGTGGGATTCTGGTCTTCGTTGACATTATAGAGTCTGCAGAAATAATTTTTCCACATTCTCAACATCGACTGGACTGTCCCTTATATTAATGTTTACATTTATATAACGAAAATATAATTAAAAAAAAAAGTTTTAGTACAATTACTTCTGTTTTCGATACACAATAAACACCCCTGTAATCAGTTTTAATACAAACTGCCATATTTTTTATAGTCCGTCCGATTCTGAGCAAACAATTCCCACTTCCATATACAAGTACTTAGATAGAAAATATTGCAGTTTTTAACCGTCGTCCAGTCATAATTTATTAAGGCACTTGCTAACTGTTAGCATCAGCTGCAGATAACGTATCTGGAGCTCTATATACTATCGTCATAATGTAACTACATCGTAACACTACTGATATGATGTCGAAACTTGTGAAAACAAAATCTATTTTTAGTAAAATTATGAATTTATACTATCTACAAGGTCGTCTGCATTAAACCGTTTTATTGAAGAATTTTGAGGCAGTTCTATCTATGCAATACTAATGTTGATTGATAGATTGAATTTATAGCTGGTCTTAAAATCTTTATATTGCGTAGAAAATAATGTGGGAGACTACGTTTTACGACTTGTTTTATGTTGTATGTCGTACGTACGTTAAGAATGCGGTATTGTCTGACATAAAAATGTCATTACAAATACAATAGTACCATTTAAGCAAACAGACTCTATAGGTATTCTTACGTTATATGAGCTATATTTATAGGGGACATTCGAATGAAGGATTTCCGTAAAATAAATACGAGCACCGTAATTAAGTCGAAGGCCGTATCGAGTTTATTACCTAGAACGAAACCGATACTAAGGCTCTATGCAACCTATAAAGTAGAATGTTATGATAAGTACCTATGTCATTGAGTGCATAGAAGTATGTACTTTGAAGTGTGGATATTTTAAAATTTAAAGAAATAAAATCACATACGTGACTGGATTCGTTCCAAACTTCTTGAACATAATAAAAGCCACCAACTGTTTTATGCTGAAGAGTACAATATGGTGCCTTATTCCAAAATGCGCGGCGGATCGCTTTTCAAGGCGGATTGGTATTTTTGTATTTCCAAAAGCGATAGCTATTTAGGTGACGGATTGCTGACGGATTTATTGCGGCTAAAAAATAAACTAAATTCTTGTGACGGGAAAAAGCTGTTAAACTTTTGGGAAAATAAATGGAAAATTGGAAGTATAATTGGAAAAAAACTGGATTTCGCATTTGAGAATAGGCAAAAGCGAAGACGAACGAAATAGAAGTATCGCTTTCAATGCGATCCGCCACGCATTTGGGAATAACCCCCCTGTATTCCAAAACGGCATTTAGAAATGCTATTTCTTCTACGTTTGACAGATATTGATATCAAATTTGCGCCCACCAACGCAAAAACCACTCCGCCATTAAAATACATTATATATTGATTTGTATTGAGAGCCGTTAATGCAGTGCAATATTTAAGAAGAAAAAATCAAAATCTTCCACGGAATTATTCTGGATTAGTGTGCCATATAATTTCAGTTGACAGAAATTAAGCCAAATTTGACAATAGCTTAAGGTCACGTAATCCAATTACTTTTAACCCTATGACAAAATCTGTGAAGTTTATCATCATCATCATCATCAATAATGACATTTAAGGGTTTGGGTTAGGTTAGCGGGTTGGCAAGATAGGATAAACCTGTACGTGCCCCACTTAGATCAATGTAGATCCTTTGTGATGACCTACGGGTTTATGACCCCCACACACTGGAAAACTATGAAAAACCAACCCGTTTTATTTACAAATTTAGGCCAGAAACGCATATGCGATTTCAATCGCGCGACTGCTTAGTCGCAAAAAATGGAACACACACATTTCAATATGATACGCGCGATTGAAATCGCATGTGTGTTTCAGGCCTTAAGTAGGTCATTAATGGACCTGTCTTAAAGTTCTTCTAAATCCTCGAAGAAGTCACTACCAAAGATTCTATTCCTTATGTGGCAAAGCGTTGGGCAGTGACAAAGGAAGTGTGTGGTGTCAACGCATGCGCCTCCTCATCACCGCATCCTCTGCACAGGTCTTCCGTGTAATGATTCCCATTTTCTATGAATGGTATTTCAGCATATTGTGTCCAGTGATAATACCCACAATCGAGGACAATGATTTCTTGATCAATTGTAGGATTTTTTAAGTTTTCTGTTTGTTGTATATTGGCCACATTTTACTGGTTATGCCACAGGAGTCGAGCTTGCTCCATCATCTAATCGTCTGTCTGAGATTACAGGGGGGAATCATTACTGTCGTGTCGGCCTGGTTTAGTTCAAGGGAGGACCATTTTCTTGCCAACTCATCAGGTTTTTCATTTCCAGACACACATCTGTGCCCGGGAACCCAGCATAGTCTTACGCTGTGCTGCGCGCCAATATCCCGTGATTCTTCGCGACACCGACTTACAAGCTTCGATTTTAACTTAACGGCAGAGATCGCTTTTATATTGCCGTTTGACTGTTAATTAAAAAGGTAATATCTGCATGAGGTATATCGTATATTATGAACTTATAGCCAGATTAAGGAGAGAAAGGCACCTACTCCCAGTCATTGTAAATTATATCGTTTATACAGCAAACACTCTGCTTCATCCTGTATTTAAGCCTTTAACTATCTTAATTTAGAAATCAAAATCATTAATAGGTAAGTGCAATGCGCCATACTAAGGGAAGGGAATTGACTCCACTTCACGAAAGTGGTTTTATTTCCCATTAGGTGGAAACTAAGTTTCTCAGTGGACTTAGTTCCCGGGGACTTATTTACCTGCACCCTCGATCCCGCCTGATGTGACTTATTGCAAAATCAAGGCGATGGATTTTACATGCCGCATTCAATGGTGGTTTCCTCTTCATTTTTTAATGGCCAATATATGGCTGGCCTTCTGTATCACGCGATAAATAGTCGATTTGCTAGCTGTAAAGCTACGATTACACAGCCATTTTTTCGAGTCATTTAAATGGCGCTCTGACGAAAAAATCCCGTCACAAAGCAGTCATTTAAATGTCGCTCTGTGTGATTGCCATTTTTGGCAGCGTCATTTAAATGACTAGGAAAATAGCGCACCAAATGACATGAATTAAGTGCCATTTAAATGGCGGAAAAAAATGGCCATGACGCCTAGGACAAATGACTAAATGGCATCCCAACGGAAAATTTTAAATGACTCGCAGTGTCCGTCATTTGATTTTGGGACACAAATGACGATGATAGTCATTTCGTGTGATCGCCATTTTTTCAATGACGAATCGTAGCTTAAATGTCGATCTAATGCGACATTTTTTCCTGACGTCACAGCGCCATTTAAATGATTCAAAAAAATGGCCGTGTAATCAAAGCTTAACTCCAGTTTCTGCCTTAAATTTTAACTTACAGAGAGCTTTGAATTTAAATCAGCTCTCGGTATCGTCCGCCTTTCCTGGCATGTTGTTGCTTTGCTGACCCTTCCCTTACGGTTTTTTCCATACTTCTCCAGGACTTTAATAAAGCTGTGTACAACAGTGGCGCCTATTCCAATCTTGCTGGCTATAAAACGGATGGATTTTAATTGGTCCCGATAAGCTCGAATTTGGCCTATTTCCTCCCTGGTTTATGTGTTTCCTTTACCTAATAGTTGTGAATTGTATGAAGTTATTTCTTAAACAAAGCTCCCTAATACCCAAAGTATCCTTTTATTTGATTTCAAACATGGTAACAATAAGCCACTCTTCGTAATCAAGTGAGACCTTTTTGGGAAAAGCGTCATAAAAGTTGCTTTTATTAACTTAATCCCTTTTTGTTTTGGTTTTTCCCCGATTAGAGAAGGATTTTAAAAATATCGTAGAATTAAAACAAAAAAAAAATCCTCTTCGTAATCAAGTGAGACGGAGTGTATGAGCTTAAGCCGGAAACAGATTGGCATTCGCATTACTTATAATCATTAAATCATTTTTAACCCTCCCTCACCTTATATGTTTTGTAGGTCACAATAGATTGTTATATAAAAAATCCATCCATGAGAGCTCGTAAAATATAACCCGGCCACTAAAATTACGGCGCATTAGTACTAAATTCGAAAAAAAAAAAAAACAATTAATCGAGTATACTTCTCTCGTTAAAACTAACAAACAACAGTTCGTCTACAGCGCATCCATAACTTTCTCAAAACAACACATTCTTTATCATTCAGACAGAATTCCTGCTTTATTTTATAAAAACAAAATATGTTTGATGTTTGTCTTTCAATTAGATCTACTACTATTCGATTATGTATTAATCACACTTAAAAAATAATAATATTGATTTTACAAAACCATCTGTTCAGTCTCAAGAGAGTTTGGATTTTCCAAAAATACTAAAAAATCCCAACAAAGCAGATGCGGATTCCAAGGCATTGTTTGCTGAATTGTGCTTTTGTCACCTCACTTGTCTGACACCTTGTATTATTTTATTTAGCAAATGACTCAGACAAATTTCCATATCACGTGGGAGTAAAATTTGGCAAGTATTCGAAATTAATCCGAACTAGAGTAGAAAAATTTGTTTATTCATTGACACACGCAAAGTGCAGATGCAGAGTATCTAGTGAACAGCGGATTTGAAAACGATCCAATTTTCTGTGTGACAAATATAAGTGCTATGATACATGTATTAATTGCTAGAAGGACATTTCTAAGTTGATTCACCCTGTGTGGGTGAGTTTTTATGAAATCGAATGAAAGTGGGTCATGCATTTTTTTATTCAGAAATTGATGAGATATACAAGTTCTGCATCAAGGATAAAAATTAGATTTCATGTCGAAGTTAAAATGAAATTGCTCAACGAGTTTTCGATGGTGATTGTCGGTGACTTTTCAACCGATGAGCTAGATGTCGAAGAATCACATTTTGAAGTGTCCTAAGTTATCGGTTATTTGTTTCATTTGACGGTTTTTATTTTTTTCTTTTCTTGTGTGTTTTGGTTTGAAAATTGCTTATTTTTGTAAATTAAAAAAAAGGTGTTCAAATTTGCATTTAGGATCACTTTGCAGTTATCCTTTGCAATGACATTAGTTTGTCTATCTACAAGCAGAAATGTTTTCTCTTGAAATTATTAAGTCAACTGATATGACTTCAGTAGCCCGAATAGAGGCAAAAAATACTATACCTCCACCAGGCCTTTTCGTCCTTTGTGAACCCTTATGGTTTTTGTGTTTGCATAACTTATTGTTAGGTTAGGGGGGGAGTTCTCCATGCCACACTTATGACAATACTGACCCATTGTGATGCCCGTAGGGGAAGAGGTCGTCCCTTACCCATTATAACCCAGTATTCAAATTATTTACTGTCCTGCTACATACAAACCATCCTGATGATGATTTGACGAAGTTCATTATCTTGTCTATTGATGTGCTGAAAAGTTCGTCTAGGTCGTTAAAGAAGTGACTCCCTAGGAATTTATACCTGGTGTGTTGGAGACCTGGGCAGTGACATAGGATTGGGTTGTGTACGCAAGAGCCCCCTTATCACCGCAGCCTCTACAAAGTTTTTCCTCCGTTACGCCTATTTTCTTCATGTGGTACCGCAGAGTATTGTGCCCCGCTATGATTGCTGCGAGGGTGAACAGGGATTTCCTATCCTTCCGTATGATACTCTCGATTCTGGTTTCATTGAAGGACGGCCATAGCATTCTTGTAGTATGACAAGTATTTTAGGCGGCCCATCTAGCGTTCGCTTCTCTTGTGGCTTTTCTCCCTGCTTCAAGCTTGAGGTTGCAAGGTGGTCACGGAGGGATCAGCTTGTTCTGAAATAGCTATCGAACCTTATTTGCCTGGAATGCCTTCATGTCCCGGAATCCAGCAGAGCGATACCTTACATAATTCATAGAGTAAAATTCGACAAAAATTTCATTGTTACTTCTCGCTTCCCCACTCAGTAATACCTTGTGTTGTACCAAGGGTCTTGAGTCCTTCGCGACAGCGGTTCACTAGCTTCGATTTTATTTCTGGTGCAGTTATGGCTTTTATTTCTGCCTGGCTGTCGATAAAGAAGGTGTTGCCCTCACCACAGACTCACGGGCTGCTGTTGTCACTACCAGGATCTCTGCTTGGAAGACGCTATTATGATCGGGGAAGTGTACCAATAAAGATAACATATTGCGCATTCTGCAATGGCGGCCTATGTGACCCTGAAAATAAACGTATAAAAAAAATATGCGCCCGCATGAGTTTTCATGGCTGGCAATGTGACTCCATTTGTATCTCTATATGGATTATGGAAAAGCATGCCTTTTTGACAGATGCACAGAACGAAACGACAATTAGTGCTCGGAACATATTACCTTTAATATGTGTACTGTGCATACGCTATGTCTTCTAGATCTCTAAGAAGTCTGTTTAGTACACCCGCTAAGATACATTTTTTCTGGTTTATTAATTTTTAGAAAGCCTTTTGTCATTTGTTCGTCTATTTTTGGCCACCAACAGAGCTGGGGCCAGATTCCGTAAAATGAAAACGATCGAACGATATCGTTTCGGCAATAGCAGTCTCTGTCTATTGCTACAGATATGATAGAGACAGGTTTAGTGAAAACGATATCGTTCGATCGTTTTCATTTTACGGAATCTGGGCCCTGGGGGCTAAATATGCATTTCGCCGCGAATCGCATAATTTGCGATTCATTCGGTTCGATTCGCGGCGGACATGGCAACTATGCAAAACGATTGTTTGGAATGTCGACCTTCCAAGACATTTCCACATTTCCCTTGGTATTTCCACAAACTTTCCCATTCTTCTGTCAAAATGCTTTGGAATGTTGTTATTATTTTGTTCAAATAATTGCGCGAACTTTAAGTAAACAAGTAAATTGGATATTAAAACAAAAATGTTTTCGATCGGTGTGTATTTAAATGCTGAAAGGGATGAAGTCGATGTGTCTTCGAATTTAAATGTACAACGGAAATTAATAAGAAGTGGTTCATCCCCGCTGGATCTTCCGCACAACGAGTAAGATTAATTTGTTTTGAAAACGGGTAAAAGTGCATATATATGAGTTTTTTTTTTATCTTAGATATGTGCTGGAAAATATAAAAGACGAATTTCCAAGGCGAAGAAGTATTGCAACGCCCATAATATTAAAACTAGCAGCAACGCTTCGATTTCTTGCTGAAGGATCTTATCAAAAGAGCATTGGGCAAGACACCCACATCGGACTGGCGCAACAAACCTGTTGCCAGCTGGTCGTGCTCTTTCATAAATTGAACTAAGCAAATGAACTGTTCAGTTGTTGTTGTTTGTTTTTCTGCCCTAAATGCAAAGAAAATATAAGAAATCACAATATTTTTCGCTGTCGTTTTGTTACTTAAATTTTTTTTTCACCATGCAAATGCACCGCTGACAACTTCATTCGCCATCAAAACATCTATCGCATTTCAAGTCGATAAATGACGTTCGCATTTGCATAGTTGCGCGAATGTAATAGAGCGAAGTGCGATAGTCTTCACCGGCGAACTGAATAGTACCAAAATGCGAAATCGAATAAAAATGCGCTTCGCGGCGAAGTGCTTAGTTAGCCCCCTGAGTTCCGTCTGTTGGCTCATGTGGGATGTAGTGATATCTGTTGCATCAAGTTCCGACCCAATTCTTGTAAACTCAACTGTATTTTCATTAGCTTTTGATTTGTCAAATAAATGAACGTTTTTAGTCAATCAAGAAGTGTTCAATTTCAAACGTTCAAACGTTGTGTTTTCCTGAATTTTAAGTTTGGTAAAAATGAGACATTTATAACTTTCGCATAAATATGCCTGTTGCATCTACGGCATTTCATTTTCCCTGAAATTAAGAAACTTTTCGCAAACATCTATTTTACCACGTCAGTCACACAATCTAAATCTCAATTGAGTACTTAGTCGATAAATTCTTGACTTAGACTACCCTTTCATATTCGTCAACTGAAAAAACATGTTTACATGATCAATTTAGGCCAATACAAATGTAGACATCAGTCGCGCGACTGCCTCCTGTCAGAGTCAGACTTAGTTAACCAGAGCTATAAACATCCCCAATGTCCAATGTCAACATGTCTACAATGTGTACGACATCTGTGTTGTGCGACAACAATAATTTTATTATAATTTCATAAACATTCCAGCTACTTAATCCCAAGAAAAAGAAATAAACATACCTATCAAAAAGCAGGACAATTTATTGCCCAGCTTCAGGCCTATGGCTTTGGCCGTGCATTAGTAAGCAAATCGATTAGGGGGACGTCGATTTAAATAACTTGTCTTTAAGACTATTTCCGACAAATTACAATCAACTATACTGCCTGTAGGTACGTATATCTTATACTAAGTAGTAAACAAATAAACTAATTGCGACTCTCCGTCTCCAGTCATAATCTACTACGCAACAGCTCGTTCAAGATTGAAATTCCCCAGCATCAAGAGAACCAGCACGTGGGATGTCATTTGGATAAATGTGCGGGACATGCGCTGGTTTGTGGTCTGCTTCTAATAGAAAGCTCTAGGTTTTTTTAACGCAATTTTTTTTTCTCCATTCAATGCAAAAAAAAAAAAATAAATCCAAAGTCATAAATATAAATACCAAAACGCTCCTACTCTCCTACACACATACAGAGCCCAACAAAAGGCAATCACTTGCCAATGTGTATGTACATAGGTCTAATAATCTTAAACGAAAAGCGTGCAAACAATTCCTGACACGAGCATGTTATTTTTTTTAAATAAATAAATAATAATGAATCTTTTTATGATTTTGAGAAAATGATCTGCCGGAAGAGTGTTGAACTATTTTTGGGGGTTCCTACAATGCTTTTAGCTTTTTTTAGCTGAGAAGTACATATTTAAAAAAAAGTGCCAGAATAAAATAAGGCAGTTACTTAATATTCTTCAACAAAGAGAGGTAAAGCATTATTTTAAATTTAAAGAGTGACAGCTGTCAAATATGCAAAATATGTCATAATGAATCTACATTTGGAAGGAATGCAGCACCAAAAGTAGGTAATAGGCTCACATTAGAAAACTTTTCGCTGAATGTAGTACACCAAGAGTGGAGTGAAGTACATATACGATATACCTATTAGCGATGTAAAATTGTAAATGCACGTAAGCAAATACGAAAAAGGGTAACGTCCCCCTTTACTGAAGAGGTTGTGAAAGAGCTAATAAATCGGTATAGTTACTGTTACCAGTTAATGAATGTGGATAATGGACTTCAACTGAGTTTTCACATAAGTCAAGTCACATCCCTATCTTTGGAGCTATAGATTTTTTTCGAAGTCACAACGTTTGCTAAGACAACTTGTATCAGATGCCATCACCAATACTCATCAGTCATCAGTAGTTAGAGAATGCGCAGTTAGAAATCAAATCTAAAGCTAATTCAAAGAGCTAGCTCCTTTTGATATATCAATAAGCCAAACATCTATTGACAACAGTGTTCCTCAATCGCAGTTATTGTTACCAGTTACCAGCTCAGGAAAAAAAAAACTACAAAAAAAGACTCTCGCTGCGGACAGGATTCGAACCTGTGCGGGTAGAACCCAATGGATTTCAAGTCCATCTCCTTAACCACTCGGACACCGCAGCTGTTGGCCCAATTTATCCAAAATATAGATACATTTTAAAGTAAGTGAATAACTGTTAATTAGAGTAGTTAAATAAATAAATTGAAAGTCCATTACCATTGATTACTTAAACATTGGATACGATCATTTTTTATGTTTTATGTATGACTATATGTAGGTACAATGGCATACGGTAGGACCTTAGGAATAACTTAATAAAACTGTTCGTTTCTGTGAGTGCTAGATCTAGTTTTGGCAATATCAGTTTCATTAAACGTAAGCTTAAGGCGTTGAAAGTTGTAAACTTTATTGATGTGGTAATACCCGTATGGCCTAATCAGTATCAATACCGTCTATACCGTGTCATCTGATGACTGCGATCGATGGCACTATATTCTTCACAGTTTTCAGTAACACTCTGATATGGGTAGATATTAATGTGTTCATAGGGTACATTTGCGAACTTTTTCGAGAAAAGAAATCTTATAGATAAAAGTTAAAAAATGTTTAAAAGTCAGTCAGATATGTTTTGCAATACCTATTTATCTTTTGAATAAAATTGAGAGAACATTTAGTCACAAAAAATTGTCCCAAGTGGTCAATCGTATCGGGCTTATCGGCGTATAGACTAGCGACTTCACATTCTCCCACAGATAATATTCAAGCGGCGTTAATTCGCACGATCTTGGAGGCCGATTCACGGGTCCGCAACGTGAAAAATGCGGTTGGTTACCAAACGTTTCCTTAAATAAATCAATTGTGGCACGAGCTGTGTGACATGTTGCACCGGCCGTCTTGTTGAAACCACAGCTCCTGCAAATCATGGTTGTTCAATTAATCACGAAAAAGTCTGTAATCATGGCTCTATAGCGGTCACCATTGACTGTAACGTTCTGGCCAGCATAGTTTTTAAAGAAGTGCGGACCAATTATTTCACTAACCCATAAAGTACACCAAACAGTCTGTTTTTGTGGATGTAACGGTGTCTCAACATACACCTGAGGATTATCAACACTCCAAATACGGCAGTTTTGTTTATTGACGTATCCATTCAACCAAAAGTGATAGAGTAAGAGCAAGCAACGTTTTTTCTCAAGTCATTTTAGCAAGGCTGTAACTTTGTGAGCTTAGTTCGTGGTGACTACTGATACTGAACACGAAAATACATTTCTGGCAGGTCTGAGTTGGTTTATATTGGAATGCCATAACCTCAAAATTGAAAGAAATTTACCTCATTTTAGCAAACTTAGGATTTTGGTATATGATGAAACCGGAGTTTTGGTTTAGCTTTGACCAATTAGTAGAGTGATAATATCTCTAAAATAATATAAAAAATTTGACTTTCCTATTATGACTTAAATTTAGCCTTTTTTGCACTTTAAAACCGGCAAACTGATATGGCAATTGCATTTTCCGTCTACATCGGTCGTAAATTAACACATACCAAAATCTTAAGTTTGCTAAAATGAGGTACCTACATTCTTTGCCATTTTGAGGTTATAGCATTCCAATATAAACCAACTCAGACCTGCCAGAAATGTATTTTCGTGTTCAGTAGTCACCACGAACTAAGCTCACAAAGTTACAGCCTTGCTAAAATGACTTGAGAAAAAACGTTGCTAGCTCTTAGTCTATGAGACGATTATGTTGACCGTAAAATGGACAGAACCATGATTTTCAAAACAAATTTGCACAGTTTGGAAGCTTTATTCAGGAGTCAGTCTATTCATGTTGAAATGTCAAACTAAACTAAAAATAAATCACTTGACAGCTGACAAAATGGCCGCCAGTTAAAATAATAATTTTGTTTTGAGAATAATTATTCCTCTTCGGCTTTTTTGGTCAAATTGGTGATGCCATGAAACACTGTTATTTCATTAACTTTCCCGACGTTTCGACAGGGGTTGCTGTCTTCTTCAGGGGATCTTTATTACAAAAGAACATCATGTAATGTACATAATTAGAACAAACTTACATTAAATAAACTGAACTTACATAAAGGAACAATGTTGACGTAAATTTACATTGAAAGCAAATGTAATCACAGTCACAGACTTCAAAGGATTTGAATGAAATTTAAAAAAAAAAAAAAATTACATAGGTTAAACTGAACCACTTCTTTCGAAGTTTAGTCTACTATAACGAACATGAATCTAATGGACAGAATTTAAAATTTCTTTGCAGAAACGAGAGAGTTATATATCGCCGAGATGTTTTGGGTGTCCTGCTTTCTATTCATATTGTTCTTGTTGTTAATGATGTGCAGGGTTTCGATGGTGTACCTCTTTGACATGTGTTTTTCCGTTTGCAGGATTTTGACGTTATCAAAGTCTGGCTGGTGGCCACTCTCAACTGTGTGACTGGAAAGCGCTGTCTTCGCAGAGTTATTTGTCCGTATATCAGACCTGTGGTTGGATTCTTTGCCCCAAGAATTGTTTGGTAGTATATAGCACAGTTCACAATTTGAACCCTCGGTACCCAGATATTCAATTTTGTAGACGACGTCCGTGCGCTTTAATTTGTCCGTTTTATTTTTCAGTTGGGAAAATAGCGGTGCCAGGGTTCTGTTGGAGGTATATGCCAGGTTAACATCCGTGGCATGGTTGGAAATTACTTCCTTGAAGTTCTCAGTCAGTTTTGGGACATAGACGACGCTTTTGAATATCCCCTTCGCTTCTTCCGCATTCTTGTCTATAGGAACCTTCCGCGGTACTAATAATAATTTTTAGTCTCCAGGTTAACTTTTACGAAGTCACAATGGCGAAAATGTCCATATAAAATGTTCCATTGTGACCGTCAAAATATTTAAGTTGAAGATTAAGAATGACTATTGGTATGGCCCCTTGTGTTTTTGACGCGTAATTAGGCTCCTTATGACATGGATGGGATAGCTGTTGTTGATGAGGATCCGAGTGATCTTTTCTTCATTGGCAGAGTGGAATTTTTCATCACTCAATTCGAAAACTTTGCTTATCAGGTTTGACGCCGTATTCATTATAATGTGTTTCGCCTGGTTGGACCGAAAATTGATAAAATAGTGTTGCCAACTTAAAGTTTTATACCTCTAAAAAAACCCTTTACATACCTAATTAAAAAAAAAAAGATTTGCCTAATAGGTAAAATAATGTTTTTCTGCTGTTCTAATGTTATTTTATTTGTGTATGTATTGCTATAAGAATTCGAAACTTATGGCGTAAGGAACGTAGTGTATAATTGGTTTAATTTATATCTTGCGTGGACGAAAACAAGAGGTAAAATTCAACAACATTTTGTCAGAGCCAATACATGCTAACTCAGGAGTGCCACAAGGTAATTTACTAGAGTTGTAGGACCCTTACTGTTCTTACTATATTTTAATGATATGAATAAATCGCTCAAAAACGGAAACGTTATACCTACTTTTTACTTACGATGGACTACCGTGTGTTATAGAAAAAACCTTGATTTATATAACATTAAATTATTTTCAAATAAAGAAATTAAATAAAAAAAAATGATTCCCAAATTTAAGAGGACAACTTCCGAAGATTGCAAGGTAAATAAAAGTTTGAATGAGTATGGTTTTAAATAGCAAATTTAATATGGATACGTTTGAAAACTGAGAAATAGTTGAAGTTGAAGAAATAAAATACTTACCCCCAGTTTCACAGTGGAAGTTTAAACTAAAGTTCAACTGAGCCTGAACTTGAGTTTACATTTGAAGTTCAACACGTCCGATTTTACAATCTGAACTTCTGTACAATGGAACTCAATTTAAGTAAATTTAATGAATAGAATTTTGAATACAGTTTGGCAGTATTGTACAGCATGTACTTTACTTTTATATGAGTTTTCCAAAATCAATCCTTGTCTTTTCTTCTAAAGAACACAAAAAACAAAGTCAAACATTTGTGTTTTGACTATCGGCAGCTTTAAAATTCAAATGTCACCGTGTCAAGTGATGACAGAATACTGTCGTTTAACTGAAACTGCGAAATGAACTCTCAAGGTTTAAACGAAACTGAAGTTTAACTGAAGTTTAAATTAAAAGTGTTGTTTAAACTGCCACTGTGAAACTGGGGGTTAGGTGCTAAAATTATTAATAACTTAAGCTTTAAGTCACACTTTAAATACGTGATAACCTTTGATGGTTCAAAATAAAATCAGTCTTTTAACGCATTTTAAACGCGTTTTATAGAGAGCTTCTCCACCGTTCCTAAACTTCTACATGACGCATGGATCTCGTGGTGGTCGTAGTGATATTTATTATCATTATCTACCAAATGTAGCCGAATTGGTGCTGACCTATTCACCGAACACTCGAATCTAACTATTTAGTCATTTTTTTGGAATTTAGACAAACAGTTGATTGTCTGGATTGTTTTATTGCTATTGGCCTTTGCCATTTAAATATGAAGGATTCCAAACAGTTCCATACCGATTAAGGGTCAACCCGGGGTTCTTGCTCTCTACAAGAAACTGTCGTTTGTTTGGCTCTACCTTTTGTTCGTATTGATATGCCTTCCCAAAATATATCGCATTAATTAAAGTAGGCAGCTGGTGACAAACAAATTATAATACTCGTTCGTAATAATAAATAATGCATCTTCCGCTACGGAACTACGTATTTTCATTAAAGAAAACATGCCAATCTAATCCGCAATTAATGTTGCGTCATATTTGTTTGTCTAAAACACATCTAATGTGTGTCAACAACACACGATGGCAGAAGATTGTGTATACGTCAGTCAATATTGTGATGCTGATGGTAGCCAGGAAATTCACGTAAAATCCGATTAATAAAATTCTATTCATAATATTAACACTGATAAAAATTTCAATCAGCACAAGACTTGAATTTAGAACAGAATACCTATCTACACTCGTTTATAGCTATAGCTATAGCAGGTACCTCGAACGTAGAACGTGTATCTACATTATGAACGTGCGTTAGACAAGTTTTCAGAGACTATTGTGTGACTTGGCGAATTTCTATCTTAGACTTCTGACACGCTCGCTGACTACAAAAATAAGTGATACTTTGTCGAAAGCGGCCTCAGGATGTGTGCTAATGCCCACGTATTCGGTGAAAATGCGCGTGCTGTAAAACAAATTTAGTATAATTTTATTTTATTTGTGTTATTTTTAATATTTAGATTTTTTATTTTTTTTTTTGAATTAATTGACACTTGCGAAGGAGTAGGTGAGGTGAGAAGACTTAAAACTGATTGACGTCAATGCCGTGAGAAAACCATGCTGTGAAGGCCATCGGAAGGGAGTGCTTAAGTAGTTTGATTTTTTTTTGTAAAGCGTGTTATCCACGGGTAGGTACCGCAACCGCAACATGTGTTTGAAAGTGTGGAAAATTTAATTTCATTTGGAAAATTTCCTACAGTTTTTTTTTCGAGGTTTTTCTTTAATGTTTTTGGAAATACCAATTTTTGGGATTTTTATTTCGAATAACTGCCAGAGTGCCAGCTATAAATTAGTGTAGTAGTATTTAGTAGGTATATACTATTTCTTTATCGCTGTGACAATAGTATTCAAGGATAATGTCAGGATATATAGGTAAAATTATAAATAATGAAATCAACGACCTTGTTTTATCTTTAGAAAGTTCAGAACGAACAACATTTTCGATATAATAAATTTTCTGAATTCGACTAACTGTATAAACAATGTCGGGTGGCATTTTTTTTCTATGTTCTTTTACTTAGTATGGGTAAGTAAAAAACATGTTGCTGTAGATACTTTCAAGAAACTTACAGAGACTGTACTCCAATTCCTTACTTACTTACCTTGGTTCACCTCGAACTGTAGAGCCGCCTTACTCTACAGTTCTAGGTGAACCAAGGCCTCAGCTAACAAGCCTCTCTAGTTAGCCAGGTCCTTAGCTAACTGCCTCCAGTTGCGCACTCCTAGTCGGTTGAGGTCGCCTTCAAATTGCGCTCGCCACTTAAGGCGAGGTCTTCCTCTACTGCGTTGTCCCTCCGGGTTAGAAACGATGACTCTACGGGCCGGAGCACTTGTTCCCATCCGCTGTGCATGTCCTAGCCATCTTAAACGACTTACTCGCAGTTTTTTGACCAGGCCGATGTCGCTGTACAGCTCGTATAGTTCGTCGTTGAATCTCCTTCTCCAAAGCCAGTCAACGCAAACGGGACCGACAATTTTAAGAAGAATCTTTCTTTCAATATAGAGTCCAAGCTTCAGCTCCATAAAGCAGGACTAAAATGATCAAGGTCTTATACAGGATCTCCTTAGTTGTTCGGGATATGGCTCTACTACTCAATTGCCCTTAGCCCAAAGAAACAGCGGTTGCAAGAGTTATTCTTCGTTTAATTTTCTTGGAGATGTTGTCAGAATTTAGAACAGAACCGAGGTAGACAAAGTCCCTCACTATCTCAAAGTTATAGCTGTCGATTGTGATGGTTTGTCCGATTCTACGATGTTGGGTATCCCTTCTTGTTGACTGCATATACATACTTGGTTTTGCCCTCGTTGACCGCTAGACCCATTTAGCCGCTTCCGTTTCTATACTAGCAAACGTACCAGTGTCTTCTACCAATTATGTCAATTATGTCAATTCCACAGAATGTTTAATAACACAACTACAAGGTTACTATAGTAGGTTAGGTTTTATAAGGTTATCATTTAATCATAACCCACTAGGCACCGTAGTTGGTCCATTGCGATTCTTAGGGAACCTTCTCAGGCAAACACATTATTTCCTTATATATTGCCTAAATTATACCCTCAATAGTTTTGGAACCATCCGTTATATGAAAATTGTAAAGGGTCCGCCATCTAACGTTTTTTTTTTTTTAACTAGTGCTTATTTCGCGAATGGTAACACTTAGCTCATGTCTGATTTGACAGATAATTAGTTTTATCCTTCCGCTGAACGAATATGGCTGTGTATACGCTTGAACAACGCTGGGAAATGTTGCGACATTACTTTGAAAATCATGGTAATGTTGCAGAATGTGTGCGAAAATTGCGTACGGATTTTGGAAGAAGAGAAGCACCGTCAGCTCCGTATGTTCGTTATCTTGTGAAAAAAGTGAAAGAAACTGGCATCCTCATCGATAAACCAAAGCGTTAAAAGCCAAACGCATACATAGAAAAGCCGATATACCCAAAACGAGTCACTGTTTGGTGCGGATTTTGGCCCAGAGGCATAATTGGGCCATTTTTCTTAGAAAATGAGCAAGGAGTGGCCGTTACAGTCAATGGCGATCGTTATCGGGGCATGTTAAACGAATTTTTGTTCACAAAAATTGAAGAGGGGGATATTGCAACATTTGGTTTCAACAGGACGGCGCTACGTGCCACACAGCCAAAGCTTCACTCGATGTTTTGCGCCCTGTTTTTGAAGATCGCATTATCAGCCGCAGAGCTGATGTCGTTTGGCCACCGCGGAGCTGCGATTTGATATTATTTGTGGGGTGCCGTAAAAGATAAGTGTTACGCCGACATGCCAGAGACAATTGACACTTTAAAGGACAATATTCGTGAAGCTATTGGTGAAATACTGCTGCACACAATCGATAATGTGCTTAAAAATTGGACCGATCGTGTAGGCTACTGCATGGCCAGCCGAGGCAGCCATTTGAATGAAATTATTTTCCATTATTAACCGGAAGGATTGTACTTTCAAATAAAAAAAGAAATTTGAGAAAATATTCAATAGTTTTTTTATAGCATTTTCAAAAAAAAAAGTTATTTGACGGACCCTTTATTTTTGAAAAAAAAACTGATTTTCTTTGACAAACCTGCCTTTCAGGGTTACATTACTACGTATATGTGAGACGTATATATATGTGACTTGTTGTCCTTTGTGAGCCTACCCGATTATTTTCTGAAAATTAAGTCTTCAGTTCAGTTTTCTCTCTATTAGAGGGAAGCTCCACTCCCGCAAACCTAGCCCTAGTTTGAAGTTCCTGCTAAGGAGCGCCAGTCTACTCCAACTAGACTTTCTAATACCACCCCACACTACCCGGTCTTTTGGGATCATTTTGTATATACAATCAATTCACAGAATATTGCTAAAAAGTTGTCAGAAATTTGAAGAACGCAATTAGAAAAAAGAAAACCTATTTCTCGCCAGCAGCCGGTTATAATCAAGTTTGCAACATTGTCCCACAATCAATTAGTTTAACAACACAACTGAAATCAATTTATGGTTATTTCGCCTTCACTCGCTAAATGTAATAATCGCACTAATTTAACCTATTAATAGTTGTGTTTACGCAAATAAAACGCTGAGCTAGACAGTGTTTATGTTTACACTAGATCTTATCGCATTGTAAATTCTCAGTGACTATAATTGACTCTAATCGCATTCGCTACCAGTTCAAACTTATGCCACATTAGCATGTCCTTCGTAATCAAATCAGTGAGTCAAAGTGCTAAACTACTTACTAAATATAAGTAGATTCCTTTGTGGATTTTTCTCTAAATTTAATTTTAATAATAGAAAGAGCAATCGATTTCTTTATAAAAGTTATCGAAAACTTATATGTATCTACTTTATTGCAGAATGGCAATGCGTCTCGGGTTTGTAACTCGCCGTCTAGCGTCATCGTAAGAACTATTTTTTGTTAAAACGATTTTCCAGACACGAGCAATAAGTAAATAAAATTTAATGGAATGTGTGTATGTGCATTAGCAGTGCATTAAAATTCGAATGGAGTGAAGAAAAGTTATTGTACTATTTTGTTTACCAAACAGCACCAGTCATTTACATAATAATAAAGGTTGTCCCAAAATTTACACAAGATTTGAATTTTGCGCCATTTTTGCAGTAAAGTGTTGCCGATAAGAAAAAATGTGCACGACTGGGTCGCACCTCGCACAAAACTTTCTCGCTTATTGTGAATCTCGCAGAATCTCAGAGTCATTTCAACAAATTTTCCGTTTAAAATTATTTCCACTTACGTACATCTTACCTACGTAGGTTTAGTAACTGAACCCTTGTTGACTAAACACGTAATACATACTACATAGACATTATGTACGTATTAACTACAACACTTTACTACTTACTTTCAAATTTCACCCCAACTGACATTTGAAGGAGGCAATGAATTTCGAATTCTCATTTTTGATTATTATTTAAAATAAACTGTTTAGCTGAAAACTGAGTACGACGTATTCTTCAGAATATAAACATTACCTGGCAGATATATTTTTATCCAAATCGAAAATGGCGTTTTCGAGATATGAGCAGTTTTTAAAGTTACGTTTTTAGCGATTGGGGTAGAAATCGAAGGACGCATTCATGGTTAAAAAAAACACTGTTTTTCAACTGTTTAGCTCAAAACTGAGCCAGTGGTATTACTATGGATTTAAGCATTACCTGAAAGTAACATTTTTATCATAATCGAAAATGGCGTTTTTGAGATATGAGCAGTTTTTTAAAGTACTATTATTAGGGATTTGGGTGGATATTAAAGGACGCAGTCTTTTTAAGGAAAAACTGAAGTTAAGAATGACAATAGTACCTACCTTGAAAATATTTTTTTTTAAACGTTTTCGAGAAAAAGCCAATTTTCAAAACTGCCGTTGCTGGACTTTTTAGCGAAAAACTGAGTATGCAGTCATGTTAAGCATGCTTACATTAACTCAACTATCAGTTTTGGTTCAAATCGTTAGAGCCGTTTTCGAAAAAATCTAAATTTAGGCATATTTCGTCATATTTCGTAAAATTTTTATATGGGAGGTACCGTTAATATTAGGGCTAGCATAAAAAGCCTACAAACTCTAAATACGAAGTTTGAAGCAAATCCGTCCAAGCGTTTAGATTCCCCAGGGGTGGGACAGACAGACATACGGACGGACAGAACTGCGAGACCCACTTTTTTGAGGTCCCCTATCATCGTAATATCAGAATTAATCAAAATTTCGAGTTCGAAATTTTGTACGAAAACAATATGTATCTTTCTCTTACTACGTATACGAGAAAGTTAAAAACAGCGTGACAGCTGACAGTTCATGGTTATTAAAACTGGAGTGCAACACGAAAGAACAATGCGTTTTAAATGTTGGGTAATATTTTAAAATTAATTAAATGTTGGCAGCTACTGTTTGCGATTTTAATCTTCTGCTGTAGGTACCAATGCCGCATGTTCTTCTGGATAACTTTGTTAATTGTCGACTTTGGGTTTAAAAAAACCACGAGTGACTGTTGAGAAACATATGTGTCACTGTTTGGTGCAGATTTTGGACTGGAGGTATTATCAGAAGAATCTTTATTCTTTAAATTCGCGATATGATAAACAAGTTTTTTTTGGGTGTAAATTGTAAGATATAGATGCGTATGAAATGTATAGTTTTAGGAAGACCGCATATTCTTCTTTCTGGTCTTTTAATTTCCCATTTTGCTTGTTGTTATACACCGTAAATTTAAAAAAAAATTTCAAAGAAAAAAGTCCACTAAATCGCCTGACTTGATGATTGAGATTTGATTTGATTGAAATTTGTTTTTAAATCTAAGCTGTACAACAACAAGCAAAAACCAGTCCACGCTTTGCTGGTGCAAATCGAGCGCTGGCTGTATCAATAAAATTCAGCCATATTTATAGAAAACCAGCTGAACTTAGTCATTCTTTACTGGATTCCAGTTCCAGCCCACATGGGCTTCGTTGGCAACAAAACAGCTGACTCACTGGCTAAAGTCAGTGCGACAATACTACTTTTCGGACCTGAACCCTTCTGTGGTGTTAGTAAGAAAATGTCAGGATTTATATCAAGACTGAATTCAATGAACTCTGTCTTAAAATACCTGCAGAACTGCACCAGACAATTCTAATAATTGTGGCCATGGCCTCATAAAAAAACGGTGCAGGGAAATAAGTCACCGGAAACTAAGTCCACTGGGGTATCTAGTTCCCACCTAGTGGGAAATAAAATCACTTTCGTTAAGTGGAATTAATTCCCATGTAAGGTGGGAAATAAATTCCAGTATTTCCCTTTCAATATACCCAATTTCGCACATACTACAAATCTGACAATAAACCCAAGCAGGGTTGAATAATAAACTGTTGAATGTTCCATAAGAAAGTTCCCACCGAAAAAAAATCTTCACCGAATTGGCGTCCCATCCAACCCTACACGTAGACTCTGTCTTGCGAGTGACAAAACCTCCCTTCACATACTCATAGAATGTCCAGTTCTCTTTCATCTCAGAAAGAATATCGTTGGCGAGGAAATCGTTACTTCAGCAAATCTTGCTGACAATTAACCTCCAGAGAATATCCTTGTCTTCGTCTGTCTCCGGAGTAAAAAAGATAGCCATAGTACTTCACCAGGGAAGCCAAAAGGAGCCTTCTTTTGAAGACACCACAGTGCCAGAGGCTCTTCCGACTTGTAATCTAATCTAATCTAATTCTGGGACGACCTGGATGATTTCCATATAACAAAACCTTAAGACAAAATCAAAGAGTACCTCTGAAAGGAACTCGTACAATCATAGTGCCGCATGAAACTAAATCGTTCTCCATAACTACAAAATTTCAGCGGAACCAGTCCTCCTACTAACCTAAGAATTTACCACATAAAAGTGGTTTATATCGCCAAATTTGGACGATTAATTTAAATCCAAAGCCGAACACAATATTTTGTAGGTGTGCATGCCAACCTATACTTCTTTTGCCGCAGGGTAGTCGTCGCAAACGCAAATACTCGTTCAAATCAACAAACGAATACAACTTTATTTTTGCGAAACAATACGAATCCAATCTAATGAGCTCCATATATGTATATACAGCTAATTCCAATCTAATCGGATTACTTGTCCGAAAAAACAGCTGTAAAAAAAGACCACAATAAAAATGTTGTTTTCAATAACCCACATGCTGGGTTACAGGACATTGACCGACCTCAGTTGAAACAAAGAAAAACGATTTATACAACTAAAATATAAATAACCAAAGCAAACAAAATAACCATAAACAAAATGCGGGCTCTTTTTCTATAGGGGGGAATAATTTTAGAATCCGCCGAAGCGTAGAAGGAATATAAATTTTGAAGCGTAGAAATTTGATTCACAAATATTAACAAATAACCAAAATTCTGCGCCCACGTCATCCTTCGTGCAGATCACGGGTAGGTACATGCAAGAGTCTTGTAGGGGTAAACAAACGGACTGCTAAAATTATAATACTCGCATCCTACTTGTTGTTTTAAATCCAATTCGCGCTACTGGTCAAAACTAATTAGTGTTGGAAATCTAATTTGAATTATTTTTTTTTTGTCTTCTTAACTCCAAGACAATTAATTTTAATTTTAAATTTATTCAAGCACATGCGAGGAGGAGTGTGATCATTAGTGCGGAAAACAACAACCAAACGCCAGGCGCCGCCATATGGAGATTCTGTTGAATATGCTTCTTTAATGGTAGGTCTTTGGCTGGGCTGGGGTGACCCGCATTTAGTAAAAAAAAACTGGAAGCATCTACAGAGGCAGACTCCGATTACTGGTTGGCTTTGTGACACTTTGCTGTGGGGTCGTTATCGTGTATCGGTGTATCCTATTCCTATGTTTATAAACAAAATTAAATATGCGCAAGTGACACTGACAGACAGCGAGACAAACAGTCGTGTCAATCGGGGGTGATGAATATTTATAATTTATCAGTGTTAACAATCAGCACGTGGAGTTGCAAAATGCTCAATTAATTTAATTTACTGTCTGACTACAGATGTGCTCTTTTACGACTATCCCATCACTTAAAGACTGGAGAAAAAATTGTTGATTTGACTAATTTATGAACAGATATGTAAACTGAGGAGGCACTAAATGCCTGTGTTTTTTTTTTTGTTTTTTTTTGTTTTTTGATCAACCACACAAAATAGTGGCCATTAATTTAAAATACTGATTGGGTTGTTGAAATGAGTGCTATTTGTATTCTGTCATTCCGTCGTGTGCAGCACATGGTCATCATGATCATTTTTTGTGTCAAATAGACAGACAGATATGTACGTTTATTATTTTCAGAATAGTCGGTGTTGGCGAAAATTATTTGTAAAGATCTCCAAATTTAAGGTGCGACTGAAGCACAAGTGCCAAAATATGTAAATTAAGCTTAAGTAACCGAGTGATTTAAGATTTAAGACACTTGAAACTATCTCAAAAACCGTGTTTGGTCATTCATTGAAGTGGCGGTCGGAAATGACATTGCTTTTTGAACGAGGTGTTGAATAAACATAAACAAATAATCATCAGAGTCAGAATAGATTTGTGGCCAGTACTGTATTTTATATTGGGTTAGAATTAGATTGTGGGGTGGAGGAGGTATAGCAAATGCAAATCAATCCAATATCCACGATTTAGAGGTCGTCTGTGATGCCGCAGTGTGTTAAATCCCTAACACTTTGGATTGGCTGGAAGCTATATCAGCTGGTTCAAGATAAACATTTTTTTAGGTTAAAGCGTTTTGGCTAAACAGTAGCAGTTTCTTAAGATGTTCTGCTGTTTGTTTGTACTTGTTGCACATTCTGCAAATATTATCCTGTGCTATACCGTAGTTGTTGTGTCGATAGGAACTTCTCGGTTCTCGGTTTGATTAAATGAAATAATAAATTCCTTTTGACATTATAATAAATGATTGAAAATTACTATAACTAGATCATAAATATCTTAGTGATTTCTAGATACTACAGTAGTCATGAGGTATTTTGTGACACGACAGTGCCACAACCATGTTGCCTTAATCGGTTCTCAGTTTATGCGGTCTGGGGTGAAAACTTGGAGTTGCATCTTAGTATAGACATTTCTCTAGTAAATGTATACCGACTACCGAGTACGACGAATTTGTTTTAGCTATGCGATTGCCCAAAACTGAAAAATTAAAAAATCACCAACAATTTTGGGTCAAATTTCATAATGAAAGAAGGTCCAACAAATTATGCAGAAATCCATGAAAGAAAGTCGGTATACTTTTCACTCAAATACAGTTGGTATAACTTCTACCACGGGTATATGTATAGGTATAGCAAATTTTATGAATTCTTGTATGAAATTAGTTGAAATTTGGTTCGTCTTCTGTGATGAGCCTAAAGAATGTTTGGGGCTGTTGTTGGTTCAGTTGCACAGACACAAGTTAATTAATGTGTGACATACTTCATTTGAATGGCTCTTTTTGCTTTGGCTCAGGATTCTGCCTTATTTTAACATTATTTATTATTTTATTTATTTATTAATATTAAAACTAATGTACGAACGGCCTGTTATTATCAAATGCCTAAATTTTTGATTTTATGATGTAAAATTAGAATTAAAAACTTAAACTGAATGTGCATTGGATATTGTTGGCCCGCGGCTTACCTCTGGGTCTGCTAACAAATTCCCCGATCCAAAACAAAATCCAAGTTTTATTCTCGTTAAACTATAATGATGATTTTATTTGCTATTTCAAAAAAGAATATAATTGAATTAAACAATAGTTCTGTATTTTCTCACACTTACATAGGTTTGGGAAATATCTAACCTATAGCAGCGGCCAACGTCGTAAAAAACTCTACTTTTCCATGTGCTTGCCAAAATGAAAGAAGAATTTTCTAACTACATTTGACGTTTGTCATTAAGGCCACACAGGGACGTTACCAGAACAAAATAAATATTTGAGATTTTCTAAAGATTAATGACTCGATGACAGATATCTTTACAACTTCTAACGTATCATCTTGACATAGTCACAAATGTCAAAATGAGACTACGCATTTATAACAAACCCAAGGAAAGATAATGGTGTCGTGATTGTCTGTAATCCAGAAGTTCATAACCTTAATGACTAGACTAGTCCGAAAGTTCCATCTATTACCTGTTTTGCTGACTGACATTTTAAAGACCTTTTACGACGTTGATTCTTTGCATCTCAGCCGTTCTATTGCCTTTTCTTTCCAAATATCTGACCCATATCAAAAGCGAATCAAATCAACGCGAATACGGGAGCGGGACAAAATGGTGTTTCGAGCTGAGTTTAATCTACTTGACTTTTTGCATAGATAGCCTTCAAGTGCAATGCGCTGGCAGTATTTTTAAACGTTTTCCCAAGGGTCAAATAATAGCTCGGCTTTTGGTTTGTACGATTGTTGCTGTCTATGGTTTTGGTTTGAAAAGAAACTAATGAAGGGTAGAAAGATATGATAGAAAAGTTGCTACAATAGGCATTTTCTCACATTTAGCGTCCTAATAAGTATTGTAAAAGATTATTTGTATCGATCTCTCATAATTCATGAAGCAGAGTCAACGTTAGTTATCGCTTTGTTTCTGCTTGAACTTTTATTTATTTTGTCGTTTAACGAGTCATTTTATGGTATTGACGCGGTTTTTAAAACGCAATCTTTTAGCCATAAAGCGAATACTTTACCATTGTGCCACGCCAACCCTCAGTTTGTGGCAAAATTTGTTGAAATAGGATCTGAAGGTATTTTTTTTTACTAAGGTGTTAAGGCGAAACTGGTCCTCCAACAACTAAAGGCACCAAGTGACACAGAACAGAAACAGAATCCCCTACATTTGCCACATAAATAGAATTAGGAATAGCAAATATTTTTTCATCTGATGTCATCTGGCTGCCTGCTTTAGGTAGTTTGAGCTGCAAATTGGACTACTACAGGAAAAAATGTTTTTAGTGGACATAATTTCATGACAGCGTTTGACAGAATAGACTGCAGCCATGTTTTTCTGTTTCTGTTTCTGTTTTTGTTTCTGTTTCTGTTTCTGTTTCTGTTTCTGTTTCTGTTTCTGTTTCTGTTTCTGTTTCTGTTTCTGTTTCTGTTTCTGTTTCTGTTTCTGTTTCTGTTTCTGTTTCTGTTTCTGTTTCTGTTTCTGTTTCTGTTTCTGTTTCTGTTTCTGTTTCTGTTTCTGTTTCTGTTTCTGTTTCTGTTTCTGTTTCTGTTTCTGTTTCTGTTTCTGTTTCTGTTTCTGTTTCTGTTTCTGTTTCTGTTTCTGTTTCTGTTTCTGTTTCTGTTTCTGTTTCTGTTTCTGTTTCTGTTTCTGTTTCTGTTTCTGTTTCTGTTTCTGTTTCTGTTTCTGTTTCTGTTTCTGTTTCTGTTTCTGTTTCTGTTTCTGTTTCTGTTTCTGTTTCTGTTTCTGTTTCTGTTTCTGTTTCTGTTTCTGTTTCTGTTTCTGTTTCTGTTTCTGTTTCTGTTTCTGTTTCTGTTTCTGTTTCTGTTTCTGTTTCTGTTTCTGTTTCTGTTTCTGTTTCTGTTTCTGTTTCTGTTTCTGTTTCTGTTTCTGTTTCTGTTTCTGTTTCTGTTTCTGTTTCTGTTTCTGTTTCTGTTTCTGTTTCTGTTTCTGTTTCTGTTTCTGTTTCTGTTTCTGTTTCTGTTTCTGTTTCTGTTTCTGTTTCTGTTTCTGTTTCTGTTTCTGTTTCTGTTTCTGTTTCTGTTTCTGTTTCTGTTTCTGTTTCTGTTTCTGTTTCTGTTTCTGTTTCTGTTTCTGTTTCTGTTTCTGTTTCTGTTTCTGTTGCATCCAAATCTTACGAAACAAAGAACTAAGAATATTCCAATTCATTGATTCGTATTAGTTTTTAAATCGTATGTACTTAAACGAACATACTTAAATAATTATTTTACACACATTTTTTCGAATCAGAAGACTTCTTGACTTTTTTTTAACATGAGATCAATCACCTTATTTAGATCCACAATAATATCTGAATGAACAGATATCATACCAAGTTCGGAACATTGTTTTAATCCTTTTTATAGCTGAAAGGGTTTTTTCAACACTAGCTGTGGTCACTGGAAGCGTTGCTAAAACCATAAGCAAGAAATTTATACCTCTAAAGTAAGTCTTGTCAAGCAATTTCAAAACTTCGGTAGAAGGATCACTCAACGATTATTTTTCCGACCCAAAGAATATATTCAGCTTTCACAGCTGACAACGAAATTGAATTATCAAAGTAACGTGTTAGCCTGTTAGCTTTTCCATTTCGTTCACTCGCTCAACTGCAGCAAAACCTATGGGAGAAGAGCTTGAAACGATGGTAGAACGTCATCGTTGAGCATGAATCTGTACGTAAGATTTTGTATTAAAGAATCTATGTAATGCAAGGAATCAGTATATCGTATTTGTAGACACTTTAAAATAAGTCTTCAGTAGAAAGGTTTCTGGATTAGAACGCGTTGTTTCTTCCAATGAAGTTCTTGGAGCTCTTAATTTAACTTCAAATAAGTTCTCTGCAAGTTGGGATGCGGATTGAAAAGTCTATCTGGAAAAATCGTCGGTATTTTCTCTGATGTTCTTAAGAGAATTCAGAACTTCTTTTGTGCGGTCGATTGCAGAAACGAAATCTAAAGAAAATTGATAAGGGCAGCATTAAACATGCAATGAGGCGTTCTAGGAAATGACTTTTTCGGACCGCTGCCAAAAGTGTTTATGTTTTCGAAAACATCATTCTGCTCGTTATTTCTTCAAGACTTATTGAGATGCATTTGAAGAGAAATCAAAGGAAATAATACTGGCATGCCTTTCAATGAATCTTGTTTCACACAGGCGTATAAGTCGAGTTTTTCAGCTCTTTGGTGCGTGCTTTTTAATGACATTTTTGAAAGTTATATAATGCATTTGAACAGTTGCGGAAGAAATTCCACTAACAGGCGTATTTTTTCGAGAATCTATAGCTAGCTCACTTTTACTTTTACATGCAAAACTTTTATACTCACTTTTGGTTTTGTAATACTCACTTTCGGTTTTGTTATACTCACTTCCCAAATAAATACGCCAAACTACACAAAGGCAATTGCGAATTGCAGGAGTTGACTTGGCAGAACCAGTTTAAAGATATGGCTTGCACAGTGTACATACCTAGCGTTTGAATACTGTATACCTACCGGGATAGTCTTATTTTTATAGATTTGAATTTAGGGCTTAAAGCCCTATTTTGACAATTTCAGTTTTAGTTTTAGTTGAGCTATCAGTTAAGCTTTCAGTTAAACTGATGTTCTGCAGTGTATTTAGACATCAGTCTAGTATTCAGCTGAGCTTTCAATTTACTCGTGATTAGCCGAAGGTTAGAAGATTTATCTACTAAAACTTCTGAAAACTTATGAGAATTCCATCAGTTTCAGTCTCAGTTTTAGTTTCAGTTAAACGCTTTCATTTTTGCATTAAGACATCAGTTTAACAAGCTTAACTGATAGCTCTACTAAAACTGAAACTGAAATCATCGTCTAAATTGGGCTTTAGAAAATTTTAGTTGTTTGTCTAGACTTGAGGGGCTGAATCACCCCTCCCCCCCCCCTTGCTTCGTGCCTGTGTGTTGCATAAGCTTTTTTTTTAAAATAATATCACTGTCCTCAAGCTAACTAGGTCAATGGGTATAGTTTGTCACCTACCGCTGCAGATTCTACTAGACATTTCTATATATTATCTATTTAACTGACGTTACTATCATTCCATACCATCAATATAGAAAGCTCCATCAGAGATAACAGCTGATATTTGAAGTGTGAAGTACCAGCCTTTCCCAAAAGTGCTTCATTGAATGTGAAAACAGATTTTAAAATTATTATACTATGTAGGTGGCCAGGTACCACACACTTTTTGCATATGACAAAGTCCGAGCTAAATTTGCATAGTATAGCATTTTTGGCTACCTTGGGAGATTTTACTAATAAATTATCTGAAAACTGGTTAGCTCTGAATTAATTTAGAATTTAAGCCGACTACATTAAATTAACTATAGACGAGTGTGCGACATTTAATGAATCCGTCATCAGTATAACCAAAAAAGGGGGTGTGTCGGTTGTTTACGCCAATATTGCTGACCATGAACATAGCGGCAGTAAAATAACTGGTACATACATATAGAGCTGACGATTATGAGTCGTGTTATCATTATGCAAATATTTCATCATATTTACCCTTTAAAATCGAAATTAAAAATCATATTTGGTAAGTGGTTGAGGCAATATTTATTTCGGTGAAATATTTCAATTGAATCATAGTGGCAAATAGAAATAAGTTCAAGCTTACGAGGCACTATTTGGTGCCCATTTATATTCACCTTTAGGTACACCTCGCAATACTTCTTTACAAGATCATACTGTATAGGAAAACGAAGGTTTCTTAAACTGATAAATGGCCTCCAAAATCGAGGAAGTCAAAAATACGTTCGTATTTATCTGTCATTTGCACTTGCTGATATTCCATTTGCTCCGTCAATCGAGGCGATAGCGATATTTGTAGTTAAATAAATTGACTGCCTTAAAGATAAGCAAATGACGCGTGCCGGAGCAATGCCAAACCAAGCCCAAGGTCATAAATAGCCTTTTATCATCAGCAGCTCGTCAATCCACGCACAAGCTCTGACAGTTTACTAAACTGAACAAAATTACAAAACAACTCTTCACCTTTTCTTTGCTAACTGATACTGAACTATAATACAATAAAATTCTGCTTGGAGACAACTCAGCCCCTTCCTGAAATAGATTACCAAGTAGTACACCAATACCTACATCAGGCCATCTGTTCTCGTCACAAACAAAGCACTTAGCTGTATGCTTTCTTCGATTATCTGAGTGAAAGCACAATAACACAAATGAACCAATTAAGCCAATTGACCTTAAAAAAAATAAATAATTTCATCGGTCCAGTCGATCGAAGTACGTCATTGGGTCTTGTCAAGCGATAACTTCTCGACAGAAAAATGCGTATTAAAAATCAGTGCAAAGCACGTGTTCAAATTGCCTGATGTTTTACGTGTGCCCCTTAAAAAAAAATGTGTGCTCAAAAATATCCGCCAATAGCCTTGAAAAAATTTCCTTATCAAAAATCGCAAACAAAACTATATTAAAGCTCACAATACCATATCATACCCCAGCGGCCTTGTAAATGAATTGAACTCTGTTAACCCACCCTTTTGGTTTTCTTCTTTCAGCACTATACACATACAGACATCAGTCCCCTTTACTGAAATTTGCCTATATAATATGAGAAAACAAGGAAGTAAACTCCACCAAGGTTATCGTACTTGCGAATTAGAGAGGAGTTGAACGAATTTCGCGAGCAATGACATTTTAAACGTCAACAGACATCACCAGCACGAGCAACGGTACTAATGAACCATATGAAACGAACAGTATAATGTATTTTTCTTGTAGGTATCTATTCTGTTTTTTTTTATGAGTTCTAGCATTTGACCTAGTTTTTGAATAGAGAATTAAAATGTATTTGTAAACATAGCTGTCATCTGGAATAAACACACGCACACGCACATGATATCAACATCTAAAGGAAAAGGTGCGCTGCTGCTGATGGATAGATATTTACATTCATTCTTGGAGAAGAACACTTCTTCTCGTTTGGCGTATGTTTCAATTAGCCTTGATCTACTTATAAAAAAGATGTTCTTTTTTTTACAATTGACAGTTCCGTAAAATTTCGAATGAAAATGTCTATAGTTGCACTGGAAGGGGGGGCGTATGTGAAACATTTACTTGGCTATTTTTGGAAAAACCGGAAACAAAAATTTCCTTTTCTTGGATGACTTTGCGTGACATTGTATGTTGAGTACCTAAGCCTACGTGACCACCGAAAGGAAGGCAAACGGAAGACAATTCGTATATATTGTAATTCTCATAAACATTTCATTTTATGTAAACTAGTTTCGTCCAGTGATGATTTCAAGTTCAATGTAATGTAGTGCCCTAATTCAATTTCCAAGGGTGGGATCAATCTTCTCGGGCATAAAAGTGATAATAAAATTAAAATATTGTATTTTCTTTATAAACTAAAGCTTTCAAAGGGAAGCGAATATAAAAAAATGTATCGTTTTGTGTAGACGTGACATTCTCATGAAGTCTGCTCAAAATTTATTGCTGTTTACCCTTTTTTACTGTATTTATGTTTTGCACATATTTATACTATAAATAGGCATTTGTATTTAAATGGAATTGTTTATTTGTGCTTGATATAATAAGAAAGTGCTAAAATGAGAAGTCGTGGGGTTGGACACGTAGGCGGTTATTGACTGAACTTGCTACATATACAATCTTTACTGCTTGGGGGCTATCGGCAAATATCAGTTAAATTTGGTTTAGCTGCAAGCTGTTTGAAAACAACTCACAAATTTGGCAGGAAGTTGTGGGATCTGGGAAATGCATCTTTCACCTGTGTGGAAATAGTACATACCTAGGTACTTTGAGTTTTATAGTTGACGCAATACGGATCCGTATAGGCACCCAAATGCTTAGATTCTTTAGATTCTCACAATGGTCCCTTACCTACAATTTCATATCGAGTGCGAAAAGCTTTATTGAGATGTTGTCTCAGGACAGTTATGCCCAGTTGCACAGTGACCACTTAAGTATCCATTCTTCCTCAAATTTCACTCAAGATTCGATTTCTCTTTCATAGCGCCATATTTGATTATAAAACTTAAGTGTCCAATATCGGACACGTGTTACACGAGACAGGTGGCAAGCTATTCAGCTGTCAAAGATTTGACAAGTTCATTTGCTTTTTTTTCGTTTTACAAGTGCAATTAAACAAAATAATTCTTTTTTTTTTTTTTTGCTAAAGTTAGGGGTTTTTTGTCATTAACAACCCGCATTTGGAAAATCTAATAAATTATTTAATATTGCAAAACAACAATTTTTCTAAGTGCTGCCAAGTTTTTTGTACCATTTGAGGTGAGTATTGTGAAACGCAAAATATGCACGAGTGACACTTACCTCTTCGTCTCTACTCTACTTAACAGATGTTTGTCAGACATTCCCAAAATTTGGCGCAGTGGAATAAGCCTTAAGATGTAATTTATATTTTTCCGGGGATTGAACCTAAGACAACTTGTGCAGTAGTCCAGCATACTTAAAACTGAGTCACTCCGGCAAATTTCCTATAGTAGGCACATCGAAATAGACGTGATATAGATATATGTAAGTATACCAACTTCATCAGTACCGTACAGCAGTTTAGTTACGTTTACAGACTTCACATTTCAAGTAGATCCGTTCCAAGTCCTCGTTGTTAACTAAACCAACAAAAATTATTAGAATTTGACAGATGAAGCTGTTGAACATTTCAAAACCTAACAACCCTAGCGAGTTGTGTTACTTTTCGTTGTCGACAAACAGAACCATACTCATATATGACTGCTATAGTAAATGGATGCCACATCGCATATTAAAGTGAAATGGATGAAAATAAGACATAGCAGAGTCTTAGACAAAAAAAAAATTGACAACATGTAACGTGACCGGTGGCCCTATAGTTGACATTTCAAGTTCGCGTATTCTTATACACCTAGCCTGTTCTCTATATTCGACAGTTGCACGACAGTACCCTGAAATTATATAGACAACCAAAAATTGAGCGGAGACTCTTGTAGGCTTTTTAAACATTTTAGGTGTTCAAAACTCCTGCCAGTACCAAGAAGTTGGGTTGATCCAAATCGCATGCTTTCTGGAGTTGAAAGACCTTTTGGCCCTTAGGTACAGTATGCGAGCGAGTCAACTGAGCATCAGCAGTCGCCTTATAGAACTACACACAGATCCGCTGGGAGTGGCATGCCCAACAACAATACTACTGCCTTTGCTGGTTGATTGGGTGCGGTTCATGGGAGCAGCCAACGCTGTCGTCTTTCCGCTATTTGTGTCGCTGGGTATGACTGCCCCGATGGCACAGCCATTAACGATGGGTACCTTCTCGGCCACTTTGCCAGACGAAGGTACAGAAGTGGCTTTCACTCCGAATTTAGGGGTACCGCTATTGGTCTCAGGATTCCTGTCGGTGCTATTGAGAATCAGCTTGATCTGACCGAAGAGGTTTGATACCTTCCGCTTAAACTCTAGTAGCTTGGCCATGATGCGTCATCAATTGCGAGCACCAGGTGAAGGAGTGGACCATCCTTACCCCTTTTGATGACTCTCTAGGTATTTGCCTTCTGTGCCGTAAGGGTGGCTAGCACTTTCTTATTTGAGAGTTCCAGACTCTGTGGAAAGAAACCACGAATGATGTGTGGCTTTCGAAACGAATCCCCTTCTATCAGCATCAGGTCCACCACATTTGATTCTGATATTCCCAAAGTTGGAGCGCATCCATCCAGCAGTAGCACTGTCTGTGCAGACAAACAAAAGCCACCCGACTTCAGATGCGAGCCTGAGAACTTCGTCCAAACGCCACAGTTACTCAACTCGATCGAGGTGTCGATAACCGCCTCTTGTACGAGAACCATATGCTACGGAGAGAGTGGTTGTTTAGTCAAGTCCGTTGCCCGACAGAAGACCGAGAAGTTGTGGTCGTATACTCTATAGCACAAGGGTTGTTGTTGTTGACCATCGAGAGCCCAGTGGCAGCACGATGTGTTTGCTCTTCTGGTTGCCCACGCGCACTCGTAGTATTAGATGGCCCACACATTCACATACGTCACCAGATTTGGATATTCATGATAAATGGTTCACAATGACTCTCAATTAGTGGTTTGATTAAACCAAGTTTAAATATGGACATTCCGCGGTACTAATAATAATTTTTAGTGACCAGGTTATTTTACAAAGTCTCATTGGGGAAAATTTCCATATAAAATTATCCATTGTGAACTTCAAAATATTTAAGTTGAAGATTAAAAATGATTATTGGTAAGGCCAATTGAAAGCGAAAACTACTTAAGCGAAGTTTATATTTAATCCCACACTTAGCTAAGCCCAGGATTAAGCTTAAAGCTTTGTACACTGCTCTGAGCTAAATTTTAGCTCCCATACAAAATTCTATCCAAAATTTAGCTGAGTTAAATTCAAGCGAATCCATTTAGCCGAGCGGTACGCTACTTCAGCTAAAAAATCAAATTTTCGTTTCAGACTGTACTGCATGTAACTGTAGAGCGCCCGTTCGGCACATTTTGCAAGCTAATTTTGACAGATCATTTTGTTTTTTTTTCTGTGTTGCGGAAAAGTAAATAAAGATAGTGTTTTTCAATGCATACCTCGATGAGGAGTCCTTTGAAAGTAATAAATTTGAGATCAAGGAATATCAGACAAGGAAAAAAGAAAGTGCAACGGAAATATAACACTTTTTCACGTCGATGAATTTTTGAAGAAATTTATTTTCAATGAACAGCTGTTTTCTGTGACACTTCTATCCACAGCGCACTCTATGTCAGATTTTAGCTAGGGTTTTAGCTAATATTTGGATAGCCGCTAAAATTTAGTTTCGCTCGAGCAGCGTACTTAGCTTCAACTGTGAAATTGAGTATAAGTAATGCATTGAATTTTGCAAACCTTAGTGCACATTTTAGGAAGCATAAGAACAGTATTTTTGACACTTTAAATCAAATTATACTAGAAGTTTAGCTGTTTATGTAGTGCCAACCCATTTACAATGTTATATATCTATGACAATTAAGTTACTTTGATCTCTATTTGAAGCACGTAAAAGTGTTATGTTACATTTTGTATTGCCAAAATAAGTATTTCAATTGATTTGCCAATACCAAAAACGGTCTGTTTATAGTTTTTGAAGAGATACATAAACATCGAAGTTATATTAGAAAAGACAAGTAAAAATATTTTTTTTAAATAAATACACATCCAAATGCGTCTCAAAACCAGTCCTTTTGATGGATGTTTCATCAATAATATTTCTACTACGCATTATATCCATATCTGAATATGATTACAATGGATTTGTTTATTTGATAAATTATTTTTATTGCATTTTCAGTGATAAAAAATGTCCGAAAGGTAATTAAGCGCTTACTCACTTCACTCATAGTTTAACAATTAATAAAAAAAAAAAAAAAAAAAAAACTAGGTCAACAATGAATAATCAACACGTTTGCGTCCCTTTAAAAAAAAAAAACACAATCTTAATAGCTAGATAAAATATATTATCAATAAAGATTGTGTATAATTTTTATGCAGGTCTTCTAAATTATCTGAATGACTAATATGCTTACTAAATCACTGATTGCATGATATTAAGACAACACCTATCATTTAATTATTACCAGCGACTATTTTCAGTCGCAAAATTTAGGAAAAAAACTGAAATAAAATGGTTTATCTAAAGTGTCCGTTTCCTGCTGCACGGTATAAAAAAAATAAATAAATAAAAAAACAGGCGGTAGACACCCTAGGCCTAGCTTCTCGCAACCATTCGTTTGTGTGAGTTTCTATTTTTGAGACGAATGGAAGGGACCTACAATTTTATTCCGAGTCCGAACGGCTGAATTGAGAAGCTTTTTCAGGACAGCCATACTCTCGGATGTTTGTCAGACGTTCGCGAGAGGTGTCGCAGTAGAAAAAAACCTTAGATGTAATTTGTGTTTTTCCGGGGATCGAACCTGGGATCCCTCGCACAGTAGTGCAGCTGACTAACCACTGCGCTACTGCTCCACGGTATAATAGGTTTAATTTGAATTCTTGTATTTATATGGCTCGGCTGTTGGTATTTCATAATGTAAAGTGCAATTAGACTTTTCATTTCCTGGAGCTGAATTCACTAATCCAAACCATTGCACTAATCAAAACCATTTAATGTTTCTTAGCTAGAATAATTCAGCTTCATAGTATGTATATCAGGTAAAAGTTTTCCGATTCAAGAAATGGCCAACCGGTTACCACGGGATCGATCAAGCCTGAAAGGCCTTGTATTGTACCACTCGTAAGACTGAAAATGCCCGTCGACATGCATGAATACGTCACTGCTGTCCACTACAGTGATCGAATTAAAGATGTTCCATTATAAACACACATTTCACCAGGTAATGGGTATTGACCTATCCTACGCACACGCTCTCCTGAATCTCAACAACGAAGTTTACGATTTTGCGCCAAAAATTATCATAAGTGACGAGGCCCCTTTTCGCCTCAGTGGATACGTGAACAAATAAAATTTGGGATTATAATTTTCAAAACATGTTGATAAAAATAAACAAATAAACATCCAAAAGCCGTATAAATTTGTTTAATTATATTCCAAAAAATATAGTCTAAAAAAATACGGTTGTACCAACTTGTAAGGGTGATGGTAATCTATACATATAATAAAACTGTAGGCATTTCGTTGTCAGTTAAAAACTCGAAAACTATTGGACAGATTTCGATGAAACTTTTTTTTAAATGCTCCTTAAGACTGTGTTACTGCTATAGGCTATGTCGTTTATAGCCACGTCCTTAGGAACAGATTTTGGCCAAAATGTATTTTTTGAAGTAAAATTGTACACCTTTAATGTTAATCATCGAAATTATGTCTTCGCATTTCATTTCTAGCAAACTTTTTTAAAGTTTGTGTTGTCACTCATGTTTAATCTTAAATGGACCAAATAAAAGTTTGTTTGTTTGCTAAAGGCGAGCGATGCAAGGCGGGCTAGTTGGTATATAAAATACAAAAGCTGACCTTTTTTTTTTTAGTCGGATGCAACACTTCTTTTTGCCCAGTCGAAAACGACAATAATCTTTGCCTTTGAATTTAAACTCACATCTCCTATGAAATATTGATTTTATACGAGTACCATGATGCAATGAACTCAAAAAATGTCATAATAATGATAGCAATGCGAATATGTTAGTTGTATATGTGATATGCTTTAACCCCGGAATTTTAAATATTTTAACGAATAGAAATAAATTTTAGGCAATCTTTCCTATAGTTGCATCATTAATTTAATTATTAACAATTAAAATGACAGCAGATAGGGGCGGTCTTATTGTTATGCCATGTTCCCACCAAACCGAAATCGCGAGGTTGCGATGAACTTTTACCGAAATCTTGTGAAACGTTCCCACCGACATAAAATGGGTTTTGAAAGTCATAAGCTGTCTATTTTGAAATTTCGCGAGAGCCTCTTCCTTCGCTTGCGACAACAATTTCCCTTTCTTGTACTGCTTTGCCATGATCTTTAATAAAAACAAATTACATTTAAAAAAATTACTATGCAGATTCTTTTCTTCTTTTCGAGTGTATTATCAGATTGTCACATTTGTTTTGGCGCTTAATATTTTGACATCCACAAATGAACACGAAATAAACCAAACCTCACGCTGTAGGCTTGTTCGATTTGATAACCTCTTACCGACGGATGAACTCAGAGGGTTTCAAATAGTTTTCGCTTTAACTTCGAGGTTTAGACACTTCAAAAAAGTATGGCGAAACCTGGGAGGTTTGAAAAAATTTTACGAAAACTCGCGGTTTCGTTTGGTGGGAACTTGACATTAACCTGACTAAGATCGGGTTTTTCCTTTTCACAAGGAAATACAAAATTCCAAGCTTCTCACTACCCACACTTGGGGGACCCCTGCTAATATCTCGAGCAGTGTTAGCATCGGTTGTACACTGCACTGCAGTAGTAAGACCGATCCTCTTATATAGAATAATGGTTTGGGCGACCGCCTTGGAGAGGGTTTCCAATCTCAAACACATGGGAAAAGATCAACGACCAACATATCTCATCACTGAGAACATCCAATAGCGGCACTCCAAAGCATGCTTCACATTCTCCCGATCAACATCGTCGGCATCGGCAAACAATTGACTACCAACTCAGATTCATGACTGAAAGACTCTCGACAATAGAAAGATCAAAATATTGGTCAGGCTAAAATACTCATGATACAATGACATCCTCCCAATATCACATATCGGATGCCTAATAGAAATTAGTTTTAAAATATGAAGGTTTCCAACAAACTATACCGGACAGATCTTAGATGACGCAACGCGATATCTTAAACAACGGACCGCTGGCTGTCAGTATTCACTGCCGTATCAAAAACACAAGATGTCAGTTCTGGTGTCTTCTCGACCTCCTGAGTTATTGCAGCGATTTTTAAGCCGAAGCCATCGCTATTCGGAAAGCCGCTGACTAGCTGGCAATGAATACCATATGGCAAAGTGATAAATATCGGTATCGAGAGTCTGACAGCTTTCAAATCCCTCATATTTGGCACAATAAAATCGAAGGGCAAACAGTTTAACTTTCCTCTTTGCTAGGTTCAAGGTCGTCAAGATGTCCTACGGAATGCGAAGCTGAAGAATTGGCTTGACCGTAGACTTTCCCAATATTGCAGTGCCAACGTCGTCGTTTGCAAAATACCTTAACCTCTTCAAAACACTTACAAAGGCAAACTTTGGATGGACCCATCTGAATCAATGCAAAAGCATATTATGATTGAAATAGTACTGGTGAAAAAATAGAACCGTGAGGAACTTCAATATTAAGAAACTCTACATCGCTCCTGATGTCATCAATCTTTTTGTGACCTATTTATGAGGTAGGACTTGAACTAATCACAATTAAGACCACGTAAGCCAGTATTTTAGCAATAGTTAGCAATAAATGGTTAACAATATCGGAAGCTATATAGTAATACCTTCGAACAAAAATTTAGAAGAGCATCATCATCTGAACTGAAAAAATTGTTTCATACAAAAAAACTCACTCAAAAACTCATAAAAGCTGGGTTTTTCTAACTTTTTCAAAAATCATACTACCGAATGTAGAGGTGAGATGGGGCTACAATTAATCAATTCATCAGAAGATCCCTTAAACAAACTATATGAAGCTTGGCAGATTTGAGTGCATCAGAAAATATTCCAGAAACAAATATTTTATTAAAAATATACGCCAACTAAAAATGAAGCGTGCAATATTTTTCTTAACTTACTTACTTACTTAGGCGGCTCTACAGTTCGGAGTGAACCGAGGACTCAGCTAACAAGCCTCTCCAGTTAGCCCGATCCTTAGCTAACTGCCTCCAGTTGCGCACTCCTAGTCGATTTAGGTCGCCTTCGACTTGCGCGCGCCACTTAAGGCGAGGTCTTCCTCTACTGCGTTGTCCCTCCGGGTTAGACTCGAAGACTCTACGAGCCGGAGCATTTGTTTCCATCCGCTCTACATGTCCTAGCCATCTTAAACGACTTACTCGCAGTTTTTTGACCAGGTCGATGTCGCTGTACAGCTCGTATAGTTCGTGGTTGAATCTCCTTCTAAAAAGCCCGTCAACGCAAACGGGACCGAAAATTTTACGAAGAATCTTTCTCTCGAAGCGGCCGAAAATATCTTCATCCGCTTTAGATAGAGTCCAAGCTTCAGCGCCATAAAACAGGACTGGGATGATCAAGGTCTTATACAGAATCTCCTTAGTTGTTCGGGATAGGGCTCTGCTGCTCAATTGCCTTCTTAACCCAAAGAAACAGCGGTTGGCAAGAGTTATTCTTCGTTTAATTTCTTCGGAGATGTGTTTGTTAGAATTTATAGCAGAACCGAGGTAGATAAAGTTCCTCACTACCTCAAAGTTATAGCTGTCGATCGTGATGTTTTGTCCGATTCTACGCTGTTGGGTGTCCCTTCTTGTTGACAGCATATACATGGTTTTGCCCTCGTTGACCGCTAGACCCATTTTAGCCGCTTCCGTTTCTATACTAGCAAACGTACCAGTGACAGCCCAATTATGTCAATATCATCGGCGTATGCAAGTAATTGGACGGACTTTTGAAAGATCGTGCCTTGTGAGTTCCGAACGATTCTTTCAAGTATGATGTTGAAAAAGTCGTACGACAGCGCGTCACCTTGTCTAAATCCTCTTTTGACATCAAAGGTTTCGGTGAGGTCGTTACCGACCTTGATGCAGCAGCGAACTTTCTCCATCGTCATCCTACACAATCGAACGAGTTTTGCAGGCATGCCAAAGCTAGACATGGCTCTGTATAGCTCGTCTCTATAGATGCTGTCGTACGCGGCTTTGAAATCGATGAAAAGATGGTGGGTATCGATTTGAACTTCTTGGGTTTTTTCCAAGATCTGCCTAAGTGTGAAAATTTGATCGACGGTGGACTTTCCTGGCCTAAAACCACTCTGATAGGGGCCAATCAGGTTATTTATAAAGGGTTTAAGGCGTTCACACAATATGGCAGACAGGATCTTGTATGCGATGTTTAGGAGACTGATACCTCTGTAGTTGGCGCAGTTGAAGGGGTCTCCTTTCTGTGTGGACCGGGCAAACGATGCTGAGATTCCATTCATCAGGCATACCTTCATCTGACCAAATTTTGGAGATGAGTTGGTGCATGCTCGTTACCAGGTCATCTCCAGCTGCTCTAAAAAGCTCGGCAGGTAGACCATCAGGCCCTGCAGCTTTGTTGTTCTTTAGCTTCGATATTGCTACCCGTATTTCGCTTTGGTCAGGTGGACGGGATTCTTGTCTATCATCGTCTATATTGAAAGGTACGTTCTGCCTAACAGCGGGATTTTCACAACTAGATTTGATAAATTATATTCAACCTAGAAGAGTTGGAATTTTTCATATAAGCAATTGTATTTAGAATTTTTTATCCAGCTCAGCTAGGTAGCTAGGTTAGGTACCTTATTTGCTTTAGGCTTTATTTTTGTTTGCTTATTTACCAATTGGAATTTGATTTCGTTTATAATAGCATAAATCTAAAAATACAGATTTTCATCTGACTTCCTTAAGTCTGTTAGATCAAAATGATTCTGGTAGGTAATAACAACCATCCGTAAACATCGTTATCTCAGTAATTTTAAATAAAATCTGTCGCAGCTGCTTTCAAGGTGTCCCAAAAATAGCTCCAATTATCTTGATTTGCGACTTTATTTTTTTTTTTTTTTTGAAATCGTGTAAGTATACTATAATCGCTATCCAGTTGAACCTAATCTTTCAGTTAGGGCTGTATAAACCAGAAAAATCCAGTAACTGAACCCTTATCACATGATTACCTATTTGCTACAAAATCATAAATATTTATTATGCGCTGGTGCGCCAACATAACTCTAACGAAAATTAAAACGCAAAAGCTAGACTGTACCGCATTTTGTAGCCCTTATCAAAACACTTTTGAGACTTTCGAAAAAAAATAAATAAATAATTAAAATTGTAAAATTGTTGACTTCCAATTGCGAAGCTAGCCAGAACCGTTATGGTCGTATGGAGGATTCTTTCTAGGAGTTACGCCTCATCGAAGGTCGTGCGATAACCTTTTTTTTTTGTGTGTAAATATTCAGATGTCTGCTTTTGCTGTGACAACGTACGTACCTACAACTTTCTATAGACGTGCGACAAATCAATCAGCGGTCTTTGCTACTTTGAGAATAAATTGGTTTTATTTTCAAATTCGGATTCAGACAGAGATGAGAGATTAAATATTTATCGATGTAGAAATGGTTACTAATGGAATGGATTGTTTCCTTAAACCGTCTTCATTGAAATGAAATTTAAGGAGTTTACGTGAAGCTGCGGTCTATGTAAATTGGTCCATTGACCCCTTGGTCTACATACGAGTAGGTACATTCGCAAGTTTCTAAATTTTGTTATAGGAAGGTTATTTTTACGCCGATATTTCAGCATTTAATAACAGAAATATTTAATTATAAAATTGGAATTAATGGCTCGAAAATTGCGCAGTATCCAACCTACTATGCGCGTCTGTACCGCTATTTAAAAGTTTCTCCTCAGACCATTAAAGAGTAAACATGTTTACATTTTATTTTTGGTATCAAAATTTGTTCTTAAAATGATTGGAATATCTTTAGCACATCGATAGATTCATATCAATCCCTTTCAGACGGCAAATGAAACAAAATGTTCAAGGCCACCTATAATAATTGACAATGCTATGCTATAGGTATTTTTACAGCTCAATTAAGGCCTGTAGATGTAGCGCTATGACTCGACTATATTATTGTTTGTCTGAGCTGTTCATTTGCACAATTTTATCGTTCATTCAATCTGTTTGTTACGAACGCTACATCAATCCAAAATTTAAAGTATGTATGAGGTTTCAGCTTCCATCGTTTAGTTGTCGAAAACAGTGTAGTCCAAAAGCCTGCAGTAACTTTTAGGTGTAAGAAGTTCAATGTCAGCTGGATTTAAAGATAAAAACCGATCAATAATTATAGTGCAAAATTATTTGGAACAGGGTTAAAAATACAATAAATCTTAAAATGTATCTACCTTCTCAAATTTCTTTATAATGATGGATTTTGAATTACTTATTATAGACCTATTACGAAATTGAGCACGTCATATAGAAAAAAAAAAAATTAGTCACATCTGTGAATTTCAATTTACCCAAATATTTTATGGATTTTTTTTATAAAATTAAAAAAACATTTTTTTTATTATATTAAAAGGTCGAAAGATGAGGGAGGCTTTCGTAGAAAAGTTTGACAGGGCTTGTCAATAGATAAAGCAATATTAATTTAATGTGGTTTTCCATTGGGACAACAAGACATTTGTTTTATGTTGATAGAAAATACAGAACGTTTCGAATTGGGAGATCTGAGGATAAGTCATTTGCTCTTCGCTGATGACTTGGTCATCCTTGGATCCTCTCAGACTGAACTTCAGCGCGCACTCGATCGGTTTGTAGCCGTTTGTGTTGAAGCTGAGATGAAGGTAAATGTGAACAAATCTGAAGTGATGGTCGTCTCCAGAACGCCTGTTCAATGCACTCTGCATGTTAGTGGAGTCCCATTGAAACATGTGGAGAAGTTTAAGTATCTCGGGGTCTTATGGACAAGCGGACCATTGAAAATGAATGAATGATGAGAAAATACAGAAACGGGCCAGTTTCCAAGGTTGCGGATACTTAGCCGACACATAACTCTATTCACCAGATAAAATCTGCTGATATTTTTTTCTGTTTCTGATAAACTAACTTGCGGAAAAAAATATCAAACACTAAGGTAGCTTCGATGCACATGTAATTTGTTTTGTCTTTGTTTGTTTCGTGTTTTCTAATATTTTTTGTTGTTTTAGGAAAGCGAACAAAAAACGACGTTTGATAAATTAACGAAAGAAAAAATTGAAGCAGCAAAAATCCAAAAAATAATTCTAACAAAGCAGCTGGAGCAGGTGTCCGGATACTCCGTTTGCCAGGATCACTATCGGCACGGGTCGTATGACACCTTTTTCCAGCCCAGGGGAAAGGAAGGGGTATAGGATAAGAAATAGAGAGAAGGGTGGTTTGAGGATAGGAGTCGGAGAAGAGGGGGGAAGTAGATAAGCTCTCCACTCCAGGCCTATCGAGCGAGCACTCTAATTAATAGTTTTTGGCCTGTCTGTCATGGCGACTAAGGCCGCCGACAGCATAGACTGTTTGATTCATTACAACTTAAACATTCACACTAACAACGTCCAGAAATGGACGCAACGGCAAGGTGACCGCCCCTTCGTGGTAGAAATGTCTAGGAGAAATGTGAATAAAATGTTCCTTTCACAGTCAATATTTCGGCCGTTTTGGTAGGTATAGGTAATCCGGAGTCGAATTCTGAATTCTTCATCGTCCAGCGTTTCAATATAAATTGGCCTTGGGCGAAATACTCAGTTCCTACGGGACCGTGTAATATGATCGTAATACGGCTTTGCTGGCAAGTTACTCTTTTATTTGAATTTCTATGACCGTTTCGCATAAATGTGGCCGAATTTCATTAATACACCTCCCAATTTCCTCTTTCAAGGAGTTGCGTTGGTGGTCGTGGGCTTGTTTGCAAAGACCTTTGACTTATAAAAAACCCAAAGAAAGATTTTTTTGGGTTAGATATCATGTCACGAACACCATTATAATTATTGTTACTGCCTGACCACCCGCATTTTCGAAGAAGAATGGTCGGATAATGCGTCCAGCCCAAAATCCAAACCAAACCGTCACGCGATTTGGATGCATTTGTTTCTCAACCATTACACGTGGGTTTTCTGAACCCCAAATGCGACATTTTTGACGATTAACGAAGTCATCAAGATGAAAATGAGCTTCATCACTGAAAATGATTTTGCTGGAACAAACCTTCATTATTTTTAAAAAATTGCTCAACAATGAAAATGCGCTTGTTCTTTCGTATACCGCTCCATTTTTATTATCTAACCCCAAACTGTCAGCTGTTACATTGTTATCTGTTGGCATCGCTGTATGGGACACCCTTTAGTATCTTAGATATGAAAAAGTCGCCGCAATAAATTTGTTTCATCCTGAATGTCCAAGACCGGGTTATTAACGTGTCCTAATAGTCGGTTTCTATTCAATTTCTCGTTTCATCTTTAAAAATGGGAATTCCGAGGTCTCTTGAAGATCTTCATTTCTAATATACCACGGTGCACTGACGAATGATCTTAACAATTTATTTTGAAAAGTTTGTAAATATTTAGATTTGTATCACTGGTACAACTCTATAACTGTATACCATACGTCCATACAGGCTTAAGCAATTGCTTATTATATGTAAGACCTTTTATTATATATAAAAGCTTGTTCTCGAGTAAGCTAGGAATATTTTCCGAGTAGCCAATAAAGTTCTCTTTTTGTTTTTAAGTTCTTCGCATTTCTTTTTGTTTCCATTTCGAGGGTCATTCCGAGGTATTTGGCCTCATTTGAAAATGGTACTTGGACCGTAAAATCCACATGAACCGATTTCCTTTCGTTAAGAGCGATCCTCCATGATTTTGTCCATTCATTGACCCGGTTAAGCGCGCCTTGTAAAATTTTGTTTGTTTTTTTGGTAGTTGTATAGCAGTGACATCGGGAAAAGTGGATACGGTAGTACCTTCTATTTGCGGTATATTACGCGTAAATAATAGGTACAGTAAATAACGGCCCACTTGCCCTTATTTCTTTAAATTCGGAATATTCGTTTCCGTGTTTGACACGAAAGAGTATTTTCTTTAGATACGATTCTAGGATTTTTCACAAACGTTCGCAAAGTACTTGTCTTAAGGCATTCGTGCCACACCTTATTGTAAAACGTCCAAGAACACGGCAGAGCAGATTTTATTTTCTTCTAGAGCTCTCTCTATTACGTCAGTTATCCGATGCACTTGATCGATCGTCAAATGTTTGCATCTAAACCCGCCGGAACTGGTGGTCAGGTATAAGACGATTTTCTTCTATAATAATTGGTTGGAACCGCCTGAGATAATTGGAAGAAGCGAGATGTGGCTCACATTTTTAAACAAATTTCAATAGGGTAAAAGGGTAAAAGGAGGGTCTAAATTTGTATGAGAAAATTCGAATTTTTCATCCGATCGACTTTAAACTCAGGTTGTGTGCTCTGCATAAGAAATAGAAAAAAGCTATTTCTCCGTTTTCGGAAATTTTGATTGGGGCCAGAGTTATGAGCGACGGGAAAAGGCGGATTCAATTTGTAAGTAACATTTTTTTCCATCCTTTCGAACGCGTAGCAAAGCATCCTAGGTATTTTTCTAACCGAAAAATGTTAGTATGTATATATCTACTCTAGCTTTTGCCCGCGGCTTCGCTCGCGCAGTCCTCAGGATTTAACACACAGAAATTCCTTCACAGTCATTTTTATAAATATAACGCGCAGGAAACCTACCTAAGAAACCACATAGGGAGCAGTTAGTATCTCTTCAAATTATGTCTAACGTCTTATTGGTGAAAACACTTCAAAAATATAGATATGATCAATTAGTTTGTGAACCACGGAAATCTCAACAAAGATCACATTATAGCAGACTGAGCCACTATCTATGGAACACAACATATTTCTTAGTTAGCCAATCCTTAAATTATATTCCACACTGCCCAGATCTTCCTACCACTCTATAGCAGTATAACCCCTCTTACAGAATTCCGGTTGAATATCTTTTGAGTACGTACGATGGAGTTAGATGAAGCGATCAGCATATTCAACAATCAACAGCTATGAAGTTTGGAAGCATTACAATGTTTCATCGATACGACGAACGGTTCGTGAATTAAGAAAAGGCCCCCCTTAAAAGAGGTCATCGCCAATAACTCGGACCTCAAGCAAAATTTCCAAAATCGGAAAAAATAAATTATCTTTATTTCTTATAGAGAGTACACAACCGAAACAAAGTCAATCGGATGAAAAATAAAAATGGTCCCACACAAATTTTGACCCCCCCTTTTTTCCCCTTTAAGAGTTGAATTTCTAAAATCGGAGAAATTTGTTTTCTTTATTTCTCATAGAGTGTATATAAACCGAGTTTGAAGTCAATCGGATGAAAAATAAAAATCTTCCCATACAAACTTTGACCCCCCCTTTTACCCCTTTAGGGGACGAATTTCAAAAAATCCTTCCTTGGTGGTTGTATACATCATAAAAAAAACTCTGTGCAAAATTTCAGCTTTGTAGAGCAAATGGTATAGGCTGGGCGTTGATCATCTGTCAGTCGGATACTTCATTTTTTATTTATATACATATAGATAAGTTAAAAAATTTTAAAATAGGTATAGAAACGTATTTTCTACTATCGAAATGTTCGTGATCTTGGGTTAAGTTGAAATATTAGATATACATACGCCTATCTCTTATTTACCTAATTTATAAATGAAATTACGTCTGAAATAATTGCTAAATGCCCATCAATTATAATTATTTTTTAAAATTGTTGTCCCGAAAAAAAAAAATTTTTTACCTATGGTAATTGCAAATGAAAAAAAAAGATGTCAAGTACCTACCTACTTATCATTGCAAATGACCCATCGCAAGTTGTCAGACTTATTTCATTCATAAACATTTATTCATTTCCAATCGATTTGCTTTTCATTTCTTTTTGAGAATAAAACATTTTTTGGAAATAAAAAATGTCATATACCTACATATTATTTGTGTATGAAAACAAACATGAGTAGACTCCAAAAACGATATATGTAGGTACCTACCTACCTAATCAAATCAGTACCAAAACGCGCGGAAAGCGTGCACGAATCGTGCGATGTAAGCAAAACCAACTATTGCATCATGTTTTCCTACAAAAAAAAGCAAAACAAAAACACCTCACCTACTCAAATACTAACCCACCAAATCGCATTTATTTATATTGCGTCGCATAGAACCATCCACAGCATGTTTTTCTTCTCAGTATCAGTATCTAAATATGTTGCCAAGAAAATTGTTTTTCTCGGCGCGCAGCGCGGGCACACTTGAGATTTTGCAAGCGAACATATGACTCCCAAAGCAGAGACCTACCTTTATATACAGATACAGAACTACTACAGTGGATTTGCCCATACGACCAAAACACGTGAAGAAGTAACCTAATACGATAGACACTTTGGAATTATAGAGACCTCAAAACAACATCGTTACGTTTTCTAACAAAACAATGCTATCGATTGTACTTAGGATTGTTTTCAACTAGCTAATAATATCTACTCACCAGAAGATAAGATTACACTGTGCGAACTTATGTTACGAGTAAACAGTTTTAAGTAGGTGGCATATGCCAGTCAGGCTAACTTAGATTATGGCTTCATCGTCAGCAAGAATAGGGCGGTGGTGATTAATGAAATGCGCGCTAAAAATTACTTGGCAAGTACCTTGTTTTTTTTTAAATATCGTACCAGTTGATTTGACAGTATGTATAGTCAATGTTTTCGTTTGATGTTATCATATCATCAGATAGCCAATATTTGCGGAAACAAACCGTACCGTACGTGAATCTATGTTTTTAAAAAGTTTCTCTTATAAGGTTGCCATTTACCCAGGGTCCAAGTTAAAGACACACTGTTTGTGTTTCTTTATCAATGAAGGTTGTTTAAGTTTGCTTATACAGAGACCGAAGGTTGGCTTTAAGTGAAAACAAATATTTATAAGCAAATGACGATATAGCTACCTTAGAAAATATTTTTATTTGGATTCACTATAAAGAAGATAAATCAGAGAGGAGGCGGCAAGGGCAATATTAAATTAATGATCGGCATTATCTGCTGGAGCAGGGCTAAGGGCCGAGTCGGGAGATGACTTGGTATTAGGAGCATGCACCAACTTATCTGCAAAGTTTGGTCGGAAGAAAGTATGCCCGCTGAATGGAACCTTAGCACTGTGAGCTCCATCCACAAGAAGGGATACACTCGGAACTGCGCCAATTACAAAGGCAAAAGCCCCGAGAATGTTGCGTATAAGATCCTGTCTGCTATACTGTGTGAACGCCTAAAACCTTTGGCTAATAACCAGATCGGCCCATATCAGTGCGGTATTTACACTCCGGAAGATCTAAAAAAACCCAGAAATTCCAAGTCGATACACACCACTTCTTTATCGACTTCAAGGTGGCATAGATATGATAGCTGGTAAGTAGGAATTACACAAAGCCATACCAATTTCGGCATTCCTACCAAACTCGTTCGTCTGTGCCGGATGACGCTGGAGATATTTCGCTACTGATGTCGAAAAAGTCTTAAGACATTTTGACGCGCTATCATGTAACGTCTTTAACATCATTCTTGATGCATTTGTACGGAACTCACAAGTTAACAGCAGAGGTACAAATTTTCAAAAGACCGTTTAACTGCTACATGCAGATGATATGGTGCCATGAAATAAAGTCTTATGCAAAAAGGTCTAAAACGTAATTTTTGACTTTATTGCACTTCTGAAATTGCAATAAAGTCCAAAACGATTTTTGACTTTGTTTCATTTTCAAAAGTGCAAAGTCCAAATCGAAGTGTAAAAAATGTGCACGACTGGGTCGCACGAAACTTTCTCGTTTATTGCGAATCTCCCAGAATATCAGAGTCATAGGGTAGAGTACGACGTATTCTTCAGGATATAAGCATTACCTAGCAGTTACATTTTTAACCAAATCGAAAATGGCGTTTTTGAGATATGTGTAGTTTTTAAAGTACCGTTTTTAGCGATTGGGGTTGAAATCGAAGGACGCATTCATGGTTCAAAAAACACTGTTAAGCTCAAAACTGAGCAAAGGGTATTACTATGGATTTAAGCATTACCTGACAGTAACATTTTTATCATAATCGAAAATGACGTTTTAGAGATATGAGCAGTTTTTTAAAGTACTATTATTAGGGATTTGGGTGGATATCAAAGGACGCAGTCTTTTTAGAGAAAAACTGAGTTTACTATCAAGTTAAGAATGACAATAGTACCTTAAAAATATTTTTACCGTTTTAGAGAAAAAGCCAATTTTCAAAACTGCCGTTGCGAAAAACTGGGTATGCAGCCATGTTAAGCATGCTTACATTAACTCAACTATCAATTTTGGTTCAAATCGTTAGGAGCGTTTTCGAAAAAATCCAAATTTAGACATATTTCGTAAAATTTGTATACGGGAGGTACCGTTAATATTAAGGCTAGCATAAAAAAAAAAAACGTCCCGAGCGGGAAGCCCAAAAACTCTAAATACGAAGTTTGAAGCAAATCCGTCCAAGCGTTTAGATTCCCCAGGGGTGGGACAGACAGACATACGGACGGACAGAATTGCGAGACCCACTTTTTTGAGTTCCCCTATCATCGTAATATCAGAATTGATAAAAATCTCGAGTTCGAAATTTTGTACGAAAACAATACATACATATCTTTCTCTTACTATACGTAAAGTTAAAAATCGAAGAATAAAATCCACAATGCATAAACAGTAGAATATGTATGGGGGGGCATGTTGCTCCCAACATCGGCGTCACGGGCAAAACGTCACCTTGGACAGATACAACTTCGAAGTGATTAAAGACTTTTGTCTATCCAGGCTCTACAATTACATCGCAAAACGGCATTGGCGTTTCAAGTGAAGAACCACTCTTCCCAATCGCTGTTTCTTCGGGCTAAGAAGGCATCTAAGAAGTAAAACCCGCTCTCTCATAGAGCCAAGGAAATATTGTTCAAGACCAATCGTACCCGTCCTTTTGTATGGCCTTACAGAAGCATGGACCTTATCGAAAGCTGATGAAAACCTCTTGGCATGCTTTGAGAGAAAGATTCTTCAATCACTCCAGTTTGTATCGACAGAGTGTGGAGGAAGAGATTCAACGACAAACTTTACCGGCTATATGGCGACGTTGACCTGCTTAAAAGCTCAAAATACTGCGACTGAAAGTGCTGGATCTCCTGGTGCGTTTAGACCAACCAGCCCGACGAAGGTTTGATTCAAGCCCTAAAGGACAACGAAGTAGAGGAAGCCCCACCTCAGGTGGCGCTCACAATTTGACAGCGGCCTTAACCAATTTGGTGTGATTTGGTGTGCGTAACTGGAGGCAGCTAACTAAGCTAACTGAACTGGGGCTGGGGGGGGGGGGGGGCTTGTTGGTTGAAGCCGTGGTCCACCCCCAATTGTGAGCGGCAACAAAGTAAGTATAAGTAATGAATATATTTGTAAAGCCGAAGTGATCCGTCTTTCCACCATCTCCTCTACTCTTGGATGTTTGTCATCATATAGTACCTACTTTCGTAAGTGACGTTATTTGCATTCTTTTTTTGGTGCAGTGATAGACAGCGACTCTAATATGATTCGTTTCTCTATACCTTCAGAGGCAGTGTATTACTGTTCGCCGCTGGGCCTCGAACCTACACCTCTCGTGAGAGTGACCACAGCCATAATCTACTCTGCATGGAGCTCATTCAATTCCGTTATCGTTCTCCCAATTTCACAACAAAGTCCCTGCCAATCATCAACACCACCCATCATGTCGGACTGCACGTAGACGCATGAATTAAGGGCACACACCTCCCGGACATTGCGTCACAGTCAGAGTCGCATAATATGACTTGACCAAATATATAAATCGTTCCCCTGATGACTTGTTTCGCTTGTGTGGGTGCAGGCGGCTGATGGGAATAACAAGACAACACGCCCCCCCTTTCGAGTGCTAAATTCTTCAGTGTCACACTTTTCCAATGTAAACAACCTCTGTGTGAAAACAGAATAATATTTATCCAACTGTCCCTCTACTACCGCGCGTCGCCGTGACGCTGTCGCCCACTTAAAGGCCAGTTCACTTGGTAAACAAATGAAACTGTGCATTAGAGCGTTGCTTGTTTAATTAAATGGGTACGACGAGACGCCTCTAAGCTTATTTAGATAACCAGTTTCGCAGTCTCGCTCAGCATTCGCCTATGACCTAGCTTCGCGATATGTATTTTGATCGTGTGCATAAAAATAAAAAAACAATTGTAACAAGATCACTCGGCGAGCTGGTGCAGCGCTGCACTTGCGACATCTCGTAAACAGACCGCGATGCGGTCGTGCGCATCCCTATGTAGCCAACTGCAATGTCATTTATGCATTTGGATTGTTTGTGTTGTGTCTGATCGTGAGATAATTAGGCGAGGATCGCTACTGCCTCATAATATACCCTTTGCTGACCGCGATGGGGCTAATTTCGAGCACACATTACTAAATTTAGACACGAATGCCAAAGACGCAGTGCACTTTCGAAACGAGCGGCTATTTCGCGATGCACCCACAGAGGGCGGGCGGGCGTCGAGTGCCAAGGGTAGTCTGTTCTGTGTAAACAAACAAATTACAACGAGAACTATTTTTTTTCTACGAGGGGGTGGAAAATAGTTTATAATTGCGCAAATTAAATAAACAAACCCGGAGCTCTGTTCTATTGTATTTTGTATTTATGTTGCGGCGAAATGTTTAATTGACGCACATGTTTTGAGGGAAGCTTTTTCTAATTTAATATGACCCAGATTCGGGCAGAGAACGCTGGCCGTCCTATTCGTCGTGGGGAGGGCATCGTGCAGTGGCTGGCGTATGTGGAACCTAAATCCGTTGGTCGTATAGCCGTTGTCGATCTGATGCTTGGCATACGTGACAAGCGATGTGTATGTGGTTTTTAATTGCTGGTGAATGTTTTTGTTTCTTCTGCTGATGGCCTCCATATTTTTTGTTATCTCAGCGTGGGGAAGATATGGTATGATTTGCCATTTGTTTTGATGACTTCTTTTTTTTTGGGAGGGGGGGAATGTTTTTTGTAGGGCGAACTAATATTCTTTGTTTGGGCTCATTAAAAATGTATGACATTTGCATTATGAAGACCGATTGCTGTGGGAAAAATGTTGACATTTCCGACCTAAAAATGTAATCAGTTAATTTGTTCAAGGCCTTTGCAGTGGTTCCCCAAGAGAACAAATAATTTAAACCAGTTCTTTGGAAGGCATAGGTCAATCTACTCATGCATTTGAGATTGAATTTCATCGTATTTGTCAGTTTTATGAGTAAACTTATAATGACACAAAGGCGGTCAGTAATTGTGTGATCAGATTGGCTGCAGTGACACTGTTTATTTATTGTAGACATAAGATTCAAATCGTTAAAAAATTTAACTTGAACTGAGAAAAATAAGGCCCTTAGGGCATGATGCGTATATGGCCCTATGTCGCAAAAAAATATGGTCTTATGACGCTTTTGCAAAGTGACATAAGGCCATATTTCGAAATATGGCCCTATGACGCTATTCGGAAAGCAACATAAAGCCATATTCGAACGCATGGCCTTATGTCACGGTACCTTAAATACATATTTTGAAGTGAAAGGAATGCCAACACTATGGCGGGCCATAGTTTATCGGAAAGTACCATCGATTTTACAAATGGCGTTGAAAGTACACAGAATTAGAAATAGAAAAGCAATTGAATGCTATACCTACTCCTGAAGAATACAAAAATCGGAACATTATTTTTGTGACTAACAATTCGTCAGTGATTTTGGCGCAACGTGCATTTCTTGATGGCTTCGACTGGTTGTTCAATGCGGCATTTTTTAGACGTCCTACAGGCTTCGCCGACATTGAACAGACATAACAGACACTTAAGCTTAACATAGCCCTTAACTTATCTAAATGAAACCATAGCCTTTGGTGTGGCACTGAACAAAAGGCATAGCTGATGGCACCACCAGAAAGTATACCTCCTCGCATTGATGCTTACTAGCTGAATCCAATGGTGCCGCTGTAGTAGTGTCATATACAGCGCTGTCCACTGTCAACAATTCGCGGTACTAATCATTATTTTTAGTGTCCAGGTTAACTTTTACGCAGTCACAGTGGCGAAAATTTCCATATAAAAGTATCCATTGTGACCGTCAAAATATTTAAGTTGAAGATTAAAAATGATTATTGGTAAGGCCCAATATGAGTATTAGACTTAATGGGAGAGGCAGTGGTCCTCCAAGGACTGTAAGCATTATCTAAAGTAAGTACAAGTCGAATCTACTCCTACTTTTACTTTTTGTTTGTAATTACAACAACGCCTAAGACTTAAAGGTATTAATACGTACTTTTAAAACTGTCATTGAAGGTTGCAAAAAATGTAGTCTACAGTCCGCAGAGCACTTAACAAATTAGGTATCAAGGACAATGAAGCAGAAATGGAATAAAAGCCTTTAGTAGAAAGATAGGGGCCATTGTGAGTGTCGATAGCAGCGTTCCCACTTTCGTAATGTTTCACTACGAATTTGCCTTAGCTTGTCAAAATCATTACGTCACTACGAAAAATTTTAAAACACTCCAATTTCCTGTTCTACTTCGTACCCATATTTTGCTTATATAAAATTCCTTCAGTAAGTAAAAGAATTGACATTTTTTCCTTGAAAATGTTGTCTGTTGGGCGATTAATTTGATACATCCACTTTCAGCGACCTCTAGCGAACGTCTGACAAACATCCGGATCCGAGAGTATGACTGTCCTGAAAAAGCTTCTCAATTCAGCCGTTCGGACTTGGCATAAAATTGTAGAATGGTTGTAATAGAAACTCACACAAACGAATGGTTGAGAGAAGCTATGCCTAGGGTGTCTACCGCCTGTTGCGCCACCTATTTATTTTATTTTTGTTTACTTTCAGCGCCATAATGGAGGTTACAGCTCAGCGCATTGCATTTTCCATAAACTATTACGGCCGTTTTTACTCCACTCAAGTACCATCGTTCGAATGACATGAAAAGAGCAAGAGGCCTGGACAAGGGCGGCACCATTTACGGCATTACTTTTGTGAAATTTTAATTGTCTTATAAATTTGTGCTATATCTACCCAAAATTTTAAATTTCTAAACTGAGACGCTTCAGAAAATTTTTAAATTCTTCACAAATCCCACGGCACATTTAAGGCAACAGATGCACGGTATTTTATATTTTTTTTACGAAATCTAGAAACAAAATTCAGGCAAAAACTGAAACTTTATGGAGATTGCAATAATTTTTTCATATTTTACTACGATTCAGCTCGAAACACTACGTTTTCTTCATCTCGGCACTACGCTTTTGTAATTTTGTAGTGGGAACGCTGGTCGATAGTTGATTGTTGAGCGGCAATTGTCGATCGATCCACAACTGAGATTGTCGATTGCGATGCGATTGATATTTGTCGATTTGACAGTCGCTTGTAGTCGATTACAAATGTCTGGTCGATGCTTTCTCTTGGCATCAACGCATTTCTCAATCAACGCAATCGACAATTGTCGTGACGATCGCTGATTGACAATCACAATAAGGGCCTGTGTTTGTGTTCCAAGAATTGGAAATTACCGGACAATGGAGATTAGTTTCAACTGATCTTGAGAAGCAAACCGATAGAATATACAAAGTTAAAGATTGGTAGTAGTTCTGCACTTAAATTGGTGTAAGCTGTAGGAAATAAAGTCTTGCTTGTCCTTTAACCAATATACAGGGTGTCTGCCGGGAAGGTATACTACTTTGTTTTGCCGCCATTTTGGTAAACATTAGTCTTGACAGTTCATATTTAACGGTCGTGAAGTAGACACGTGGCAAATTTATTATGGAAAAATATTCGATAAACCAACGTGTTTTAATCGTTAAAACATTTTATCGAAATCAATCATCGACTACTGTGACGATGAGAAAGTTACGTGAAATTTTTGGGAGAAACAACGTGCCAACAAAACGCACTTTTTATCGTGTAGTCAATGATTTCGAAGAAAGAGGGTCTGTAGGTAATAGGCCCCCAAGCATGGACCACAACGTACTGCAAGATCGGCTGAAAACATTACTGCTGCTCAAGGAAGTGTTCAAAAAAATCCATCAACCTCAATTCGACGCCGTGCTCAGGAGGTTGGTCTTCTTCTTGAAAACTTTTTAACACCACAACTTCATGCTTTGGGGTTGATTAACATGTGGTATCGCATACAGCCAGTATTACAATGGAATTACTGCGAGACCTCTTTCCACAACAAGTTATATCAAGAAATGGTGATGTTGACTAGCCTTCACGGTCGCCTGATTTGACTGCTCCGGACTTCTTTTTGTGGGGATATCTGAAAAGCAAGGTTTATGCAAACAAACCAGAAACGCTTGAGCAACTCAAACAAAATATTCGTGATGAAATTAATGAAATACCGCGTGGAATGTGTGAGAATGTAATGAAAAATGTGCTCAAAAGGGCTCGCATTTGTGAGACTAACAGAGGCGGACATTTACCTGATATTGTATTCCATACATAATTGCCGACATTAAATAGAGGCTCCGTCAAACAGAGCGCGTTTTAACGCCACGTTTCACCGTCGCGTTCCACCGCTGCGTTGTAATATATTGCAATACACATCCCCTGTCACACAGAGCGCGTTTTCAACATCGCGTTGAACTTACCGCGGCGTTCAAACGCGGCGGTGAAACGCGCTGTTGTGAAATATTACAGATTATTTCTTTGACGCGGAGCGGTGAGAGTAATTTTTGTAGTGTCAAACAGAAAAATTTATCGAATTTGTAAGAAATTACCCATGTCTTTATAATATGTGTGATGAAATTGTATAAAAACATTTTTTTAAAGGGCGAATGATATGAGAACTATATTCTCCGACTTATTCTCACTTTTTATTTATGTCGTGCACCCAAATTCTTTTTATTTTTCGAAAATTCCGTAGCACGTAAAAAGAAATCAATAATTCGTCATCTGTTTGACGTCGTCTAACGCGGCGTTGAGAACGTCGTAACAAAATAATCTCACCGCTGCGTTTATAACGCGTTCTGTTTCACGGAGCCTTAAAACATGTATCAATATAAGATCCATTCTCTTTCATTTAATCAAAAATTATAAACAAACAAAGTAGTATACCGGCGGACACCCTGTAGTTGTGGAAAAGTGATATACTCGTTTTTGTCAAGGCTATTGATAGGTTAGCTATCTGTCTTGTCTTGTAGGGCGCTTATATATCTCGAGGAATAATTTCGTTAAATTTCTCGGAACATCTGCCATATGGAAGAATAGGCACATCTAGGTCAGCATAAAGTCTCTGGCAAACGAATATAATGTGGAAAACCAAATAAGCAAATAAACAATTTTGTATAGTTGTTATTTCACTACATACAATTTATAACAGACCTGTCAGAATAGGCTCAAAGATTCCAATTGAAAGTGAAGACGATTTTCTATCTACTGTAAAGGGTTCGCCATCTAACGTTTTTTTTTCAACTAGTGCTTATTTCGCGAATGGTAACACTCATGTCTGATTTGACAGATAATTAGTTTTATCCTTCCGCTGAACGAATATGGTTGCGTATACGCTTGAACAACGCTGGGAAATATTGCGACATTACTTTGAAAATCATGGTAATGTTGCAGAATGTGTGCGAAAATTGCGTACGGATTTTGGAAGAAGGAAAGCACCGTCAGCTCCGTATGTTCGTTATCTTGTAAAAAAAGTGAAAGAAACTGGCATCCTCATCGATAAACCAAAGCGTGAAAAGCCAAAAACAGTGCGTACACCCGAGAAAAAACTGTTTGGTGCGGATTTTGGTCCAGAGGCATAATTGGGCCATTTTTCTTAGAAAATGAGCAAGGAGTGGCCGTTACAGTCAATGGCGATCGTTATCGGGCCATGTTGAACGAATTTTTGTTCACAAAAATTGAAGAGGAGGATATTGGCAACATTTGGTTTCAACAGGACGGCGCTACGTGCCACACAGCCGAAGCTACACTTGATGTTTTGCGCCCTGTTTTTGAATATCGCGTTATCAGCCGCAGAGCTGATGTCGTTTGGCCACCGCGGAGCTGCGATTTGACACCGTTGGACTATTATTTGTGGGGTGCCGTAAAAGATAAGTGTTACGCCGACATGCCAGAGACAATTGACGCTTTAAAGGACAATATTCGTGAAGCCATTGGTGAAATACAGCTGCACACAATCGATAATGTGCTTAAAAATTGGCCCGATCGTGTAGGCTACTGCATGGCCAGCCGAGACAGCCATTTGAATGAAATTATTTTCCATTATTAATCGGAAGGATTGTACTTTCAAATAAAAAAAGAAATTTGAGAAAATATTCAGTAGTTTTTTTTATAGCATTTTCAAAAAAAAAAATTATTTGGCGGACCCTTTACATTCTGCAGATAGATTGTATCTCATAATAGAAAGGAAATTTTGCCTGATGGCAGCATGCATGCTTTAACATAGAAACAGTCTAGTCATAACTAATGGACCTTTATCAAAGAATGAGAGTCAAAAGTTTCCTTCCATTTCGTAAATAATAAAAAAAAAACACCTGCAGTCGTACCCTTATGATGTTTCTTTATCTCTTTTTACAGATCTAGATTCCTGATCAAAATTAGCAGAACAAATATCAGCAAAAACAGTAGACACTTCCTACTGCCTATTTAGACAATTACTCATCGCATTGAAATTCGCCAGCAGTTTAAAATTAGCTGTCGCAAAAGTGCAAAATGTAAACATATTTACGACAAATAAAAGTGCAAGCACTTGTCATTAGATAAACAAATAGATGAATAACATTAATTGGCTGACTCACCGGCGCGGCGGTCGGCGCGGCGTTTAAGTTTAATTGAAACAAACATTATTGCATCGCGCACGGATCCGTGCAGATTACCAATTAAAGATAAAAGATACTCAGGCTCGCGTATAACGTATAGACTAGAAGTATACCTAACCTACCTACACACATTGAATTGGAATATCACACCATACTGATATGACAGGAGAGTGGAAAAATGTACCATGTGCTCTGGCATGTCACGTTTATAAATAGTACCTATAAGCAACGTGTACCTATATTGTTTATTGTTCACTGAAATTTGTCCATTCTTTCTATGAATGTTGGCCAGACGGATTCATTTCCTGGTAGTAGATAGCAGATAGGTGTACGGTGTACTGAAGTACCTTAATCAAAGATACTTTTCTAATCAACGTGACACAGTGTAGAACTGTAAACAAAATTCCGCTTGGCCATGAGTTAGTTTCATAGTTTCAGATACGTACCGTACACCTCTACGTCTACAGTAGTGCCGTGCCGGTAACATTATCAATATTTACGCCGGCCGTGCAGGCCGCCTTCTATAGCTCGCGAGCCAAACAAGCATGGCGTGATGTTCAAATGTTGACGTATTTTATGCGCTTTGCTCGATTACCTACATAGATGGAATAAGAATGAAGTAAATATTTACAGCGACACGTTTTATGTTTTCGCCGACAGACAAAAACAAAACAAAAACGTAGAAAAACAAGGTATCTCTGGGGAAGGTATCTATATCTATGTTTTGTGGTGATGCAAGACAATGTTATTGTCTTGCGTTTTGATAAGTACCTACATTCTATCTATATGTGGACGGGTTTTGATGACGTGTTCTTTTGTTTTTTTCTAGCTAGCCTATACTATAGTAGTTATTTTGCTGCCTTTTGATTTAATTTATTCCAGCCCAACAAGGGGTGTGTGCTCTTGCATGCATGTGACAATAATTTAAATACTCAGGAAGCAAGTAGGTATAGGAATATTTTCGTTACATGTACGGGAATATAAAGCTTTGCTCTTGCATTTTAATGCAAACTATAGGGTTTCTGTTTGCATACCAAGTGGTTCAGTTCATATTGGACGGGTAGGTAAATTAATATTTGACATAAGCATGAGATATACGTCTGTGATTTGGTTTAATGGAAAGGAATTAATGTGATTTGTATGCGACAACATGAAGATGGTAATGGGTCGACTTGATACACTATCGCTTGGTTGGCTGGTCTGAAATCCTAATGTTGGAGGAATGAATTTAGCTTATTTGTCAAAAGAAACAAGTGCACACAGCACACTCGCCATTGACAAACCAACAACGTTCGTAGTTCAAGTGACGCATGTGCCTGAAAAATAGAAATAAAAACAAATTGATAAGAGAAAGGAAGTACATAATACCTACGATTAGATTCAACAGGTTAACCTAAGCCTAACTTCTTACAACCATTCGTTTTTATGTTTTTATTTTTTCAACGAATGGAAGGAACCTTCAGTTTTAAGCCAAGTGCGATTAAGAAGCTTTATAGGTAAACCGGATGTTTATGTCGTTCACGAGAGGTGGCGATAGCGCTGCGCTGTGCAAAAAAAAACCTTAAGATGTATGTATTTTCTGTTTTTCCGGGGATCGAACATGAGACTCCTCGCTAGTAGACCAGCACCCTAACCACTAAACCACAAACCCGCTGCACTAAATTAGTTAAAGAAAATTTAAGAAATGGAACCGAATACTGCAACACTAAATACCTACAGTATCTCCGGAATGGGGGTACCTATAAGCCTTAATAAATTCAAATGATCTTGAAATTGTTGCTTCACTCAAGTTAGTGTTCCATCCAGAAGCTATACATTAAATCAAATTACTTTGACTGATTACTATTGATTAACTCACCGCGCAAAAGTTAAAGCTGGAAAGCTGACATTTTTAAACAAATTTCATTTTATGGCGTAAGTGTAACCGATTTGCATTTGCATGGGAAAACTCTTATTTCTCATCCGATTAACTTTAAACTCGATTTTTGTATCCATACTTCCATACTACCATTGTATATGAAACTTATAGTAGTATCATCACGGCTATTTTTTTATTTCTGTCTTCAGCCGCCTAGGGGGTGATCGATCGTTTCTCCCGAGAGAAGAAACATTTGTCCACTCCTATTGAATAGAGTAAATAATAGTGTAATGAGTGAGTTTATGAGTGACTTGAAGAGTGCAAACAACACAAACCGGTTTTGTCGTACTCGCACTAAACTAAATAAGATAATTAGCAATATATATACAATGGTAGAGGTAATCGTTTTCTTTATGATGTAACTTATATGTCATTTTCCATTGGGACAATCAGATTTTTATTTCAGATCTCAGATTTTTCGTGGCGAATGGAACACGATAGCAGATTGATCTGCTTTTGTGAATGTATTAGTGCGTTATTAGACAGTACATCAGCTGTGCAAAATTTTTTTCGTTTGTAGATGAAAACATACGAACTTAATGTGGGTTATCATATCGACGCAGAATCGAAATCCACAGATGACGAGGAAGAAGAAGAATATGACGAAGATGATAGTATCTTATTATTTATTCTTATCATATTTTAATCTTTTCGGTGTATCGAAAATGTAACGCGGTACAGAATTTGTTATTCCAACTTCAGATTTCTGAACGAAACGTGAACCGGGAGATGGAAACTGTGAGGGAAAAATTTCGGACCTTTGTTAAGAGGTGGTAAAGAGAAATCTCTTACATATGTTACGGGGTTAGCAACCCTTTTAACAGAACTGATAGGTGAACACATTGCAACATTTTCAGTTTCGCCGGCGCCGGTTTCTTGAATAACGTTTGGATTATGGCATGTTCTGGAGTTACGTGAAATGAACACAATTAAAAATTCACAGTAAAATTCACCACTTGTCTGTAACCAACTGCCACTGCACTTCACCAAAACAATGGTTGAAAATGAGCGATGAGTATCAATAAAGCACACACACAAAAAAAATCAAAAACCGGTTATTGAGTTGAAGCAGAATGCATGCTGTACTTGGACGACGAAGATGATAGGGGATGGGGAACATCATACATTAACATGAAGTTAAACATCTTGCTTCATTATTCACTCAGGCTCAAATTTTAGTACATTGAGTAAATTAACAAAAAAATACGAAAATAAAATTTTAATCTGAGTGAAATACGAAACAAGACATGTACAACCTCTCTTAGCAATTGGCTTTGCAGCACTGAGATTGAGATATGAAATGCGATTGTTCAGATCAGTGGTTGGAGTCAGGGCTGACTTCGAAGATTTTGGAAAAGTCGCAAAAAAAAGGGGATTTGCGTACAAAAAGGGGAAATATTAATCTGCCCACAAATGGCACAAAAAAAAATACGCAAAACGAGTGAGTTCACTAAAGTTAAGTGGCTTACGCATATTTTCATCTCGTTCTATCCCATTGTTGTTTTGAACATTGTTATAGCTAAATTGTTAATGCCTAAACTTATGACAATAGGACATGAATAGCTGATAGCTGATACCTCTGGCTGATATGAAGAGGACGCATTCAGATCCCAATTTCAAAATGCTAACAACTATCAACGATATACAGAAAAGGGGCAAATATGGACAATTTTGGAAAAGTGGTCTCATTGGGGATATGAAGAAAAAAAGGGGAAAAATGCAACTTTAGTCGCATAAAGTCAGCCCTGGTTGGAGTTGGACTTGGTTTTTTTTCTTGGTAGAGTCGTAGAGGTAGTACAGTCAGTGATGCCAACTGAGGCATAATTATGCCTTTTAGGCATAATTCCGATGCTTGAGGCATTGAGGAATAATTTTGAGAAAAGAGGCATAATTTTTGCGAAGTTTTGTTATAATCAATCCGTAAAAATAAATTTTGAATTTAGTAAATCTGGTGATGAAATCAAAGTCGCTTTAATAATTTTCATTTACCACTGTGCGTCATGCTTATTTTTCAATTCTCTACTAGACTTACTCACTAAACCCAAACAAGAAATATGATATGGTATGCAAATGCATTAGGGCGGCCGCACATTTAATACGAATTTGTATAGTACGCAAATCTATGAATACTGGTCGTACAAATTCAGTGCGAACCCCGAATACGATTTTCTCAGTATCTTCGATTTTGTGCCTGATGAATAATCTGTACCTGGAAGATAATTTTCTTCTAACTCGGAGACTACGGCGGCGGCGTCGTCGCTATCGTAAAACCGAATACATATTTAAAAAGAGACGAATTCAGTGAATTTCATTATATTATGGAAGACTTACTATATAATGAATCCCAACAAGTTCGGATTGTTTTCGGGCGTCGGAACTACACGTACGTATACGTATGACAAACTCGCATCCAATGTGCGATGTGGGCTCCCATAGTACCTGCTTAGAGAGTGGGGATCGTTTGTCCGTTTTCGTACGAATTTGACTCGTGCGATCAGGTACGAAAACGGACAAACGGACAAACGAATAAACCGCACATTGGAGTCGTTTTCGTACGAATTTGACTCGTGCGATCAGGTACGAAAACGACTCCAATGTGCGGTTTATTTTAAAGATGAGTTCAAGTTCAACTGATCGCGATGAGTTTTGTGCAGACCATCGAATAAACACCGTCTTACGTGAAGCTAGTTTTTGTTTTTCATAATTTTAGTTACAAATACTAGGTTTCTTAACTATGTTCCTACTAATGAAAGTTTAACACATAAATTGAAACTTTCTTCATTACATATCTTTTTTACCAAAAAGGCATAATTTTTTTGAAAAAGGCATAATTTTTTTGGGAATGAGGCCTAAAAACTTCGATGCGGGTTGGCAACGCTGAGTACAGTACACTCGCATTGCAACAAAGTAACTCACTTCGCTTAATCGCTTTTGTATTTGGCAAAATGAGGGAGAAAAAAATAGCATATTGGCATGCGATTGGTTTAATTTTAGAGTAGAACTGTGTAAATTATGTGAGTGGATCTCCATTAAATTTAATAAAGAGAGCGTAATATTTTCAACCCTCTTTGCCCTAGTTGTATCCAGGGCTGACTTTATGCGACTAAAGTTGCATTTTGCCCCTTTTTTTCTTTCTATCCCCAATGAGACGACTTTTTCAAAATTGTCCATATTTGCCCCTTTTCTGTATTTCGTTGATAGTTCTTCCCATTTTAGAAAAAAAAACACCCTTTTGTATGAAATACGAAATGTGACATAATAAATGCTTCACGAAACTACTTCACAATTAATTGGGATCTGAATGCATCCTTTTTCTATCAGCCAGAGGTATGAGCTATTAGCTATTTACGTCCTATTGTCATAAGTTTAGGCATTAACAATTTAGCTATAACCATGTTCAATGCAACAATAAGAAAGAACGAGATGAAAATATGCGTAAGCCACTTAACTTTAGTGAACTCCCTCGTTTTTTTTCTGACATTTGTGGGCAAATTAGTATTGCCCCTTTTTCTACGCAAATCCCCTTTTTTTTGCGACTTTTTCAAAATCTTTGAAGTCAGCACTGGTTGTATCTCGCGCCGTTAGAAGCATCACCATCGATTTGCCAAAGTGATAGTACTATTAGTTTCATATACAATGATACTACTTTATAAAATGCAACGTCCGTCTGTTCGTCCCTCCATAGCTCGAGAGCCAATCGTCCGATGTTCATCATTATTTTTTTTTCTGATTTATAAATGTGTGGCTAAATTAGGCCGTAGGGTAGGTGAGAACTGTAGAGGATTAAAGGGGTCGCAGGGAGCAAGGGGGGTCTCACGAACCGTTAGCCGAATCAAAAATGAAAGTTTGTATGTTGAAAGATAAGTCAGAATTATTACATGCCTCATTTATCGTTTTTTTAAATTATTCCTATAAGAGTTGAAAAAAGGACGTACAAACTTTTCTATTTCGACCTCACTACGCTCATCTTGCCATTAGACACATAAATCTATGTAGGTCAATTTAAGATATGATTTTAATAGTTAGGCAATACCAAGTATTTTCAGCTAACATTCATCTATCTGGTCCATGCAGAGGTTGAGATACCTATACTAAATTGAAAGTATATCTTATTTCGCCAAGTCAAAACATTTTTTTTTTCCGATTGTAGTTTTGCTTAGTGGTAGTTTTATATTGCGTTCCAAAAATATAATATTATTACTCGCACGACGGGCATTCAAAATGCACATTGTATAGGAGCTATCTTTGGAACTACTCGGTCATTGCTGGAGTTGATCAGTTCTTTAATTTTATTTAAAAGAAAATAAACAGGCGGGCAAAGCCGCGGGCATTGCTAGTTCTATATACGCAGTAAAGAAAACCATTTTCTCCGATTTTAGTATTTTTGCTTGGGGCCCGAGTTATTGACGACAGGAAAAATGAGTTTCGGTTTCATTTGGAGCGTTTTTTTCCTTGCATTTCTCTATTCGACCGATTTGTAAAACAAATTTTACGAAATTTAAATTTTAATAAAATTTAGTCACACATCTCTGCAATAAGACTTTAAACTGCCCAACGATTTTATTTAAAGTAATGATATGAGTAACTTGGGAAAAAAATATTTTCTATACTTTTTACTACATTAAATTAATAAAATATTTTCTATTTTTTTTTTTAAACTTCTCCCGGGAAAGGCGAACCTATAACGCTTCATCAGCGACCCGAGATGCTTGCAGAAGCAGATATATGTTAGTTCTGCACTTAAATTGCTGCAAATTGTATCTGGAAATATATCCCCAGAAAGCTAGTTCCAAAGTTTGCTTGGTCATGATGAGCATTAAGGTGATAGTACACAGTATGTAGCACGCCACATATATATGTATATGTGACTCTGACGTAATTTTGATGTCAGCGCGTATGGGGCCAATGGCTACATGCCGTGTACTAGCCATCTTTGTGCCACTCACATGAGGTACTCATACGTAAATGAGGCACGATATGATATGAGGCACTTGTACATACGAAATGTGTGCCAGATGTGTACACTATCTGGTGACGTCAGAGCCACATAGATATGTGGCGTGCTACATACCGTGTACTAGCTTGCACCTTGTTGGGCGCCCAAAAGTTGCTTTTCGAGGGATATTGTCTTTGAGTTCTTCGGGACATCTACCATGGAAGTACCCGAAGAACAAGCAAAGATCAGCGACTTGTCTTCTGTGCATCAACGGTTGTAGATTCGATGTGAGTGTAGGGTCTCCAAAAAGTCGAAGTGCTCGTCTCTGTATGCTGTCAAGTGGGTTAAGTGAATGTTTTGGGGCCGAGCTCCATTTATGGGAACAATATTCTGAGTTCTTTAGAGCCAAGAGTGGAAAATTAAAGGTCAACCGTAATATTAGGTTGTATAAGTATATGTTGGCCTAAGCTTTACGAAAATCACAATAAGTTAAATCAAATTTGAATTGCATTATGGGCATTGGGCACCTTTTTGCTCTACTTGCCGATTTTGTGAATTTTTTCATTTTTCATGAGACCGTTTAGGAGGTTTAGGAGTGCCTACCTACAAAGACTTTGTGCGATTGACAAATATTTAAATTGATTGCTTTCGGTTTATATCAAATATGCGAATAACAATCTTTTAATTTTTACATCTATAGGTACGATTTTTCATCTGAATTTTATCAATGAATTCAGTTTCATAATGAAGAAAACTAACTAAGGGTAAAAAATGTACACCATAACTTGCTTGTTATCAAACTAATTTATTGTGACCTTAAAAAGTTTTCCAAATTTTGTTAATATCTAAAAGGAATGACATTTAAAAAACACATTTTGTGTGTAAACTGAATCATAATTATTATAATGCGTCATTGAAAGGAAATCTTTTAACTGAAAAATGTTTTCCAACTTATTACATAGGCACATAGTGTATTTTAGTTACGTGCGTATAGTCGAGTGTACATTTTCAACTACGTTTGTACTATCACGTAGGTACACTTCGCGTCACTTGAATAGCACCCTCCTTAAGGTCGGGTTTCTATCGCCCACCGGTCCCAAACCAAGCATGCTAGAGACTTAATTTTTTTTTAATTAAAGTTCATTTAATTGTTGTGATTTGAACGGAAGAAAGATTTAAAACTAATGCTTTAAATATTAACAAAAAATTGTTTACTAAAAAACGACAAAATTTGGGGTTATTTATTTTGCGTCACTTGAATAGAACATACATTTAGTTTGACCGTTACCTTCGGCACGTGAACTCATATTGTTTTTTGATAGAATTTTTTTTGTTAATTTCGACTATTTAAAAATACCTAAATAAATAGGTGGCGCAACAGGCGGGTAGACAACCCTAGGCCTAGCTTCTCGCAACCACTCGTTGGTGTGAGTTTCTATTTTTGGGACGAATGGAAGGGACCTACAATTTTATGCCGAGTCCGAACGGCTGCATTGAGAAGCTTTTGCAGGACAGTCATACTTTTGTAATTTGTGTTTTTCCGGGTATCGAACCTGGGATCCCTCGCACAGTAGTCCAGCACACTAACCACGGCGCCCACGACTATTTAATTTACAAAAAAAAATGGATAGGGAAAAAGCCTTAACCATGGGGGAAAAAGGCCAACTCAAAGTTTAAAGGGCGCTAGCCTATGAAAGAGGTCTTTCCATACTTTCAAAACCTTTTTGGACCTCTGCCGTGAATTTATCAACATGATACTCCGCCAATACATACAGCACGGGTTGTTAAAACGTATATAGAGAGCCAAAATGTGGAGCTATTAACTTGAGCGGACTACTAACCGGATTTGAATATCATCGAAAATGTTTGGCAATGGTTGACACGTCAAGTTAATGAATCGGGACAACAATATTGGACTATATCTAAATTATTCCATCAAATTAGCTTGGAGCTCGATTTCGCTAAATTATTTGGCCAATTTGTATATGCATCCCTTTCAAACCGGATATGTGAATTTTGGAGCAGAAAGGTGGCTTAAAACACAATTGAGCAATTTTTTTTTAAATTTAAAATACTCCAATTACCTTAAAATTACCTCTAAAAGGTTTTTTTCGTTAAAGTGTTCTATTCAAGTGACGCAAAATTAATATGTACCTACCCCAAATTTTGCCGTTTGTAAGAAAACAATTTTTTGTTTATACTTAAAGCTTAAGTTTTAAATCTTTCTTCCGGTCAAATCACAACAATTAAATTAACTTTAATTAAAAAAAAATTAAGTCTCTAGCATGCTTGGTGGGAGACCAGTGGGCGATAGAAAACCGACCTTAAGGGGGTGCTATTCAAGTGACGCAGAGTGTACCTATATATCTAGCGACGCTGCGCAATATTTGGTTCTATCGTTCTATTTTTTTCTTTGTTTACCTGTGATTATGTATGTATATTCTGCCGGCCGGCACTGCCTTCTCTAAACAGGTAGTAGAACTCAGATCTACGAATATTCTCTCTTGTGGATGCGTTTTACAGATTACAAAAATGGTAGGGCAATGACCCTCGAAAAGGTGTCTTTCTTATTCTAAATCATTCACCTTTTGTCAAGACCTTAAAAAAACAATACCCAATCGTAAAGGAAAATTTGACCCAAATTCCACAACAACGAGTTTGAGTGACGAACATAAAAGGGAGAGAGTCCTTTATATACCAGGCGTCCAAGCCCAATGTGGTTGTCGGCACGTACACACATTTTATCTGCCACCCTTGCATCGTTTTCAAAACACTGTCATCGGACTGTTGAAATATAACAACAAGTGAAAATACATAACGAAATGCATTTAGGTAGGTACATCTGCGGCGTATTAATATGTTATAAAAAAAATTTATCTGATTAATTGTCCGAATAAAATGACGCTACGCATGTAATCATGGGACACCCAGACGATTCCAGAATTGGGTAGAGCAACATATTCTTAAGAAAATGCTAGAACTATAGAATCGTTGCGTCGCGTCGCGTCGGTCGATTGAATTTTGAGCAAATGCATTCTGCTTCGGTTTTGGTGTGTATTTTACCAACTGCGTAGTTTTCCTTCTGACAAGGGGTTGATGAGAGCGAGAGATGATGGAGTGTACATAGTACATAATATTATAAGCATAAAATGGATATGGTTCTTGGTATTTGTGTTCCTATAAATTTAAAGTGGGGATGAATGGCATGCTTCGGCGTCGTCATATTGCAGAATTGCAGAATGTATTTTTTATGTTATGTAAACCTAAACATGCAACATAAACTATTGCGACATGAAATTAGGAAATTTAAAAATACATACCTACGCTTAGTTTAGTTATATACAACGTACGGTATATACAGTATACCTTATGTAAAGGACTTGCACAAGTAAAAAAGTTAAAAAAAAATATTTCGGTGCTTGTGCAGTAGAAAACGTAAGCCTATCTACGCGACAACTATTCACTTTTTTTTACATTTTCAATGCGTCGCGTCGCGGGTGTGGGTTGCTCAAGTGAACCTTCCATAACTCTCTATTTTCCGCCATAGACTCTAAATCATTAAAGGCAATCCCCATACTTGTAGAGGAAAAATTATGGACTTAATCTAACCATCCCTCCTGGGCCTGTCTAAACGACGACGCCTGTCTAATGGTACGTCTTGGGATCCTAGTTGGGGACATGCGTTTAGCATGATTAGACCACCGAAGAATGGACCGCTCCATCCGGAGAAAAATAGCTGCTCGACATTGAGTTCCTCACGTACCTATTTTGGCGTTTCTTATTTATACGGTCTCTACACGACACACCAGCAATGCAATGGAGGAATCACATTTCGGCAGCTTGTATCCGCGATCTTATTCTTCGCATGTTTAGACTTGCAGAAGGCATACGACCGAGTCCCGAGCAAAGCTTTGGGGTCTATTACAGGAGTATGAAATTGACGGTTCTCTCTTGAGAGCGATTCAATCTTTTTACACAAGCTGTGTTTAAGTAAACCGAGTTAATCAATACCTTTCACTTTCACAATACCTTGCGCCAGGGGTGCGTTTTTGTTGAAATTTTGTTTTCAAAATGAATGTGTTCCGATAAAGTGAAAATCATTTTTTTTAGTAATTTTTTTGTTTGCTTTAACGTGTTTTTATATAAAAAGGTGAATAATTTTATTTGTCTTCCCATTAGAGTGAAAAGCAATAAGTTAATCTGTTTAAACAGTTTCTCGTAATAAGTAGTTAGTTTTTTACATTTAACGTGTTCTTATTTACCCCAGCAAAATCAACGTAAGGGGTAAATGAAAACATAAATTTGGGGTAAATGGAAACATTAATTTTTTAATGGAAATGTGTTGAATTTTTTGATTCACAGTAAAGTAATGCCCCGCACATATCAAAAAAAGGGATCCCCTGCCCAGTACGACATCAATGATCTTAAGTGGGTGGTACATCACGTAGTCAAAAAGGAAAAGGCTGAGGAATATTATCATATTCCAAAAACTTTTAGAATAAAAGGCCGAAACACACCTCTTTGAAAAAATTGGATCTGGGCGTACATCTGCCATTCCCAAAAAAATTGAGGATGAGATAATTCGATGCCTTATAACACGCTCAGAAATGGGTATTACTTCTGATAAAAAAGATGACGTTTTCATTTCCCCCTGATTTGAAAATAAAATGGGGTAAATGGGATCATTGCAGGGGTAAATAAAAACATCAAAATATTGCATTTAGTGTTTATTATAGTGTGAATTGCCCATTTAATAAAGAAATCTTAACATTATTATATGAGCCTAAAACTTTTAGAAGTTCAAATTTGCTTGAAATTTATTTATTTTTTTTATTTTAAATTTCGATGTTTTTGAAATTCCAAAACACGTCCCCAATTACCCTAATTGGCCCTACATATTTTCTGGAGACTATTTTAATACGAGGTTTTATGTTTAAGCTCACAAAATATTAGTAACATACATATTATTTTAACAATATTTTTAGTCGAATCTCTGTTATTTCTCTGTCAATTCCAAAGATTGCCTGAAAATTTGGGCTTAATCGGTTGGGTGGTATCGGAGTCAATATAGCACTCATTCAAACTTATATGTACGAGTAGGCACTTATAAATTTAATTTTCATTATAATTTCCTTTTTTCTTATCTGTAATAATTTATTTTCCTATTTCTAATTGTAATTACCCAGCGGTAACTTTAAACATAGTATGAAATGGATACATACTTATCAAATTAAATGTAGGTTCTAGTGAATGGAAATGATGACTCCAAAGTACTTTCGAATAAATAACTAAACCCCACACTTGTATGCTTAAGTGGTCATAAATATTCAGGTCATAACTAGTTAGCTGATTATAATTTTTGTCCCAAAATTCACATAAATCAAAACCACTTCAACTGCAATTGAAACTCCTCTCGAAAGAATTCAATTTGGGAAAATCCAGCTGATGCTACATTTTATAAAGAATTTGTTTACAAATTTGAAAAAAAAAACGACAGTATATTTTTTGTTTTTATATCTGAATAAGTGGATTTCAAATCCTGAATCACTCAGAATAGAATTCTGCTCCATGATATCACCAAACCGTAAACCCTTTTTTTGTAGTTGAGAAATGCTGATATATGATTCATTTCTCTTTATGGTCGTTGGCGGAGTATTACTGTCCACCGCGTCTGGAGCAGTATAGCATTGATACTAAACACTACCCCAGTCCATGTATAGATGAATTCAAAAAAATGTCAACGAAAACGAGCGCTTTTGGATATATATGCAGGTAAATAATAAGGGTATTCACTTAAACGCGTAAAAGCCTCATAAACTGCGTAAACTGCAGAAATTTACCACCTCGTAAATCAACTGTCAGATTTTGTATGGTGAATAGTTTACGTAGACCTCATAATTTTTCTCGATGATTTAGGCTCGGAGAAGATAGGCCTAGGGTGTCTATGTCTACCGCCTGTTGCGTCACCTATTTATTTATTTATTTTAGGCTCGGAATCGGAAATCAACCGCGGAAAGTTACGCAAATCATAAATGTCAAACTTTGACAGACAGTCGTATGAATTGTTTGTTTGATTCCAGATTTACAATCGAATTACGCGATTTGCGCAATGACATTTCCGAGGGGTGTTCACTTAAAGCGCCGCAGAAAATAATACATTTACGAGCTGCATAAATTTATCAGATTAAGGGCCACTTGCACCAAACTCATTTGACAGCAGTATTTATTCTATTATTCACTGTTTAGCTCTATTCCACTGATTAGGTAAAAACTGTGTTGCACATGTACACTTATTTATCTATCCGTGGATAAATTCATAAAATATTTATCCAGTCTCGAAAGGCTGGATAGTCGTGCCCAAACGTCAAATAGTAAAAGAAAGTGTCAAGTACTTGGTAGTGTGAAAAATAAAATCAACACAAAGAATGGATATTAGTTTAATTTCCGACGATTGTGGTTTTATAAATATGTAGCTACTTTTATATGCGTGGTATATTCGATAGAAAAAAAAAACCATTTCGATGTCAGAGAATAAAATGCGGCGATTTGATAGGAGTGCATAAATCGAATCGACAGCATGTCGTATAATCCATAGGGTTATTCGCATAAGATAGCTCAACTCAGACCAAAATACCTACTTTAGATTTTCAGAAACAACAGCAGAACAATAGATAAAGTTGCAACAAATTCCTATAGCGGGGCACGACTACCTAGATTTCTAAAATTTGGAGCCCTATAGCGCTATTGGAATTATCTGAAATCCGACATTAATTTCAGCCACTGCACTGCACGAGTTTATTTACCTACGTCTGTAGCTTTTATTTGCCATTTATTCGACAGTTCAATGTATTGGTAGTACTGTCAAATTTAAAATAATCGAAGGTTAGGTACTTATCCAGGCATAATTTTGCAATCGTGCAACACGAAGACTGGAAGTAACTATTTATTGGTTTATCTTTGGTTAGCTATTCAGAAGTTTATCTAGATATCCAATGATTTGGTGCAAGTGGCCCTAAGTGAATACCCTTAATAAATAGTTGGCGCAACAGGCGTATAGACACCCTAGGCCTAGCTTCTCACAACCAGTCGTTTGTGTGAGTTTTTATTTTTTTGGGACGAACTATTTTATGCCGAGTCCGAACGGCTCTTAGGACAGTTATACTCTCGTATGTTTGTCAGACGATCGCGATAGGTGGCGCAGTAGAAAAAACCTTAAGATGTAATTTGTGTTTTTCCGGGGATCGCACGTGGGACCCCTCGCACAGTAAGTCCAGCACATTAACCACTGACCCACTGCACCCATTTGGATATATGTACATATATGTATGGATTAAAAAATAGATTCCTTATTTTTGTTGTATGTATGGAAATTTATATTGTGACGTGGTTTGTATAGTTCTGACGACCCTACCGAAACCTTTGATGTCAAAGAGGATTAAGACAAGTTGACGCGCTGCCATGCGACTTCTTTAAAATCATATACTTGCAAGAATTGTCCGAGACTCACACACAAGGCACGATCTTACAAAAGTCTATCTAATTACTTGCATACGCGCGCCGATGATATTGACATAATTGGTAAAACACAATGAGCTGTCACTAGTACGTTAGCTCGTACTGAAACAGAGGCCAACGAGAGCAAAACCAAGTAGATATGTGCTGTTATCAAGGAGGGACACCTAACATCGACAGATCGGACAAACCCTTACCTACAATTGACAGCTATAACTTTGATGCAGTGAGAAACTTTCTATAGGTACGCGAAGCTCGGCTGATCTATCAGCTCTGATAACAACGTCTCAAAAGAAGTTAAACGATTGATAACACTTGCCAACCTCTGTTATTTCTTTGAGCTGTAATAGAGCCAAGAGCCCTATTCCGAAGAACTAAAGAGATTCTATACTCGTTTATAAGATCTTTATTATCCCAGTTCTGCTTTATGACGCTGAAGCTTGTACTCTATCTAAAGCGGATGAAATCGGATCTAGTCGCTTCAAGTGAAAGAGTATTCTTTCGATTTTCGGTCCCGTCTATGTTGACGGTCTTTGGAGGAGAAAATTCATCGACAAACGAGCAGTTCAGTCAAAAATTGCACATCACTTCTTTAAGATAGCTGGGACTGGGACACGAAGACCTCGCCTTAGGTGGCGCGCACAAGTTGAAAGGTGACCTCAACCAACTTTGAGTACGCAACTGAAAATAGTTAGCCAAAGACTGTGCTAATTGGAGGAGTTAAAGCCTTGGTTCACTTCGAACTGTAGAACTTTTACGTCTATTAAGAAAATTTTCAAAATAAAATGGCCTTTTTTGAAAAATATCGAAATATTGAGGAAAATGCAAATTTTCCAAATCAATGCGCGGGTAGAAGGAAGGTTCTTAGAAAAAAGTTTGTTTTTTTAGAATCCCTTGGTTATGGGTCAAACTTTTATAACTATTCCAATCCAAAAAAATTTAAAAAATGTTTTCATACATCGATAACCCAAGATATAGTGGTTATATCTTATGTCGTTTTCCATTGGGACCATCAGATTTTTATTTCAGATCTCAGATTTTTCGTGGCGAATGGAACACGATAGCAGATTGATCTGCTTTTGTGAATGTATTAGTGCGTTATTAGACAGTACATCAGCTGTGCAAATTTTTTTCGTTTCGAAGCAGAAGAAGCTGACGAAGATGATAGTAATAGCTGCAAAATTAAATCCATGTCCATTATTTACGTTTTTGTTCTGAATAATTGCTTTTCACGAGGCTTTTCGTAATTTTGTTGTGAACACAAATTCCGAATGACGTAAAACAGCTGTACAAGGTTTATTGGTATTAGTGAGAGTGTGTGCAAATCTCGAAAATTATCGAGATCTGCAAAAAGTGATCCGAATCAAAAAAGAAGATAGATTTTTTGTATTTTTCCAAAGGGCAGAAAAAAAGAGTTGGCAAATTAAATTTTCACAAAAGAAAAATAATTATAGTGGATTGCATTTCTTAAATGATCTGATAGACAGTTTAAGTGGTTTCCGAAATGAATTATTGGACCAAGAATCAAAATGCAATATTTTTATATTCATCACAAGTTGGATTCCACAATTTGAGCGTGTTTTTATACCCGGTACCACACTGTGGCGAGGGTATATTCACTTTGGCATTCCATTTGTAACGCACATAAGGAGGCGTTGTAGGTATGACAAACTATATATATTATTGATCAGCATCACTTTCTTAGTCGATCTAGCGATGTCCGTCTGTCTGTCCGTCTGTCCGTCTGTCCGTCTGTCCGTCCGCACGATTACGGCCGTAATTTAAGAGCTATCGACTTGAAATTTGGTACGTAAGCTTTTATCCACCAAACTGAGGCTAAGTTCGAAGATGAGCAAGATCGGATTAAAACTATTACATACAAAAATATCGGATTTATATAGCTTTTTGATTTTAAAAATTAAATTTAAATAGCTACAATAAAGATAGCAAGTTTAAACTTTGCACATATTGTTTTAATAATATTTAAACATTTTTGACAGAAAATGAGCTTGGTCGAATAAAAACTACCCATACCTCCCATACAAATATATATATTTTTAGTACTAAAATATTATTTTTTATTTTTACAATAACATAGTACCGGGTATTTGAGCTTCGGCATAGTCGAAGATAATTGTCTTACTGGTTTTGACTAATTTTATTAATTGCTGAATTTTATCCTGGTACCACACTTGTTTCTCCATTTTGATTGGGCTATTCGTCATCTCAGCAACTACAGGAAGAAAAACCATTTTATTTTCCCACTTCCAGTGGTAAATTTGAGAAACGTTTCTCAAACACACGGGAAACAAAATTTACCGTAAAAAATACGTTTTGAAAATATTTGGGAAACGCGTTGGAAACATTTTCATTTTGCTAAAACGGTTCTGAAACCTTTCTGAAATGTTTTCTTTAATGTTTGTTTGGTGGCGGAATTGTTAAAACAGGTTATGCTAAAGTAAAAGTCAAATTTCGAATTCTATTTGTCAATTTTGTAATTATTTGAATTTTCTTTGGTCGCATTGATATTCCTGAATTTTGGCACATTAGTTGTAATTTTCTAGCAATAGGTACTCGCCAAGAAAAAATCGGCTCTTTAAAATCTCAAGGTATTATACCTAGGTTGTAGCAATTTCCAAGTCAATTTTTTTTTTAAATACTTATCCCGGGAAAGGCGAACCTATAACGCTTGATCAGATATATTATGTTAGTTCGCCATTTAAATTCCTGGAAATTGTAGTCTTCTGGAAATATATTATTGATAATGCATTAGTTGTCTTTCCTTACCCACCATTATTTATTAAACACCATTTTAGACATCACATTGTTATCACTAGAGCAAGGTTGAAAACTTGTAGTTCTTATTAAGGCAAACATTTAAAACTTATCCGCAGCAATAAACGTTCCATATCGATTAATTTTATAGAGTGCCGATAGAACTGGGTGATATGCAAGCGTAACACAGTGGAAGATTGTCTTTTTTACAAACATCAGAAACCAATGATAAATATCTCGCAACAGGTTGGCAAAGGTATAGAGAACAAGTTTAATAATTAATGCTGTACTGAATTTATCGAACATCAGATATTATCGAAGTTGCGAGGTGAGTTTTAAACAAAAAAAAAATAAAATAATAATTTAATTTCATCAGTATTTACGCCAAGTTGAGTAATAAGATAAATTAAACAATTATTATCTTGAGTGACTTAAGCAACGTTTCAGTATGCAATGTTATCATCGAATCAATAAGGAAATATTCTCATTGTCTCAGAGGTCATCATACTTATTTTCCAAAAATATGATACAATTTAGGTGAGTAATCTCGGTGTCATTAAGACATTTTCCAATGCCATCCAACTAACAATTTACGATTCATCACGTCTTTAAAAAAAATACGTTATATCGTGTTTGACATTACGACCGACATGCCACGTACAAGGAAGAAAGCCTTCATCATATTCGTCAATTTTGGCAAGTATTCAACAAAATTTGTCATATCAGCATCTGATAGAAATCATTATGTCTATAGCTATGCGGCCCCAACAAAATCATTGTACACCATTAAAAAAATGACATTCACGTGTCTTTATCGGTTTCCGTTTGTTATGCTATTTTGAAAAAAAAAAAAAAAAACTTTACATAATTAGACCGCCAATTCCGCCCACAAACGGTACTTTGCCACCAGGCTGCCTTGTGCGCCCAGGATTTATTCATGTATTGGGCCTGTATAAATCAAAGGAGCGCCATTAGTCCACGCATATTTAACCAAATTCTGGGCTCACAGTGGGATGTCAAAGTCAATTGTGGCTGTGGTGGGTGCTGTGCTGGGTTCTGCTGGTTTCGACTCTTTTAGTTAAAATAAATAAAAATAAATAGGTGGCGCAACAGGCGGGCCTAGCTTCTCGCAACCATTCGTTTCGTGTGAGTTTCTATTTTTGGGACGAATGGAAGGGACCTACAATTTTATGCCGAGTCCGAACGTCTAAATTGAGAAGCTTCTCATGACAGTCATACTCTCGGATGTTTGTCAGACGTTCGCGAGAGGTTGCGCAGTAGAAAAAACTTTAAGATATAATTTGTGTTTGTCTCTTTTAGTAACACTTCGTTATTCTGCAATTAAGGGTAGTGATGCGATTATATGAGAACACAAACGTTCTCACTCTAGCCTCTCACTATTAACTCCTACTCTCACCTCCACGTTGGTGACTGGTGGGTGCCTAGAACCTCGACTGGAGATGGGGTAACCAACCCCTGTGAGGGGGGGGGGGTGTCTTCGCACTAAGGCACTTACTCTCAGGCGGCAGCGGAGGAATTCCCGAGATGGAATCAGCGGTGGCGTCGGTGCCATGAAATAAAGTCTTATGCAAAAACGTTCAAAACGTAATTTTGGACTTGATTGCACTTCTGAAATTGCAATAAAGTCAAACACGATTTTTGGACTTTATTTCATTTTCAAAAGTGCAATAAAGTCCAAATCGAAGTGGAAATCAAATCCACAATGCATAAACAGTAGAATATGGACCTTTTTGCATAAGACTTTATTTCATGGCACCGGTGGCGTCTACAGTTCCAGTCAGATCGAACTACCTAGTGTAACCCCTATATGAGCTGCTTCGACATATGTGGTTCAACAGGTCTATAGGGATTTCCAAGCCAGGGTGTTGGAAAAGACTCAGTGGCGGACGAGCCCTCAATGGGTCAACGGCAGCGCTCATATCCCAAAATGGGTTACTGACATTTTCCGGCCCACTGTCCTAGGGTCAAATCAATGGCCTAGCCCTCCAGGTTGGGGGTTGTGCCGTCGGGGTAACTTCCCGACCACGGAAAATATGACTAGTTATGAGAGAGATACAACCAGCCTCGGATAATGAAACTCCTCTAATGGCAACAAGACCCGGAACATCAATGGACTATGGCTTAAGAGTATGTACCTGGCATGTATGACCGTTCTATATCCCCAGGTGCTACTCAAAAACGTGAGTCTGTCCTCACGCGGTATAAGGCAGAACCGCGATCCAGGAGATACGATAGATAAGATCAGGTATGATGAAGAGAAAAAATTGCGACATTTATTACAGCTGCAACAAAAGATTGCATGTATTAGGATGCGGATTCGTCATGGGAAATTGACCTAGGACAAAAGTCATTGATTTCAAGCATCGGTCGCTCCTAGCGCAGCGTGCCGTGATAGAAGCGTTCACGGCAATTGAAGAACAGGCGAAATCCGTTGGCCTTGAAGCAAATGAAGACAAGACTAAGTAAATGCTATCAACAAACAAACAAGCATCTGTCCACCGCCTAGCACAAAACGTCACTATTGATAGCAACAATTTCGAGGTAGGTAAGGAGTTCACCTACCTCGAAGTAAACGTGAACTCCACGAATGACACCCTAATGGAGATCCGGCGAAGAATTACCCTAGGAAACCGTTGCTACTTCGGTTTGGCAAAACAACTGGGTTCAAAACTCCTGACTCGAAGGACGAAATGTGTGCTCTACAAAACCCTTATCCTGCTAGTTCTGTTTATGGCGCCGAGTGCTAAACGATAATCAAGAAGGGAGAGCTGATACTGGGGTCCTTCGAAAGAAAAATACTTCGGCGGATTTTTGGTCCTTTGTGCGAGGAGGGCGAATGGAGCAGAAGATACAACCGCGAACTCTATGAGCTGTACCAAGATGTGGATGTAGTCCAAAAAGCCAAAACACGTCGACTACATTGGCTCGGCCACATCGAGCGAATAGACAATAATGCTCCAGCTAAGAGGATCTTCGAATCCCAGCCCCCAGGTTCGAGAAGACAAGTAAGACCGAACCTCCGTTTCAAAGACCAAGCCATTGCGGATGCCAGAGCGCATGGTCTCGACAACTGGAAGCAGCGTGCCCGGGATCGTAGAGGATGTAAGGCTGCAGTGTCTCAGGCAGAGACTCTGCACGGGTCGAGAGCCCTATAAGTAGTATCCCGCAATAGCAACGCAATAACACCGTAGCAGCTTCTGCAGCCATTAATTTTATCATTTTACACGTATTCACAAACAGGGTAATTACGAACGATAAAATAGGACTAGGTACTCTACTCACACAGCTCTATCTACAACACGTATCTTCCAGTCAGTTTTGTTGCACATTTTTTTGTTGATCGATCATAGGTATGAGGGTTACGTTGTATCCAAAATTCGTGACATATTCACATTGTCACGCTGTATGACAGAGGCGAATGACTGGCGCATGACAATCATTTACAAAGGTGACAGGTATGAGGTTACCAATAAGTCATATAGCAATTGTGCCTGTCTAGCGTTAATATCTCAAGGCTCTGTAAAAACTAACAGCTTACTGGCCCACTTCGCAGGTTATAGCCCTTTTCCAAGCAAATAGAAGCATAAAATGAATCTTATTACACAAATAGCTTAGGTAGGTACCTACAGCGACAGCGACAGCTACAGCTTTTAAATTTTATTTTTATTTTCCAAGTAAATATCTAGGAGCATATTAACTGGGATAAATGATAAAAAGACATACAGTGACATAATTTATCAGACCATCTTTGGGCTGCCCTATTTGTAGTTTTCTCGAGAACTGCAATCGAGAAAACAATTTATTTTCAATTTATTATATCTCACCCTCTGGATAGATCAGAAATATGAATGTTAGCTCAAAATACTCGGTGAAGTTTTGTCTAACAAATAAAAGCATATCTTGAATTGACATACCTACATAGGTACCTACATTTATTATGAGTATAATGGCAAGTTAAGCGTAATAAGGTCGAAATAGAAAAGTGTGCACCTCCATTTTTCGATCCTTATAGGTACGGTGACCATATTTATACTACTTGACCGAAATGGCTCATTTTCAATACCAACCTGACGACGATAAAAAGAAGTCCTCTCAGAAAATTCCATTCGTCTACATCAAGCCGTTTGGACGCTATCGTGCTTTCAAGATGCAAACGGACAGACAGACAGACACATCCATGATTCAGAATATATATACTTTATAGGGTCTCCTGTGAATCGTTCTTGGCGCTACAAACAACCTAATGAGTAATGACAAAATGTGAAAACTTCAGTCACTTCTTGATTTTTTAAATGAGACGTGTCCTTCAAAAGTATTTCTCCTAAATTAAGCTGATGATTATATATTCAATTGTAAACATATATATGTACAGAAAAAAAAAAGAAGACACCAAATACCCTTTCAGTATCTATGCGATCCGTGACTCCAATGCATGCTACCCGCTGTGCGTTTCTGAATTGCCCCCAGTAAAATGCCCTAAAATCGATTTTCTTTTAATTCTGGTAGGTATGCTGTCCGCACTAAAATTAAGCCCCCATCCAAATATATCTTCATTTTCCTTAGCTTAATTTTTACATCCCAAAGGAAACAGGATACATGGACATCTTTTATCATTTTAAATCTAAAACTGATTCGATAGTTGCTCAATGCTCAGTCTAAATTTCAACAAATTTGTTTATGATCGTTTAGTGAATGCAAATCTATCGTGAAGTCGCGAGTTTATACAAAAATTAAGACACTTTCCGCTTTTCTCGAGTTTTCGAATTGTCCGGGAAATGTTTTCAATATTTCTTTCGAAAAAACGTTATTTGGACTATTTCAGGAACATTTATTGTGTCATGTGCGAACTGTCATTGAAAATGTGCCATTTTGCATTTGATGCTAAAGAATGAGCGATAGGCCTTAGTTATATGGAAATGCATGTTTTCTAAAAAGTTTATAATGGAAATACGGGACTAATACGGGACTAAATACGGGACTATATCTTTAAAAAAAATCGGGGCAGTCGATTGAAATACAGGACTGTCCCGGGAAATACGGGACGGATGGTCACCGTACTTTTCATTCATTTTCAATTTCAATGGTCCGCTTGTCCATTAAGTGGGTCGCAGGTGTAGGTTGCTCAAGTGGACCCTCCATAGCTCTCAATCCTCCGCCATCGACTCTAAATCATCAAGGGCAATCCCCATACGGGTAGAGGAGAGATTATGAATTTGATCTAACCATCTCATCCTGGGTCTACCTAGGGGACGCCTGCCCGATGGTACGGATTCCATAGCACGTCGTGGAATCCTGGTCGGGGACATGCGTTTAACATGACCAAACCACCGAAGCATGGATCGCTCCGTCCGGAGAAGTAGCTGCTCGACATTGAGTTCCTCACGTATTTCGGTATTTCTGATGCGATCTCTACGGGTCACACCAGCAATACAGCGGAGAAATCTCATTTCGGCAGCTTGTATTCGCGATCTTATTCTTTCGGTCATTCCCTAAACCTCATGACCATAGGTAAGAGTTGGAACAAACACCGAATTAAAGACTGACAACTTAGCTTTGACACCAAGTTCAGTCCTCCTGATAACAGAATGACCAAGCTGCCTCAAAATCGATCCAGCCTGACCAATCCTACAGGAAAACTCAGCATTGCTCCTTCCATCCCTCGTGAATAAGACCCCGAGATACTTAAACTTCTCCACCTGTTTCAATGGGACTCCACTAACATGCAGAGTGCATTGAACAGGCGTTCTGGAGACGACCATCACTTCAGATTTGTTCACATTTACCCTCATCTCAGCTTCAACACAAACGGCTACAAACCGATCGAGTGCGCGCTGAAGTTCAGTCTGAGAGGACCCGAGGATGACCAAGTCATCAGCGAAGAGCAAATGACTTATCCTCAGATCTCCCAATTCGAAACGTTCTTCGCCAAGACTGCGCTGTAACATCCAGTCCATATAAGTAATGAAAAGGAGAGGCGACAAGACGAACTGGCGAAGTCCAACGCCCACGGTGAAAGGTATTGATTTAACGCCGTTTACCCGAACACAACTTTTACAGTTTGTGTAAAGAGATTGAATGGCTCTCAAAAGAGCACCATCAATTCCATACTGCTGTAATACACTCCAGAGTTTCCCTCGAGGGACTCGGTCATATGCTTTCTCCAAATCTACGAAGCAAGCGTAAACAGGTGTAGCATACTCCCAAGCCTTCTCAAGTACCATTCTGAGAGTGAATAACTGGTCGGTTGTGCTTCTGCCGGGACGAAAGCCGCACTGCTCATCTCCTATGGTCACCGTACTTATAGGACGAATTTTGAAAAACTATGAATGAGGTATGTAATAGTTTAGACTTATCTATCAACGTACAGAATTTCAAGTTCATACGGCTAACCGTTCGTGAGGCCCCCCTTATTCCCCGCGACTCCTTTACTCTAGACCTAGAGTAATTCCCACCCACCATACGGACTAAGTTGGCCACACATCTATAAATTAGAAAAAAATCATGAAACTCGGACGAATGGTTCTCGAATTATGGAGAATAGAATAAGTAGTAGGTACCTAAGGATGTGGATATGGATGGATGTAGCTACATATGCGCAAAAATATTTTTGTTGTCTTTCGTACTCCATTAATTGCATAATGATTATTGTGTATGAGTAGGTAGTGCGATCCGATAATTTTTAGGTAGGACATAGTAGGTACAACTTAAGACAAGGGTTTACAGTACGGACGACTGACTGATGGGTGGAACAAAACTACTAATTGTAGTACAAACCTATAAACGACATCATTGGTCCATGCTAATGCATGTATTTCATACATAATATCAGGTTGTCTTTATTGTGGTAATGTGGTTACATCCACAACAAATTCAAAACAAAAAAGCCGATAAAAAGCATAGCAAAGCAAATACCTACCTACAAGTTACATCTTACATAATGTGCACTAAATTTGTAAGTACATAATACCTATGTACCTACCTACCTACCTACATACATACCTACTTTCAATAAACAAAAGACCCCCAGGCCACTCTACCTCCATGAATAAAAATGAAAACATAAACAACACCACAACACTTCGCAACAAATTGTTTATGTTATGCAAAATAAGGAAAAAAAATGTCTGATGAAATCTTTAAAAAATATCAAAAATTCTGGTAGGACAGGCAAGGCATCTCGAGAGAACTTCTGCGATACTTACCAGGGCCCCGTCATTAATCATAACAGTAATTGTAATCTTCATCATCATCACCCCATCACCTCTTTACGCGAATTTCTAATCTTTTCTCTATATCCCATCCACCGACGAATATAACATTTAAATTTAAAAAAAAATAAAACATTTGCCTCTGCCAGATAAAAAAAGTCCAACAGAGAAAAAAAAATGCTTTTTTTCAAGTAAAGTTGTTTACTCGTTTTATTTGTGCCATGCCAATAAACTTTAATATTTCACTATCGCATCTATATACATAGACGAAACTATAATCACCTCGTAGATACGCAAAAAAGTAGAAAAAGTACCTACATATATCTTTAAGTTCTTTTTCTTTTCGATACACATACTTTTCCCTTCTTTCTTCAAAACAAAAATATTTTCTTCCACACATAGCCCATGATAATAATGTACATGAAAATAAACGCTCTCTGTTTTGTTCTGGTTATTCTTATTTATTCAATATAAAAACATATAGATACACACATAGATACACTACTGACTTTTGGTTTGCAGGGTACACACAGTAGATAGGTATACTGGCTCAGCGTCAGCTCAACAACCATTTGGATTCTCATTAAAAATTCTAAAACGCTTGCGCATTGCGCAGTTATCACCGGCGAATTTCTGGTATATAAAACCATCGACCATCGAGTGAAACATTTCAGTTCAGACCCGAGTGAGTCACTGTGAAGAAGGAAAAAAAAAGGAGAAGAAACTTGTTAAACCGAGTCCTAGTCTAAACGGAGAAGTCGCGGAGATAAAATAAGAGTCTTGTGTACTAACTGCAACGCTTGACAAATTTTCTACTTTTTGCTCTTATTGGGAATCGTTTTTACAGTGTTTAACTTTTTAACTGAATTCAGAAAAATTAAATTAATAAATTTTACTTAAAGTGAAATTTTAAACAAATATCTCATAGATTCGTACAAATACAAAGTATTCGCGTTTCGGTACTATTCGAAAAGTGTTAAAACAGCATAAATACGCTTACAAAAAACTCTTAGTTTAAAATTTAAATTTATTAAAATAAAAAAAAAAACCAACACAACCATCATGTCTGCATCACCAACTGCCAGACAGGCTTACTCCCATTCAATTCCTGTAACGAAGAAAATCATGATTTCGGATCCAAACCAAATGCCCGATGTCTATTCATCAACGCCTGGTGGTACCATGTACTCAACCACACCTGGAGGTGAGTTTAATAAAAATAAATAAATAGTTAGTGCCTTTAAAGACAACAAACGCGCAATTAGTGCAACAAAAGTGATTAACATCTCTGCAAGCCTTTGGAAATTTGCATAAATTGACTGATTTTAGTTAATTAATTTCTTAAAATTCTGATAAATATGATAGAAATATTCATAAGCAACACTTTTCGGAACATTTCCACAAGAAAAACTGCAAGCAAAAGCGGTAATGTGATGATTTTCATAATACCTTCCACATACATTCCACATAATTTTATATCAAAAGTAATCGCTGCTTTTCCAATTTGATTACGCGATGTTTCACCTTGATTTACACTTAATCAATTTTGAACATAAAAATGTTAGCACATCGTGAAATTTGTTTGAAAATTTCCTTTACTTCGCTCCGAAGTCAGATACGCCATTAGCGAAAGAGCACCCCCATTGTGCTCAGTCGGCATGCAATTTATTTGCATGCATTTTTAGTTAGGCATCTTCTTAACGGGATTTAATTGTGAATATTAATTAACAAAAGAAACAGATAAGCCATTAATCGGGTAACAATAACAATTCGAAAATGAATTGCATCAGTTATTTTTTTTTTGTTTCCGTTTCCTCGTTCCTTTGTTTTTTCGAAAGCTCGCCGTTTTTTTTTCCTGGAGATTTAATTTTGTGCGGTAATAAATAAGATGATAATTTAATTTCACGGCAAGGACGTATCATTAAAAGAAACGTATGATGAGATAAAGAATCCAGATTGTGATTTACAAATTGTTTAAAGAGATGTCTCAGAAATTGAATAGTTATTAATTTGATGGCATCGACATGCGCTGTAAAATATATTGCGCAGCGGAAATTAAACAAAAATATATACACACTGTACGTAAATTCATATATAGCAGCTACAGCTACAGCTATAAATTTGGAAACACGTGGGGGCTGGGCGAGAGAGTAATATGTACATAAATGTATGTATTGATTTATTTACAAAGAGGCGTCTTTGTAGTTTCATAAACAACGCAGTTGTTTAAATTACAATGAATGCCGGGGCGGCATAAATCTTATTTGGCATTCGTCGACGAAAATCGTATTCGCTTCGGAGAATTCGAAGTTTAATCGTAATAATCCAGTTTTTACCGACTGTTTACGAGCAAATTGTTGCATCTTAGTTCATGAAATCTGTAATATTTGGTCTCTTTGCAGAAAGAGCATTTCCAATAGTATCCAAATTTGTAAATGCTACAATTAACCTACATTCTACTTACATGTTGTTGTATGTGGTTCGTACGCATACCTACCTTACATTTGAATAGTGATTTACTTATTTCGCTGTAACAAGCCCATGAGAAGATCCACTTAGACACAAACTTGCAATAGGAAAGTACCTACGGCTACGGTTTAGTTGATGCATTTCTGCAGTAAAATGTTGTTCCCGAAAGCACATACCACTAGACACTATACCTACATCTGCTTTTTTCTTCATCTTACTAAATGTCTCTTTTTTTCTGTTAATTTCCAGGTACCAAACTCATCTATGAGCGCAATTTCATGAAAAATCTGCGAAACTCACCAATGAGCCAGACCCCACCGAATAATATTCCAACATGTTTGATGCGCGGTACCCCCAAGCAAAAGTTCCGCAAATGTGTACCTACCCCTCAACCCAACAACAAGACATCGTTAAAGATTGAGGATCACCAGGAGCAATTCCAATTGGAATTGTAAAAACTCCACAAAAAAAATCACTACAAGTTACAGTGTGTACAAAAAAGTGAGAGTGACCTGCCAAAAAAAAAAAAAAACAAAACTCGAAAAGTGAAAACTTCCGATGTTATTACTTTAAAACAAAATCCATCATAACAATGCAGTTTCCAAATATAAATTGTACATACAAAAAAAAAATTAATACATAGTATTTAAGTCGTCCTAGAGTTTAGTGTTTAGTTTTTTTGTTTTGTTAATTCTTTGATTAATTTCTTATTATTTGAATAGTCATTTGCTTATAGAGTATACTTATAAACAAAAAAAAAATTATATAATTTTGTATTAAAATTTCAGTCATATTGACTGATCAGACAAAGAAAAATGTGAGAGAATTCGGGCGCATTAAGAGTAAACTTTTAATTAGAAGATCTCAAGTTGAAATTTTGCCACTCTCTGAATAATATTTTTGTTTTTAATTTGTAAATTATCAGTTGACATAATTTTGGTTCTCTATGCTTGATTGCATGTAAAACAAATTGGTTTGTCAAATTTAAGATTAATTGGAGTCGTATTTTTTTTTTATATAAAACTTTTGTAATGCGCTTAAAAGAAATGAAGAGAAAATGAATGAAAATGAAAAAAAATTAAAAGAAAATCTTTTATAAAATTGTGTTGTGATATTTAACGAAAAAGAAATGTCATTATGCTGATAAATAATAATAATAAAAACAAAAGAAAATATTTATATACTGAACAAAATTAAACAAACTTTGTTTTTCATTAAAAAGCCATCAACTGTCGTTATCTGATTATGAAGTTGTTTACTAGATGACAACATTTCTTAGGTGTAGCAGAGAGAATGTGACAAATATTTTTTAATATAATGCCCTTGGGTTATCAAAAAAAACTGATACAACTACGATACTTGGGGGGTGATTGAAAATAATTTTATTGCGCTGCAAATTTGTGTGTCTGCTGAAATTTCTTCGAGAATCGTGTAATTTAATTGATGAATCACAAGGCATGCGATTTTTTAGAGAGATATGTACATTTCTTGAAAGTTACACAACTGAAGAAAACAATTTCATAATGGTAATAATAACGATTCTTGGACAATCTAACCATCAGCTAGGCTAGAGTAGCAAATACCAACGTCACGTTCTAATTTATTTGACCTTTGACTAGCTGTTTGCAAGTACCTACTAGAACAAGTCTTAATAGTACCTAACTACTAAAGCTTTTTGATCACTAGTAGGAAATGATCACAGTTTTCTACAATGCAATTTTGATGTTATATGAAGCAAACTTAAAACGACATTTTATTTAATCGTCTCAACGATGATCGTTTGATAAATTACGCGATTAGAGCCCACGACAGTTATACTTTCGGATGTTTGTCAGACGTTCGCAAGTGGTGTCTCAGTGAAAACAACCTTATAGGCCCCCATTGTGAGTGTCGATAGTTGATCGTTGAGCGACAATTGTCGATTGCGATTGATATTTGTCGATTTGACAGTCGCTTGTAGTCGATTATATTGGAGACACCCTGTTCCATTAATCTGCAACTTGTATTGCATATGCACACTGAATGCATTCGTTTATTTCATGTATTATAGTTCTACTTTCTTATGTCAAATACACTTCGTTCTTAACCTTTAAACTGTGCAGTCACGCGCCTTTTATTCTCTCCTTCACGTTTCGTACTTTGCTATAGGTTATGGGCCCAGTCCCAGTCGAATTGTAAAATTCTATTCATTTTAAAATTTGTGAAACTTAGTTTTTTGTTCCAAATATGTCCAAGCCGGAAAGTGGCTTAAGTGGGATGTCGATCGACAGACTCCAAGGTAGGGAAAACTACCCCACTTGGAAGATAGCGGCGCAGGCTTTTTTGGATCTGGAAAATCTATGGACAACTACAATTAGCTACGAAGTGGATGCTGAAGGGAATCCAAAAATACCTATAGATCCTGAGAAAGATCGAAGGACAAGAAGTAAGTTAACCCTAATAATAGATCCATTGTGCTATGTTCACATACAGGAGGCAAAAACGGCCAAGGAGTTGTGGCAACGGCTAGCAAGCGCATACGAAGACAGCGGTCTTACGCGTAGAGTAGCGCTTTTGCGTAAGCTGATAACAACGTCACTCGGAAATTGTGGGTCAATGGAAATCTTTGTGAAGGAGATTATTACCACAGCACAATCGTTAAACGGAATAGGTTTTGCGATAAACGATGAATGGATCGGTACCCTTTTGCTGGCAGGATTACCTGAAAATTACCGTCCAATGATTATGGCGCTAGAAAATTCTGGCACACTTATCACTGGTGACCATATAAAAACCAAGCTCTTGCAGGAAGTGCCACCAGGGGCTGAAAGCTCTGCCTTTTACGCTGGCGCACGTCGAACTCCATTCAAATCTGAAAGAAAAGGACCGAAATGTAGAAAGTGTCACAACTTTGGACATATAGCGAAGAATTGCCGCTCAAAAGCGCAATCAAACAATTTTAATGTCAACGAAAAGAAGTTCGATGCATATTTTGCTGCATTATCCACCATAGGTGTCACTAACAACACTGACTGGTACTTTGACTCTGGAGCCACGTCGCATATGACGTTAAATTGCAGCATGCTTAGTAATGTGCAAGAAAATACTGGTGTTGTTACAGCCGCCAACAAGGGAACAATGTACATTAAAGCATCCGGGAAAACTATGCTAAAACCAGTTTGTAACGATGCTCATGTTGAAATCAACAATGTTCAATACATTCCCGAACTGTCGACAAATCTTTTATCTGTAAGTCAAATCGTAAGAAGAGGTCATACTGTTGTCTTCAAAAACAGAGGGGTTGAGGTTTTAAACCCTGATCAAAAGGTCATATCGACCGGATCTCACATAAATGGCTTGTTCAAATTAGATTTGGAACTACCGAACAAAGTGCTTGCATGTGGCATGACAGCTAGTAATAATTTATGGCACAGGAGAATGGGTCATCTTAACCACAAAAGTTTAACAAAACTAAAAAATGGTTTGGCAACTGGCATACAGTTCACCGATGTAAACAGCGAAGATTGTAAAATTTGTCCAATGGGAAAGCAAATAAGACTACCATTTAATAAATGTGGCAATCGAGCTTCGAAAATTTTAGAGTTGGTGCACTCCGACATTTGTGGCCCGATGGAAGATGAATCTCTCGGTGGAAGGCGATATTTTATAACGTTTATAGACGACAAATCACGTAAGGTCTTCGTATATTTTTTAAAAACAAAAAGTGAATGGGAAGTTTCTGAGACGTTTAAAGAATTTCACAGTTTTGCAGAAAAGCAATCCGGACAAAAATTGAAAACCCTTCGCACTGATAATGGGAGAGAATATTTAAACAAAACATTAAAAGAGATCATCAAACGAAATGGCATCAACCACCAAACCACAAATGTCTACACGCCGGAACAAAATGGAGTTGCCGAAAGAAACAACCGTTCCATAGTTGAGAAGGCGAGGTGCATGCTTGCCGATGCCAACTTGCCAAAGGTATTTTGGGCTGAAGCAGTAGCATACTCAGTTTATTTGCTAAATCGATCTCCATCAAAAGGCACGGGCGTAACTCCTGAAGAGGCCTGGAATGGTAGAAAACCGGACTTGTCACATATAAAGGTATTTGGGACATTGGCTATGGCACACATATCAAAAATAAATCGCCAAAAGTTGGATCCTAAAGCGCACGAATGTGTTATGACGGGTTTTGATGAACACACAAAGGGCTATCGCCTCTATGATCCAAAAAAGAATATAATTTTTAAAGCCCGTAATGTGTCCTTCATAAACGAGAACAACAGTGTTGCTGACTCTCCTTTGGAACCAGCCTTGAAAGCGATACGCTCAAAACATAAACCAATCAGTATGGATATTAACAATTTTGATGGTTTTCCATACCCTGATGTAGACAAATCGAATGTGACAACCAAACTAGATGAAACCAACAACCATAATATGACTATCAACCCAGATGTGACCAACCACCCAGATGTGACCAACCACACAGATGTTACCAACCACACAGATACGACTAATAACCTAAGGCATCAAGAATCTAAAAGTTCGCAGCCTCATGAATTGCGACGCAGCGAAAGGAATCGTCATTTACCAGTGACATTAAATGACTACGTTATTAATACGGAAAGTATTTCCTCATTTGATGAAGGTCAACCGACCGAACTGAATGTGACAAACATTGAAGCAGATGATGACTCGGCGTCTGAAGCAGAATGCAATTTTTATGGATTTTCTGGACTTGTAGCGCCTCCATCGCACCAAATTAGACCAGCTTTGACCAGAAGTCAGCAAGTGTTTAAGCTCAGTGATGAGGGGCGCATTTCCCAAGGCAAGTATCCTATCAATTCAATTAAAAATGAACCAAATACTGCTATACATTTTCCACAGACAAACATGGATGATCCAGTTACAATAGAAGAAGCATTGTCCCGTAAAGATGCGAACCAATGGAAGCTGGCCATGGAAGAGGAGTATCAATCGCTCATCGATAATGAGACTTGGTCGCTGTCAGAATTGCCATCAAACCGTAAGGCAATCAAATGTATGTGGGTTTTTCGAACCAAACGTGACGTAACAGGCTGCATAGATCGCTACAAAGCGCGATTAGTCATAAAAGGATACTCGCAGCGAAAGGGGGTAGACTATGAGGAGACATACTCACCTGTCGTACGTCATAGTTCCCTGCGATATCTTTTCGCAATAGCTGCACAGCTAAATCTAAAAATATTTCAAATGGATGCCGTCACAGCATTTCTCCAAGGTCGGCTAAACGAAGAAATTTTCATGGAGCAGCCACCACTTTTTGTAGACCAAAATAACCGGTCAAAGGCATGTCGTCTTAACAAGGCATTGTACGGACTTAAGCAATCGAGTAGAGTTTGGAACCAAGAGTTAAACAAAGTTCTGAAAGCATTTGGACTTGAACAATCAAAATATGATTCATGCTTATACTACAAACTCAAAGACCGAAAAATACTAATGGTAGCAGTATACGTCGATGATTTGCTCCTGTTCTGCAATGACGATAATTGGATCACAAACATCAAAGGCCACCTAAGTCAACAATTTCACATGAAGGACCTCGGTGTTGCAACACAAATTCTTGGCATGAGAATTACACACGAAGCAGACTCAATTGCTCTAGATCAAGAATTATATGTCGAAAACATTCTTGAAAAGTTTGGCATGAAGGATGCTAAAGCAGTGAAGACACCGATGAACGCTAGTGAAAAGTTATCAACAAATGACTGTGCAACAACAACTGAAGACATTCAACACATGCAAAACATTCCGTACCAGGAGGCGGTCGGATGTCTTATGTACTTGGCCCAATGTACACGACCGGACATCTGTTTCGCGGTAAACAAACTTAGTCGTTTTAACGCTAATCCTGGACCTCGTCATTGGTTAGCTGTCAAACACCTTCTTCGATACTTACGTGGAACCTCGTCGCTCAAACTACGTTTCAAGAAGAACAACAACAACAGCATCATTGGATACACCGATGCGGATTGGGCAGCAAGTATCGATGATCGAAAATCAACAACCGGCTATGTCTTTATAGCTCAAGGAGGAGCCATATCCTGGTGCTCTAAAAGGCAACCAACCGTTGCGCTCTCATCCTGTGAAGCAGAATACATCGCGTTATCAGCAGCTGTACAAGAAGCGGTATGGTGGAATGGTATAACATCCCAACTTTGTACAAAGCACGAACCCTTGAAAATCCGTTGCGATAATCAAAGTGCTATATCAATTGCTCTCAACAACGGGTTTCATCCAAAAACTAAGCATATTGATATCCGCCACCATTTCGTGCAAGATACTCTAAGTCGAGGTGAATTCAAGTTGGACTACATCAGCACAGATCAACAAATTGCTGATGCTCTTACGAAACCACTGGACAAAATCAAACTGGAGCATTTCCGAAAGGCAATGGGTGTTCAATAACAACTTCCGGATTAAGGAGGAGTATTGGAGACACCCTGTTCCATTAATCTGCAACTTGTATTGCATATGCACACTGAATGCATTCGTTTATTTCATGTATTATAGTTCTACTTTCTTATGTCAAATACACTTCGTTCTTAACCTTTAAACTGTGCAGTCACGCGCCTTTTATTCTCTCCTTCACGTTTCGTACTTTGCTATAGATTACAAATGTCTGGTCGATGTCTTGGAAGTGAAAAAATTGTGTGCGTAGGGATAGCTAAAATCAATCGACGCAATCGACAATTGTCGTGAGGATCGCTGATCGACAATCACAATAAGGGCCTTAATGTGTACATTTGCGTTTTTCTGGTGGTTGAATCTGAGACAGACCTTTCGCTCAGTAGCCGCACAGTTTAGAAACGAATATATGGAAGACCAAAAGTGTGGGAGGAGTGTCTCTTTACTATAACACTTCCTCCTGAATTTCGAAAACTTGTAAAAAAATTGCGTAGCTAACACAAAACGACAAGTCCGTGAACACTTCGACAATTGTCGCGATGAAAGATGACAAGTGTCATCTGTAACAGAATACGACAAGTGTCAAGAAACACTTGTAGAACTGTGGTTCAATGAGGACAGGTGATTTGAATATTGTCAAAAGCTAACAAGTGCATTTTGTAACACGTAAAGCGGCAGCACTGGAAGAACGGCTCAATAGAGGGAGACCACTGTACTGTTGACATTATGATTTGGCACCACGCATCCAGCTATTAAACGTTCATCACGACATCTATTACAATAAACGTACAACCTGGGGCCTATAACACAACATGACAAGTCGACAAGTCTCAATTCACTTGTCTGACTATTCTTGTCCGACAAGTATAAATTAATTCTGTAACAGAACGTAAACCGTTGCACTTGTCAAAAGAATTAAATTTCCCTGACTTGTCGGCATTCTTCGACAAGTGTTTAACAGGAGAAGATGGCAAAAAAAATTCAATTTTAACTAAAATAAGAGAAGAAAATATATCCTTCTTGGTGCTTTCTGCATTATGTCCTAACAAAAGAAAATAAATGTTCAAATGGAAGAAAATACACATCTTGCCAAAAAGCCTAAACGTAGTTCCGCAAAATAAGAATTGGACGTATAATAAGGGACGTATTTTGGCAAAATGATAAGAAACGCGCAATTGTAAGTACTAATTAAATAAGTAACATTAGAATTAATACTTTAATTACACAAAATAAATGTTAGGCATTAGGATATTTCATTAAAAATGCACTTGTCAGCTTTTGACAATATTCAAATCACCTGTCCTCATTGAGCCATAGTTCTACAAGTGTTTCCTGACACTTGTCGTGTTCTGTTACAGAAAAAGGGGAAATGACATAATTTCCTACTTGTCATCTTTCATCGCGACAATTGTCGAAGTGTTTACGGACTTGTCGTTTTGTGTTACAGAATTTTTTACAATTTGTGGAAATTCACTTGTCCGACAACTACTTGTCGCGTTGTGTTACAGGCCCCTGCAATCATCTGAACAACATGCATTTGTAGAAGACAATTCTTCGTTCTCTTTTTTCTCAGCCGTCGACATGGAAGGTTCTATCTGCGATCATTAATTAACATTATATAATTAACTTAAACTTTATTCTTGAATTATATAACACTCATATAATAAAGCCAATATTATATTTTATTTGTTACCATATTCGCTTGGAGTATTTTATTTAATAGAAAAGGATACTTTGGTCATCGGGAAATCTTAACATGTACTACCCTCCATGTTCTCAGTACAATAGATATAGGTAATGACACAGTTGATATTTAAGAAGTCAAGTGGATGTGCCCAAACTTAAAAAAATAAAATTTGAATAAACTATCCAAGTATATTTCTTGCGTCAACTATTTTTATCTATACACGTAATGCCTAACATTTATTTTGTGTAATAAACGTATTAATTCTAATGTTACTTATTTAGTTAGTGCTTACAATTGCGCGTTTCTTATCATTTTGTCAAAATTTGTCTCTTATACGTCCAATTCTTATTTTGCGGAACTACGTTTATGCTTTTTGCAAGACTGTGTATTTCCGTCCATTTTGCACATTTATTTTGTTTTGTTAGGACATCCCAGAAAGCGCCAACAAGGATACAACTTTCCTCTCTTATTTTAGTTAAAATAGCATTTTTGTATTTTGGCATCTTGTGAAGAATGCCGACAAGTCAGGGAAATTTAATTCTTTTGACAAGTGCAACGGTTTACGTTCTGTTACAGAATTAATTTGTATTTGTCAGATAAGTGAATTTAGACTTGTCGACTTGTTATGTTGTGTTATAGGCCCCACGTCTATAATAAGGATCTCCAATACTAGTGCAGGTATTTGAAAGGAGTTATGGTGACGGATTACGGATTACAAGGTGGTAGCCGAAACGACTGTATGGTACAAGAGACGGGAGTTTGATGATGAATGCGTATACTGTCCAGGATTACAGAAGATGCCCATATATGCTTATATGATAACCATGGATCATAAAGCAAAAACAAGAGGGAGGAATACAGGCTCTTCCAAACTGAAAGGGGAAAGTACCTAGTCAGCAAACTGCAGGGGATAGTCGATATGTTTATGCAGCATTTCCAGCAGCTGAGTTAAATGGGCTGCAATGTAGAGAGTTATAGAGGGAAAGAAGAGAACCTTCATCCGGTCTATCGAGTATAGAAAAAGTTGGGTTAGCCATAAAAAAGCTTACGGTGAAGTAAGACGGCTTTCTGTGTGCGCGAGGGAGGTGAATGGGGAAGAAGAACAGCGAACTATATGAGTATCATGATGTAGCCAAAAACCCGGCCACATCGAGCGAATGAACAAAACTACTCCAGCTAAGAGGATCTTCGAGAGCCTGTCCACAAGTTCGAAACGATAAGGAAACTGAGGCCGTTATTGTGATTGTCAATCAGCGATCGTCACGACAATTGTCGATTGCGTCGATTGATTTTGGCTACTCGTACGCACTGTCGACCAGACATTTGTAATCGACTACAAGCGACTGTCAAATCGACAAATATCAATCGCAATTGACAATCACAGATCGATCGATAGTTGTCGCTCAACGATCAACTATCGACACTCACAATAGGGGCCTGAACCTCCAATTCAAAGACCATAACAAGCCTTTTTGCATTCCAGAGCACTAGCTCTAAATAATTTAAAGCAGGGTGTCCAGGATGACTGGCTGCAGTGTCTCAAGCAGATGTTCCAAGTGATATTCTGTATGTATTTACCTACATTTTATATTTTTGTTGAACTTTTGCTTTGTCTTATTTTTATTCGTCATAATGTATTAAACTAGAAATCCCCAGCGTTCTTAGTTAGGTCGGAATTTGAAACACAAGATATTAAGGTTAGCATCAGGAGAGATAACAAGGACATGTTTTGTTCAATGCAACTGACAATTATTCTTAAAGTGAAAACTTTAATTTCATATTTTTAAAATAAAAACAAAATAGCTTCGCTTACCTAATGCGAACGTCCTATTAAATGGCAGCATCACATCTTCTCTCATGAATCACCCTGTAATATTCAACTTGATCTAGTACATTTCTGCTGTCACCCAAAAACTGACAATTTTGACAACCCAGAAAAAAACCTTGCACTCTACTCGAAGTTTTGGCCAATTCCAATTAATTATCCGGACGGAATCGGAGTTTTGTTTTCCATATATAAATAGATCCAAGTAAACTTTAATAGTCACTTCTGTTACTTTAATTAATAAAGATTTTTCTCTTTAAGAAAACCTCTATCAAGATGCCGGAAGCTCGCAACCCAATGCAGGCTTTTGTAAATTCTGTACACAGCATGATTGATGGACCCATTACCTGGTTCAGGGGTAAGTACACCCCGCCAAAGACTTTTTATTCAACTCCTGCCGTCAAATATTAAATTGATCCTTCAGTTGCACTTCTGAATCCACTTTGTAGCTATTTCATTACATAATAACATAACCTCTCGCATCAGCTGTTTATCAAGCGTCTGCATTTGCTTTCACCCACAGAAACGATTGTCGAACCCAACCAGAAGAAGTACCCATGGTATCACGAACAATTCCGTCGAGTGCCGACCATCGATCAGTGTTACACTGACGATGTGGTCTGCCGATTCGAAGCCGATCAGCAATTCCGTCGCGATCGTATGGTAGAGAACGAAATTGTCAACATTCTTCGTCAACGATTTGAGGACTGTGTGATGTATGAATCGCCCGATCATATGATCAAATGCAGGCCAGTGTTGGATGAATACGAAAAGGCTTCTGAGAACTGGTTTACCAAGTGTAAGTGGATTGTATAGTGCACAATTTTTTGAAATTAAATGCGAAATCTCTGCTTTCAGATGGTGACTTGGGAGGCTATGCTACCGCCAAGTCCTGTTACATGAAGCAGAAACATCGATTGATCTGGGAACGCCGTCATGGACCCGTTGGCAGTGGCATGAAGACACCCGAGGAGGAACATTAAGGACGAATAGTGAACCGCAACTCACATTTTTAGCTGAATAAACACCAATCGTCTGTAGATAGTGATGGAATGAGAACGCTAGATAATATATGCAATGTCGAGGTGAATTCTTTTTCACTCCAACTCAATCTTTTTTATTGTTTACAGACGTTTCGAAGCAAAAATGAATGAAGATGATTTCAATTCGATGAAAATGTAGCTTTTTCACTTCCACTTTCTCTGGAAGTTGTTGCTTATCCTCTCCAGTTGAGGTCTCTATGGAATTGAGTGTTTGTAGGTCTCTGGGAATAATTTGAGATACTTTCATTATGTGTCATACATGCGACGTCCATACCATGCTCACGTCCTGGTTGCAAATAAAAAACCGATTCAGCTAGGAGCACATAAAATGAAATATTTAGCTTTATTCCCAATTGTTTACCGTCTAACCTACGATTTCTTGCACACTATAAAAAATATATAAATCTCTCCACCTCTCTCAGCGTCATTTCATAAGTTCAATTGCATTTCATCTTCCTCCGAGCCCGAAACTCAATACATGTCCAAAAAAAATTAAACTAAATGGCGCTAAATAGCCATTAACTAATCGACACCAACGGCTTGTTAATGAGACTCTTCTTCAGCTTCGCTAGAGCGCTGTTAACACCCTTCTCCTTGCCCTCCTTGGAATTTTTGACACCCAGCGGAATCATTGTCGTATCATGCAGACGTCGCCGGAACAATTTGTAAAACTGCAAGACCTGTGGATTCGCCCACACCTGCTTGGCATCAAAGTCCAAAATTCTGACACTCTCCAAACTCTTGGCGCGGCTAAGCGCCACATACGCCTGGCCAGCTTCAAACACCTTCGACAGCGACATTTCCACACAATCCAGCGTCAGTCCCTGTGACTTGTGAATGGAGAAGGCCCACGCCAGTTTGAGTGGCACCTGCCTACGTGTCACCATTCCCCCAGTGGGCGTCTTAATGATCCACTTCTCATGCTTACACGTGTACTCCTGGTTGTTTTTGAAGCGAACAATAGGAACTCCCTTCTCAATACGAGCGACAACGCCACGTGCTCCGTTCACCAAACCAGCTGCGATATTGATGTTCTTTAACAGCATGACTTGGGCGCTTATTTTCAGATATAGCTGTGAAGGCGCTTGCACTTGGCTGTCCAGCTGCTTGGTCATGGACTGGTCACTGTCTTCTGCTTTGAAAAGAATTTGTTCACCTTCGAGATTTTCGAGCTTAGATTCGTTGATAGAGTTCGCATCGTTGGTGTGCGAACACAGTTGGGTGGCCAAAATGCCATTGCCTTCGATTTTTTGCTTTGAAGTCGCCATCAGACGTTTTGTTATGTCCTCATTGACGTGACCAATTCGAAGGTGATTGAGAATTTTCACAAACTCTGGGTCGCTCTGGCGATGAACTTCCTTTAGTTCGTAGACGTTCTGAATGCACTTCTCCCAGGCGCTCGATTGAAAGCAAAACCGTTGAACATTCGCCTGAGGATTGTTGTAGTCTTCGCGCTTAACAACGGGGGGGAGCTGGAGGAAATCACCGCAAAGAATGAGCTGAATGCCACCGAAGGGTTTGTCGTTTTTGCGAACGTGACGTGCGACCGCCTCTATTTTCTGAAAAAGCCAAAGGGAATTAATGTTGTAACAAACTGTGATCGAATTGCGAATTAGGTGAATAATGGCTCATGTGTTCCCGCGGAACTGGGACGTTATATTAGGAAAGGTGCTAAAGCTTTTGACCTTTTGATTTGGGCCCTCTGTCGTTATGACCTCGGCGCATTCCAAGTAAGACACTTAAAGTCCATTTGAGATACACTTAACGTCGTCATTTGTGGAACACAAAAATCGACAACAAGCACCTCCAAGACGCGGTATGCAGTACAAACTGCAACGGCCATGCCACAGAAAGAAAAGCATAGCAAAAAACAATTAAAAGCCCTACACTGTAGTTAAGCAAATTAGTATACACTGAATTAGGGCACGTATTTTTTTGAGTGCCTCAAGCAAGCTCGATTGTGTCAATAGAAATTCGGTGGGGAAACAAAATAAATGAAACGCTGAGCCATCGGAATTCATCAGTGCCAATCAAATTGCTCACATTGCCCAGGTAAGCAATTTTTGACTTTAAAATAAACAAAACAAATAGAGCTCACCTCAAAGAAAACCCCGTCCACCATTGATATCTCGTCAATAATAAGTCGTTTGCATTTCCTCCAGTTCTGTGCCGAAACAGCTCGCGATGCCATCTCAATGCATCGTTGCAGATTAGCCTCCCCACTGCCAATACCCGCGAACGCATGCAATGTGACTCCACCTGAAATAAAAATTAAGTGAAATTAAAATTCGATTCCATATAATTAATTCCATGGCGAACATCTTACCAATGAGACACGCAGCCACACCAGTTGAAGCCGTTGCCACAGTTCCATCAGGCGGCAGAGCAGATATAATCTTTCTGAGAAGAAAACTTTTGCCAGTTCCTGCTGATCCGGTAAAGAAAATACTCTTTCCCGATAAACATGCTTGCAATACGTTTGTCTGCTCCTGGCAGAGTTTTACATTCTCCTCGATTAATGGAGACGCTTGGTATAACTTTTTCGCCGCTGGCAAAGAACTCTCCGCAGCTGTTCCGCGCAGATCATCAAATCTTCGCTTTTTGGCTGCTTTCGGTGAGGGTGTGGTCACGGTTGCTTTAGAGATACCTGCCGCTTTTCTGGCGAGCACTATTTCAGCTGTAGTTACTGGACTAACTTCTTCGAATTTACTCGGCTTGCCGGACAAAAGATGTGCTCGCAGATTCTTCTGTATTGTGGCCTCGTCTTGGTTTTCACTGGACGAGCCACTTAACTTTATAAATACTGTGCGTAGAAATGTCATCAGAGTGCCAGGTGGCGCGTTCGACAGGTACATGGAGCAATTTTCAGCTTTAAAGTTGAAGGTAGCCTTGCCTTCGCTCATGAACTTTTTGTGAACCATGATGTCCTTTAATTTGAATTTTATTGGTTTTACCTTTTCGGTGGAAACTTCTATAAAAATTTCCCGAAGATCATTGCGGACGAGACGCAGTGTAGCCGTGCGGTAGACCAATTTTCGTCCTGTAACACCAACAGAATTCGTCCATTGTATATTCACGGCACAGGTTAGGACGGCATCGTTGAGATCCATGTTTTGTGTCTGTGAGTTGAATTTGTATGATGGCGGTGCTTTTATTTAAAATTTTCTACAATCACCTGTGAATACTACGTGGAACAACACCGATGGTAATGTTTAAAAAGAAAATGAAAGAACGCGCCAAATTTTAATTGGATTTTGAAAATAAAAGTCAGTTCTCCATTAGCCAGCTGTCATTTGTTTAAACGTGAAGTTGGATGCAAGCGAATTAGAGAACACTTTGAGAACAACTATGAGAAACGTAGTAGATTGTGTTTTCTTATGGGAAGTGTTAACAAAGTTGCCAAAATTTAAATTCGTTTGTTGCATGTAGGTACATTTTTATTCAACGCAAACCAGTAAATCTTAGGTTGATTTTGACATTTACATTACTGAGTTGATATGATGAGTGCCAATCGAACGCTTGCAGAAGCGTTCGTCGGATTGCTTCCGGACGGTTCGACATTAGGTGTCGCGATTCCAGCAGGTGATGGTCACAGTAAACATCGCGCCAGTGGCGACGGTTTTTTCTTCAATCGAGTTTTTAAGTAATTAAAGTAATTAAAATTAATTAAAATTAATTAAAAACATCAACGAAACGTCGGGAAAAGAAGAAAATAGTTTTATTTTGATCCGGAAACCATTGACCAGTAAGCTCAAACATAACTACTGTACCTAATTAAATTTGTTCGCGACTGATAATTAACCTCCGAAATTAAACTTAAGAATGAAATTAACAAATCTAGTGGAAGAGGGATTACATACATACTTCCAAAACTTAAAACTCATTACTCATGATAGAGCAAATTTTTGACTATCTATGACCTTAGTTATAGCTATCAGTAAAATACATCCGTAAAAACACGAAACAGAACAAAACTGAAACATTTAACCATAGCATATCACAGGAATTCAGTGGAATACTTCGTGAATCTGGTTGAGAAGTTGAACATAAAAAGTTTTTCGTACGGAAAAATAAAGAAATTCTTTTTCTAGAAAATTTAAATATCAATTGCTTATTTTTTTTAACGACTTAGTTTTATAATTCAAAAGTAACATTTTAAGACCAAGATTAAGTTCAACGATTAAGTTTAAGTGCTCCATAAAACAATTTTTTTACGGATGCATTTAACAGAGGCCTAACTTCTATTTTTTTAAATTAGAAGATTATTTAGAGAAATTATTTTTATATTACCGTACCTATAAAAAAAGAACCTTGAATACACCGTACAAAGTACATCGAAAAATCAAAATAGTACAAAAAACCTAAACAACACTCTTGAAAGCTGGTTACCGGCGTCAACAATAATAAAAAATTAATTCCGGTAAAAGCTGGGTAACGCTTGTTAAAGCCGGAAGGGGGTTCACTATAGACGCGCCCATTTATCGCCAGCTTTATTTTTAACCAGCGTGAACCAGCGGCTAGAAAGCGATAAAGCGAGAAACGAGAATCTGGTTCACTATGGACGTATATCCTAAGTCAATTATTCAATTACCATAGATTACGCATTGCGCATGTTCTTCATTTTGAACGTGACGTAATTTGGGCGTAAAATTTGTGTAGTGCTCCAAGTAATATACTTGAATGTGCCCAATATCTCCTGTGGAGTCATTTTGAACGTGACGTAATTTGGGCGTAAAATTTGTGTAGTTCATTCGGTTTGGGTCGATTTCCATAATTGCTCCAAGTAATATAAAAAAAATAATCATTGGAACAAATCAGTGGAATGGTGGTTTCATTTTTTTGACAAGTCGGTTATAGCAATCATTGAAAAATTTCTGTCAGTGAAAGAACCTGTCAGTGACTTTTCAACGAACGAGTCTAGGCTTTGAGGTTAGAGTTGATCATTGAAAGCAAAACTGACAGCTGAGAATAGGAAGAGAATCGAACACATCAGTGAGACGATTGGGTTCCAAATTGGAGAAACGAGAATCAGCTGTTCATTGAAATCGATTTCGATCAGTGAAATAATAAAATTGAATTTAAAGAAAAGTTTTTAGTCAGAATTAAGTAATTTCTTTCGTAAAAAAATTCCACAATTGTTTACCTTTATGTTGATACCAACTAAAGCCAATATTGTTTGATTAATCGTCTTAAAATCGGAAAACAAAATTTTCAATGATGCATTTGAATGATAGCTATAACTAGGGCCTAATACAGAAAAAAACATTTTAGCTTCTCAAAGGAAAAAACGGTGCTTAACAAAATATTTATTCCATCACTACGAATAAAAGAAATTAAACATTTTCAGCAAATCCATTTCTAATTAACACAAAACAAAACTGCACTTTCAAATACTCTCACCATTATCTCCGCCTGCATTCTGCGCTCAAATGACGTAGGTGCGCAAAACGAAAAAACATCACCATTGCGCTATCTGTAGAATTGTATCATGCCCTAAGTCCCTAAGGGACCTCAACCTCAAGCTTTACTCGTGCTCGGAACTGTAGCGCCACTTATGTAAATAAGTTCTTTCGCACGGACAGAGGAAACCACGATTCAATGCGAGAGAAACGATACCGCACCGAGAATGAGGGACCTGCGTTGGGAATTTTGGGATCGGTAACTACCTCTACAGCATGTAATGCGTAAGAAATGACGTTTGGAAAATTTGTTTGCTTCGGTAACTTCAATTTGAGTTCTGCAATCCGACAAAAGAAGAGATGACCGCAACACCGAACCGATACCGAACTGACAATTCAGGGAGCAACCTAAATCGCAAAAACAACAAAGTAAGTTTTTCAAAACACACTTGGGTTTAATTTGTGTGTTGTGTGGGGGACGCTGTCAGTGTGAAAACCCAAATTGAGATCTTGACCAAAAAAACAAACACATAAGTATTTGACGTACCTATAACTTATAGAAATGAATAAGTAGGTACCTAACTCCATTTACTAAAGATCTGTCTTCTCCAACTAATGTTTGATATCTCATACAATTTTCTTATTTCGGCGCTGGGCAAATTAGGTATGCCATGACATTGCATTTCGTATCTCAATGGCAAGAGAGCTTGTAGTTGACGTTTTGTGTTGTGGAAAAAAATTAACTATTTGGCTGTTTGCTTTGAGATATTTTAAGGGCGTAGTATATTTTTTGATAAAGTTATTGTTTTGTTTGGTTTTTCCGAGAAATATAGAAATTTGTTAATTAGGTACGTAACAAAAACTACAAAGCCATCACCGAAAACACTAAAATGAGACGAAAAAATGACATTTCCAGACCAAAATCAGTAAAAAAAACTAATTTCTGTCAAATACATGTCAAACATCCACGTCAAGGAGAAAATGGGGGCGTTATAAGTATCTAGTTTAGTAAGTCTGAGAGCTGACTGACTTGATGTTTCTGAGTTCATATTGGCTGGGATTCGTCACGTGAGCAGCTTTCTCTGTTGACGTTTATGGAGGGGTAGCCGACGAATCTAGTCACGAGAATTTGACATTTCAAATTTGACTTGAGAGAGCACAAAGCTAGTGGATATACCTAACCAAAACAAACAAAGCCAACAAATTCTAAAAATGATAATAAAAGTGACGATTTGTGGAGTGGAATACTCTTTAGATGCTCCCCCCGTCAAGATCTGACGTTCACGACCAATTAAGTTAGTTTTTGCGTTCAGGTTACACTTAGTCCAGATAAATCTAGTCGACTTAAGTCAACTAGATACTTGAATGTGCCCAATATCTCCTGTGGAGTCGGGCTGTTATAGGTATGCCTCAGTGACAGGCATCAATCGTATCTGTATGGTGTCACATTAACGTCAATCTTTGTGTTGCGATCTGCAACAAGAAACGAATTGTCAATACGCTTAATTAAACAAATTCAATTAAATCCATTTTATTTGTCTTTCTTTAAAGCTGGATTGCAATTTTAAAAGTTTCCTTTTTACTTCTCAGTTCTCAACGTGTCGGCTGTCTGTCACAAAAGAAAAAGAAAAATCGCCAAGAGGTTTCTTCCAGGTTAGCTGTAATTTTTTTGTGTTTGACGGCCGTTCAGATAAATAGTACAAATAGCCTAGGGATGTGCATCCGCAACACTCTCCCCGGTATGTCCACTGGTGGTGGGCCTACTCATCATCGTGCTGCTTCACATCCAGGACAGCCAATTTTACAGCAGGTCTTTCGTAGATGTCCGTTCGGGTTAGCACAGTGGCACTTCTCACCTGACCATCTTTAGCAAGTTTCGTCTGAATGACCCGACCTTTTGGCCAACTGTTCCGGGGATTACAAGGATCGACGACGTCACCTTTCTTGATCGGCTCAACTGGGGCGAACCATTTTTTCCGGCGTGTGATCGTGGGCAGATACTCATATACCCACCATCTCCAAAATTGTTGTGCGTATTGTTGTGAGATTCTCCAGTTCTGTCTAAGGATTTCCTTTTCGCCCAAAACCTGTGCACAACCCGCTTCACATATCTTCATTATTAAAAACATAATATGTAGGTACCTACCTATATAAAAGTTCTCCAAATTTAATTAAACCCTGGAACAAAAATATTTTCTAACAACAATCATTCACTTTCCGAACACAGTCCTCATCATTATAATAAAGACCGGCAACGCCGCAGATTCACTTCTTGTTTTTGTTTTTTTTTTTTTTTGCAAATAAGAAAACAGAAAAAGAGCCAAACTACACAAAATCTGACAAAGCGACCGACAGTAGCAAAAAAATCCAATGCCGTCGCCGCTTCCACAGGCACACGGCATTCTACTCCATCCATACTGTCAAACAACGCACACTCAAGCATTTCAAACCCCATTCTGCCACTTAACCCATCTACATATATACACGTGCAATGCGAAACGCCGGCCATGCTTGTTTCAGCCACAGTAGTCGTCGCCGCCGCCGCCACTACCACTACAATGAAACGTTCCATTGCATTTCCACAAACCGAGTGGCGCTCATTTCTTTCCAAGAACACACACCCGCAGAAAGCAAAAATCCAATTGTCTCATTTCCACTTAGAACCTATTCTCTCTGTCTATGGCAAGTTCAAACTATAACTGTCATCCTCTTTCGCACCACGCACACAACGAACAAAAGACCAAAAGCCTATTCCTATTCTCTCGCTCTCTCCTGGCATTTTTAGCAAAAGCGACAGTTTGCGTCTTTGCGATGTTCAAACAAGATTCTCATGCAATAGACATGTTTTGGTAATATCGCAGAGAGGAACAAAATGCTCTCCGTCGTCGTCGCCGCAGTCGTCGTCGTTGTGGTCGCATCGGTCGTCGCGTAAAAAATAAATTCTCAAGAAAAATACAAAAACAAGAGATAAAAGATAAAACCTCCAAAAGAACACAACGACAAAACCATAATAAAACAAATTACAATAATATTTATAAGGAATACAATTAAATCAGAAAAACAAAATTAAAATTCACCTCTCTATAGTGTTGTTCTTTCCTTCCGTTCGTTCTTTCGTTGGTTGGTTGGTGTTTTTTTTTTCCTTTTTATCTCCAATTGGAATCCTCTGCCGATGTGTTTTCGCTGCCCCAATCGTATAGCCTAACCTTCGTGTATCGTCGTCTGTCTGTCGTCTTCGTCTTTCTGTCGCGTAAAAATAATATATTTTTTTTTGTTAAGTGAAAATCACGGAGAGTAACATTTTATGTAATAATTTTGTGCAAAAAAAAAAAAAGCTCGCTATCTGAACGCGGGCATCATACAGTAGAACGCGGTGCCTCACAGCAACTCGCCCGGTGTGGGTTTCGTCGGTGAGTTTAGCCCGCCAGACGTCGAGCTGTCAAACCTCGCCCCCCTGTCTGTCACAATAATAATTGTTTTTTTTTTCCTATGGAATAAAAGTGTTTCTTACTTTTCCGTTGCAAAGAAAAGTGTGCAAAAGTGAAAAAAAAAAAAGTTACAAGAAAAGTCAGACGACACACACAAAGAGGAGATCTGAAATAAAAAGTGCGTTAATTTTCATAGTCTCCATTCCACTGTGTGTTCTCTATCCCTTGTTGATTTATGATCGCCAAATTGTTGTTTTAACTTCAAGTGAGTTTTTCGTGGTCGAAATAGAAAAGGAGTTAGTTTTGATAATTCGGAAGCCCCCTTGCAATGGATATGCACTGGTGGAAGCAGTTGAATAGAATTCTCAGATGTCTGACTCCGAGCTTGAGAGTGTACGATGACGGTAAAAAGTGTTACCAGTTCAACTCAACGAAAATTGTGTGAAAAGGAATTTTTTTCAATTCCTGCCAAAATAAAGTGCAAAAAGTAAAAGCAAAAGAAAAATAAATATAATATAAAACAAAAATAAAGTGAAAAATAAATAAGAAAAACGACAAGAAGATTCTGAAAGAAAAAAAAGAGAGAGCAAGAATACCTACCGAAAAGAACGTGTGTGTGCTCTAAAAATAAATAAATATATATTTTTTTTATTTATTTTCTTCTGCCTTGATGAACTTTTTCGCACTGTGTGTGAATACACAAAGTTCGTCGTTTTTTTGTGTTCGTTTGAAAAATATTTCTCGTGTGTGTTTGCCCGACGGTGAGTGGCTGTGGCTGGTACTTTTTTTGCAACTCAACGCGCGGCGTTTTGAAATAATTTGTTCGCGTAATGTCAAGCAATTTTGACAGCCGCTCCGCCATGTAAGGATTTGATTTGGAAAATCAAATTGTTGACAATCTTGTATAGAGAAATTATAAGAAGAGGTATATAATACGTATTATTTTTGTTTGAGAAAATGACCGAATACGTAACGCAAAACATTCGCACTGTACTGAAAACGTACCAAAGCAGTGCGACCAAAAGTCTTCAGGGTCCTGGACAATCATTAGTAGCAGCGGCATCAGCAGGCGCCGGTGCTGTTAGCCCGACAACAATTATCAAAAAGGAGATTTTAAGCTCACCCGAGCCGCTGGACATCAATGAATCGCCCACCCTTATTGTGCAACCACCGCCTCCGCCCGAGCTGCCACAGCCGATTCTGACAGCGGCCGATACAGGACGTGGCGAATTGTACGAGACCCGTTTGGAGGGCAAGACAATTGGGTGTTTTTCGCTGGGCGGAGAGCTACGACTCTGCTTGCCACAATTTCTAAACAATGTGCTAGCGGAGTTTACCCTCGATCAGATAAATCGGATATTTGATGAGTTGGGCATTTTTTGCTCACAATGTACGCCAGATCAGTTAATGGAATTCAAGGCGGCCAAAATTCTACCATCCGATGTGAAGGCGAGCGGCCTGATAACCCGCACCGATGCAGAGCGATTGTGCGCAGCGTTGCTGCATCGATCGGCGGATCGACATCAGTACGCGGTAGATGACATTCCTAAGGGTGCTATATCGTTTAAGGTCTATCATCGATGCTTTGGCAAGTGCGAGGGAATTTGTACGCCTGACATGTACTCGTACATGAAGCCCGCATGCATAATGTGTATTGAATGTAAGGGTTGGCTTTCGCCGCAGAAATTCGTTGGACATGTGCATCGACAGCAGGAGAATCGCACATGCCATTGGGGTTTCGATTCGAGGAATTGGCATGACTATTTGCATGTCGCGTTAGATGTGGAAAATCGTGAGAAATATACAAAGATTTTGGACGAACTTAAGGACATGGAGCGCAAGGAGACGCTTAAAGCGCAGCGCGACCTGAGCTATTTAAAAAGAAAGGTGAGTTTTTATAGTTGGATTTTCTATTTTCAGCAGGTTAAAGTAAGCATATTATGCTTGGCAGCGCAATTGAATTTGTTTGATTAATTGTGGCAACAGATTGCGAAAGATACGGGTAACTCACTATAAATAAGCATTGACGGAAGATACAGCACCCATAATAGAGGACTGCGAAGGGAATGAGGAATTTGCAGAAAACAGATATTCTAAAAGACTGTTTACTCTCTAAAAAGCGATATATGAGCTGGAGGTAGGTACTTGAAAATCAATGCGTACGTACATTGGAGGGATGCAATCGCAGCCAAAAATTTACCAAAAAAACGAATACATCTCAATATAAACAAAGTGGAACATTATTATCTAAGACCTAAGCAATACAATTCCTGGGCACGGGCAAAGCTGGGCGGTTACAGCTAGTATTTTTATAAGAACGAGCTGCATGCGAAGGACAGTATACGAACTTTTTTTTGACAGTTCTGGCTCTGCTCTGAATTGAAAAAGAAATGATGAACAAATTCTGATTAAATTTTTCAGCTCACCAAATAGAAGAACGTTCATCAATTAAAAATGCAAATATTCTATTGAAAATACCTGCGTACTGTCACTTTTAATTCATTTATAATCTTATTGGCCAACAAAACCCAATTCCCTGCGGTGATCATGATCATGAACATTCAACATTCTCCTAAACCCTTTATCAGCTCATCTACGAAATAACTGCGCACAATGCAATGCGAAAGAGGGATGGTCGTTGAACCCCTCTGTGGTTTGTTACCTGATATAATGTGCGCCATGCATGTAAACATTTGGTCGTTATCCTTTTCCATTGTCTATTGTCGAAGATCCTCGTTTGATTGAGATTTTTGGAACTTTGTCCCGAAGATCTCTTGTATGTGCACGTATGCCTTGCCTGTTTTGTACGCTTTGTATTTTTAGTTGATAAGTGTCGCTTAAGGTATTCCTTTGTAGGCTGCCTATACATTTGGGATTAGGGCTGATAAGTGTTGTGTGTCGGTGCGGCTATTTGAAAGGGATGAATGATCTATTGTAGGTCACCAGCGAGGGAATTGTATGAAAACGACATGTGAAAGAATTGTTGTTTGTACAAGTAGAAGGGGATTCCCTGTGTTGCGTAGGGCATTGACCTACTACCAAGTAGACGTAGTCTAGTGCATTTGTTGCGTAGGATTGCATAGCCGGAATTTGTTTGAACTTATAATAGAGCCGTAAAAAGAAGAATTGAATATTGTGTCTTATTAGATATTGTTTGTGACGTTTTTGTTAAAGTCACTGATAGAAGAGTTTACTAAAATACCTACATAAAAATATTAACATTAGAAAATTATGAAATAGCTTCCCAAACAAGAGTTTCTGAAAACGAGTCAGAACTAATTTTGCTCTTATTTTAAATAACCTTATGAAACTTAATTACGCAGTAATACATTATACGCTTTCTATTTCATATCGTTATCATATTTAAAAATAGATTAATTTGATTGCCTGGTCTAAGGCAAATTCCAGACAATATTAGAAACTAGTAGTTTTGTTGACAATTCTTGTGACATAATTCCGTATTTTTGTTTTGGCACAATTTCCATCTTATCAATAGGTCTGTTCCTTTACTTTTAAATCTTACGAGTTTTTACTAATTCTTACGAATTTTTACGAATTTTTACTCAATGTCGTTCCCTAACTTGAAAAATTCGTAAAAGAGAGCGGCATCGAGAGAGCAAGATATTACCCACCCCTCCATTGCGAATCTTACTAGTTTTTACTCAACAAATTGGGCACATTCAAGTACCTAGTTGACTTAAGTCGACTAGATTTATCTGGACTAAGTGTAACCTGAACGCAAAAACTAACTTAATTGGTCGTGAACGTCAGATCTTGACGGGGGGAGCATCTAAAGAGTAGTCCACTCCACAAATCGTCACTTATATTATCATTTTTAGATTTTTTTGGTTTTGTTTGTTTTGGTTAGGTATATCCACTAGCTTTGTGATCTCACAAGGCAAATTTGAAATGTCAAATTCTCCGCCGATGACATATAGAAATGTCAACTTAGAACTCAGTCACGAAATTCGTCGGCTACCCCTCCATAAACGTCAACAGAGAAAGCTGCTCACGTGACGAATCTCAGCCAATAAGAACTCAGAAACATCAAGTCAGTCAGCTGCCAGACTTACTAAACTAGATACTTGAACGTCCCCATTTCTTTGCGTAAGAATTGAAACAACTGTCAGTCGCCTGAAAATTGACAGATGATTTAAAATTTGATTTGAAGTGCGTGTAACGGCTATTTGCTTTTATCTCTGATTTCCTTCGATATGCGAAACAAATTGGTATGAAAATGGTATCAGAAGGCGGGAAAATAATGTAGCTTTTTTTTTCTTCTCGAATGCATGTAGTTCAGTCAGTAAAACTCTTCCATATACTTGGATTCATACTCACATGCAATTTATGGAAAACCGAAATGCATCTGTCATTTTTCATAGTTACTACAAAAGCGTTCCCTAACTTTTTCGTATGTTTTTCTCTTTGAGAGAGACTTCATCCCCACCGCTGCCATTTTGACAGTCTTTTCCATTTTTACTACAAAAGTAAAGGAACAGACCTAATGGAAATGGCTTAATCCGTTAACAAATTATATTACACATTTTAATGACAGTTCCACATGGGGTATTCCATTTTTTTTCTGTTCATAAAGTTTATCGGACTAAAGTGAGATTGTAGACGTATATTTGACTAGATTCTGCGGCAAAATGAATATTCGCGAAATAAATTATTTAATCAATATACAATCTGTATACACGTTAGCCTGGTTTCGCGAACAACACATAATAATGGTTGCATATGGCGGGATGAAATATATTCGCATTTGAATGTCAAAAACAAATTTTTTAGATCAATAAAAAATGTAAATATCACTACGTACAGCAGGTGGAGGTATATGACATAATAATTATATTATGGCAACGAGCAACACACATCTGTTTTGAAAGTTAATTGATGTATAATTGTTCTTAACTATTGATGCAAACAATTAACAAATCGTTGAACAGATTAGTGTCTCTGTATAATCAATACTCATTATATTGCTGTTCTAATTAATTGACAGAAGATTTGCGACTCGTCTATATAGGTAGATAAATGTCAGTTAAAATAAAATAAAAATGCTGATACATTATTTGTTTATGAAAAGAATAGAGTTTCAGTTAGAGAAGCTTATGTTAAAAATTTCGTTGACGTAGTTTCTTAGTGGTTAGTGTACTAGAACTAGAATAGTGATCGAGGGGTCTCAGGATGGTGTCATTAGCCGTTTTTTATTATCAGTGTGATCTGATCCGGATCAGATCATGAAAATAAAACAAACTGGATCATAGAAAGATTTTATATTTAAGTTGTGGCAACAGTTGTTTTTCACATATAAAATCCAGTACCAATTATGACAAACTTTGTATTGCCACCGCCATTTGCAGCCACACGGTACAATGTGACGTCACAACGCGATGATTTCTCCATTGCACTTGCTCATATTTGAGTTTGACATTTCGCTGTTGTGTCGGGGGTGTTACCATATGAATACAAATCTGCATACATTTTGCACTCAATATTTTTTTGTGGAAAACTATGCTCAAATGTTATGTTCAAATACGCATCATAATTAACCGTATTGTACTGATAATATTTCCATTTATATTTCTGTGCTATATAGCGAAACAAAACATCTCGAAAGTCGGAGTAGTGACTTATTCGAATTTGAAAAAATGCTAATTGGTTTTATGTGTTGTTAATTTTGTTCCATATTTTGGTCTGGCAACATTACTGTATGGCTATAATTTACAGGGACACCAACATTTAGTGAATGAAATAAACAACGCCACGAAACAACAACGAGAAATAGTTGAATTAATTTTCAGATCATATTTCGTGATCTCGATGAAAAGTAGGATCACATGTTGTTGTTGTTAGTGCATGTAAATCGATGATCTATATGGATCACAGTTGATAATAAACAACGGCTATTGTTCCATTCATCGATGAGCGCAGGTCCCAAGCCGCTTAGTGTCTGCGGAAAGGCAGGTCGCATCCTAATCTTTTTCATCGACATGTCCTCAACATGTTAAATGAGATTCGTATTCGGGCTCATCGCATGCAAATCCAGCACTTCGATTTCAAATCCTTGCAGATACTAGGGAACCCACCTGGCGAAGTGTGGTGTAGTATTGTTCTGCGCAAACAAAAAGTTTTCTTCAATAAACATATGTCTCCCCTATGTTGATGTAGGTAACTATAGGTAAAGTTCACATTTACCTAGAAGTTTTTATGCTGTGCAACTTGTGTGGTAGTCTCTCAAAGGCAATGGTTCGTCAAGAACATGCCGCATGGTAATTGCAAAGGTTGGCCTACCTGCCCACCGTTTATGTTATAAACACAACTCTTGCCTATATTGTGAGTGGTAGCGCCAAAAAACGTTACTCCCGGTCACACATTACCTACCTACCAATGCTCTGCATAACATTTTAATAATAAAAATCGATTGACGTCTTACATGGCGTAACATAATCAATTTGTTGATTCAGCTTTTACCACTGGTAAACAAATTTTCCTTCCAAAGTGCAAACAGCTCGTGATTTAATATTCAAATACATAATACGTTAACGCTAAATCAATTCAGCTTTTTATGTAAACCAAAAACGGACCAATGTGTCTCCACCTCCAATTTAAATTGTTTTGCTTTCGTTTTTTCCATTTATAGCCCACTTCTTTCCGTTTTTAATCATCTCCGGGAAGTTAACTCTCGGACAGCCGCCGCTGCTGTTGATTATGTTAATGAAACCCGCCTACTAAGTTAGATTGTACTCTAAATAACACCAACTAGCATAACAAAGCTGAAGATGTAATAAATAGGTTTTCCCATCTGTTAATCTCAATCACGGAATGCTTTTGTTGTTTACTAGATACATGCCTCAATAATTAACATACCCACTTGGCAGCATTATTATGCCAATAAGCTGTGTGCGTTCTCGCATTGATTTTGCGTCATTACGGTCCCATGACCTCTATAATTTGAACGGATGCAAATTAATAAAACAAGTTGGCGATCGGTCACTACACCCAGTGTCACATTGACTACAATAGCTACTACCATTCCATATCTCTACATTTCAATAAGATAATTTTTCACATCATTCACAAGACTATGAATAATTTAATTCGAAATAAAATACAGTCTTATTTGGTTTCTGTTAAAAATGTGCACAGTAAAAAAAAAAAAAAACAGCTTCTGGGAATCGTATTTCCAAAAGAACTGTTTTGGCAAAAATTCCGGAAATGATTATAATGACAAGTGTCATTTTTTATATTGTATAATTCACACTGCAGGATTAACTGCGATTTTGGCAATTATACATGAGAAATCATCATTCATATGTCAGCTTATGGTCTTCGACGCAAAAGATTTGATGGCTATTAGATCACAGGCCTTACGGCATGAATGTGGACTGCCTTACCCAGCTCTGCCTTCCCTCCTCGGTGCAATTTACAGACACTTTAAAGCGATGTCCATCGGAATCTGTTATCTTTCTCTTTTATAATATTTCAATAATCATTTTCAGCTTAATATGGAAAAGCAAGCAATTAGTTCGTAAATTTTTGCCTGGACACTAAAAATTATTATTAGCACGAATTTTCTGCTTCCGTGTCAAAAAAACTGAACTTTAACAACAAATTTACAAATAGGAATGAAAACAGAATTGGAGATAGCGAACGTCAAGACTAAAGATCGGAATCTTCGGGCCGGAGCGTTGGTGTCTATTCGTTCAACATGTCCTAGCCATCTTAGTCGATTATTGATACGCACTTTTTTGACCAGGTCGAAGTAGCTATACAGCTCGTAGAGTTCGCTGGTAAATCTCCTCCTCTAAAGCCCGTCAACGTAAACGGGACCGAAAATCACTCGAAGAATTTTGCGTTCGAAGCGACCAAGGAGATCTTTATCCGCCATGATTCTGCGCCATAAAGCAGGACTGGGATGATGTGACCTATATAGAGTCTCCTTGGTGTTTCTCGACCAGGCCTTACTAATCAATGGCCTTAGGCTGAAGTAACAGCGGTTGGCAAGTGTAATTCTTCGTTCGATTTCTGAAGTGATGTCATTTTCAGAGTTAGTAGCGGTTCCGTGATAGACAAAGTGCCTAACCACCTCAAAGTTACAACTGTCTGTTGTGACCTTCTGTCCGATTTGTCGATGTTGTGTGTCCCTTCTTGTTGACAGCATATATTTTGTTTGCCCTCATTCACCACTAAACCCATGTTTGCCGCCTCTGTACTGATACTTGCAAACGCACCAGTGGCAGCTCGCTGTGTTCTGCCATTGATGTCAATGTCGTCAACGTATGCAAGTAGTTGCACAGGCTTTTGGAAAATAGTGCCACTGGTGTTGGCTTGCGAGTTTCGCACAATTTTTTCAAAAATGATGTTGAAAAAGTCACATGACAGCGCATCAACTTGTCTAAATCCTTTTTTGACATCAGAGGTCTTGGTGAAATTGTTTTCGACCTTTACGAAGCAGCGAACGTTCTCCATCGTCTTTCGGCACAATCTGACAAGTTTGGCAGGGATGCCAAAACTAGACATGACTTTGTATAGCTCGTCTCTATATAAATGCTGTCATATGCGGCCTTAAAATAAGATAACGAGATGGCAAGTCTCGATTTGGATTTCTTGGGTTTTCTCCAGAGTTTGTGAACGGTTGTGGACTTACTGGGCCTAAAATAGCACTGATAGGGTCCAATCAGTTTGTTCACAAATGTTTTCAGGCGTTCACACATTACGGCAGACAGGATCTTGTAAGCGGTGTTAAGGAGACTGATGCCTATATAGTTGGCGAAGTTTCGAGTGTCTCCTTTCTTATGGATGGGGCAAAAAATGCTGATGCTCCATTCATCAGGCATACTTTCTTCCGACCAAATCATGGAGAAGAGTTGGTGTATGCTCTCTAACAAGCCATCTCCCGCTGACTTGAAAAGCTCGGCAGTTAAGCCGTCCTGTCCAGCAGTCTTGTTGGACTTTAGCTTGGATATTGCTATCCTCACTTCATTTTGGTCAGGTGAAGGGAAAGTCTTGCCGCAGGATGAATGATTCATGAATTCAGTAAATTAATATAAATTTTTAAGTTTTCTTTTTTAAAACTGATTCTGTGAACTGAACTGTTAAATCGGAAATGTCGCGAAAAAAATACCAATTGTAGTGTTGCCAGTTTGTTCGCTTTTCTGAGTGCGAGCATTTTCGCTAACATCAAGTTTGATTGCATTGGCCAAAATGATAGTGACACACGGGGCAAGTGTATTTTATGATTTTGGTATTTCGAAGGGCTTCGGAATTCAAATATCTTAATCTCATAAACATCATGAGATGTAGGGTTGTCCGATTCAAAGACATTTTTTACTCTCCGTCCCTCGATCGCATCGACACAACATACATACATACATACATACATACATACATATACCTAAAGATACCTCAGCGTTAGTCTCTGCAATTTTCTTTGAGGTTTACTTAGGACTTTTAAAATAAGCTTTATAAAACGAGTCAACTCGTTGCACTAGAACTGAGCTGAGTTGTGTTACCTTGTGTATAGTTTGTTACTTTTCTTTAAGATTGTCATCTTCGGCGTTGCCAATGTAATAATATTACACATTCTTCTATTCGATGACTTTAATTCCAAATCCATTTGCAGTTTCAACAGACTTTGACATTTTGTTTTTCCCTCCTACGAAAATCAGCCAATACCTTTGAATATTCAACGATTTTCTCCATTGCCACTATGAACGTGATTGATACTTGAGTAGTTACTTAGCTCTTAATTTAATGTCCAAATTACATGCGAGCAAAATTTGTACCGATTAAAAGAACTCCATTATACAACAGTTTCCATTTATACCTTCAATATACTTACTCGTTGAACTACTCGTACGTGTTAAAACAGTAACAAAACAAATGAAAGAAAACAAGGAAAAAAATACTATTTACGGCTTTACCTACTGATATAGAAAAAAAAATCATACATACTTGAGAATTTCGCATTCGAAAATAATAATAATCTAAAACGATTAAAAATGCGTTAAAGCAAAACAACAAGTCTTTGAACCTCAAGATAAGGCTCCGTTCACACTCCCAACGCAATCTCTCGCACATGCTTTGTCTGAGCTTACGTAAAATGTTGTTTTAAAAATTTCATTCCGAACACGCATACAATCACACGCGAACTCAGACACAACCAGAGTTCGCCATTTGGCTAATTGATTTATTGGAATTGAATCCATTTGGGAAAAAAAGAAGCAGAGAAATAAAAACAAATTAACTAACGAATTGCAATAACAGAGAGCAAAACTCTATAACCATAGACCGAGGAGAAGTTCCTCGGCCGCTCTCATAACACATTAGATATATCTAATGACCCCAAAAAGGTGAACCCATGTCTAGCCAGCCAGTCCCGACACACACAGTCATTTCTCTACTGACTGACGTTTCTGCGCTCCACCATATCGTCGTCGTCGTCGTCGTCGTCGCCGCCACTCCACACTATCCACTCGAAACTATTCAGTATGTATTTTTTTTTTCGCCTCCTCTCCACTTCTCAACATTAACTGCGCTAAGAGTTACTGTGGAGGCCGTCCTACACGTCGCGTCGCCCCGCTTTATCCACAACGGAAAGCGTATAGTTCCCCCTGCTGCCCGCTTTGGGAAGCTCTCGCATATACCTACACTACTAGGTCGATTCGATACTTCAGCTGCCGGAGTAAAACTGACGAGCTTTGGTTTTTTTTTTTTTTTTTTTATTATTTCTTCATTTTTAGTAGTCTGACGTATGGGCTTCTGGTCTGGGGCGCACTGAATAATAGTGTTTGTATTATTATTGAAATTCCACTTTAACAGGTTGTGTCTAGTCGCTATTAGTAATTTTAATTGAATGGTGTGTGGATGAGAAGTGAAGTATAAGGGAATGGAGTATGGCGACCAGATGGAGGTGTTGTCGTTTTTTTCATTTTTTTGTTTTTGCTGGTAATAATTGACGTTACTTGACATTTTATCAAAGGAAATGTGAAAATAGAACAAACATGGCTGGTAGTTAGTATTCACATGGTTGTCAAATATTTATAACATGAGTAAATGTAATTACAAATCACTTTTGCACTATTTTGAACTTTGACAGCAGAGGAATGAAGTGAATTGACGTTGTTTGGTCTGTCAAATTTAAATTGTAAATGCAACATATTTACATAATATGTACCTATATTTTCATAAATAATGCAGCTTTGCTGATTTTTTATTTTTTTTTATTATTTTTCCAACTCAAAAAAATGGTAGGTAGTGTGCATTGGGATTTCGCATGTCACATTTGCATTGATTGGGTGTTGTAAAATAAAAGTCAAATGATTTTATAACATGCGATCGAAATTTTTATATTTCTTCTCTTGGCAAATGTTTTTGGTTAATGAACCACAAAATGTATAATGCATCAACAAATGAATGGCGTAGTTTTTTTTTTTTTTTTTGTTTGTCCAAAGGTCAGTGATACATTAACCGATACACGCGCTTTGAAAATTTTGGAAGTTTGTTGTTTTGTTTCTTTCTTCGCACGGGTCTGTCGTTTTATTTATTTGTTTTAAAAACAGTTAAATGAAGGTGAGAAGAGATATCATTGATATAATTATACAAATTAGCGTTGGTTTGGAAGATGCGAATTAATATCAGCTTTCGAAAGCGTGAAAGGATTTCAAAAGGATTTTTATTTCTGTCTATGATTTAGCGTTGCGTTTAAAAAAAAGTAATAGATTTTTTGTATGGGAGTCGCCAGTAGTAGTTTTTGTTCCTGAAGATATCTATCATCGCTCGGTATATTTATTCTGTCATTACCTTTTCCCCGTCTTAAGGCCCCGACCCATAGAATCCGTCGCATCCGTTGCGTCGACGGATTGACGTATTCGACGGAGCGAACAGTCGCATAGATTCCGTCGCATACGTTGACAGCCGATGACATCTGAGAGACAGTTTCTCTCATTATGTTATATTTCCACCAATGAAAATGCTTTCTCTCACGCTCTGCCAACTGTCAACGGATGCGACCGCGACGGACAGAAAAGTAGAAAGTAAACCTACTTTATCCGTCGCATCCGGCACGTGCGTTGCTCATGGGTCACCTTCCATAAGCTGCTGTGTATTTTATCAACCTGTCAGTCGAATACGTTGCCGCAACGGATGCGATGGATTCTATGGGTCGGGGCCTTTACTTCACCTTGTATTCACGATTATTCCTTAGATTGCAGTGCTATTCCTCGTGTTGTTTTGATAAAAGGTCTAGGTGTTATGCTGGATTGTATCTTTCAATTACCATGTAAAATACATTACAAATAAAGCTAACAGAGCGTGGGGAATGCTAAAGCGGTATGCCAGAGCGTTCACCGACCCCTATTCTCTAAAAACTTTATATGTGTCATTTGTTCAATTTTTGCTGGAGTATGCGTCGCGTCGATCGTTTGGTGTTCATACTACAACAGTCATATCTTAAGAATCGAAGCAACTCACAAAAGATTTCTTAGGTTTACCCTTAGAGGACTTCCATGGTCTGATTTCATAACTTACCCCCTTATTCAGCACGATTGCAACTTGTTGGTCTCTAGGGAGATTGACTGTCCTGACATTTTAAGTCTTGTTAATGTTAATGTTCCGTCCCTCAATTTGCGTAATTACAGATTCTTTTACATACCCCGTTCTCGTACAAATTACGGCAGATCCTCTTCTTTAAATGTCTTACATTATTATAATAATGATTGTGCGTCCTTAATTGACATTTATAATGACGATACCGTTAATAAAATTGATCTTGACTAATTATTTCCAGTTATAATTGCTTACTCAAAAGGTTTAATTAATTTTCTTACATACCCTACAGTTTTTACTTATTTACTTTTTTTACATCTATTCTCTTTTTACTATTGTTTTATTTAAATTTATACGTTTTGTTTTGCTTCAATTTTTATATCCAAATGTCTTAGAAAAGCTATGTACTTTGTACACAAATCAAATAAATAAATAACTGCATTATAATTATCTATTATTATTATGTAATAATACAACTACGATTACTACTTTCTTACATGACACGCTCATTTATATGTACATAATTCTTTGAGTGGGCTGGACAGTGGACTTGGCATTGATACTGGTTGTGCAATGTAAGGTCATCCTTAAACAGATAACGTGTTTTTTGTACTTAATGCGACTCTCCTGTATTAGAAAACGAAAATATCCTATGAAACTGAACACATACATTAGCATGTTTAGGACTCCTACTAATTGGCAGCAATGCATTTTATCGAATAAAACAACTAAGCGGTAGATAGATTAATTTATACGACAAACTAATAACTATGGAGGGGTGACTGCTGAATTGTTAAACCTGTTTCCTTGTACTTGACCATAAAGTCAGATTAGCTTGGAACGGAACCTTGTTTTATTAATAATTACCTAGTTAAATTAACTACAACTGCATCTTTTTAAAAGTCTGTAAAAGTGCAATGCATGATTAGCCGTACAATTTGTTCTCTGCTTACCGAAGTCAGAAGGCCGTGTTTAAACTCTGCATTTGCAATTTCTTCCTATAAGAGGTTCCTCAGCAGATTTTATAGCCTATGTATGCGAAGAACATTTACAAAATAATGACATTCCCAAAATGTACATCTGACACCAGGAATTTTTCGATTGTCATTTACAATTTTATAATTTCTTTTAGAATTAAATAACTGCCCTAAACTAATCGCTGACCTCTTCAAATTGGACACTTTACCGAAATAGAAGCAAATTCATAAAACTAGTAATATAATAATAAATTAAAATTTTATTTTCGTAATAAACTTTACACGCCTGTAAATTAACGACAAACATGATAGCCCTTCCCTATTGACTGCAAAGTCACTTGGGACTAGATTTAGTTTTGGTGTGCAATAAGCTGTATACGAATTTATTTAAGACGTCTATCTTTTTTTAGTGGTAGTATATGAGATATATATGAGTAATTAAATTGAGGTTGATTGAAATATGTAATTAGACTTTTATTAGCTATCGTGTGTGCTAGTTAGTTTTACCGCAGCGAATTCGTTTTGGTACAAAGGTTATTTGATTTGAGAGCATTTTATTCGCAATGAAGTTTATATAGCTCGATGTATGGTTGATTCTTCACAAAAATACTGCCTTTCGTGAGTTTGCACAGAAAAGACAGATATATAAAAATAATCTGAAATATCCCCTCGTCAACGTTGATGATGTGTTTAGTGTTTTTTTTTTTTTCGAAAATTAGTTATTTTACCCCAAAACGTTGCAAAAATGTTTCGAAAGGAAATCAAACTCTGTTTCCTTGGGCTGAGAAGGTATAATTGATTAGTAGAAGAGCCTTATCCCAAATAACTAAGGAGATTCTGTATAAGACGTTGATCATTCCAGTCCTGCTTTGTAGCTTGGGACTCTGTGACGTTTTAGATTTTTTCTGGAAATATGAAGAATAAACGCTTCGTTTGAGTGGTGAATGGTTGCTGTAGCTCTAAACCTCTGGCAGTGGTGCAGAGTCGATGGCAGCATTAAAGTGGACGTAAAATGTTCGGTCCCGTTTGTGTTGACAATATCCGGAGGAGTAAATTTTAGACTCACCAAACCAGAAATCCCCGAAGTGGGTTACTGACACCGGAGGAATCCGGCCCCTTTCGTCCAAGGGGTCCAACAAAGGGCCTGGCCCTCCAGGTTGGGGGTTGTACGCCGGGGTAACTGCCCGACTGCGGAAAACAACAATAGTTCCGAAACTACAACAAGCCTCGGATACGGATGATTTTACTGTTGACGAACCTGGCAAACGAATTAAGGACAACGAATTTCGGATCTGCACGTGGAATGTTAGGTCCCTTAACAGACCGCGTGCAGCCGAACAGCTAGCGGAGGCCCTGGACTGCTATAAAGCAGACCTAACCGCCATCCAAGAAGTGCGATGGGATGGACCCGGCAAAAAGAGGATGAAGAACTGCGACATATACTATGGCGACTGCTATCGGCAACAAAAACAGCGCTTATTCGGATGTGGATTCGTCGTTGGAGGCAGACTTAGGCAAGAAGTCTTAAGTTTCCACTGCGTAAACGAGCGCCTCACGACAATTCGCATCAAGGCTAAATTCGCCAACATTAGCCTAATATGTGCCCATGCCCCCACGGAGGAGAAAGACGACGACACCAAAGAGAGGTTCTACGAGCTCTTGGACAAGACATACGAGCAGTGCCCTAACTATGACATTAAAATTGTCCTAGGTGATTTTAATGCAAAGATAGGAAGAGAGGGCATCTTTGGTAGTACTGTCGGAAGGTACAGCCTACACGACACCACCTCCGATAACGGATTTAGGCTGATCGACTTCGCGGCGGGGCGAAATGTTGTCATAGCAAGTACGCGGTTCCCGCATCTCGATATTCATAAAGGCACTTGGAGATCTCCCGATCAATCAACCGTCAACCAGATTGACCACATTGCGATCGACGCAAGGCACTCCTCCAGTATTATGGATGTCCGAACGTTCCGAGGGGCCAACATTGACTCGGACCACTACCTTGTTGTAGCCAAGGTACGCCTTCGGATATCCCGAACACCGCCAAGACAAATAAATACTGTGAGGAAGTTTGACGTCGGACGGCTAAAATCGCAAGAGATCACCAGATCCTTCTCCGATCGAGTCTCTCTCAATCTCTCAAGAGGTTCTATGCAGCCAGCAGCAAGCATTGAAGACCAGTGGCAACATTGCCAAAAAGCCATCAGAGACGCCGCCTCTGATGTGCTTGGTTTCACTCGACCACCACAACGAAACCCCTGGTTCGACGACGAGTGCCGGCAAGCACATGCAGCGAAACAAGAGGCATACAAAGCGGCGCTGCAAAGAAGAACTAGAGCTGCTCGTGAGCTCTACGCGCAGAAAAGAAGAGACGAACACCGGCTTCTCAGGAGAAAAAAGAAAGAGCACGAGAAGCGCGCGATCGAGGAAATAGAGAGATGCTACAGCAGGAATGAGGTTCGGAAGTTTTACCAAAGGGTAAAAAGAACCTGCCAAGGCTACAGAGCCCGAACCGAAGCCTGCAAGGACGAACAAGGGAACATCGTAGTAGAATCGCAGTCGATGCTGAGGATATGGAAGAACTACTTCTGCAGACTGTTTAACGGCGATGACGAACTAAATCCCGCTGTCAGGCAGAATGAACCATTCAACCTGGACGATGAAGACCAACAATTCCGTCCACCCGACCTGGACGAAGTGAAGATAGCGATATCTAAGCTTAAGTCCAACAAAGCCGCTGGAGCAGATGGCCTAACCGCCGAGCTATTCAAAGCAGCAGGCGATGACTTGGTTAGGAGCATGCACCAACTCATCTGTAAAATATGGTCGGAGGAAAGTATGCCCGATGAATGGAACCTTAGCATTGTTTGCCCGATCCTCAAGAAAGGAGATCCTCTGAACTGCGCCAACTACAGAGGTATTAGTCTTCTTAACATCGCCTACAAGATCTTATCTGCCGTGTTGTGTGAACGCCTGAAGCCTTTCGTCAACAACCTGATTGGTCCCTATCAGTGTGGCTTCAGGCCAGGAAAGTCTACCATCGACCAAATATTCACACTGCGGCAGATCTTGGAGAAAACCCAGGAAGTTCAAATCGATACCCACCACCTTTTCATCGATTTTAAGGCCGCCTATGACAGCATTTATAGAGACGAGCTATACAGAGCCATGTCTAGTTTTGGCATCCCTGCCAAACTCGTCCGTTTGTGTAGGATGACAATGGAGAATGCACGCTGCTCCATCAAGGTCGCTAAAGAACTCACCGAGACCTTCGATGTCAAAAAAGGATTTAGACAAGGCGATGCGCTGTCATGTGACTTCTTCAACATCGTTCTTGAAAGAATAGTGCAAAACTCAAACGCTAACACCAGAGGCACTATCTTTCAAAAGTCCGTCCATCTGCTCGCCTACGCCGACGATATCGACATAATCGGGAGAACGCAGCGTGATGTCACTGGCGCGTTCGTGAGCATTGAGACGGAGGCGGCAAAGATGGGTTTGGCGGTCAATGAGGGCAAGACAAAGTATATGCTGTCATCGAGAAAGGACACCCAACACCGACGTCTTGGACAGAATGTCAGTATAGACAGATATAACTTTGAGGTGGTAAAGGACTTTGTCTACCTAGGCTCCGCTATGAACTCAGACAATGACACCAGCGCTGAGATTAAGCGAAGAATAACTCTTGCCAATCGCTGTTTCTTTGGGCTAAGAAAGCAATTGAGTAGCAAAGCCCTCTCTCGAACAACTAAAGTGACCCTTTATAAGACCTTAATCATCCCAGTCCTACTTTATGGTGCAGAGGCATGGACTCTATCAAAAGCGGATGAGCTTACTCTTGGTTACTTCGAGAGGAAAATTCTTCGAGTAATTTTCGGTCCCGTCTGCATAGACGGTGAATGGAGGAGGAGATACAACGACGAACTGTACGGGCTGTTCAGCGACATTGACTTAGCCAGAAGAGTTAAGGTCCAACGACTGCGGTGGCTGGGTCATGTAGAGCGAATGGACGTGAATGCTCCGGCCCGGAAGATCTTCGAATCCACACCGGAGGGACGGCGCAGTAGAGGAAGACCGCGACTCAGGTGGCGCACGCAAGTGGAAAGGGACCTTAACCAACTTAGCGTGCGAAACTGGAGACAGCTGGCCAAAGATCGTGCTGGCTGGAGACGCTTGTTGGTTGAGGCCCAGGTCCACCCCGGACTGTAGCGCCACTTTAAGTAAGTAAGTAAACCAGAAATCCGAATTTGTAAATAGTATGTCAATGTCAATGTCACAGCTGACGACAGACTAAAAACTCAAAATGCACCATGGTTGGTTTTTGGACTGAAATCCATATCAATGTGAAGGAATTAATAAATTGAAAATATTTCTATGTTCTAATGATCCCTTTCGATTGCTAAAGTGTATGACAGCTGTCAAACACTTTGATTTGACGGTCATACAACACAGTCGATAGGCATAATGAAACGAATGCTCTGCTAAAAACATTCAATTAGCACTTGTTGTCAAGTCTGGTCGACCGTCGACTATTCATTGTGACGTGACTTTGTTGATGAGGCGTTGGAGAACAAATAAATTGGTTTTGTTATTTGGAAGGAAATCTTAAATGTCACAAATTGCTTGCAGATAGGTGTTAAAGTAGTACTTAAGTTGTTATAAATTGTAGTCGCTCTAAAACAATTAATTTGTGCACAATTTGTTTACAAAGACATGAAAAATAACATTCAAACTTTCTTTTTTATAGAATCCTGAACAGTTATAAGACAGTTTGGTTCTTTTCAGAGGTCCTGTTCGGTCTAGAACTCTAGAGAGGCTGGTTGAAAAAAGAAAATGAAAATCCTCAATAAAATTGCTTAGTAGTAGTAGGAGTAGGTAACTCTGAGCGAGGTGTTGGAGAAGGGACCTACAATTTTATGCCGAGTCCGAACGGCTGAATTGAGAAGCTTTTTCAGAACAGTTATATTCTCGGATGTTTGTTCGCGAGAAGTGGCGCAGTGGAAGAAAACCTTAAGATGTAATTTGTGTTTTTTCCGGGAGGATTGAACCTGGGACTCCCCGCACAGCAGTCCAGCACACTACCCACTGAGCCACTGCGCCCACAGTTAATAGTAAAGCTTAAAATTGACCTAAGGATAGTGTTGCTTATTTTAACATAACTGTACTTTTTATATACTTTCCTCGGGTTTTACCGCCTTATTAATAAACGCTACATACATTTTTATCAAATAGTTACACAACTTTCTATCTGACGTTTGCTGGTTAACTATCATGTAGACATTTGCCAGTGCCAGTTTGCAAATAAACGACACTTTAAGCAGTATCTCAATTTATAAGATTTCTGTCAGTTCAAATATTAGCCCAGACTAAAAAATTCAGTTGTCAAAAATTACCCGTTGTTGAAGCTATATTCCAATTTTATAATTTGCCCTAAATGAAAACAAAGTTTATTTATCTGTGATGCTAAAATTTTAGCACATCGAAACTTAAAATCTCATGCAAATGTCAAAATTTAAATCTGTGACCCCATTCGCACAGAGTCCTTAATCCAAGTTTTTAACGAGGCATTCACGTCATACTTAAATTAAGTTCGCATTACTCCCAACCGAGACTTTCTTCTTTCTCGCATTACCCTGATTTCGCTTTCATCAATCTTCACTGAATTAGAGAATCCAAAATCTGTCGGCACAATTACGTGTAAAAAATTTTAACATGAATACCAGGACCAAAACAAATTCTACATAGGTGAACAGAATACACGCGTCATTTCGAAGTTTTATCGTTTTTATAAGACGAAAAAAAAAAAACAACTCATTCTGAATTCTATTGAGAAAAACCATTCATAGAGAAAAAATCAAATAATGTTGTTATTTCATCCCAAAATACGTATCTGACGGAATGATCGGGATTATCGAATTAAATTGATTGCAAAGCCGAAAAACATTCAATCGCCCTAAGCGGCACTGTCCATCCATTCACAAAACCAGCTCATCCCCACATTACTCGTACTTGGCTTGGTTATCGCTGAATTAATTAAACAGGTTCTAATTGCCTGACTTGACGTGGTCATTTCTTCTTTTGCTGCGCATCAATTTAAATTGCTCAATCCAAAGATCTGTGATTATTTTTTTCTATATAGTAAAACCAACTTATAGACACACCTCCTAATTTATATCACTCTGTCGTCGTGGGTGTAATCAGTCAAACCGCTCTTTGGTTTAAAAAAATCTCACCTGGTAAGACCTTGAAGTGCAGCCGTGCACTCGCTGCCGTTGCTGTCATTCTTCTTTGTTTTTGTTTTGTCTTTTTCCCTTTGCACACGTTTTGTAATCACTTGTGGTATTCGTTTTGAATATTTTCCACCTTCTTAATTGCATGCACACGATTTGTTTGGGTGTTGGTTATTAATTATAATGTCTTGCAAAAAAAAAAAAAATATACTTGAATCTGGTTTTAGCTGGTTTGTCAAAGATCGCCAAAAGAGCCATCTAGTTAACATTAGTTAGATACAAATTATTATATCTTCTAATCAATTTTACAGACTCGTGCCGCGACAGTATTTACTCAAAATAGGGTATGCCTAAAAAAACGACGATAATTTAAATAGCTAACGGTGACCCAGGACCTTTACCTAAAATATTTTTAAAATTGAGAATATTCTTCGTGACGGTAGTGACTTTTTTTTTTGACATAACAAAATAGTAATGTTTCAGTATAGCAGACGTTTTTAGGGTATGCACTAACGATTGGTTAGTTTTTGTTTTGGAAAGCCCCAGACATCCCAGTCCCAGACTTGGTTTCATTTTGTTTTTATTGAGGACATGCTAAATATTTTATTTGCGTTTCTTATGCAAACAAAATAAAAAATGTTTTCTTAAAAAAAGAAATGGCGTTATAAAAGAAATTTCGTAGCATGGGTGTCACATGCTGTAATTTTCCGATCGACTTTGATAGACTGTTAATTATTCTAAAAATAAAAGGTGGTGTAAGAGCCGACTTAATTTTTATGTCCATCAATATTTGACTGGGAGTGAGGGTGTGCGTGTGTCACACGCGTGCCAAAAACGTTAAGAATAGATTTGTTTTTGTTTTGACTTTTAAGAGAGTCACTTCAGTTGGGTCGTCGTTTATATTTTGAAATTCCTGCAGTGATTAAGTTGGAGATCGGAAGGGGATTTACCATTGAAGTTTTGAACAATCTGGTGGCCTCTATAATAATACAATGGAATTAGTATAGTGTTTAAAAACTAGATCGAAATTATTTAAAAATTGGAATGTCAGTGTTGCTTCTCCATCTTGCGTTCAGTTTCTGCTGGGCACCTATTGGACTTAGGCATAGTAATACCGCATATTAAATTGACTTACCAAGCAGACAATATCTTTAGGGTCCGCCATATTGTACAATTATTTGGGCTTAAGTTAGTGTCAAAAATGGGCCATTAATCCTCATATCATGCTCTCGATATGTAATTTGAGGGTATAGTCGCACATTTGCTTAGCTGGATTACTCTCACCAATTCAGCCTTTACATTTGAAAAATTAGCAATCATACGATTCCAAAAACAATTAATATTTGTTAGAATAGAAAAGTACGCGTTCTGACATATAAACAACAATCACAAATTAATTCCGCATGTATCGACATCTGATATGTATCACAAGGTACTGCTGAAAATGAGTGCCAGCACTGACATCTAGCACTCGTGAACGTGACATTTGCCACAAATATAATACCTAGTAATATTCAAACTAAATACTCGTGGGCACGCAGGCACTTTAAATTTAGTTGGATGGAAGGTAGATTTGTGAAGATTTGAAGCTGTACGATTGAATGTCTGGTTATCCAGATGACATTCTCGAATATTCCCTTGTTAATTTATTCGTTTCTTCTCATTTAATTCGTTAATAGATGACAGCCAATTCTACTTTAATTTGTATTCAAAATTCAATACTTTCTAAATTATGTCAGTTTGACAGATATTAACATTTGAATTGAACTGAACATTTGCGAATAATTTCTCTTGAGATTTTAACTACAAAATGTTATAAATCACAAGAAGTAAATAATCTAATGACAAATATTTTGTTTACTCAATTGTAATGGAGGCGCTTAGTGCCTGTTTTAATTAAAATGTATTTCACACTTTTGAGATTCACACTGAGTATTCGAAGTAAAAGTGACTTGGAGGAAACCCATTTTGAAGGCAACTTCATGTTGACACCGTTCTGCTTTAAGTTTTATCCTGACCCTGATACAGCCTGAAATGGTTTGCAAGTGATGATAACCAAGCACACTCCAAAATATTCCATTTTATCACAATTGGTTGCATATTTTCAGGATAGAGAGCAAGCTCACGGTGCCATAAAATAAAGTCTTATGCAAAAAGGTCCAAAACGTACATATTCCTTACATATTCCACTGTTTATGCATTGTGGATTTTATTTCCACTTCGATTTGGACTTTATAGAACTTTCAGAAGTGAATAACACATAGAATAACAGCTATGTTCCAGAAATCGAGTGAAATCAAAATTGCAAATCGAGTGAATTCGTTTTCAGTGTTGTGCATTTCGAGCGATCCGAAATTTTTTCGAAATCACAATTTCACTTTGTCTCAATTCCGAAAATTTTGAAATCGAAATCGAATACAGTGAAATGTAGAACACAAAAATTCATTTCCGATTTCATTTGGAGTGAAAGGGAAATGTTGAACCTAGCAGTAAGGAACAAAATCGTAACAAAAGTTCGAAAAAAATCTGAATATCGTATTTACAACCACACGACACATGAGTCGTATACGACGAACGTCAACGGGAATAAGGGGGAATTATACAAAAATGTACCTATACATGCAAATCACATTGACATACTCTATTGACCGGCTCTCCTTTTAAACAATAATCGAATAATACATTTCAGGTAATAAAAGCCATTCACTACCTTAACCTTGGATGACGTTACATTTCGTTCTAACTTTTCCTTAAGATATATTTTAAAGCCATAAGCGCCCTGACCCAATGCGATTGTGTAACCGTCAGTACGGCTGTCATTACCGATCAGTTCAAACGCTAAGTCTGTCTGTCACCTAGTTACACTATTTGATTTCCTCTCGCTTGCCATGTTTGTTTTGTTTTCCACTGTTATTTTGTTTTTCCGCTATCGCTGATCAAAAAGTACGTACGACTGACACTGATGTTAGCGCGCGCGTGAGCGAGACATACAGAGTTCTTGTCAATAAACAATGCCAATCACTTTTCCAGAAATTAAGCTATATAGGTATGGATCGTCTGATCACGATCAAGAGCAACGCCAGCTAGATCTCTGGGACAAGCGCTTGGCTGCTGGCTGGCTAATATACGTGTACTTATAGCCATATGCAGCCGACTATACGTGTCGACTCACAAAAGCGAGCTCCATAAACAATGCCAATATCTTGAATTCCAATCGAAATTGCTCACCGCAAAACAGACAGAGAAAAGGAAACACAATGCAGCCAATTGACATCATTATCATGAGCCAAAGTTAAATAAACCAGAAAACAGCAGCGACAACAACGGCTCAAATAAAAAGGAAGGCAATAAAAATTACAACCAGTGCTTGTATGCAAAAAAAAAGCGCTACAACTGCAGCACCACTCCACCAGGTAATAACTCCAAATGTGAACCATTGAGGAACGGTGATGACGGCTGTGCAGTTCAGCGCAGCCTCGCGCAAAATCTACTCGCACCGCTTCAAGTTTAACAGAGAGCTATACACAAAGCAAAAAAAGAAAATGTGCGCGCGCACTTGCAGATACACATACGCGCAGCACACATGGAGTTATTGCGCCATAACCTTACCACCATCACACGACTCACTAAGCCCGACTTCAGAGTGTAAGCCAAGGACAGTCAGTCCGGCTTACACTTTTGGTCTGGTTCATAAAACAATCCAACCGAACCGAAACTACACTGTTGCACATATGAACGAAAAAGTGTGCTACGCTGCCAGAGACTGTGTTTGGTGGCTTGGGGGTTCCTTGCATGAAAATGTATGTTGCACTTTAGTGCAAACGAATTGAACTTTATTTCGAATACGGTTTTGACGCCGATGAGGAGGCAGTGGTCGGCGCGCGGGACATGGAAGGAGAATAAGTTGGCGATTTTTTATTTGTTTTTATTTTTTATTTTTGTGCTTTTGCAATTGAAAGAAGAATATTGAGCAACATTATGCTGTTGATTGCGTTCTTTTATTTTTTATTTTTTTCTGCGATGATGAGGATGGTGTGGTGGCAAGACATTGTCTGGGTTAGAATTTGAAACGTTGGAAATAAGACAGAAACTGGTTTCACAAACGCGAGTTTTTATTTTTTTTTTTAGCGTTTTTGCAGGTTTTCTTGGCTTTGTCCTTGTTCGGAAGTGAAGTTATGACAAGTGTGTTGAAAGGAAGATTTTTCTTTTTGTAATAAATTTCGTAGGCAATTGCATCTTGGTGAATTCTAGTATAACTTAGCACACACCAACTATTATGTGACATTTAAGTTTGGCTTTCGAAATTAGCATAGGTTGCTATTGTTCTCAAACTAATCTAAACTAAATTAGAGTACTATAATGTGCCTTTTTGTAACCAGGTCTCGTGTGACCTGGTTTGTCCTAATTGTTGAAGATGTGATACAGTCCGTATTTTTACCCAAACTTTGGAGTTAAGAAAACAGATAAGATCTTGTATCCCTTTACCCGTTAATATCATTGAAGAATGGTTGGAATGGACCCAACTGATGGTCTAAGTGAAGTTGTGGGACCCGCCAAAAGATCACCCATTTAGTTACCTAGTGCGCGGATTCTAGCTTTTTCTAGTGCTGGATATTAGGAAAGGAACAGAGGGTTAGTTTTTCTGCATTTCCGCAACGCTCAGTTAGACAGTTGACGCCGAATCAAATTCCAGGTTCACTTTCTGACAGGGGAAAACAATCAAATGTATTCCCAAAGATGAAGATCATTGACTGTCAGAACTCAACCCTTCAAACAAACCACTTTCTTTTTTTTGTTGTATTAGGAAACATTCCACTAGAGTACTGAGACGCAAAAAGTCCATTGTACTACCAGAAAACAAATGCAGTATCAGCACTCACTACATCAACGCCAAAGATGCATGCGTTTAGTCTGCTTACATCCTGAAGAGCCTTACAATTGTGCTCTTTAAAACCCAGACGCCAATTGAGGCCTTGATGATTGAGGACGCAGGAAGACCCAGCCCTGGTTCTGGTCTAGAGAAAGTATCCTCTGAACCTTGCTTAGCAATCTCATTGGATATCGCATTTCCCGCCATTTGGGTATGACCTGGTACCCAGACAAGAATCAAAAAGTTAAGACTTTTTACATTCCCGAACTATTTTGCAACGTTTAACACTGTTGAGCAAAGCCTTAAGCACAGTTTGACAGACGCCGACCCCGCCACCAATTCCTAAGAATATATTCCGCAACCATTGCGATAGCATAGATTTTCGCTTTAAAAAGAGATGTATGCTTGCCTAATGATTAGTAAAGTCTAGTGTTGTCTATTTCCACGAAAACAAAAAGGAATCTGATGATGAATTAGTACTGTAATTCGAAATAGCTATAATTCCAACCGAAGTGTTTGTTAACAAAGTTGTTGTTCTCACAAACAACACAACAACAATGATAAGCTTGACACAATTTCCTAACAGAATTAGGCCAGGGACTGCTCCCGAACTTAGGCGAGATACATTGTTACTCCTAGCTTTCTTTCATTAGAAAAATTAAGCTTCATTTCAACAAGAAAGAAACCTTATTTGTCATGATTTGCCTTATGGTTTGTTCACATCGATCATAATTAAAAAATTTCGATTTTCAACTCATCTCTATTTAAATTGGTTTTCAATTAGTGTTAACGTGTATCAATTGAATATTGAAACTGTAATGACCAATAAAAATATATTATTTACATAGAAAAATTGATTACCAACTTGTTAACGTCTGACATTTCTTCTTTTTGACATCTGCAAATAACCAATAACTTCAAAAATGGAAAACAACAGTTCAATTTCACTTAACGTCACAATTTAGCTCAGCGTACCTATTATAATGACATGCAATGAACTAGATGAACTTTATACCTTTATCTTTTTATCATCAATAAATTACTTTAATCACAGTGATCTACTACAATCAAGCTTTCACTAGAAAAACAAAATATTTCTAATTCTTCCTTTGAAATGTTTTTCCATTCGATGCGCATATATTTTACTAAACAATTCATATTTACTCCATAAGAATACACACGCAAGTGGAAACCGACAAAGACATAACTGTCACACGTGTGTGACACTTTGACATATTTCTAATAGCAAACTGTCACGCTATAAGTGCTGACACTTCTCAGAAGTCACCTTATGTCATTTTGACCTCATCAAAAAGCACGTATATAAATTATTGACTATTGTCAAACTATGAACACTATTTTTTTCTACTTGTTAATTCGGATTTTGTAAAACGAAGAAGATTATAGATTGTCAGTGGCCACGCGAATTTTTGTAAGCTCTTCAATGTCAACATTAATTCCAATGTGGCTTTTACTCACAGAAACCATGTTTTAATTGCGATGTTGAGAAATTAATTCGTCTAATTACATTTACATTCCTAAAAATGTGTTTTCTTTGACAGTTTGAAGACGACACTATGTAGATGTCAGTTAGGCATATTTGCCAAGGCAAATTTAATTTTTTTCCTCTGCTATCTACGACGCCACTTGAAAATTACTTAATCCATGATAAATAAAATAAAATGTCATCGGTAAATATATTTTTGAAAATCAAATTTTCCACAGAAATTCATTTCAATCATGGAAATGGAAACAATTGCGCTGGTGAGGTCATAACCCAATTTAACCCCTTTTGACAGCTGCAGCAGTCATGTCATCCGTAGTTTGGCCCCATTTATCTCCCTCTGACTGTCACTGCATCACAATTGCGTAGGTACACAAAAAAATAAGAGAATTTCTCTGCTAATTGCATAATTCTCTGTATGTGACTATACTAAAACGTTACAAAGGAGCAATGACATTTCATGTCCCAGCCCCTCACCTTCGACGCAACGCAACGGTGTGAATCTAATTTAAACAGGATACGAACAAAATTGCTTGAAGCACAAAAAAAAAACGCCCGGGCACATCCTTTGGATGGTAAACTCCTGCTCTCAGACACAATAGCTTCCATTTGCACCAAAGTGAACTGAAACCATTCTAATGCATCCAATGCGCAGAAAAATAGAGAAGGAAAACCCGTCAAAGAACAATTGCATATTAGACCTGCTGTGTAGAGTAAGAGAAAAAGGGTGTGTGGGATGACAGGTTCAACTTCTTTGTTCTCGAGCTTCCCGCCCCGAACAATACACATACTCGCCGCCGCCGCCGCGCCATCTCGACATACCATGGCGATGGCACACCGTTCAATGACACTTTCACTCCCGACTCCGATCCGAAGTTGGAGGAATTGCTGCAGTCTCACATCAGCGAGAACATAAAAAAAAAGATACCATCTGTGATGTGGGAGCTATGCTGCTGTTGGAGTGGATGGCTGGCTAATGCACCACTATACGGTCGTCGGTCCCCCGTTCTTATCCAAATTATGGAAGAAATGCTGAACATAATTTGAAGTTCTGCGTGTTTTTTCTGTTTTGTACGGTCGCCGCTTCCCGAACAGACTTTATGATGGCATTTCGTTCGTTTAGTAATCTTTATTGTTCGTTCCCCCCTTTTTTTTTATCTTGGAACGACCTACGATGAAGCGCACATAGAGTGAAGGATGTGCGCTGCGCGTGGGGAACATTTTATGTGACCATTGCACCTCGTTGGGAGGAGATTAGTTTTTATCAGCAGAACTGATTCAGCATATCGATTGAGAGAGAGAGAGGTTGAGTCTCGCATCGGGATAGTGAAATATATTTTATTAGATATGCGGGGTGTACATACATACACACTTGCTTGTACTATACGTACGTACGTGTGGGTGGGAAACCAAAATGTTCTGTCAGTTGTCAGATTTATAGAATATATTGATATTGTACAAGCTGCGATTTATATTTATTGCGTTTTAATCTAGGTTTTGATTTTTGTATTAATAAATGTATATTAAACAGGTCAAAGCGACAGCGAAGTGGACAGGTGTTAGTATGTCACGACCATTTGCGTGATCTGCTAGTAGGACTTTGATCAAAAATACCACGCAAAGTGCATGCATAGCAGTTAAAAAGTGGGTGTCAAAATGTTATCGAAGTGTCACTTTCACAAAATATGTTATTGAACATGTGGTCTTATGTGAGGATTTAAAAATAAGACTTAAATGTGGCTTATTTTATTATTAATGGGCATAATTTACTCAGCTTTAAGTCAGGTTATATTCGTACGTCGCAATTAGCACACACATTGGTTATATAACGAACCGAGTTAGCTGTATTATAAATAACCGGGCAATTATTTAGCCAGCCACTGGAGCTTACCAATCTTATGTCAACTAGGGATAACGCAGGACACTCGTATTAGTGCCCAAACGCGTGAAAACAGCCACAAATCGGCCAGAGCAGAAAAAGCGCGTACTGCCTAAAGCTCCACAACCCAACCGTTCCCATGAATAACTGGAAAGTAATTAAGGTTGAGGAACCCCACAACAATACCCTATCGTTCCTGTTATTGATAACCGAAGGCAGCGCTGATCTGATCGAGAAGATTGCCTCCAGATTACTATTTAAAAAGCACTTTGAAGTAGAATTCCCTTCAAGATCAGACTGCCTGGACGGACGGGCGAACAGGGACCCGAACTTAACAATCTACACACACGGTTCAAAAGCATCTCAAAATCCTTTAGGTTCCCGGACTCAGCCAGTGTGTTTCAGGGGGAAATACTTGCTGTCCGCGAAGCCTGTCGCCTATTCAAACTACACACGGACAAGGCAAAAGATAGACATATTCATTGACAGTCAAGCTGCGATCAAAGCTATCGCCTCAGTCAATAGGCGTATTTTTTTGAGAATCTATAGCTAGCTCACTTTTACTTTTACATGCAAAACTTTTATACTCACTTTTGTTTTTGTTATACTCACTTTTGGTTTTACATGCAAAATTGTTATACTCACTTTTGGTTTTTTTATACTCACTTCCCAAAAAAATACGCCAAATATATCCTCAAAATTAGTATTAGAATGTCGAGAGGACCTGGCCTCGCTTGATCAGTTGAGGATTACCCTAATCTGGGTTCCAGGCCAGATATGGAAAGGAACAGGCTGACGAGCTGACCAGGCGAGTCTCAAATTGCATCACATCCAGAAGGATGTGGCCAAATTATAGCAGGGAAAAAACAACCCACCTCCTGAGTAACAACCAGGTCAAATGAGTTGTAGTAACAAAACGGTACTTAGTGCTATACTTGGGTTTTCTAATTAACCGCCACACCTACCTACCTACCCACATAGGGATCACTAGGGCAATGAGAACGACACCAATTACTGGACTGAAGGCGATTCTTAATCTGCTACAGCTGACAAAAATCGGCTGTCAAAAGTGCCCTGAGAATCACCCGAACAGTCAGTTGGAATTTAACTTTATGCACCTCTTAAAACGCCTTTACAGGAAAAGGATTAATATGTCCATAGTATCTGATTTAAATAAAACAGCTACATTTTGTCAAAAAAGGATCGTTTCCATTGTAACATGTAAACAAAAAAAGACATTATTAGTATGTACCACGCATTCACAATTTTAAAGCAAACTGCAAACAAAAAACCCCTCCTGGCTATTTCTATCAAACTTGTAAAACAGTTATCAACTGCCACATAACTATAGATTTCAAAATAAACCATTCGAAAATTTTATGAAATTTTGCTCAATGAATCATTGTACGAAATCAATCTAGCGCAATGATGACACAACAGTCATTTGACAATCGAGCATCGCGATTCTTGGAATACCATTGGAATAATTAAATACATTTCTCCTAAACTATTTTATTACTGTGAACCTTCTTTATCTATTAATTAACGCAAACAATAACCAAAATCGATTGCATTCAAATTCCAATCAAGTTCAGCTGCATAGCGCGGAATTCCTATTTGGTTAATTATAGTGCATCACACAAAGTTCTTTAGGTTTTTTTATTTATTTTATTTGACTTTTTTTTATGCACTTTTCCCCGCATCTGTGCTATTTTGGTGGCATGTCCGCCAAACAGCTGTGGGTATTATAAACATTTTCATATTCATCGTGATTTCAAAATAGATTAATGGCGATTAAAATTCGCATATTAAAATTCCTTTATGACTCGTGATTATTATTGTTGTTATAAGGAATCGAATTCGTCCAATTGAAATGACAAAATTGGTTTTAAACCTTTCAAATGTGTAAAATTATGTCAGGAATCCATGTAATGAAGAATGCACGATTTTGAAATAGTTTTAATAAAGTTGATTTGGTGAAATGTCCAGAAATGGTTTTAATTGAAATTGTAGTAGAACAAAATGAAAATTATAGTTAAGGAAGGCTCTAATCAAACTCTAAAAAAAAAAACATTTGCTGTTTTCTTTACTGCTGTTAGCAAGCATCTCTAGGCAAATTTTTAATTATGCCCAATTTCGTTTTGACATAATAATGGGTTACAAAAATTGCGCTATTGTGAATAGAATCAATTCAAAGTCGAAAATAAAACCATTTATGTAGTAGATATTCTTTATTTTGAATTTTATGCTTAAAGACAAGACTTATTCGTGTAGCGCGGGCCTGATAATCATTTTGAAGATGACCTTAAATTTAAGGAACTCTCAAAAGTAATATTTTTAATACAAAATTAGCTATTGTGACCTAAAATAAACTCAAGGTGAATATTAAAAAAAATATTACTATCTACGCCGGTATCCAACAATCATTTATTTGCACACTTATTATTTTTAGTGTCCAAGTTAAATTATACAAAATCACAATTGCGAAATTTCACATACAATATTACCTATTGTGAGCTATAAAATATGTATTATTTATCTTCGTAGCAAAAATTATAACTTTTAAATGAATAAAAATATGATTACAATTTCTTCTCTGCTTGAAGCAAATTTTCTAAATCCATAAAAAATATGCCCTAAAGGACGATAGAGTGACTTTTATTTTAACATCCACTATGACATTGTAATTTCGAAATCCGTTAACGTTGTCTTCTTAATGATTTTCTCATCAATTTGTATACTTCTTTTTTGAAAAAGAGCTTCAAAAAATTAAAATGCTACCGCAGTAAGGTCATAATAATAGGTCTGTTTTTTTCCTCACCCATCTCAGTGAAGTAAAGTAAAGTAAGAAAATGTGCAAAAAAACAGTCCCCAACCACTTTTCTGAACAGTCGGTCTTACCCCTGAAAAGTTAACAGCTGGCATTGCTGTCAAAATGGCCATCAATGAAAAATTCAATTTCAAAATCAAAATCCTTCTAGAAAAATGAATAATTAACCTTTTAGCGCAAAAAAAATAATGATTATCAATTTCTACAGAATATTTACTTTTTCTGTTTACTTTTTTTCTCTTCCTGGCGTCTTGTATGGTCAAAATAATATCACAAATTAATTGCCAAAGAAAAAAAAACAAAAACATTCGTGGGTGTGTTTATTAGGTGAGCCCTAAAGTGAAGAACGTGCTAATTCTGAGATTCGATCGAATCGAGTATTCCTCGAATTTAAAACTTTCAATCGAATGAACTTCTCACAATCTAAGTTTTGAAGGAAAGAAGGTCATTACCAAATGATTTAATTGTATGAACTTTATTTTCGAAATCAGCTGTATAAATATTTCACTGTCGATTGCGTTGGTTTTGACTGTAATTTGAGAAAGGATGGGTTTATTTACACATTCTTGGAGGAAGAATAGATCAAATTGAACAGAAAAAATGCAATAAAAATTAAATAAATGAGCACTTCAAATCGTTTTGGTTTGTTCATTTTGATTGTGACATACGATTATTTACATTTGAAATTTTTTCTCCATAAGACGAACAAATGTTGCTTCCAATTTTATATGTTTTATGTAAATTTCACTATAAACATTGCTTAAATAAAGACTTAGACCACAAATTTTCAGTCAAAAACTCATAACATTTAACTCAATGCAATCGAAAATGAGAATGTGCGAAGAAATGAACAAAAAAAATCCCCATAGAAATCAAAATTTGGAATGTCAGTTGGCTAAGATCGAATGACTTTCACTTAAAAAAAAAGAGTAGCTATGTAAATAATACTTAACCTTTATTACATACTTCAGTTAAAAAATCAACAGGGAAAACAAAATGGGAGGATTTGCTATTTATTATCTACAAAAAATGTATCCCATAATGACATATCAAAGATAGTTTTCAATTATTATAAGTCTATGTGTATATATATGTAATTATATTTTGTAAACAAAATGCAACTTAAATAAAAACGGAAAATATTTAGTATTTTATTACTTTCCGTAATATTCAGTTGTCATTTTTAAAGTTGTTTAAAATATGCAATTCCTTATATGTACATTTACACCCACCACAGCCGACAAAATAGTAGGTATCATAAAAGGAGACACTCTGTGAACAGATCCAAATTACACAAAAATGTGCTCCCCTGGTGTTCAGAATTGAAGAATACTCCAAAGTTGGTCCTGCTGGAAATGAATAGCTTGTGTGAATCTCAGTGGTGTCAAATTGAGTGCAGTTGTTGTAATTGCGTGCTGAAAATCCTACTTCACTTTACTTCACTGAGATCGATGTGCAAAAAAACAGACCTAATATAGGAACCCTTTGGGGTATAGGAATATTCTGCTCTATCTGATATTTTAAAATAAAATTTCCTTTTATGGCCAAAGTAAGCACTTAGGCGGCTCTCAGATTGAGGCAACTGCCAATTGATTGAGCAATCAGCAACATTTTTCGTTCGAGCGATATTTAGTTGCTTTAATGTGAGACCTCTAATTTAATTCAAAGTAAAATAAATGTGAGCGATAATATTGCCTTTTTGCTATTGCCAGTTGCTTATTGAATGTTGCCTCAATGTGAGAGCCGACTTAGAAGCTATTTAGGGACATTCGAACTTCAAAAGCGGGAAAAGGGGGTCACAGCTTGTATGAGAAAAATTCTTATTTTTTATACGATCGACTTCAAACTCGGTTTATGTATTCTACAAAAAAAATAAAGAAAACGAATTTCTACGATTTTTGAAATTTATCTTGGAGCCCGAGTTATTGGCGACTTAATATATTTCATATCTCAAGTCATCTCATGTATAAAATAGTTTCTCCTGACTGATTAGTGATTCCTTCTTTTGGTATATTCCGAACATTCATCCAATTATTTTGGTATTTTAAGGGAAGAATAAGATCGCGGATACAAGCTGCCGAAATGAGATTTCTCCGTTGTATTGCTGGTGTGACCCGTAGAGATCGCATTAGAAATACCAGATTACGTGAGGAACTCAATGTCGAGCAGCTACTTCTCCGGACGGAGCGGTCCATGCTTTGGTGGTTTGGTCATGTTAAACGCATGTCCCCAACCAGGATCCCACGACGTGCTCAAGGTTGAGATGGTTAGATCAAGTCCATAATCTCTCCTATACCCGTATAGGGATTGCCCTTCATGATTTAGAGTCAATGGCGGAGAATCGAGAGCTATGGAGGGTCCATTTGAGCACCCTACACCCGCGACCCACTTAATGAACAAGCGGATAAATGAATGAATGAGGGAATTCCTATTGAGCGACGTGCCACGCTGTAATCAATTTTAGTATTTAAAAAAAAATATTCTGCTTAATATTCTGTTTAATAATTTTTTTTATTCTGTTTAATATTTTTTTAAAGTTTTAAAAGAAATCTTGTACTTCATCTGAGACAGTCAGATGTTTCAGACTTCATAAATTTGAAACATTGGAAGCATTTTCAAAAAGGGTTCTGGTTATAATATTGATATTGAAGTATAAATTTACACGCTCCGCTCTTGATTTGATCCTTTTGAAAACTAAAACAATAAATAAAAGAATTCTTCTCAATAATAGTCCTTTATATCGCCAAAAGTGTGTTTACAAAACTCTTAACGTTTAGGAGTGGGAGGAATTTACTCAAAAAGGGATGTGAATCTGTTTTTTTTAACGTATTTTATTTGATATAACAACAACGAGTTTCGTTTTTTTTAATAAGCTTCGTACAATATATATCTTGGTGACCAAGGTGTAGTGGTTAGAGTCATTGCTTGTGACCCGAGTGGAGTTGGTTCGAGCCCCGGCGGGGGACAGGAATTCTCTCCCACCGACCATAAAAGAGAATCGAATAATATCAAAGTCTCTCCACCACTACACACCACAAAAAAGGGGTGTGGTAGTACAATGGACCGAGATTAGTCCGAGTGCTCCAGGATTTGGAATCTCCTTTTCGCCGAAGAGTGCAAAAAATTCAAACTCAACTTTTTCACATGGTGTAAAAAATAGCTAAGTTCGAAAATGCTGGCTTTAAAAAAAAAAACGCTAATCCGAAATGACATGGAGCTTGCATTAGCACTTCCCTAACGATATTTGTCTTCAGCATCGTGTAAATTATGACATGATAACGAGCAAACGACCGTAATGAAGATGAAAACGTAGATACCTTCTATCCTCAGTACTCTTCAATTTCGTTTTACAAGTTTCATGTTTAATCTATCATTAAGCTCTAAAACGAAAATCGATTCGTGTCCTCCCTTGCGCAACAAGTGCACAACTCTTATAGAAGATGAATAAAAAGGTCTTCAACCTTCTACGCTGCACTTGGGTACTTGATTCAGCTAGCCACACACCTGTCCAGCTGTATGTTAACATTTATTTCCTTCAACATGTTAACATGTTCAGAAATCTTGTAAAAGCCAAAGGAATACTTTTGCCCAGTTTCACCTGTGTGCTTACCACTTCTACATCTACACTCCTGCCATCAAGCAAAGAACTCTCCTAGCGATAGCCACCCTGTTTGGTTATTTTTATTTTTTTGTTCGTTTTTTTTTACGATCACCTATTGGGATGATACACGAAGCGGAAACGGACGTGCTATAAACATATGCTTTGCATTGGAGATTCGAGTGTATATCTTAAAATGTATCTTTCTGTTTTCTCCTTATGCCCGTTGTTGTGTGTTTTGTCTACTGGGGGCAAATCGCGAGTCTCCAACATGTTTGGACTTCATTGAAGGCACTCGGTAATGTGTCCAGTGTTGGGATGTGTGTAGTAGTTATAGTTACTTTTTTTGTAGCTGCCCTTTGCTGTTTGCTTACTTGTTTGCATGTTCAACATTTATAATCGTTAGTCATCCATGAAATTCGTTAATACAGACGGGTTTGAGTATAATATAAAAATTATCAACCTTAGGTTGCTGTAAAAAGCAGTGAACTCGCTTTGAGTGGTGTAAAAAGTAGAAAGACAGTAAAAGTTGACAAGTTGATTTTTCGTTTTTTTGGTATCTTTAAAATTTTTTACCTACATTTTCTGGTTGCTTACAACTTTTCAAGTTGGGTGGGTGTACCTACTGTTTTTTTTTATATATATTATTAAAATTTGTCCTAGTACTCGTTTATCATTCATGTCGATCATGCTTTACATCTGCCAGAGATATCTTCTTCCCAGGTGAGTTTGAGAATTAAGCTGATCGCCAGAGGCACTGTCAAAAGAAGACAACTTAGAATATGGTTTTTTACCAATACCAGTAGTGGGAAAAATAGGACTACAATAGGGTAACGAAAACTCCGTAATTAATTCAATTGCAACAAGCCGCCAGAAACCTTCCCATTCGATGCCAAAAAGCTATCACAAACTTCGCATGTTGGGTTTAATTATCTAGCCTGGTTTGATAAGAAGTAAATATAGTAAAACAACACGTTTACAGAGCACCGCTACACAGGAAATCATGAACTCTACGAGCAAAAGAGGATGGTAGAACATAATATGTTACTGGCAAAAGATAGAATTTGCGGAGAAAAAATGCTCGAAAGTTTTACCAATTATTAAAAGGAACGTATGGCAAAGCGGAAAACCCCAAACAGAGACATGTACAATACATATAGTGAAGAAAGTAGTCTTGTAGTAGAGTAACACTCGGTATCTAGGATATAGAAACACCAATTGTCCAAACTGTTAAATGGCTAAGACTAACCAGATTCCGCTGTCCGGCAGAAGCAGAACGAACCGTCCAATCTTGACCAAAGGAAGGGACGATAGCAATATTTATATTTAAACGTATAGGAAGGGAATGACAACCTACCTGAATAGCTATTTAAAGCAGCGGAATTTGGTCGGCGGAAGATATGGTTCGATTGAAGAGGAGAGACCTCCCTAACTACACCATCTGTAGAAGTCTTCTTAGCCTAGCATATAATACGTATACGATTCTATCCACAGTTCTATGCGAACTAACATTAATATGCCGCTACCATGTGCGGTCTTAGGCCCGGTAGTTCCGCAACCGAAAATCTCACTACGATAAACCCTGACATCTTTTTTTTATCAATTTCAAGTCCGTAAATCACAAATAGTCGAGCTATATTTAGTTCGATCAGTGGTAAGTGCGCTTAGCTACTGAGCGAGGGGTCCCAGGTTAGATCCCCGGAAAAACAAATAGCATCTCGTGAACGTCTGACAAACATCCGAGAGTATAACCGGAAAGGCTCGGCATAAAACTGTAGCTCAATTCCATTCGTCCTAAAAAATAAAAACTCACGCAAACGAATAGTCGTGAGAAGCTAGGTCTAGGGTCGTATGGGGACCTGTTGCGCTAACTATTGCTTTTTTGTTTTAGTTATATAGAGTCATATATTGTATTGGTGTCCCTGCCATACGGATGACGGAAAACGATCAACGATAAAAACAAATAATTAGACAAGCCGACGCGAAAATTGTGCAAAACCCGCAAGCAAGAGGCACAATTTCTATCTGTGCTACTCTTTATTAGCTGATGACTTTTGACATCATTGTCAGAACGCAGCGAACTGTCATTGGTGTGTTTGCAAATACTCGGATAGAAGTTAACAACGACTTCAAATCACAAATCAATCACAGATTTAAGGGAGAATCACAATTGAATTTTCTGAAAGCAATCCATCTTAAGCCAAAGCGGAATGCACGAATGTTCTGTCAGAATCATCTTCCTTACGTCAGTCGTGAATGAACAATTGGACGCCATTAATGTTTAACTTTTAATTATGAAAGTTACAGATTTTTGGCTTTTGACTTGTTTTGACTCTGCTGGTGTTTTTCACACGATAGATACCACAAACCAGATTCGCCTTAATTTGGATTGATTTTGATTTATTCGTATACCTTTAGTGTGAAAGAGCCTAAGCCCTATGTTTTGAAGGGCAATGTTTTAAGGTTGCAAATGCTTTAAAAGTTGTGTATCCATGACTTTTCATGCATTGCATAACACTTTGGTAGATATATTTCTGAAATTGATAGATGGCTGCAATGGACGAACAAACACACGAATATCGTTATGATTTATCTATGCATAAAATTTATAACATCCTCTCCAGGGTTGAATAAAAAAAAAATACAAAAGTGTACTAACCTCGCTTTTTTATTTGCCGTTTATTTGGAAATTTATGTACTCAACGTCAATGCCAACATTTACTTCTCCTGAAATATCCATCTGTTAGCATTTTTTTGTTTAAGCAGTTATTTTTCTTCTGTTTTTGTTTTTTTCTGTACGTCTTCATTGGGGGCACGTCTTTCATTTCCATGTGCGTTGTATACGCACTCGCTACAACTTATTTCCATATCGGGTTGTGCCTATGCCTACCTATATTTATTTTCCTGAATTCGCAAAAAATGCGTTTAAAGTCTGCTGTTGCGCAACAAAGTGCAAGTGTATGTAAATTTGTGTCTTTTATTTTCTTTGTCGACTATTTTAATTGACCCTTCACAGAAAATGCAACTTAATACCTACATACTATATATTCTGATTTATTTACATTTTTTTTTTATATTTTTCTTTGTAATCTTATCTGATTATATATATATTTTTTTTTTTGCTTTGTTTCAGGTGAGTTTCATTCTCGTTAAGAGATAAATAATTTTTCATTGGTAAGTGAGGTGTCAATGAAGCTGAAAATAGACATAGACACAAGTAAAAATAAACACTCATCTATAAGGTATGCCAAAAACTAAAATATAAAAAAGCCGGCATGATTTTATTTATTAAATAAATGTTCAGAACATCTTGTAGCACACCGGTTCCATAATTCAAAATATTAAAAACAAACACAAATAACAGCAAGAGAACACCCATTAATCGAGCGAGTCCTGCCGTTAAGTGATTAAGAGAAAGCAAGCAAATAAATTTATAAAAACCACCGCCGACCTTTACATATTTTGGCACAATCAAACGAATAATGCTTTCAAATTAATGATAAATATCTGTCAACGCAATTGCTAATATTTAGTCGAGTGGAATTTGTCATTTTAGTTAATTTTTTTTTTTTTTTTTTTTGTGGGTTAGGAGAAGTAGAACAAAATTCCAACAACAATAGGAGCAAGCAATAAATTTCTAAATATTCAAAATTCAATGTCCGCCCAAAAGCTTTATAAATTTTCTTGTTTTCCGACGACGCGACGGCGGCGACACAAAACACAAACCCACCCACATATAGGAGGTATGTAAAACAAGCGGATGTATAGGTATTGTAGGTATATATATTTTTTTTTTAAATCACCATATCAACTCAACCGAATGGAAATTAAATCAATGAAAATGAAATATTTCATAAATTGTGGATAAGAGAAATATTCCGAAAACAAAAAAATACATATTTTCGCACCACCCAGGCCAGCCACGAGCTGTTGTTATCGGGGAAACACTCGCAAGTCACCCAAATCAGTGAGAGACGCTGAACAATACTGTACCCGTGTCTGGAAAGGTTGAGGGGGAACGGTTTGACAGATTGCCGCATTCGATAAAAATTAAATTTATTTCATTGAAATCGTCTATGTAGTGTGAACGTACAAAGGCGCCTTGTAAAGCGTATCTAAACATATAGCATACCTACGCTTGGTTGATTGGAACCGTTTATAGAGTGACAGGAGTCGAAATTTTGTGCAGCGGTTGCCAAATGATAGGGCTAAAAATGATTCCTATGAAAATTATATTAAATTTTTAATAAAACTGAAAGTCAACGTTGAATTTAAGATCAACTGCTGAAACTTTTCTAACTAGCTGTCTCAATTTACTACCGACAAAAATTTGTCCTACTCATAAATATAATAAGTAATGGAAATGAAGCCGCCACGGTCGAATACGAAAACAAATGGTACAATGGACCATTTTCAACCCAAACCTCTACTTTAGATATTCTAGGTCACAATAGTTTACTTTTTTTTTTATCTAGCATTTCGCCATTGTAATATGTCCACAATAAATTACAAGTATTAAATACTTTACCGTACAATGAATATCTTCTGGGGATCCCTACGTTATCCCCTTTTCCAAAATCCCTTATTGGACATAATCTCTAATTTTTTTTCTTCTCTTTTTCCAAAATCTCGCGGGACGAAATCCCCTATGCCAAAATCTCCCACAAGCAAACTAAACTTCGCATATACCCAAATTTGCACGTACTTGTATGTATCTCACTTTTTAACACCATTTTTAGGTGTCGCGGCGACGGAATTAATAACACCAAATCTAAAAATGGGGGATTTTCTCTTAGAGTCTCTTGGAGTAAGGGATTTCAAAACAGGGGATTTTGGAGAGGGGATTTTGGAAAGGGGATTTTGGAAAAGGAGATTTCATCACCAACCCTATCTTCTGCGTTCCAACAAGATGGAAATAAAGCCGAAAAAACCTTTGCAGTTTAATACATAGTGCTGTCCCCCCTGAGACCCCCCCCTGAAACCTCCCCTGATTGGGGTTACTGTTGCAATTACAATGAGCATTAATAATAATATTCATTTCTAAGCTTTACCTTAAATATTTCGTAGGTCACAGTAGATAATTTTATATGGAAAATGTCGTCATTGTGAGTTGGTTGGTTGGTTGGTTGGTAAAATTTAGTCCGTTAAGCACTGTCTTAGAACAGGGTATATACCAGAAATATGGAGGGAGGTTAAAGTAGTTTTTATACCCAAAGCAGGGAAACAAGGTCTCATATGATGGCAAAAGACTTTAGACCTATATGTCTGACGTCATTTATTCTAAAGGCCCTTGAAAGAATCTTGGATGCTTATGTTAGAAGAAAATCTCGAACAAAGTTCCATAAGGAGATCAGTAACAAGATACTTGTTCTTTTCACTAGGAAGTACAAGATACATACCACAATTCAGTCAGCCAAAGCTAGATGGTTACCACTCTCAGAACATGCAAAATATTTTGGCATAATTTTAGATAGGAAATTAAATTAGAACTTAAATACACGGGAAAGAATAAAAAAGGCAAACAATGCACTTTTCATATGTAAAAGAAGAGCAGGCAAAACCTAGGGTTTGAAACCAACACTGATGCACTGGCTATATGTAATGAAAGTCAGACCCATATTGACGTATGGGGCACTTGTATGGTGGAAAGCAACAAGTAGGAAAATGACAGCGGAGAAATTAGCAGCAGCACAGAGAAGGGCCGAAATCGCCGTTACAGGTGCACTTCGATCAACACCAACGGCGGCCTTGGACACCTTTCTCAACTTACTGCCGCTTAATCTACAGATTAAGCTAATAGCTGGAAATAGTGCGCTCAGGCTCACAAACTCGGGCTCTTTTCATAAAAGCAACATAGGACACAGCTCAATTATGGGCGAATTTTTCCATGACAATTCAATAACAACGGATGAAGTGTGTCCTACGCTGGACTTCAATATACCCTATAGTATATCATATCCAGACAGAGAAGAATGGCACGGAAACGCAGTAATATAACCAAATGAGCTGGCAATATATACCGACGTATCAAAAACCTCGGAAGGAACAGCCTCTGGCATTTATTCTGCAAATCTAAACCTGCAAATGTTAATAATACTTACGGATAGTTGCAGTGTCTTTCGGTCGGAGATTCTAGTCGTACTTAAAGCCGCAGAACTACTAGAGATCAAATCGATATCCGATATTTACATCGACAGTCAGGCTGCTCTTAAAGCACTATAGAATCAAACTACATCAAATCGACAATAGTCAGGGATTGTCGCACAATGCTTAAAGCCTTATGTGTACAGAATCAAGTCAGCTTATGCTGGGTTCCATGTCACTGCAACATAGAAGGAAACGAACTCGCCGATGAATTGGCAAAAAAAGGGCGGGGAAATGACGAGAAATCAACAAGTTAACGTCAACCTACCATTGAGTACCTTCAAGGAAACTATCAAAAGTAGTATACAAAAACAAGCAGCCCGAAGATGGGCCAACATTACTGTTGGCGTGTCCAAGGCCCTGTGGCCAGAAACGGATCACAAATGGACTAGAGAAATTCTTAAACTTAGCAAATCTGAGAATATCAATGGTGTCCTGTTTGGCCACTGTCTTCTTACAAAGCATGCCAAAAGATTAGGACTTTCAGACACAGATCTGTGTAGATTCTGCAATGATATAGGTGTCGAGGAAGACATCACACACATACTGTGTGAATGTCATGGCATAGCGATAGCACGTACTCGGTTCAAAGTTTTGAGAAATTACTTCTTAGAAGAGATAGGGCTTATCGACCAAGCGAAGATATTTAAATTCTGTAGGGAAATAAAATGCTTTGGGGACAGTGACTAGGTTTTTAAGATGGACTCAGTGTTTTGTGAGGTTCTCCTTACAACCCTGAATCTAACCTAACCTCGTCCGTATAGTGGACACTAAAAGTTTTTATTAGTACCACGTCAATAAATGTCATGGGAAAGTTATCTACCTGTTACGCAGCAGATAAGCCAAATTTTGACGTTTGCGTTCTAAATGAATTGTGCAAATTTGTTTATTAAATATTGAAATACAAAACTTTAGTAATATTTTTGCAATGCTCGGACTTTAGAAATATGTTTTTAAATTTAATTCATTCATAATTTAGGTTTCGGCCCTGCTTATACATACACAAGTCTCTAACGCCATTCATTTGAATTTTTCCATAATCTGACTTATTTGGCATCGAAGACGACACAATTCTTTTAACGAAAACTAATGACCCGAGTCGCCCATTTCTAACTCGCTTCCTCAATGTCACAAACAAAAAAAAAAAACTACATACAAGCAAAATCAATTTCAATCACATAAATAGAATTGCTTACTAACCAAATACGAAATAAAAAAATAATGCCTAGTGGTTGTCTAATTGGAAATACGAGCTTTGAGGGTTGATTTTCCACATAGAAGATGTGCATGCACCAACATAAAGCTCATTTATATTCCACAGTAGTACACAGCAGTGAAGAATACTCGTATACGTCGTCGTAAGCCCCTCGAACTTCTGGCTCAGTGTCTGTGCCTCATCCATTTATCATATAGTCAGGCGACACGAAGACGTCAGTTCAGTTGTTGTTGCTACTACAGTCGGTTTAAGTTGAATTTTGCCTCCATTAACCTTGAAATGGAAAGTGGAACGAAATTCTATAGGTATGCACACAAACAAGGTGAACACACATGTGTATCGTCTCTCTGGGGTCAACTTCAACGAATGCAGTCACTGCCGATGTCGAGCCGAATCGAGCTGTCCTATTCCCCCCCAAAAACTATTATGTGGGGTTAGTTCACCACATGGGAATCCGTTTCGAATGATTTATGCGATACATATAGCTTAGTTGTGTATATTCATAATTGTAAGGTGAAATACAGGTCGGCAATATACATGTGACTTTTATCCTTCTTATTATGTAATTATCTTTAGACTGATTATTATGGTTATTATGTATTTATAAGAACCATTCCTATTGGATGACAGTTTGGATTCAATTTATTTGTGTGTCGAACTTCGGCAACAGACCCTATTCAGGAGCTCAAAGTTGTGGACTATATTAGGAGCTCATAGGAAAGGGGAGGGGGAGGAAAAAGTACATGGTCATACTAAAACCAAAAAAAACTTTGGACAAGTACACAGAAGGTCAGTTTAGTCGTTCATCAGTTTGACGTGTCGTTTAGAACACAGGGAATCATATGGTGCCGCACACAAAAGATATGTACATTCGTTTGGGCAAAACATTACATGGCCTAGACCAGAGATTCCCAATCTTTTTCAATCTGCGACTCCCTAGAGAGGTTGAAATTATTTTGCGGCACCCTTCTAACAGCACAGATATGTGAATACAAGCTGAGCTTACTAAAGATTCAGTAAAGGGTTTTACAATAAGGATTGGTAGACTTTGGAATGGAATAAAACAATTTGTGTGCGACGTATAAAGAAAATACTTCTTTTATCTGAAAGGCCCATGAATGCCATTATTGTATGGAATATAACATCATGTCCAGATGTCCGCCGCAGCTTCTCACAGTGACACGAATCCGAGTGGTCCAATCTGCCGCATAGATCCCGCTGAATTTGAGGGATGGCATTGGTTTTGATTGTGATTTATTCGGATTGAGCTGCGACTTCAGGGAACCCCACAAGAAGTAGTCTAGTCGCACGATCTTAATGCCCAATTCACGTCGCCTCTGCTAGAGATAACCATACCCTCAAATCGTTCCTGCAGAATGTCCATTGTGGCGTTTGCTGTGTGACACTTATGCGCCTCATCGATAAAGATGATTTTTCGGCCAAAATTGGAGTCTTCTATGGTCATGGTCATTATCATTTACTTTGAGCTCCTGCGTCAGTTGGATCTTGAACGGGTTTGAGCCCAAGTCCTGACGCAAAATTCGCCAAGTTGATGTCTCACAAAGCCGACTTCTTGGTGCACAGCATGGAATTGTTCTGCTATACACTTTCACGGACTGCGGCAATGTCCTCTGCCGATCCGGCATTCCTTTTTAGTACGGGTTGATTGCTTACCGAACCAACATTCATTTTAAATCGTGTAACTTACCATAGCGGTTTGGCATCAGTGATTGAAGAGTAAACGCCCAGATTAGACAGACGTCACCAAAACACAATGGGGGTCAAAATCTGCCATCATCGACCCGACTCGAAATTTTTTTTTCAAATCTGATGGAACGTCATATTCGTACCGTCTTGCGAAGCCTCTAGGATAACCCAACGAAGCCCCAGGGCGTCGCGACGCACAGTTGGGGAACCCCTCGTCTAGACTCTAGAGTTTAAGGCTGTTAGTGTGTAGCTCGTGCATTTCACAATAAACAAAATGTGTAATACTAAAGCTACATTCATGCATCGGTCATTCCGTGACATTCTGACATCACTAAGACGACGTCCGAATTTGGCCTAAAGTGTGTCATTCTTTGTAATCGCAGGGCGCTATACGGTGAAAAACTTCACGTGGCACTATTGAAACGACTTGAATATCACGACCAAATGACTTATTTGAATGATTGCTGTATAAGGCGGAAATAAAACACGGCGACTTTTGTTTAAAGTCGGGAAAATATATAAAAACCCGACTATTGTTAATTCTTTATTCTGTACTGTACTATTAACTATACGATTATTAGTCTCTACTTTACTGGACTTTACGACTATACGGCCTGTACTACTGTACTGTCAGATTGTGACTGAGACCGCCTGACGACCTCTTGTTTGGAGATGAGAGTCGCCAGCTGGCTCATATGTCATATTTAAAGTAAAAGACTCATACACAAGTACAATAATAACCCATGTATGAGTGATTCGATACAGTGCCAGCAAAATTCATAATTTTCTTTACAATTTTTTTTACATAAGTAAACTCGAATTACTATACTACACATTCTACTGATTACTGCAGCTTTCCACCGGAACTATGCAGATCTTCTGTACTGGACGTTTCAGCCTTCCTGTCTCGGTCTGTACAACTACGGATCGTACCAGCCCATCCTTGCTGGTGATGAGCTCACATACTCTACCAAGCGCCCAGTGCGCTGGTGGGAAACCTTCGTTAGCCATTGTGACCAGCTGGCCAACCTTCAACGGCTCCTTGTCTCTACGCCACTTCTTCCTTTGCTGAAGAGTGGTCAAATAGTCTGTACTCCACCTTTCCCAAAAGTGGCCTAACATTTTCTGACGGTCTTTCCAAAGCCTCACGCCGACTGTACTTGGTTGCTGACTGGTATCGAACGGAATTGGAAGAATCATCGGTTCGCCCACTAGGAAATGCCCAGGGGTAAGTGCCTGTACGTCATCTGGATCATCACTCAAGGGATGGATTGGCCTCGAGTTCAGTATCGCTTCTACCTGTACCAGTAGTGTTAAGAGCTGCTCATATGGTAGCACCTTTAACCCTACTATCCTTTTTAGATGATATTTCATCGACTTTACTGCGGCTTCATAGATTCCTCCTTGATGGGGTGCTGCTGGAATCATGAAGCGCCATTCTGTACCTTTACTGCCAAGATGAGCCATTGCTCTCTTGTCCGACCATTTTTCTATAGCTCTCTTTAACTCCTTGTATGCTCCGACAAACGAAGTCCCGTTATCACTATACATGCGTTCGCATCTGCCTCTACGTGCTATAAAGCGTTCATAGCAAGCTATGAAAGCTAACGATGTCAAATCTGTCACTAGGTCGATGTGCACTGCTCTAGTCTTCAGGCACACGAAGATTGCGACCCAGCATTTGGACTTAGCGACTTGATCTCCTTGCCTGTTGATGACTTTCATCTCTAACGGGCCTGCATAATCAACACCGCAGTGTAGAAACGGCTTCCCTGTCTGTACTCTGTCAGCTGGCAACTCTGACATCAGCTGATATTCTAACTTGTAGTTATATCTGGCGCAAATGACGCATTTGTGCAAATATTTCCTTGCCTCGCTACGAAGTTTTGGAATCCAATACTTCTGCCTCACGAACTGCATCATAACCTGTACTGCACCATGCTTTGTTGTGCGGTGTGCATGATCTATGATCAGCCATGCTAATCTGGATCCATCTGGAACTATGGCTGGATGCTTCACTTCATACGTGAATTGATCCGAACTAATTAGCCATTTTAGTCCTAGAATGGATGATTTCTCCTCCCCCGAAAACACCATTGACGCCTCACCAGTGCCAGCATTCATCTCTTCCATGAATCTAGAGGAGTTTGACTTCCATTTGCATAATTCGAAACCGGCACCTTCTAATATCCTGTACATTTCTTTGGCTAATTTTATTGCCTTAGTCTCGTCTGACTCGCCTGTGGTGCAATCGTCCATGTAATAGTCATTTTCGATTGCATTGGCTGCTTCTGGAAATTCTGACTGTGCCTCTCTTGCCGCCTGTACCAATGATCTGACTGCTAGATGCGCTGACGACGTCAAACCAAATGTGACGACGGTCAACCAATATTCTCGTAATGGATCCTGCCTGCTCTCTCTCCAAAAGATGCGTTGCAGGTCCCATTGATCTGTACTGAGCCTAACTTGATTAAACATTTTCTTTATGTCCCCGCATATTGCAATGCGATGCCTTCTAAAACGCATTATTATCTCATGCAGATCTCTCTGCAGCTTTTCACCTAACATCTGTACATTGTTTAATGATATGCCTTTATCTGTACGACAACTTGCGTCATAGACTATACGAAACTTCTTTTCTATACAGTGGTGGGGTATATGATATACCACAGCGCCTGTGTTTGCTTTTCTGTTCACAACCTGTACATGACCTAATTGAATGCTCTCACGCATTTTCTTGATGTAGTTTTCCTTCAACTGTACGCACTTCTCTAACTTGTTTTCCAGGTACATAAATCTGCGCAATGCGATTTCTCTTGAACTACCCATCTTCTCGAACCCTTCTTTCAGTGGCATCTTCACCACAAATACACCATCTTCACCACGATGATGTGTCTGTACAAAATGTTGCTCTACAAGCTCTTCTTCCTCTGTACGACTGGAACACGTATCCACCTGATCCATCTGCCATAACCTCTTCAGCAGTTGGTCCAACTGCTCATCATTTGCTAAACTGATAGCTGCGCAAGCATTGGCTTTGTTGTCGCAACTTTCATTATTGGCACCTAGAACGACTGTACCGAGAGATGTCTCCAGCAGAGCAATACCATCTGACTCTCTTGGTGATACTGCTATAACTGATTTCGCAAAGAAATCTACCCCCAACAAGAGGCTCACCGGACCCGGCTTGTAATATTCCGGATCGGCATATCTGACCAGAGAAGTCTTAGTGTTTCTATTTATCTGTACTGTGCCGGTTGGCAGGATTGGTTGCCATTGGCTCTCTTCTGGCATGAACCAAACGGGTACTATTGCATGCGGTTCCGTAGCGCTTGAAGCAAACCATGGAAAGACCTTGACCATGGCCTTGCGTGTAATTGCAAAGGGAGCGCCATCAATGCCAACTAGTTTCCCAGTTGTATTCTTAGTAGGAATCCTTAGCTCCTTTCTCAGCTTGTCCACCATCAGGTTTAGATGGGACCCTGTATCTAACATTGCACGAAAGGGCCCATGCATCAGGCCATCAAATGCAACCTTTACCATAGCAGTTGGGATCAAGGAACCCTCCTGCTTCGAGAAATCAATAGACTGTACATATGCTTTATTATTTATTTTACGCAATTTTCTTGGCACTACATTTTGGACTCTTTCTCCTATACCTTCCTGTACATTTCTTTTCCTTGATAATTTCTGCAACTGCTGGTTTAACGTTGCTTCCTCTACTTTCAGCTCGCCAATTTTGCTGTTCAGCGTCTGCAGCTTGGCTGCAAACAAAATCTCGGCTGCCTCTTCATCTTTATCGTCTGTCTGTACGTCCATATAACTGCTCCTCTGTACGTGCCTATACTGTTGCCTGTCTAGTCAATCCTGTTTCAACCTGTTGGTTGCTCGCCTTGCCCTACCCCTGGTAGGAGCCTGAGCTGGAGCCGGTGCTGGAGCTGGTGCCGGAGCCCTGTACTGGTTTTCGCCCTCTTCCTTTGCCTGTACTCGTATGGCTGGTAGCACATGTTTGTTGACTTCCCTTGATGGGCACAAATAGATGTTGTGCTTTGGAGCCCCTGGACAGCGGGCACAACCTCTCTGGAAACAATTGTTATCTTTATGCCCATGTTTTAGGCAATTTGGGCAAATTGCTCGCCTCTCTACGAAGTCCTTTCTGCCTTTGAACGAGAGAGCGGCAAAGTCCGGACAGTCCCAGATCTGGTGGTTCTCTCCACATACCTCACATGGAGGACGACCGGAGCTCCTAGAAGCACCTTTGGAGGTGGTCGCCCTGTCCTGTACTTTGCCTCTGGGTGCTGGACCTGCTCTGGCTGCAGCTTGTCTAGCAGCCTCCTCTACGTCTGTACGGCCTGTACTTCCTTTACGAGCGTCTGTCACGTTGGTCAACGCAGCTGCCTGTTTGTCAATGAACCGCAGCATCGTTGACAACTTTGGCTGGTCGGAGTCGCGCTGGAGCTCCCATTGACGAGCCATCTCCTGGTCCAGCTTCTCACACAAAATGTGTACAACGAAGAAGTCCCAGTTCTCTACTGGCAGTCCTAATGCCTTCAACTGACGCATAGCCTCGTGCGTCGTATTTGCCATCCTTCGGAGGTCACTGGCTGACGGCAGACCACTGAGCTTAGGAAGATGTAGCAACTGGCGCAGATGGTCGCGCCCGATCAGATATTTCTGATCGTAGATCTCATTGAGCCTCTCCCAAGCCTCGTTGTAGTTATTGGCAGTCAGCCGCCACTCCCCCATGGTCCTGGCGGCGCTTCCAGTGAGCGACTTCTGGAGGTACGCGAATTTATAGGCTGGTGCGACCTTGTCGTTGTCGTGAATGGCCGCAGTAAACTTATCGTGGAATCCTAACCACTTGGTGTAAGTCCCATCGAACTCACCCCAAGTGTTCTTTAGATCATGCTGTTGGAATGGCATGTCCACCTGTACTCTTATTCCTGTACTCTGTACCTCCTGTACTCCTGTACCCTGTACGTTGTCCTGTACCTTAGGACGCAGCTCCTCCATTCTGTCCTCTAACGCTGCGCACGCCCACAAATAGTCCTCCTTTACTGACTCTTTGAAGTCGACGCATGTGATCACAGCATCACCTTTCGCTTCGGCTAGCAGAACTTCATGTAGCTTGCAAAAGCTCTGCCAGTCATCCTGTACCGTCTTGAGGCGCAGTTCCGCATTTTTATAGGAAATTGCGGCTGCTTCCTCCTCCGCAAACTTGCGCGCCATGCTGATGGTATGGGCCGTCGCTTTGGCTTGAATAGCTTCCATCTCGATTCGTCGAAATAGCTTGGGAAGAAAGAAAAGATAATTCCATTATAACCTGTACTTGTATGAGAGAACACCCCTCATTGGAGCGTGTACTGTACGATCTGTACTTTAATATCTGATTCGTTCTAGTGGATGCAAATTATTGTTTTACTCTTTACAATTATTTTCTGTACACTTGCGAATTTCGACTTGCTGTGGACATCTTGATTGAGCCCGCATGTGCAGTCTACACAATTCTTTAACCTGTACTGCAATGTGAATATATTCCTTGCTCTGACTCTGTGCGTTTGTTTTGCCTGTACACCTATACTTATAACTATACTGACATGTCATATCCTGTACCCTATTCCTATCACTCAGCATTTTTGCATCTTGTGCTAGCTTTATTGAGCGTGGAATTCTAACATCCTATACTAGCCACTTTAATTTAATGACTACCTGACAAGCATGCTTTTTAATTCCTCTACAAACCTATAACTTTCACTGTACACTACACTATACACTGTACACTCCTCTACTACCTCATAGTGATCACTATATTTCTTCTATGTGCCTATACAAATTCTTTGAGCTCACTGTACACATATTCCTATACAAATTCTATGAATTCACTGTACACTTTATCTATACATGCCAATAATTTTCTGTGTCACACTGCCTCAGCAGTTGTGCACGTAATTGACATTAAACGTCATCGACGCTCACTGACTGCACTGAACAATATGTTCTTGCATTTTCACTAAAAGATGTGTTCTTGTATTTTCACTTGAACAACATGTTTTTATTTTGACTCTATACTAAAACAATTTGCACCACTTTCTAGAACTATTTCCTGTACAATCTATACAATTCATTTAATGAAACACTCTGTACATTCTGTACTTACCAGTTGTTTGCACAAAAGATATTTTCTAGCTAAATTAATTAATTTTGATATTGATATTTGTTTTAACACCGCTCACGTTGAGTTCACAACTAATAATGCCTTGCCTATACGATGATGTCATATCACTTACCCTGTACTTTTTGCTTGTTTTTTTTTTTTTTTTGTTCCTTTTCGTATTCTCTTTCGCCACCTGGCTGCCGTCGACGCGGCGACCAGTGGAAACTTTTCGTATACCTTCTGTACTGTACCTTTTTTTTTTTTGTTTTTGCAAGTAAACCTATACGATGCCTTTTTCTTTTCTTCACTCTTCTTTTTTGTGTGTGAGGCTAAAAATAGATTCACTCACTGCCTGTACTGTTTTCTTTCGTTATTTTGTGTGTTGTTTTTGCTGATGTGTCAACTTGCGGCCTGCTCCAACTCGCACAAAAATATCGGCAACGTCGCACTTTGCACTCGTGTTCGTCGTCTTTTGGACATTTTATTGTTCAAAAGGGAATACACATATATATGTATAATTTATGGTTTTTTACTGATGGGAGCCTGTACTTTGCACTATTTTCTGTACCACTTTTTTATAACCTTTACTAACACTGTACACGAACACAGAATTGCAGGTTTTATTTCTTCTTACACTTTTTAATAGGATATATATATTTTTATTGCACTGATTCTAAGATCCGGCTCGACGTGGACCAATGTATAAGGCGGAAATAAAACACGGCGACTTTTGTTTAAAGTCGGGAAAATATATAAAAACCCGACTATTGTTAATTCTTTATTCTGTACTGTACTATTAACTATACGATTATTAGTCTCTACTTTACTGGACTTTACGACTATACGGCCTGTACTACTGTACTGTCAGATTGTGACTGAGACCGCCTGACGACCTCTTGTTTGGAGATGAGAGTCGCCAGCTGGCTCATATGTCATATTTAAAGTAAAAGACTCATACACAAGTACAATAATAACCCATGTATGAGTGATTCGATACAATTGCATAATCGCTTTGTTAATGCTGTTGTTTTTGTGGGCATGCCACAGATTGACGACCTTTAACGCGTGACACAGCACAATTTTCTACAGTGTTCATGTATTGACACAATTGTGCCTATACAATACAATAGTGTCAATAGCTTTACCTTTCCACGCTGTAAAATCGCCTGTCATGCGCAGGTTACTCGCCTCTGTCATTCAGCTCTGTCACAGCACAACAAAGCGAGTAGATATATCATAGACTCATCGCTCGAATGAGACTGTGTGATGTAGTGTCAATGAATGACACATTGAGGACGACCTGGGGCCCTACTTTTCGTTCCGAAAGTCATTCCTATTCGAAAGTGCTTTTCGTTCCGCTTATGAATTCGTACTCTGTAAAACTTTCGATCTTCCGCCTTTGACATTTATAGATTTCATTCCGCTTTAGAAATAGAGACTACCAAATATTCGGCTTCGAAAATTTGACTTTTGGAACCAAATACAGAGTAGGGCCCCTGATGAGTCAATTTTTATGAAGTCACCATGTGAATAATTGACACGGTTCGTGACATGTGTATGTTTCATCGTATCTTAATACGTTCGGTTTTTGATTGTACTTTCTTTTACACCGTTTTCGACATATATATGTTCTTCAAATATTTTCATAAATACGTAAAGTACACGAGGCGCATGAAAAACGCGACTATATTTACACAGTATTGTATTTCAGGTATCAAATTTGATAACTTTCCTCCTCGAAGCTTATTCGGAATAGTCCATGTGACCGACAGAAATATTCAGTTAAATTAATCATAACAAAAAGGAGTTTTCGAAAATCGAAATATACGTACAATATAATTGACTACAATTTCATCTGAATTCCGTATTGTTTTTCAGTCATAAACTATCATAACACATGACGTCAAAAATTCACTTCCACGTTTCTTAATTTGTTGACGTTGGTTTAATAGTTTATTGTTAGCAGTACGAGTAGATATAACATCGCACCGCATTTATTTTTCCATCAAATGTCGACAAATTTTACGAGCATCGCTTGGTACAAATAAACAAGCCAACAACAACCACAGTCATTTGAAATTTTATACAAAGTCCAAGAAAAATTAAATTCTAAAAACACCGTGTTCGGTGACACATCTTGTCACTACACCAATGTCTTAACTAATTTCCTCCCCCGACAACAAGAGTGCCGGACTTTTCAAAAACAGCTACGTAAAACATCTCTCCGCAAGTGAAATGCGTTTCACTGAATGCGTCGCGTGGATGCTGCATTTGTTAATTAGTTAAGTTTTCTAATGAAACATGACACAAAATGCTGTAGTTTGTAAATTATTTTACGTTTGTATATGAATATTTGGATTCTCTTTGCTAACGTCACAGAATATTTTCCACCTGCAGCACACTCATGAGAATGACAAGTGAAAATAGATCATTTGACAGTTGATAGTGAAACATTAAAAAAAAAAAAAAAAACGCCAGGGATGTGTATACGTATTGTAAATGTCCATGGATCAAGCGATATAGTGGATCTCGGTTAAGAAAACAACGGCAGCAGGTGTTGACTGTCAGATAATAAAGTATTCAAATGCATTCAAAGAAAAAATAAAGATGTCATTTTCTAACCAAGAATTATACAGACAAAACTGGCAGATTGCATATATATAGATGGGAAAACTTTTTTGCTATGCAAATTAAATGTGGCTACAGTAATTTTACATGTATATTTAAATTTGAATAAAACCAACTTTTGCGAAATAGGTAAATAAAGAGGGATAGGGAAACTAAAGAGAATTATTTATTCCTTTCTTTTGAAAGGGTTGTCATGTTTGTTAAGCGGAAATGAAACAACACTCATCTATAATGAACCACCTTCTGGGAGACAGTTTTTCATTACCCGTCGATTGTTAGCTGTCAAAATGACATAAATTATTTTTGGGGTGGAAATTAAGTTCAAAATTTAGTTTCCATTAAAAAGTTAACGTTTTGTTCAACAAACATAAAACCGTTAAAGATGAGTTGGCACTATATGACAACTGTCAAAATTCGGATTGATCTGGAGTGATTGTTTTTGTAACAATTTAGAATATTTACGAGTGATACTGACAACTCTCAAAGTCTCCCTATTTTTGTGGTGCATAGTTTCAGATTCTTCCTAAATTTCGGTTATATACGACATAAATACACGTCTTGACACTATGTCGTGGAGATTATTCGCCACCTGCTATCAATGTTTGAGTTGCATATAATGTTTTGCATCATTTACCAAATAGCCAAATTCCAACCAACAACAAGTATAGGTATGGGCGTTTTTCAGATATCTACATATTTGCAAAATGCTTAAATTTTTTCACCACTAAAATATACATATATTTTTTTTTGGAACAATCAAGTTTTCGGACGGTGTGACTCTGACAGGTCGTTTCTCAAATCTAAGACGCAAATAGAAGATAGCTTAGTTCTTGGTTTCCGAATATTAGGCAGACAATTTTAATAAGTTTGTGGCAACTTTGCTTCGTTTGACGTCAAAAAGGCAGGGTATTGATTTCGGTCAAGAATTGAAAATGACTAATTTCGAAATAAATTTGACAACGATTGTTTTGGGGTGACAGCACGCGCTGCGGCTAGATGTCATGCGGTTAAATATGAGTATACAGTATGTTTTTAGAGTTTTGTGGTTAAATTAATCAAAGTGCCGCGTGCTATTCTGTACGTCAAAATATTGAAAAATGTACAGGGATTCTGATTCGTTTTGTATTATAGGCGCCAGACTCTTTTCAATATTTGTCGAGTTTGCCAAGCGAATAAATAGATATAAAAATGATCCGGGATGGTCCGAATTTCTATCCATCATTCTTAAAAAATGGCCACACAAGCGGATGTGTTCGTCGAGCTTTGGCATGAGTTAGGTGATTAGTTTAGTCTTGTAGTTGCAATTATGAAGTGTTAGCAGTACTTTCTGATTATACAATTTTATTTTTGGCTCAACAGGTTGCCAACGTCGAAAATTCCAAAAGGCCACAATTCCAAAAGTTGTTGATTCTAAGTTATGTTGGGGCTTGCTCAAAACGCACTCCCTTTCAGCCAACTTCTTCACCTTTTTGATGATATCAAAGGTGTCAAAGTTGACGTGTAATTATAGGATTAACATTTGAGACACATTCGGCACACTTTAATTCTATGTAATAGTTCATTTCGAACAATAAAGGGTTCGACTCGAAAACACTTTCTCCCATTAAATATCAAGTTGTCGGTTTATATAAAAGATCGCTCTCACTTTCCAACTAACCAGGTTATAGGTTAATGTAGCCATCGCCATGCACAAAGTTAGGAATTTCGATTCCAACACTTCTCTATCTCTCTTTGTGAACCAACAACAATCATCAAGTCCGCGCTGATCTTTCGTCAAAAGTGACACTTTACTTTGACATTACAAACGTCGCGTCGTCGCTGATAGTAGATCTCTCAGTTAATGGCTTACGTGACGCCAATAAAAACAACATAGAGCTCTACACCTCGGTATCGTGTCGATTCACAGAGAAAGACAGCAGTGTAGTTACGACTACAACAACGACAAACGGGTGCACATGAAATATAATTTATTCTGCCAAACTAATAAAAATCTTCAAATGAAAAGCCGCGCGGACAATCATCATCAAATGTCACCTCAACCTCATCACGTGACAGCGTCGAAGCAGAGCGAAATAGTTTTGTTATATGTTTCGTTGTTGTGTGGGGGGAAGCCCCACAATGCAATCATGACAGTTCGTTATAACCCGGTCACCATTACATTTTATTAGTTTCCCGCCGAAAGTCTTATGTGTATATGTACTTCTGTCTCCGTTCGGGTGTTTGTTCTTAATGTTGATGTTTGGTAATGAATGCGCGACTACTGTAATTGCTCTGATGACGGCCAGTAAAAAGTTGTGCCACACACTGACGGCGGACGGCGGGCTGTCAATGCTGCTCTTACAGAGGTGCTGTAAGTTGCTCCAGAGGTGTCTCAAGTTACCAAAGCGTGAAGAGACGCGTCGACAGAACAACGATGGCGTCTCGGTTGTATATTCATGTAGATGATGATGATGATAATGGCAGCGTGGTGATGATGATGGGATCGAAGTGTTAGTCTGAGTATGACTTTCAGTTGTGTACCTGATATTTATTATATTTGGAGTTTGACTAGCGAATGACACGCAAGGTTCACATAGTCACGATATAAGGGAGCCGCCGACGGGCTGCCATTACCGCGCCAACAAAAGAGATGATTTGTATGCCAAACGAAAATGCACGAGCTGCAAGGCACTATCATAGCGACTGGTGGCTTTTGTCTTTCCACTCGCAAGCTATCTCTCCCTATATGGTCGAGGGGGGTGAGATGAGGATGATGGCAAGTCACTTTGTCGTCATAATCGCAAATATGTATTTTTTTTTTCTTCTGTACAGTCGATGATGGCGGCATATTGCGCTTTGCCACGCGATATTAGTTTGCCTATCGCGTGTGTGAGCGTGTGTTGGGACATCCGAAAAGCAATAAGAAAGCGTGATAGCGTGCTTAGCTATTTAGTTGTTGGCGTAGTTTTAAGCGATGTGCAAATATTTGCAATTTTACTGCAATAAAGTGTGAGCAGACTTAGAATTTCCACCTTGATGCGTCCCCCGCAATGCAGGTTTTCGAGACATGCAGTCGATTTGCATAGGCAAATGGGTGGAGGAGTTGGGCCTTTGCGGCACCAAACATGAATATGGAAAAAAGCCGTCGCAACGTTTGATCAGAATAGGATTGGCTAGTGTGTTTGAAGAAGCGACCAAGTACATACATACATATGGGTTTTTCTTTTTGTAATTTCCAAGCGAATTATGTTTGAACTTTGATGCAGGTTTCAGTTGAATGCTGAATTAGAGAAATGTGTGTTATTTTTATTTTTTTTTTTAAGAAAAAATTACAACTGTAAGAATTTCATTGGTTCTCATGAAAAAATTGCTAATCGCACACGGTTGTGCGCTTAAAAAATTGATAAATAACTGACAATCTCAAAAGTAATTCGTGGAAATTGTTACATGGATGCAAAATCGACAATTGATAAAGTTTTTGGTTTGATTCTCATTAATAAGTTCCGAATCGCACACAGGTGTGCGTTACAGGTCGCATGAAAAACTGATCAGTTGCAGAGCAATTCTTGGAGATAAATTATTTATACGAACACAAACACTAATTAAATAGAAAATGGGAATAAATTTACATTCACATTCGCTCCCGCTCTACTCTTCTGGATTGCGCACATGAAGATTTCGGCTATCAAAATGTACCGAAGTTGCTCTATTAAATAAAAATCGCCACCTGTGTTAAAAGATTTTCGATTGTTATGAAAAATCCGCTAATCGCACAAACGTGTGCGTTATTAGAAACTGATTAGCTTCAGAGAAAATCCTGGAGATAAGTTGCAACTTCGAAGAAAAATCGCAACTTTAATGGTATTTTTATTCTCATTTAAAAAAAGGGGTATCGCACACGGCTGTGCGCTACAAAACACGTGAACAACTAGTCGAAATAAATTATTTATACGCTGACAAGCAGACCATACCCACTTAAAAATGAGAACCTCTACTAAAGAGAAAGGTGCATCTTGGTTTTTAATACTTGTTTGCGCACATAACAGATAACAATTTTTAGAAGACTTATTAAATCACGTAGTGCTCAATCACAGTGATCTGATCCGTGCAAACTCCTAAAACTGAATGGGTGAATGGTGATTACTACCTAAGGGTGCTTGCGCACCCTACGCACAGAGATTGAACCGTGAACTGCATTTTCAAAAGTCCTCAATTCAATTATTGTAAAGTGACTAAATGAATGGAGTCCCGCGTGCGTAAGAACCTGTGTCCAACATAGTCGGTTCGTTGCCCACTGACAGATGCAGATTTAAACTTTCATCGTTACTATATCCGAAAGACGTAAAATTTCGTAGAAGGCCTACGAGTAGAGAAAGGCGTATCCTTGTTTACCTACTTACGATGAAGTGTCGAAACTTTTTACTTATTTTCTTATATTCCCCCACTGACTGATGGGGATTTCCTCCGTGTAGTTATTGCTTTCGTTTAAGCATTGTTGGGGCTGCAGCTACTCTGCTTCGGGTCCAGTGTTTCAGTATAAGTATCTGCTTTGACAGGGTCCAGCACAAGATAGATAAATAGAAATACTACATCGTAAAGGTGAATTAAGTTGGAATAAGCAAGCATTGAGAAGGAAATATAAGTAGTCATCAGTAACCAACAATTCCTTCCAAGTAGTTCTTACGAATAATAAAAAGCCGCCGAACATGGACCCACGGTTTGATATTATTTTGTGGGCAAACTTAGGACAAATATTTGTTGTCGCAGTTACGGTTGCTAACATTTTGAATCGGAATAATACGATTAACTGTGACTGAGGGTGACTTGACTATACCTAGAGTGCTCGCAAAAGTCCTTTAATCTAAAATCTTTATATTTTTTTTCTGATGAAGTCTTCGACTTATTTCGCAAATTTTTAGCACACACTCTTGTTGGAGACTACGATGTCTCCAAAGAAAGGCACTGGAGGCAGCCGACCAGGCACTCATTCGAAAGATAATGAACACAGCTTTAGTCACAACAATGCCCCAATGTCAATGTCAAATGTTAAAAAAAAAAACACAAATTGTTAAATGCCAAATAAATTAATTTTATTCATTTTTTTTTAACGTGATCCAAGAAAGTTGTGTTTTATCTCCGTTTTCCTAACGTAACTTCTAACAGTCTTTGAGTTGGTACAGCTTGGCCTTTGTCTGAGCATTTTCTTTGTCCGCGAATCATATTGCCATCGCCAGCGATTGATCTAATTGCGTTTGGAAGCAATTCTACTTTGCAATTTCACAACAAACGAATTCTTTTGTTTCTGCATCGACGGTCCTTCGAGCCGGATATTCAACCTGCCATTTTTTCCAAAAATTTTGTAAGCGGGCTTGTAGTGTCTTCTATCGGTCTTGATAAGACTCTCGACATTCCATGTGTTCTACTACGAAAAAGTCTCACGTATGCAATTACCACTCTGCAGTTATTCAAAAAATATATCCATGGTGCCTTATTACACTTTAAGGAATAAACATATTTTCAATTTAAATTAAAAAAAGAGTCACACACCTCTCCATGTCTATTTCTCTTAATTAATTTCGCACAATCAGAACATATACGAAGGAAAGGATTGTTGAATGGAAACCCACAATTTTCTAAAGAGTAGTACTTTCGACTGCTGTGCTCCTGCATTAAAATTAGAAATTCAAAAACTAATTTTGTATATATATGTTTTCATTTTCATTTTCATCCCCCACTGTGGTGGATAGAACTACGTAGAATGGTGTCTTTTTTTGACACGAGAATCATTTTTTTTTTATCTCCGTTCAAATGATGGGATTTCTTTTTTTTTTTTACTTGTTTTATTATGTATTTATAATTTTATGGTATCTATAGAAATACGTATTTTTGTATCTATATGCGTTCAGCCTTGTCTACTATTCATAATTTTTGTCTCGCCATAGAAACAATTTCAGAAGTTTATTTATTTAAATGTGAATATACTGTTTAAGCAGTATGTGCATTTTTTTCCTTCTTTTCTATTTTGTGTTTTTGTGACATCTTGTCATTAAAAATTGTTTTAATGTGTTAAAGAAATTTTTTTTTTGTGATTTTTTTAAATTAAGGAAATTCAGTGGTCACATGTTGAAACATAGAAAATATAGTAGATGTTGTTTTTCTTATCTCATTATTTTTGTTTTAAGAAAATTCAGACTTTTGGTCTGACGAATTCCTCTATTGTTGTTGTCGAAAGTGAAAATATACGATCTGATTACGAATTTTTTTCATCTACCGGCGATTATGATGTCACACATGAGACGAGTGACGCACTCTACCATTTCGTGGTGGTAAATCTGTCTATGGCGGTCTTTTGTCTTCTCTACAAATTATACCGTCGTTGCATTTAGAAGGCCTCAACCTCCTATCCGATTTAACATGTACCAGCAGCCATCCCGATAGTCATAACAAAAATACGTTTTATTTCAGCCGCAATGACGATAAATCTTAAGTACCCCACGCACGGTAGAAAAAATTGCTGCGATTTTTTTTAATTGTCTCAGCTTATTGTGCATGAAGTGTTCATTTAATTTTGAACCACGTGAAGATTAAAGATAAATCAGTTATACAAACGAGCCAGACAATTATTAAGACAGCAGGCATTTGCATCTGATTTAGTTAAACTTGATTCTTAAATGAATTAGTTGAAAGTATTATCTAAAAAAAAGGTATATGCTAAAGTACCGCCATCTTTGTGAATTTATAGTAAATAGGAGAAATCTAAACTAAATTGAATATTCAACCAATATTAAGTTGTAACATGTGTGGGCCACTTAAGCATTGTCTTGACTTCTTTGAGGAACTTTATTCATAAACAATGGACTCATGTCTTCTTGGAACAGATCCTACACGTATATGTATCTGCAAGGTTTCATTTGTGCAGTTCTGCCAAAATCGTTTCGCTTTTCAAACGACCCTGTTCAAGAGCGATAAATTCACACTTGAGCTGATAACCAAACTCCAAAGCAGTCACTAAATCTCTTGCCGAAACAACCTGTATAGAAGGGTGCCGTTGAATCGAATCATTAATGTGGTCATTCATCCCTTTTGCAGAAAGTATTTGCCATCAAGGACAGAGGAAAGGACTCAATGATATATATATATAAAATCCGAGGGCTTGGGGGAAGTTAAATGTGTGTATTTATGAGTTTGTCCTTTATTCATGGGTTGTTAGCTTTTTGCCATAAACATTCTGTGTTCCTTTGTATTACCCACAGTCGGTCGAACTGCAAAGAAGAATCTCAAAGAATGATAGTGAACCAAAGGATGAGACAGAGGAATGGAAACACCAGGGCAAAAAAAAAACACTTTTTTATCATAAAAGGATTTATCCGTTTGTTTCTCCTTGTCATCATTTCCAGAGCAGAACGATGACGACAACGGCGGCGGCGGCGGTAGCTCTAGCACAGAAACAAGTCTTTAACCTTTCAAGGATTTCCCGCTCCCAAATAGCGCCGATTGCTCTCTCTTTCCGCACTCTGCTGCAGAAAATTGTCGCAACGTTTTAAGTCCCGCCACTGCCAGTCGTTAAACACACACATATACACTGTCACTCGTGCACATGCCGGTGCACATGTTTTGTGAAGTGTATCCTCCTCAATCGCTGTATACCGCTATACCCTTTTCTCATGTGTCATCGCCAGAGTTTACTGATCTCATATTCCGATGACGACTTTTTAAATTAAAGCGCGCGGCATGCATTATGCACGAACCACATCAGAACAGGGACGAGAGGACCTTTTTTTTTTTTTTTTTAATAAATGAATTCCCTTTAGCCCTGAAGGTTGACATAGTATGTATATAAAAGAGTATGGGCCGAGTGTATTGTCCGCATTAAATCTCGTGGATAGGGTAATTCATGTCGCATTCCGATGGAGATGCTTATGTCACATATCGGTTTACACACATCCCTCAGTGCACATTATTGTGATTATAAGGATGTGTGCGCAACGTTTATAATAACGACGACGCATCACGGCAAGGGAGTCCCCTGACTACGCACTGTTAAACACGCATCCAGATTTAAATTGGAAGAGGTGTAAATATTATACCCACCACCATCCATCCAGGTGTTTGCTGTGGGAATAATGGTGATATCCTGTTTTCCCATACGAGTATATGTATGCCACTCATTCCCAACTATATTTCTGCTGGTTTGGTGGTTTGAAGCTGTTTGGAAAAGTGCGTTGTGTCCGCCATCCATTGAGCGGATACATTTTCAATGTTGTTGCCATGTGAAGGGAAATCCTGGTTCTTTTATCAGCTGATGTGAAAGGATTATGGTTTTCTTTAGATAAGCTTAATGGAGACAAACTTTCAGCACAAACTTTGAATGTAGATAATGACCAATTTAGATTATCTCCTAAGACCAGGTAATACCTAATGAAAGTAATCTGATGAAAGAGAGGAGTCTTGTGTCCTGTTTGGTAGGGTAATGTTGGGATATCTTGATTTTAGTAAATAGAGTTATGAAATGTGTACTTAGGTACCTACTGCATGCTTTACTATAAATAACGTTGGCTTGTGGAAAAAATTCTGAAAATTATAGGCAACAACAAAAATCAATAAAAATATTGATAGCAATAAAAATGTCTACCTGCGTAAACCCAAAAAACTGCCTAGGAATGTTGTGCGCAATATTTTAGGGGAATTCGTCACCCCTTGAGCGAGGAGTGAATAAAACCATTCGTTTATCCAGAGATCCATTAAAATGGACATCGACCGTAGACAGACCACGCACATACACTACATCTTTAATCGCACAGAAAATGTGCGTTTAGTTGTCATCAAATCATTAGAGGGAAATCTGGGATCAGCAAATAGCGCCGATTAGCCAAATAACATTGTGGCTACCTTTGTAAAAACTTAACAAACAAGTTTAACTAACATGCGTTAGTGTTAGTGTTGGAATACTGTGCGAGGGGCCTCAGGTTCGATCCCCGAAAACATTAGGTACCTACATCTTAAGGCTATTTCGTTGTCCTGATAAAGCTTATCAATTCGGCCGCTCCATTTTTAATTAGTAATAGGTCTCTTCCATTCGTCCCAAAAATACAAATTCACACAACGATTGTGAGCGTCTAGCCTAGGGTACCTATATGGACTTGTGGTGCTAGGTATTTAAATTTTTTTTATGCAGACTTTTCAGTTCTTATACAATATGTGCGATTTCCTGGGCAGAGGGAAACCCAATATTTGAAAACGCACTCAAGGGTACTCAACTGGAAAACTTAAGTAAATTACTCGTAATATATGTATATAGTGCAAATATCAATTAGTATCAACTCGTACAGAAGGAATTCTAAATGTGGCTTGTAAGTTGTTTCACCTATTAATGATTCGACATAAAGAGCGTCAAATTGTCTTGATTAAATATCGAATCGACTGAACGCACACACAGTTTTCATAACGCACACAATATGTGCGATTCCCTGGGCTGAGAGAAACCCCACAATTTTGAAAGCGCACATTAGAGTACCGAACCAAATTACTTTGTAGAATGTGTGCAAATATTAATTTAGCACAAACTTAAACTTGCGCACACGGCTTTTTGAAAATGAACCAAGGCAAACTGTGAGTATATCCTTTGAGTTGTTTCACCAATAAATTATGAGTCTATAGCAACACAGAGAACATGAAGTAACTTTGCTCGACGAATGACTCAACAAGCGCACGCACAGTTTTCATATCGCACACAATATTAATGTGCGTTTCATTGTAAACGCACATTCATTGGTAAAACGCACTATCCTGTGCTATGAATGGCAACAACTCACCAATAGCCACTTACCCTTGAACGAGTTGGTCTCGTTCCCCTCAAATGGCGCTGTTTCTCACGACCACGTCCTTCAAAGATAGTGCTGCCACCACATCTCATTGTCGTTAGGTAGTTTCACTCCATTTCAGTTATTGCGACATAAAAGGAACGTAAAAAAAAACACTTCCCTGCAACGTCAAAGACAAACTTCATAATCTTACTTCAGCTACCATCTGTTGTCACTTTCGTTTCGACCTTGTTATTACATTTCTTTATAACAACACCATGTACAGGCATCAGGTACATCCAGATGAACCTGCCTATCTCAGTGACAGTGACAGCAATTGCACTTTCTAAACACTTTTCTGTCATCAATGAGACCCTAACACACTGCAAGAATGCAAGAACAACGAAACCGATTGTAAGTAATAAAAGAAAGAAAATATATTTCCTTCTAAACATGTGTATGGTTGCTCCTTGTTATATCATTCAACAACAGCAACTCCATCAGCCGACATGTAACGTATTACACAAGACTCAGCCTCACGAGATTAATCACACTTTTAAGGTCATGGCTGGCGTATAGGAATGAAAGGAAGAAAAAAAAGGCTAAAAAGAGACAGAAAAATTACATACAGCAACCGTAATGACATAATTGCACTGAAAACTTTATAAAGTAATTGACTTTTCCCCGCTTCTGCTGCCAACAATCTGCACTAGCAGCCGCCGCGCACCAGCATCAACGACAACATCAATATCAACACCAGCCATCTGAAGATGGAGTTTTCCACTTGCCCGCAAAGGTGAATCTAGTTAACAAAATTGGTAAATCGAAATCAACTAGAAAATTCAGTTGTTTTCCTTCGTCATCATCATCATCAACATCGGCATCAACAGCAGCGCGCCAACATTAGCCAAGGTAATCACAATGAAAAATTCATAACTGGCAGGCGACTCCAATGGCCCTGGACGCTCGACGGTTGGATGGCTTGCTGTAGTGATGCCTGAATGGCTGGCTGCAGCTATAACTGGCAGATCCCAATAGATCTATCAATCTATAAATATCTAAGGCGATTTTCGCGCGATACCCATCGATGACTATACGACGGCGGCGGCGACGATGCTCATCATGGTGATGCCTCTGATGATGATGATGATGATGATGATGATGACGACGATGATTGCTGCTGCAGTGTGATGATGAATGCGGTGGTGAATGGGATAAAATTGAATCGACGACTGCTGCCGATGGATCAACAACTGCAGTGACCTTTTTTGCACGTTTTTCCTCGACTTTGTGTACAACAAAAAAAGGAAAAAAATTAAACCCAACGAGCATGAACACAAAAAAAAAAATATAAAAAATTGCGAATATTTTTCTAGGTCACGAATGCGTGAATGCATTTCCATCTACATAACCGTCGTCATTGGAGAGGAAAATACGAGTAAAAAGTGCATAGCGCGCATATCTGCAGGCAGACTTTGCAGTTTTTTTTTTTCCTCCGTTTCTTCGGATTGCATTTTACCCACGCCCATTTGCCAGTTGAGTAATTATCACACTATCGCATTAACCTACATCGGGGAATACTTTCCAACAGCAGCAGCAGCAACGCCGCATCATCGACGCCCCAAAAAACATGCGGGTGGGTAGAGAGGGAATCAAAATATCTCGCGTATTATGCAACCCAGCAGCGAGATACAATTTTATCGATAAGCGCGCCGCACATAAAGTGCAGAAAGTTCATGCTACGGCTGTCGACGAAGGTTGAATGGTTATAATGCGTTATACGATAAATTTTATAGGATCTGATTATAATTTGTTGCAATTTACATTTAAATTGATTTAAATGCGAATGTATGGCATAATACATGTTGGCGTTGCGATGGAGTGCCATGACGTTGGCAGTTGGGGCCTAACCTTTTATTTTTTTGCTGTCATTGGATAGAAATCTAACGAGGACGTGGTTTTGTTGTGAATTTTCTGAAGTAAATTTGTTTTCAAAAAATCATCTATAAGAAAGAACCATACGACAAAACACAAAACTTAACAGCTCCTTTAAGAGTCTTAACATATAGTTGTATTTTTTCTCGATAATGACGTGGATGCCGCCGCGGATACGGTGCCAAATGTAATAACCTTACGTATGGAATCATTTATCTCCCATAGGATAAAGAGGTAACCAAAAGAAAACGCATGGTACGACTCGAGCTGTAAACGCATGCTGTTAGATTGAGGGAGTTAAGTTTTCTGTCTTTCAAAGCCAACGCATCCGAGGTAAATCGACAAAAAAATGTAAACGTGAAAGGAATGACTGCAATGTCCTCATAAAATGACCAAATGTTGAGGCGGGTGTTAGGTTGCTTAAGTTGTCTCAAATGGACCTCTTGGCTTTAATTTTAATAACCGGTTCTAAAATCTTTTGTTTTTTGTGGTGTGAATAGCCTTCTTCGTGATTGTTTGGATTCTTTTATTAGCTGTTAGACTTTTTATGTAAAATTTTTTCTAAATTTTTAAATATTCTTTATCTTGTGAAGCACGATTTTGTTGCCAATTTTTACTAGCCTTTCGTTTTACCTTGACCAAGTGTAATATTTTCTGCGATGATTTGATTCAGCTGTAAGTTCAATGTTTTTCGCGGTGCAGGGAAATAAGTCCCCGAGAACTTAGTCTACTGAGGCATTGAGAGCATTGAACCAACCATCACACAGTAAGGCTATGCTGGGTTCCTGGACATGTTGGTGTGGAAGGGAACGAGGCAGCAGATAAACTGGCCAGATGCGGCTCTGTAATGGACGTATACTATCAGCTGACAGAGAAGTATTACCAGCTTTCAACGCAGCTAAGGGCTTCAATGACAATGTCACATTAAACTTGGCTAAGGAACGGTGGAACAACACTCCCGGTTATAAAGGGTTTTTCAATAGGGACGCTACAAAAGTAGAGCGACAGGGACAGCAAACGACGCCGAATTTCTTGCCGCTTTTTTGACATTTCTCTTCAGTAAGGTTTGCCATTTCATGATGGAAAGATATACGAGCCAACAACGAGTCGAAATTATTAAAATTTACTACCGAAATCCGGAGTCAGTGGCCTCAACGTTAAGAGCGCTACGTCCAATTTATGGTCGTCATAATCGTCCTAGCAGATCAACAATTGAGCGTCTAGTGGAAAAATTTTCGCTTGGCCGCCTCGGTCGTGCGATTTGACGCCGTTAGACCATTTCCTGTGGGGCTACGTCAAGTCTATGGTCTATGCCAACAAGCCAGCGACGATTGATGAACTTTGTACGAAGTGAAATTGCAGCAGTATCGGCCGATTTATGCTTGAAAACCGTCAACAATTGGGTTCAGCGTCTGAACTTCTGCAAGCGTGCCCGTGGTGGCCATGCAAAAGAAATCGAGTTCCATACATAATGGCATCGAACGTACTTTCACAGGAATAAAGAATTTCATTGATATCCAAAACCGTTTTTGTTTTATTTAAAAAAAACTTTTGTAGCGTTCTTATTGAAAAACCCTGTACTATAACACACTAAAAGGTCAAAGATCCAAACATCTTTTCATAGAAACCAAATCCGAGTGCTCGTCGGGGTAATAACCGGACACTGCATAATTGGGAACATGGCCAAAAGACTAGGTATCTTCACAAATGACTTCTGCAGAAATTGCAGAGATGAAAAGCAAATAGAATCTGTGGAACATCTCCTGTGTCACTGCCCAGCCCTCCAAGAACGCCGCCACTCTTGCATGGGAGCACGGTTCGAAGGCTTGGAAGATATATCAACGATATCTCTACCAGATTTAAAAAGATTCATCAACAGATACGAATGGTTTTGTTGTCCTATCATGTACTACGAAGGGGTAATCACAATGGGCCTCAACGGTATCTGGGTGAAAGTTGTTTATACGGCAAAATGCCCCTCTAACCTAACCTAACCTAACCTAAGTCCACTGAGGGACTCACTTCCCACCTAGTGGGAAATAAAACCACTTTCTGATGGGAAATTAGTACACATTCAACAGTTTAATACGTATGGGGAGGCATGCTGCCCCCCTGTAACCTCCCTGCTTGAGTTTACTGTCAGATTTGCAGTATGCGTGAAATTGGCTATATTGAAAGGGAAATAAAACCACTCAGAGTTTTTGGAATTTATTTCCCACCTTACATGGGAACTAAGTCCCTCAGTGGTGAGTGTGCTGGATCACTGCGCCACCTCTCGTGAAAATCCGACAAACATACGGAATTATAACTATCCCATAGAAAAGCTCCTTAATTTAGTCGGACTCGGCGTACAATTGCAGGTTCCTTTCATTCGCCCCAAAAAATTAAACCTCACACAAACAAATAGTTCTAAGAAGCTTAGTATACGCAGGCATAACATGTCGTCAGTTGTCCATGGAGGTGGACGGACATTCTTCAGGAACATAATGCGAACCAAAGTTTAAACCATTCTCCGAGTTTGTGATATTCTTAAAATTATCCCACGTTCTTTTAAAAAATTCTGAAAATATTATATTTTTTGTCTTTAGTTCTATCCTTAAGCAATTTGAAGGCTTTCAGTTGAAAACTTATTTCTCTTTCATCGTAATTCCTATGAGATTCAAAATTTAGACGCTGCTCACGTTCACAAACAAATAATTTATTATCTTACTGTCGATGGTTGTCAGTCATAATATATTTATCCCGGCTGAGGTATACGCGGCTTGGCTTGCCAGCAGCTTACATAACATTCATCAATGCATTGTTGTAGTTGTAGCTTCATTCGTCTTCATCTTTGCTGTATTTTACAAATGCATTGTTTTGCTCAAACACTATTTTTTCTTGGCTATTTTAAACAGGAGAGCCTGGCGTAAGTATCATCAAATTTCTATAATAATGACTATGTATCTAAAGGGTGTCCCATAGTTCACACAAAATTAGAATTTTGCGCCATTTAATAGTACAGTGATGCCAACATGTGCATTGGTTCATGAGTTATAGGGGCGTGGCACCGCCCATAAAAAAATATTCAAAATCTTATATCTCGAAAACCACCGAATCGATTGAGTTCAAATTTACAGATAATTTTAGGTATTGGAACGAGAGTGTTCCTGCGAAAGTCGAAAAAATTAAACAAAGGGGCGTGGCACCTCACAAAAAAAAAAACATTGCAAACACTATTCTGCGACAGTCATGGGAGCCAAAGTTTGGAAAATTTGTAACATTGATATGTATTGTATTAATAGACAAGAATATTATCTTTCCAATATGACTCCTGGAAAAGCAAAAAATGTTCTGTACCAGAATTTGAAATAGATTTTTCTAAATTTTTATATTTAGCACTACGAAATGTGAAGGGGATTCGCTAGTTCATAAAAAAAATAACAACACAAGAGACACATTCATTAAAACAAATAGTCTGGCTGACAACTTTGGTATAGTACCAATTGAGTGTTCTCTAAAAGAACTTGATATTCTTCTGATAATGAACTTGTATAAACTTTTAGCTCAGGTACTCCTTACAAAAGCGGATTAAATTTCCTTCAATTTAACAACCATAATTGTGCAATTATACCTCCGCTGAAGACTCATCATTAAGACATAATCCCACAACAACATTTCTCTATACATTCCATCCACAACATAAGGATATTCATCAACAATACACTAGCAGTATTTTTTTAGTCACCCACACATCAGACTGAGGAGGATAATACCCCAAATAATATTTTCTCGGAATCATCTCTCAGTTAATTATTCATGTTTTTGAAAACAAAAAATCCCAACAGAACCGGCAACCATCAACCACCATATAAAGCAAACAGTCTGAATCGCTCCTCTTAAAATAAGCCAACTTATTATTAGCTCCGACAAATAATAATTATTATCAATACTATGTTCTATAATATATCGCGTGATATTTTCTAAATGAAACAACAGCGAAAACATCTCTTTCCTCAAAGAGTATCTTCTGCGGAATATTTTGCAACATATATTCATTCAGTGTTCTGAGAATTTGTATAGCTACTCCAAGAATTCCTGGCGCGTAAAATTATTGCTAACAATTATTGGAAGAATTCGACTATACTTTGAAAAGATACACTATCAAGGCTGTCAGCCAGAATATTCTTATTAATAAGCTGTATGGAATTTTGTTTTAAAAATTATCAAATAGGTGTAGATATTGAGTAGATGCTTGTGTTTTTTTTTGTTGGGGAAAACCCAAATGTCAGGCACACGCGGTTGACGAATTCCTGTGAACTCAGGCCATTGGAATGTTGTTGCTATAGCTTTAGCCAATTATTCTTATCCCTCTTGCTTGATGTGGTTTTGCAATAACATTGAATGAACTTTGCTTAAATCGGAATGGAAATATAAAATAAACAAAAATAAATAAAAATAAAATAAAATAAAAAATAAAGAAAATACATAATCGAAAATCGAACAACTGGATATAATGTCCTTGCTTGCATTTTCTTCTATTGGTAATAAAGATATAGTTTCCAACGTCAATGGTACCATGTGCTTCTTTAATTTTGTAGTTTCCAAGCTATAAAAATGCATTATTCACACAAAATTCCAAATCACTAATGATTCGATCACCAAAATGATAAGCGCACACTTTCTATTGATAAACGTATGCCAAAGGTCCATGTTAAGCAACATTTTGTACGTTCTTTAATTTTTTTTAAGCAAATTTATTACTTTCTAAAAGATAAGCTCAAACGCACACTAATGTGCGCTGAAAAAAATTCACATATTGTCTTAGAATTCGCAGGGCACTATATTCGGTTATACTTGTACGTGACATTTAAACACAGTTTCAAGTTAGTCAGTGTTACTGTGCGAAGGATTTAGTGCACTGTTGAGTAATTCGGCCAAGCTAATCATCCACTCCATTTGTCTTATCGAATTAGCTCATACAAATTGAGATCCAGACTGATATTGTGATATTCACATCTAAGCGCACATGTCAAATTTTGTAAGAGATTTAAAACAAATTTATTCTCTGGACTGATTTTGTTATGTGACCTTAGGGACCTACATACAACATGTTATGTTGCTGATTCGCACACAATAAGCCCCGCTTTACTAATGTTTCTTTTATCGGAAAATTTACTTACTTTAAGCGTTATTGGAAGCGACTTAAAATATTATGTACTCGTAAAATTGTGAAGCTGCCTCAGGACGGTTATACTCACGGATGGTTGTGCCCGAGAGATAGTAGAAGAATGCGTAATTTTTATTTTACCTAGAACACAACAAATTTGAGCGCACACTTGTGATGTGCGCTTTTGAAGATAATTTTTCGATCGATTTTTAAACAATTCTAGTTCTTTTTTCAAAGTGCAAATATCCCAATAGGTTTTCTTCATATAGTTGAACTTGGGATGGCGTGTATGACTTACAGGTGTGCGTTTTGAATAAAAATATGAAATTTAACTCGGTTCTTTTACAAGTGTTGTATAACTGACTTCCGTTTATAAGTTAAAGACTGAGTACACGCAAGCGCACATATTGTGTGCGCTACGAAAATGAATGTGCGTTATAGATTAAAGTTAAAGAAATATACGTAACACATATTTCACATTTTAAAAGAAGCCTGGGGAAATCGAGAGATCAATAATAAAACGTACTAAAGTAGCTCGTTCCTGGTCACATGTGAAACCAACCCTACTGTAGGTTATCACTATCCGTATACTGCGTCGTCCTTCTTAACCCGTAATAAAGACTGTTTATATACTCACTAAATTTGACTGATGAATTAGAAAAGCTTTGATACGTCTATACTCGTTCAATAAGAAAAACAGAAGCTAAAATGTTTTGAATCATTTTCTAACACTACAACCGATGATGGTAAACATTCGTAGAACGTATTAGTTAATGTGCGTCATTAGCAGAATCCATTGTACATTCTATATTATGCCTATCTACTTGATTGTTGAAACATTTTTTTTCATTTTATATTAGATACTTTTTAGATAAGATTAGAATATAACGACAAAACTGTCAACAGGTTATGAATCGTGACTTCTTTGTCTCAAAAATTAAACTTATTTGCGAAATACTCGCAGACATTCTTATCGATTTTTCTGCAATACATACCAACATCAGTGGCTTTCAAAAAAGAATGCAAAAAAAAAAAACGTCTCGACCCACCACAGACACTTCTTTCGCCACAAACTCAAGCGATAACGTAACATCCCTGGATTAGAAACGCTAAGATGCTTTAGCTAAGTAAATAGGAAAAAGTGTGTTTACTATATGCGTGTCAGTTTAAATTTGTTCTTATCAGCGAAATTGTTTTTTTTTAAATTCTGATGACATATATATTTTTGTTTGCGTTATCGTGTGCTAATTTGTGCTCTCATTTAAGAAGAAATATTGCTTCGATTAGGTTATGCGTAAAATGGACAAAAAAAAAAAAAAAAAGAAAAAAACCAACCAGTTGCCAAACAAGTTGTTCGTCATCATCGTCGCTGCCAAAAAAAGGGATCCACACATCTCTGCCTGGCTTTGTCATCATCTCTTAAGTGCTTTTAATACGTATCCACCCTTACCCATCACTTTTTGTCTCTCTGGGCTGTATCGTCGCGGTTGTTATGCATTGAATTTGGAGAATTTTTCAAAACGTTTTCAGCATCCTTCAACTTTGTTAAAAAAAAAGAAATATTTTTTGTTGTTTCTTTGAAACATTTCTGACGAAAACTTGAAAAGAAATACGAGAAGCAAAAACCGACAAAAAAATCTAGGAGATATGTCTCCTTGAAGCGAAACGAGAAAATACGTGTTGGAAGAAGCAAGTAACCCTTTCGTACCTTTGGGCCTGCCATGTAAATACCCTTTCTTTCTCTATCTACTGGCTCTGACTAAGTCCCTACCAGCCCTGTCTAAAACACTAACAAAAAATCAATTGCAAAGGGAAATGAGTTTGGGGGAGGACAGCAGGACAAAATATCTTACCATGCGCAAGTACTAGTGCCTAGTACGATGACGACAGATTGTTGTTGCAGGAGACACGGCGAGGGTGTAGGTGGTATGTGCATATAAAAATCCTTTTGTTATGCATTGCTTCGTTGCCGCTGCCATCTTTGTCGTCCTTCAACGGGATTTTTAACTTTTTTCTTCTTCTTTCTTTTGTTTTTCTCTCAGTTTCGTGTTGTTTTTCTTTTCCTTTTTTTTTTACTCCTTGTTTTGCCTATCGGGGCTGTTCTCGATTTGAAATTATTCATATAGCTGGATTCCTTTCTTTTTTTTTGTTTGTTTCCTCGTTTGCATTCAACGCCGATGCATTGTGGAGGGCTATGCTTGTCCCCCATTCAAAGCTTCAAATGCATCATGATCGTCGTCGTCAACCGACTACCAACCAACATGGTTGTCAACTGGTAGCGGTAGGTATAGCAGACTCTTTTCATCGGTTCTTAAAGTTTAGCATCTCAACTTTTTACACGATTGTAAATATTTCCCGTGCGTAGAAAAGGTCCTTGTGGGATTGTTTTGTTATATATCTTGGCATATTTTTTTTTGCGTTTATAACCGGCTAAATAAGCAGATTTTAATTTTTAGATAAACATTTTGCCTGGAACGAGATTTCGCCCAATGCCATTAAAAGTTGCCGAAGAATTTATTTACTCACGTACACTGTACTAATCTGCTTCCTTGGAATGTATGCCACTTGGAGAACTATTTTTCCAACTACAGTGACGTCTTTTATCGTCCTGCAAGGTGCTTTTAATTTCAAACATAGTCTAAGTATGAAGAAGACAGTCTTTTCAGTGGCTAAAAATCTTAAACAAGTTCCTAGTTGAAACAGTGAAATTAGTACGCACTTCCGTTATTGTCTTTTCATAGTTGTATTTGTATAAGATGGCCATGGATGAGTTGTGCGAATGCGATCTATACCCTACGCCCATGCGATCTTTCTACTGTATAGCGCCATCTAGGAGTGAGCACTAGGAGTTACAGTTTCATTTAATCGAAAATCTCTGAATTATTGTAACTTTTCGAACTGGCCTAGCTAACTCAAAATGGTGAGAGACTAATCTTTGAATGAACAAAGTTTGTCCTCAAGCCACTACAAGTTGTTCAAGATCGAATTGATGTCACTTAGCTTTTTCTGCTTTGTACTGATATAGTAACGCCAATAATATTATTGTGACCTATTTGAAAAAGTAGTGGAGTGAATATACAGCCCGCTTTTTTTACCGACAAATTTTCTAATTGACTTTGCATTACTGAGACAGCAAATCGGAAGTTCAGTCACTAGTGATTGACAGAATTGGCTAACGAATCTGCAAGTAAACTCGTATTTTGACAGTAGATATGTTTATATTTCTCTGCATATAAAAAAAATGTTTGCCTGTTTCTATGTGTCATTACCGCCTTTTAGCATCACCTTAAAATTGCTCACCCAATCCGTATGAATTTCTTAGACATAACTGAAGACTTTATGGAGCAGCATTCAGGTTTTATTTCATCACAATAAGTTGACTTATTCAGAAGAAATACAAAATAAAGGACCATTCACATGGGAGCGAACGAACGAATTGATGAAATGCGAATAAACCACTTTTTATGCATTTATAAACAGAAAATTCCACATTTTATTATTCCAAGATATCCTCCTCTTCGAATAGGGTTAAGTTTGAATGAATTTTTTATTCGCTACTTTGTGGAACGCGATTTAAATGATGTGGATTGTGAATAGACTGACAATTCGCGCCAGGGTGTTTTCGTTCGCGGCAAAAATTTTGGATTTCGAAATTTCGTTATTTAAACTGTTAATAAACTTGTTTTCTTAATAAATTTTGATGGAATAATTAATTATCCTCATCTTGGAGTAGTAAAATGTTCAATTTTCTGTTTATAAATGCATAAAAAGTGGTTTGTTCGCATTTTATCAATTCGTTCGTTCGCTCCCATGTGAATGGTCCTTAAGAATGGAAGATTTTTTGTGTCGTTTTTTGAGTCAGTTTTTGTAGAGTCTTGGAAGGCGTCTTGGAAGGAGTCTTAAGGCGTTTTTAAAGCATTTTTTGGTGCGATGTTGAAGATGCTTTTTAATGGTTTTTAAGAGTATTTTTGAGGCGTTTTTTGGCCTCTTTCTCGACACTTCTGAGAGCTAGAGGCTGTAAAATTTGGGAAATTGATGTGAATTTTTCCGATTTTAGAAATTTAACCCTAAAGGGGTAAAAAAAGGGGGGCGGGGGGTCAACGTTTGTATGAGAACATTTTTATTTTTCATCCGATCGTCTTCAAACTCGATTTTTGTACTCTATTATACGAAATAAACATAATTAGTTTTTGCGATTTTGGAAATTTTGCTTGGAGCCCGATGATCCCTTTTAAGGGGGCCCTTTTCTAAACTCCCGAACCGTTCGTCGTATCAATTTTAAACTTTGTAATGCGTCCCAACCTCTGTCGCTGTTGAATATGCTTTATCGTTTCGTCTAACTCCAGCATACGTACTCCAAGGATATTCGATCGGAATTCTAAAAAAATGAGGTGATACTGCTACAAAGTTGTACGCATCCTCACGATATTTCTGGTTGCATATGTTTCACAGTATAGGAAGATCTGGGCGGTATGGAATATAATTGAGGATTTGCTAACTGAGAAATATGTTTTTTCCCGTAGATAGAGGGAAATTCTGCTATTAGTATGATCTGTGTTGAGATGCGAGCAGCGTTGCCACTGTTGACTATTTTTTCGCAGTAGATTCTCTAAAAAAATGCAGTAAATTGAATTTGTTTACAGTAGATTTTTTTTTCAAACAAAACCAAGGTAAATTACAAAACATAACAAAAACAATACAAAATTAATAAAGACGAGTAGGTATTTAAAAAAAACAGAAAAACGCATTAATATTAATGAACATGGAATATTGTTCATCTTCATTGGCTATAAAGTTTTTCTTTGTCATCATCATGAAAAGGAAACAAGTTTAAAATAGGCAATATCGAGGGTATACTGCATTCCACTATGTACTAACTTTGTATCTACGTACCTCAGAGGTTTCAGTCTTTCATCATTAAAATTAAAACGATTTTTTATCTGTTGACAAGCCTCGATATAAAATCGCAGCACGAAAAGCCCCATCAAGCTAGAAAATATTTGTTCAGAATCGACGTCTTAATTTGACCTGTTGTTGTTCAAAGACATATTTTTCTTGAAAACTCAGTTTCCAAAATGGCTTGTATTTCTGTTTGTATTTTATGTATCTACTATTTAAGCTATTACAAAAATGCTGTGGATTTAATTTGGTGGCAACAGATTTAAATTTTGAAAAAAATGCAGTAGATCTACTGCAATTGCAGCAAAGTGGCAACGCTGGATGCGAGCGCACCAATTAGGTGTGCTTCCTCCGTGGTATATAAATATAAAAGAGAGAACTAACTGACTGTGAAGGAATTTCTGTGTACCAAATCCTGAGGACTGCGCGAGTGAAGCCGCGGTCAAAAGCTAGTAAACTAAATAAAATAAAAACGATTGCTTTTTGACGAAGATAGCTATAATTTGTTTGACATTGTGAGAACCGTCTATTCTTTGGTAACGCTATTTTTGACACTTGTCATTAAGATCGGATAAATATTTTAGAAATGTATAAGTAACAGACCGACACATGATAAACGTATTGCATTAACTTCTATTTAAATTGGTTCTTGGTTTGGGTAATGACCGAAAGAATAAGATCGCGGATACAAGCTGCCGAAATGAGATTTCTCCGTAGTATTGCTGGTGTGACCCGTCGAGATCGCATCAGAAATACCAGAATACGTGAGGAACTCAATGTCGAGCAGCTACTTCTCCGGACGGAGCGATCCATGCTTCGGTGGTTTGGTCATGTTAAACGCATGTCCCCGACCAGGATTCCACGACGTGCTATGGAATCCGTACCATCGGGTAGGCGTCCTCTAGGTAGACCAAGGATAAGATGGTTAGATCAAGTCCATAATCTCTCCTATAACCGTATGGGGATTGCCCTTGATGATTTAGAGTCGATGGCGGAGGATCGAGAGCTATGGAGGGTCCACTTGAGCAACCTACACCCGCGACCCACTTAATGGACAAGCGGACCATTGAAAATGAATGAATGAATGAATGAATGAATTGGTTCTTGTTTAAAAACAATTTGAACATACAGTAGTGGAACTTCGATTATGAACAGTGAAAACCGAAAAGTCGAAATTCCATTTAAAACACTTGGATGGCAACTCGTTCTCCTATACACGTTCAAGGTATATGTCGACATTCCATGCAATAAACCGTGACCTATCAAGAGCTTTTTTATTCTTCCTTTTCCTCATTGAGTGCACTGGAATTTGTTGAGAATGTCATATAGAAAATGGTGCATTTCTGATAGGGGAGGTTCAATTATGATTTCGGCGGCAATTTGCATCACAAATCGCGTAGTTAGCAAGAAATTTTAACGCTTTTATGTGAATCGGTGTGCTTGATCTCAATTTAGTGGACATGTCTGAAGAATTTCTTTCAGACAATTTCGTATTTTAACAGGATAACGCGCCAGTCCACAATGCAAAGTCACTAAAAGAATGGTTTTCACAAAACAATATCGAAAATATAAAGTGGCCGAAGTCAAGACCTTATTCCCATCGAAAATTTGTGACGAATTCTTGTCGAAAGGCTTGCCCGTCAGTCAGAATCAGCCCTAATCTGCTTAACCCTAGATGGGTCTCTCAGACCCTCTCAGTTGATTAATCAATCATTGCATGAGGTGTTAATGAGATACAAACACATTTATTTCAGTAGCTTCCTAAAATATAGAAAGCTTAGTGTCGCGAGTTATAGGATAGAAATAAATCAAACAACTTGTTCAACAAAATAAGGTACAAATCTTTATTTTTTGATGTAAAAACGTCTTCGACAATCGCCAAAAATGAACTGAGCTGTGGCAGCGGTTACATAAAGCTTCGCGTCTGTAAAATCATCAGATCATGCACATCAGATCATGCATGTAGGTATATACTTTATTGTTATCTCAACATGTGTATTATTGTTCTTATTTTCGGTAGCAAAAAGCTTTTGTAATTATATATTTCTAATGCGTTATATCTTTTATGTACATGTACAATGCTATGTTATGTTACAATGTTATAGGGTAATTATGTTCATGTTTGACTTAGTCTTAGTGTATAAGTATAATTCATGTTGTTGTTTTAATATTAATATTTTAAAGTATAATGTCATATGCATGTATGTATAGTGTATTTTAATATAATAATATAATATATATAACATAGGGTAGGGTATGCTCTGCATACATAACTCCTCCGCCCGTAGAATCAGGTGTGGCATCCGGTTGATGAAGGTGACACAGCTTAGTATTGTCGATAATGTTGGTTGATAAAGCTCGGCATTGGTGAGGGTGATGCTTATCTCGTATGTTGATAATGGAAGAATCGTAGTCGTTTAGTGTAGTTCGAAGAATATTTAGTACGAGAACTGTTTTACATGATGTTGAATGTCAGTTTGTTTGTAGTGTCATTCGCCCGTCAGTATATATATATATAATCGAGAAATTGAATAACTATTACTTTCGCTCTTTAGGGTAACGGGTGGATGGGATTTTTTTTTTTTTTTTTTGTAGGTAATATGTCTGAACAAATATTATAGATCTGTCAATAACTTTTCATGTTTGCGACTTAAGTTTACAAATACCATTTTTATTAAATTCTATACCTAGCCATAGTTCAAAGGAATTACCTATTTTCGTATGATCGGCAATGTTGTGATCTTCAATTTCATATTGGTGGGATTTTGTTTTAATTGGACTCTGAGATAGAAATAAGTCATATTTATTGCGAATAATATGCTACATCTAGTCTATTCAAAATGAAAACAATTAATATGTCACATTTGTCTGATATTATATTTAAGTTAAACTAAACCTAGATGCCTAATCCAATTGACTGTTTGGATTTTCGGTAGTATTACTATTTTCTGGGATAATCTCATTGCAGATTTTAAACTTTCGTTTCCTTTTTATTTTATTTTTATGTGATTTTCTATTTTTTGTTGTTATAACAACTACTTTTTTGTTTGATATTGCCTTCAACTTTTTAGCCCTAGGTGCTAGTTTGTTACGTCTATTATTGAATTCATATATTGTGTCGTTTTCATTAAATACTTGTGGTGTTTCCCTATTAATGTTCAGATTATCTATTATTTTTCTATTATGGTTTTCTATTTTTGTCTTTATTTTCTCATATAGCCTACTTTGGAAATCGTGCAATTTATTTATGTAGTCGTGTTCTGATTCAAATTGTATGTTCTTATTGAAATTAGGTGTCCTTCCTGTAAGTAGTTCCAATGGTGTTATGTTTGTAACTGAGTGGATGCTGTTGTTGTAAGTGGTAAGAGCTTCATTTAATACGTCCTTGCAGATTTGTTTTTTATCTCTATCGTATATAACTCTATATATTTCGGTAAGTGTTGAATGAAATCTTTCAACTGGAGAATTACCTGTAGAATTTTGAGGTGTTGTTATATGCAGTGCAATTTCATATTGGTTACAAAATTCCCTAAATAAACTCGAATTGAACTCTGATCCAGAGTCGCAAACTATCTTTTTTGGGGTACCGTGATGTGCAAAGAATTCTCTTAACGCTTGTATTACTTTCAAACTGTTCCGAGCAGACAAGATGTAGGCGGATGCAAATTTAGAAAATCGATCTATGACTGTCAATATCTGCTGATTATGGATTGCGTAAACGTCTATGTGAAGAGTATCTAAAGGTTTGCTTGGGATTTCTGTTAGCTCGTACTTTACTTTTGGTGGATGCCTATCGTACTTCAGCAATTGACACTTTTCGCAGTTATTTATAATTTTCGTTATTTTGGTTTTCATATGAGGGAAATAGTAAGTTCGACGCAGGTGTTGAACTGTTTCGTTTATCCCTCTATGATTTGACTTAACATGATACTGATATATAATTTCGTCTTGATTGTCATTGCCAGGTATGTCAGTTAATATTTCTTTACAACGAATTAACTTAAAGATTTTGTTGCTAGAAAACAATTTTGAGTATACTGTTTGGACTATTTTAAACGTATCTTCATCTGTATATACCGCGGTAAGTTTTTTTGGTATTAGGTACTCTTTAAGAATAGATGTAATTACCTGTTCATCGTATGCGTTTACTTGCCTGAAGATTCTACGACGTTTAGTCCCAAATAGTATTTTAAAAATCATTGGGGGGTTCATTGTGGAATTGGTTTTTTCAAGAATGAGCTGTTCGCTAAATTCATTTAAGGGACGTTCTGAAATAGGTATGCCTTCATCGAGATTCTCCGAAGCAGAGTGAATAGTGGATAGGCTAGAATTTTCCTCTAAGTCAGCTACGTTATTCTGTAGAGATTCATTTATGTGTACTTCTATTCGGCTCAATGCGTCGGCGTTAGTATTTATTTTACCTTTTTTGTAATGAATTTCATAGTCAAATTCCTCAAGTTTTAGTCGCCATCTTATTAATTTTGAGTTGCCATCTTTTAAGGAAAATAGCCAAGTAAGCGGCTTATGGTCTGTAACTATATGGAACTTACGTCCATAGAGATATGGACGAAAATGCTTTGTTGCCCAAACGATTGCAAGAAGCTCTTTTTCGATGGTACTATATTTTGTTTCGGTGTCTGATAACGTGCGTGATGCATAGGATACAGGCTTATCGGCTCCAATGGGCCCCTGACTCAAAACAGCTCCTATCGCAAAATTGCTGGCATCTGTTGTCAAATTGAACGATCGAGAAAAATCGGGGTATTGCAAGAGCGGATCGTTGCTTAATATATCTTTGCAGTGTTCAAAGCAATTCACGTATCTTTCGTCCAATTTAATTTGTCTACCCTTTTTTAGACATTCAGTTAGCGGCTTAGTTATTTTCGCGAAATCTTGGATAAATCTCCGGTAATAACCCAGTAATCCAAGAAATGATTTTATCTGTTTCGTAGTGCGGGGTATGGGAAATTTCTTAATTGAGTCAATTTTATCCGGGTTCGGTTTTACACCTTGTGATGTTACAACATGGCCAAGAAAAGTTACTTCTTTACAAAAAAATTCGGATTTATCCAACTGGACTTTAAGATTTGCCTGTCTTAATCGGGAGAAAACTTTAGCTAGATTTTCGGTGTGTTCTTGAAGGGAAGTAGAGAACACGATTATGTCATCCATATATACCAGACATATTCTTCCCTGCAAGTCGCTCAAAATATTGTCCATTACCCTTTGGAAGGTGGACGGAGCATTTCTCAAGCCGAAAGGCATTCGAATAAACTCGAAGTGGCCATTATCCACTGTAAATGCAGTTTTGTTTATGTCCCTAGGATCGATTTCGATTTGGTGAAATCCAGATGCCAAATCAAGGGTGGTGAAATACATGGATCTACCTAGCTTGTCCAAAATATCATTAATGTTAGGAAGTGGATATCGATCGCCAATCGTTTTTTCATTTAGCTTCCGATAATCCACTACTAACCGCCATTTTTGCTTTTTGGATGCATCTATCTTTTTGGGAACAATCCATATGGGACTGCTCCACGGGGAGTAGCTTGGTCGAATAATTCCTTGCCTAAGCAGTTCACTTATTTGGGACTTGATCTCTGCTTTGTGGACTTCTGGATATCTATACGACTTAGTGTATATAGGCAAATCATTAATAGTTTTGATGCGATGTTTAATTTTATTTGTAAACGAGAGAGTATCGCCTTCTTTAAAAAAGATATCATCAAACTGTTTACAGATTTTGAAGAGAGCTTTTATTTCCTCTTTGTTTAAGTGGTCAGTTCTAAGTAAACCTGTTATTTCATTTTGTGTCATTGAACGAATTTGATCTGAGTTGTAACTTATACTGATATTGTCCACTTCATTACAATTTCTATATACTTCTGCCTTTAGTGGTTGTTCCAAAAATAGTGTTTGTTCCTGATTAGATAAATTAATAACTTCTACGTGACTGTACCAATCTATAGCCTTATAAATTCCTTCTGGTATTTTTAAAAATTGGTTTATAATAGTAGGCCGTATATAGATATCTCCATTCTCGATATCTACTGGAAGTGTAGCTATAATTTTTGAGTTTGGCAATACGTTGAAATTTTTTGACATAAAGTTAGGTTTAAACTGAAGTGGAATTGAGGCCTTGCTGGTTTCCAAAAGTTTATCTTTAAGGTTAATTGTTGCATGCAGATGTTTCATCGTCTCTAATCCTATTAAGCCGTCAAAATAGGAGTGAAACTTGAAGACTAAGAATTTAAACTCATCACCAGTATTAAATTCCTTAAATGCGGGAAGAGTAACTTGCTTGTTTAATTGGTGTTTATTAAATACAGTTGTTATTACAATTGGATCAATAATTTCATGGATATCAGGGTTAGTCAGCTCAGGATTGATAAAGTTTGCTGAAGCTCCTGTATCAATCAGAAACTTAAGTGTTTGTCCAGTACTAGATAATATATTAATATATGGGAGTACACCTGAACTGTGCTTGTTTATATCAATGAATCCTACTTGTTGTCCGAGGCAGTTAATTGAAAATTTGTGTCATCTATTTGATAGTTACCCTCGTCACAGAAGTTGAATGTTTCTTCTGGAATATTTTGATTTACAGGAATGTAATGATCAAGCTCTGAATAGTACAACGGTTCTGGGTTGAATGGAATGTAATTTGAATGATTCATGGAGGTTGTTTGATTATGATAATAATCGGACGGATCAGTGTGGAAATTATGAACTTCTCTGATAGCATAATTACTGTTAGGTGCTGTATTGTTGTTGACAAAAGCATTGTTGTTTTGTCTATTGTATGAAGACGCTCCTCTGAGATTTGTTTGTTGAGTTCTCATGCTGCGTGTGTTCCCACTAGAAATATCCATTGGAGTGGGGGTAGGTTGTGGGGGATTCATTGGTCTGGGTATGAGTACATTTTGATTTTGGTTAATAGTTTGGGGAAACCGATTAACATATGGATTTGTCAAGTGCTGATTTTGTGAATGCTGGTTATAGATGTTAGGTCCGAGAGGAAAATTATTATTGTTTGGAAGAATCGGTTGCATATTTGCTCTGTTCATGTATACATTTGGTCTTTGATTAAAAGAATTGGTATTTTGACTGAATGTGTATGGGTGCTGGTTTGCTTGCTGTGTGAAATGTTGTCTAAATTGTCTAACATTGGGACTAGGATCAGAATATCGCATGTAGTATGAATTTTGCTCTTTAATGCAGAAATTGAATGCTTCCTGGAGTGTGTTAGGTCTCATAGATCTTATCGTTGACCCAAGCGGTTCCCTTAAACCGACTAAGAATGTGTTGAGACACATTTCTGAATAAAGCCTACTTTTAGCCAAAACAATATTCGAGTCGGTCTCGTGTATGTGTAAATGATTGTTTAAAGTTGATGATACTTCAACTATTTTAGAGTAAAATTTCTCAATGGTATCGGTTGCTTGTTTAATAGAATGAAGGTCTCTTATAAGAGACGTTTCATTTCGCTTGTCTGAGTAATGCAATATTAGGTTTGTTTTTATTTGGGTCCAATCTAGTGGTGTTCCAAACATGTTTAGAACCTCATTCGCTTGCCCTGTCACCTTATTTCGTATGGCTCTCATTATAATACGAGCATACGGTGTATTTGTGACTGATTCCATAAGCCCTAAGATCTCTTCAACATTATTTAGAAAATCGTAAAGTAATCTATGATTACCATCAAATTGAGGAAGATCTTTTATGGCGTCCGGAATCTTAAGTGCAGTAAAAATATTATTAACGTCTTCTAAATTAATTTTATTTGCTCTATTACTAACGTTACTATCTATGCCTACATTTATATTATTGTTATTAACTAAATTACTATTTAATAAACTACTGTAATTAGAAGCTAAGTTATTACTTGTACCTATCGCTCCGTTTACATCAGAACCGCTAGCTTCTAGATTGATATTCGCATAAATATTACCTAGTCCTACACCAGAAGGTCCGTTACTTCCACTAACATTAGAGGTACCACTGTTTCCCTCCATTTTTAAGCCTGTAATATGTAATTCTTCCTCACTACCGCTAGGTATATAGTATGGCTTATATGTAAAAGATTTTGGTTTTTTTTCTCTATGATTCTTATTCGACATATACACTCATATAAATTATGGAAAAAGGATGGGAATTATTGATTGAGCTACTAATAATGTTTCGCAATTTCTCGACTTACATATGTACCGCTGGGAAATTTGATGCAGGATCTAGTTGTTGGTAGTCTTATGGTAAAGCTTTTGAAAGATTCTCCTGGGCCAATGAATTAAAATTCTCCACTGCTGAGGTGTGCCCTGGTCCTTGTAATTTATGTGGATTCACGAAACACCAATATTCTTTTGATGCGAGGCTCACGCACAATAAAGTCAGAGTTAATCACTGAATCTTTGATGCAATCTTCACTTGCACTATCACCAATATGCTCTTGATGTGGTTTTTGATTACAGAGATGACTTAATGTTCTAGTTTTTTAGTTAGTGATTATTATACGCGACCTCCGAATTCACACAAAACGCCGACTGCGCCAGTTATAGGATAGAAATAAATCAAACAACTTGTTCAACAAAATAAGGTACAAATCTTTATTTTTTGATGTAAAAACGTCTTCGACAATCGCCAAAAATGAACTGAGCTGTGGCAGCGGTTACATAAAGCTTCGCGTCTGTAAAATCATCAGATCATGCACATCAGATCATGCATGTAGGTATATACTTTATTGTTATCTCAACATGTGTATTATTGTTCTTATTTTCGGTAGCAAAAAGCTTTTGTAATTATATATTTCTAATGCGTTATATCTTTTATGTACATGTACAATGCTATGTTATGTTACAATGTTATAGGGTAATTATGTTCATGTTTGACTTAGTCTTAGTGTATAAGTATAATTCATGTTGTTGTTTTAATATTAATATTTTAAAGTATAATGTCATATGCATGTATGTATAGTGTATTTTAATATAATAATATAATATATATAACATAGGGTAGGGTATGCTCTGCATACATAACTCGCGCAAGTTTCGTTGGTGCATAGACGTTTAGTTTTCCATGTTTTACATGCAATAGGTCTGAGGTGTTTATGAATAGTGTTACAATTTTTTATAGTTACGTGGCCACTATGTTACTTTTTCGACATATTAAAGAATGTCAATTGTCAACTCTTTTGTCATCTACATACATAATAGCAGCCGTAATAATAAAAAAAGTATATGCTGTCATCAAGAAAAGACACCCAAGAACGACGTCTTGGACAGAATGTCACTATAGACAGATATAACTTTGAGGTGGTAAAGGACTTTGTCTACCTAGGCTCCGCTATGAACTCAGACAATGACGCTGAGATTAAGCGAAGAAGAACTCTTGCCAATCGCTGTTTCTTTGGGCTAAACAGCAATTGAGTAGCAAAGCCCTCTCTCGAACAACTAAAGTGATCTTTTGTAAGACCTTAATCATCCCAGTCCTACTTTATGGTGCAGAGGCATGGACTCTATCAAAAGCGGATGAGCTTTCTCTTGGTTGCTTCGAGAGGAAAATTCTTCGAGTAATTTTCGGTCCCGTCTGCATAGACGGTGAATGGAGGAGGAGATACAACGACGAACTTTACGGGCTGTACAGGGCCATTGACCTAGCCAGAAGAGTCAAGGTCCAACGACTGCGGTGGCTGCTGCGGGTCATGTAGAGCGAATGGACGTGAATGCTCCGTCCCGGAAGATCTTCAAATCCACACCCGAGGGACGGCGCACTAGAGGAAGACAGCGGCTCAGGTGGCGCACGCAAGTGGAAGGGACCCTTAACCAACTTAGCATGCGCGAAACTGGAGACAGCTGGCCAAAGATCGTGCTGGCTGGAGACGCTAACATAACAATAATAAAAAAAAAAAACTTTGGAAAAGCGAGTACTTATGAAAGAGATATCACACAAATTGATAGAGCCCTGGTTGGGTTATATGGTCGCGAGGTACCAACTTTCAGGCGATACCTAAAAAGGTGATACTTTACCATGTATTCCAGTAAACTCTGAAAATCAACCCAGAAAAAATTGGATTCTCTACGATTACACAAAGATGCGTAAGACCAGCTTTTTTCGTACCTCCTGTAAACGTCCTATGTGCTCGGACCATTGCATTAAAATAAATGTTCCTCAAAGTAACCTATGTGTTTTTTTCTTTGCAAAAAAATCTTTATAGAGAGTAAATAAGATAACTTTGATGGAAAGGGCTCGACATATGTTTATGAACGATGTAACAATGAATATAGTTTATCAATGTCAAACTGCTTTAAATATGTGCTTGGAAAAATAGGAGGCCCCACTTGATTAAAAAAAAAATGTCCAGCCATGTTTAAAAAGATGTGGTAACTTTCATGTGTTCATAATCGAGTTTCCAACAATTTTCGAATTTTCTGCTCATGTTTTCTAAAGTTTCTATTTTTAAAACTAAATTTTGTCTATTGATCGCTATTTAATAAATATATTTTTAATTTTCTTCGAGCAAAAGAAAAAAAGTAGTTGTTAATTGAAATTCCACTTAACTGTACATTCAAAAATACCTTTATACACAAAATGGATACGAAAATAGAACATTTCTGACATTCAACTATTGCTCAACTGTCAAATCAAATTTGTTTGATTTTCCCAAAAAAATTAATTGCATTTCCTTAAAAAAAAAAAAATCCTTCACCCTTTTACAAGTCATCATGCCTTTGCCAAAAAAACAAGGAATCGCAGTATTCATCATCGCCATCGCCAATATGCAAATGCGAATATTGTACTTTTCGAATTCGCAAAATTTATAGCCAATATTTGCGGCCAAAGACTTGTATGTATTTTTAAAGTTTTTTTTTTTTTTGTTTTCGTTAGTTGCAAGAATAATAATAATTATTATTGTGTTGTATTAATTTTTGTGTGCATTTGTTTTTGGCACAATAAATATCTTTGCAACTATAATAAATATAAATCAATATGAGTAATGGGTTTTGCATGCATAAATTTCGAACTTGATACCTCGTTGTCGTTGTCGACGTAGTCGGCTGTTTGGAGATGCTTGGCTTGGTGTATGTAAATATATCCAGAAAAGAATTCCCGTACACCTCGGGTGCATAATTCACTATACAGAAGTGACTTAACGATAAAACTGCCGAAAAAAAAAAACCAACGAAGAAAATTGTTCTTACTGTGTGTATAGCATACTATAGCGCTCGTGAATTTTACGAAAAGGCGAAGAGAGTACACCTGCCATGCGATATTTTGGTCTAAGAATAAATTGCCTGCAATTGCATTGGCCAACACACGATTTCTGTGTGATCTCGTCCCGACAATGATTGCAATTTATTTTAGCGGGAAAGGATTTTCTCTATTTTTCTGTTGTAAAAGTAATAATTATAATTTTTGTTCTTACTCATATGCCGAGTGTGGATACACACTTTTGAAAGCATGGTGCTGCGAGGTGGATTGCAGTTTTAATGGATTTCTTTTTTGTTCTATATAATTTATTACTTAGCTTTAATATTTGTAAAATGTTTTCTTAAATGTAAATGTTGTTTTCTTTCTCATTGCAGGTATGTGGTGAGAGTCTTATTGATTTTCAACAAATTGTGGTATGTATGTTATTGCAAAAGAGTGAAATTGAAAGTTACCTTGAAAAGTAAAGTTCTTATCGACTATAAGCGACGTGTTAGGAAACTCACTAAGAGCCCTCAGAACGTGGACAACGAAATGCCACATTTGAGTTAGTCCCCAGAAAACTAAGCTTGTCCAGTTCACAAACAAAAGAATAATACAAAAATTCGAGTCACCAACTCAGGAGGGTATAGGTACACCCTTAAGGGTGATATATAGGGCGAAATATCTGGGAATGATCGTCGATAGGAAGCTTAATTGAAAGCACAATGCCAATGAAAGATTGAAAAAACCAGCTAATGCTTTATACGAATGCAACCGCATTTTTGGCAGGAGGTGGGGACCAAACCCCAAAATAATCCTGTAGATGTACACGGCAATCGTGCGGCCGAAACTTTCACATATGGTAGCGTAGTCTGGAGTGGAGACCAATCTCAAGTCTATGACAAAAATACAAAGACTAGCACAGCCAGCGCGATGGAAAGCACAGCCAGCTGGACTGGAGGCAATTCTCAATCCGACACCTCCAGACCTATATTTTGAGGAATCTGCTACCAAAAGTGCCTAAAGGATTAGCCAAATTAACACTTGTAACCCCTGCAATTTGGCTATCCATAGACTTTAGGGAAATACATCGGGAACGTTATCACTTCTGACTATATGTCTCCCAATCTGGACTTCGATAGACCATACTCCCGCTCTTTTCCGAGTAGGGTTGAATGGACCACAAATGAGCCCAAGAAGAGGAAATCGATATCCATCCACACATACGAATCAAAGATGGCCTGTGAAACTGGTGGCGATATATTCTCGGAGGAATTAAATATACACTGCTCAATCAGTCTTCCTGATAGCAGTAGGGTTTTCCAAGCAGAGGTTATGGCAATTTCGGACGCGTCAGGGGCAATACCACAAAACGATATTGCCACTCACTGTGACAAAGCCGGCAATGAGAGGGCTGGCGAACTGGCAGGAAATGGGTCTGCAATGGATCACGATCGAGCACTACACTCCATCAAGCCTTACTTACTTACTTAAGGTGGCGCTACAGTCCGGGGTGGACCTGGGCCTCAACCAACAAACGTCTTCATTCTTCATTCCTCTGGCTAGGTCAATGTCGCTGTACAGCCCGTACAGTTCGTCGTTGTATCTCCTCCTCCATTCAACGTCTATGCAGACGGGACCGAAAATTACTCGAAGAATTTTCCTCTCGAAGCAGCCAAGGGTAAGCTCATCCGCTTTTGATAGATTCCATGCCTCTGCACCATGACTGGGATGATTAAGGTCTTATAAAGGATCGCTTTAGTTGTTCGAGAGAGGGCTTTGCTACTCAATTGCTCTCTTAGCCCAAAGAAACAGCGATTGGCAAGAGTTATTCTTCTTTTAATCTCAGCACTGGTGTCATTGTCTCGATCAAGCCACCACTCTGTAATTTTAGAGAACGAATGGAGAAGAACATTCGTATGAAAACCATTAACAGGTAGAAAGATCAAATGACCTGTGAAAAATCACGGAGGTTTTGGTCAGAATATGACATAGGCCAGACGATCAAACTTTTACAGTTTGACAGGTCATCACTGTCTAAGCTTATTGGGGCTCATAACTTTCTAAAAAACCATACAATGAAACCAAATCTCAAAGATTGCGATATATGAAGAAGCTGCGGAGACGAAGAGGTCCATGTGGTGACCCCTCTCTCCTGTCACTGCTCGAGTCTCTTTCACTTGAGAAAGAACACTTGGAAGCTATTAATTCCATGACTTACATGAACCCCTTGTCATATTTTGACTAAACTTAAAATGAACACTTCTGGGCCCATAGATAAGATTGACTGAAAATATTAGCTCAATCGGTTTGGTGGTTTTTGGAGACATTTTTTGTATGGGAGGTGCCACGCCCCTCTGCCCTCTTTTAGCCCTTCATTAGCCGGCCGGCCGTAGTTCCAGAGACAGCCGCTACCACTGCTTTACCCCTCCTACTAAACAATTCAGACGAGATCTGCACGTATACCTTTCCTTTTCTGAGATGGTCGCAGTCTATTGATAGTACCTACATAGCACATTGTGCCCTAATTGAATGACAAAGTACAAGTTGTACATAGCTAAAGCAAAATTTTGCTAATGAACGATGAAAAAACCTGCCGCAAGATTCCCATTTAAATAAAACTCCTCCCTCGCAATCATTAATTTCGAGTCGCGCCCACTTAAGTCCTCGTTAGCATTGAAATTCATTGATTTAAATCCTCGACTTATGACCACAAATCCGACCAAATACCCGATACCCGCTCTCACAATAGACTTCACCTAAAATGCATCATTTAGTAATGAATTATGAATAATAATGGAGCTGCAGCCAACGTTAGATTCTCCGCTTGCAGTTACGACTACGACCCAGTATTTTACTATTGAAACCATCACCACGACTCGGGAGTCGGGAGTTCACCACACCCAAGTTGTGTGCACCGTAGTCATCATGAACGTCGTCGTCGTAGTCGCCGCGTTAGTTGTTTGCTCGCTTGAGAGACGCAAAAGGAGGAGTGCAATTTTCGCTTACAAACGACGTACATGCATGCATGCCTGCATCTAATCTATCCAATTCATCCAACCGTGGCCGACAATTTCGCGTCTCAAACACGGCTAGGCAAGGCACATTTGCATGCCAGTGCCAGACCGAGAACCAACAAAACAACAAAAAAAAAAAAGAGGAAAATCTATCGAAAAGAAAAAACTGGTTTGGCTTATTGCAAGACCACCATCATCACCAGCCACTACCTCATATCATCATCATCACCGCGATCCTATTCGCTGTGCTCTTCAATATGCACACAAGGCCATTTCAAGAATGTTTCATCATAGCCAAGACATTTATTGTCATTGCCAATTCTCCGTCGCTGCTTCGCCATGGATGAGAGATCAATCAAATGCTGCTGCTGGTGGATACAGAACGGTGGGACGCACTTAGGCAGAGGGATTGCATTATAGCGTTTTTTCTCTTCCAATGTCGTGCCCTGAATCCCCAATTGTATCTATGCAGATGCACATGGTGCATAGATACATGAATAAGTTACCGCTCCTCGAATTTGCCCAATAAGATACGAGCAGATATTCTTTTTTGGAATTTTCATCACTTGGATACAAACGCATGCAGATTGATATGCAGAGGAGATTTCCCGCTTTTGACAAACGCTCGCTGGCAACATGTTGATAGCTTACAGCGGTCGTTGTCATTTCTTCTTAGCAAATGACAATTCAATCATTCGACAGCTTTTGGCATTGCAAAAGAAGGAGAAAATCGCCCGACAAATAGGTGCAGCCCCAACGAGGTCAAAAGGAGGAAATTTCCGCATGTTGATGTGTGTGTGTGTTTTTTTTTGTGCACGCTTTCGCTTTGCTGCTCTGACTTGACATTCAAAGTAGTCTCCCCTTGATTTTCACAACTTAGTTACAATTTAATGCACTCGACAGAGAGGGGGGTCTGTTTTTTGCGCTAGTGATTCTGTGACGCGCCTTCGTACTTTACGCCTATTAGGCGAGACATGATGTACGATTAAAATAACGTGACGTGTGACATGTTACAGGAGAGCTGTGTTGTGGCCGTAGGACGTCGCGAGTCTGGTCGCAGTCGTTTGATCACACGTAAAAATGCTATTCCTGTATACCTCGTCCATGCACGTGTGTCCATCTGCAACAAAGTTTTCAAAGCACGGCGCATGTATATAGAACGGATGCATATTGCGCTCTTTTCCTGGCGAACTGTCTAATGTCAGTTCGAATAGAATGTCCACCGTGCTGAATTGTATGAGTGCAGAGCAGACATTTACATAGCTGCAGCTAATTGGATTTGATGGAGGATATTCATTATTTTTTTTGTTTGGCAAATAACTATAAGATCGGAGGCTTCACCATGTTTTTCAGGGTTACTCTCTGTCTCTGTCTCCTAGCAATAAAAAATAATCTTATTTTAGTATAGGTCACTTTATCGGGTCTTTACTACACCCCCACAAAGTCATCAGTTCAAAAAGGCAAGACGTTCCCATAAGCCTGAACGTGTACAACCTATAAAGCCCAATTGTCTCGTGTTTGTGTATATTTGGGTGATTAACTGTGCACGAGCACGCTTAGAAGGTGGCCCACTTATCGGGCATAATTTAGTCAAGGTCGTTTGATATATTTTCGGACTATCGTGGCGATAATAAATTTATAATTCACTTATCAGAGGAAGTTACCGCTGTGAAATTTTTGGTTACGATTTGCAGATAGGTATAAGAGTGTGTCAGGTAGGCCTCTAAAAGCTCTTCGCAGCTTAGGTGGGTTTTACCTTAATGTTTGTTGTTCAAGATAATAGGTCTAGGTATTATTTACTTATTACTTTATATAATTGCAAGATGGTTTTGCTTAACTGATGTAGGTGGGAAGGAATCATAAACCTTCTTAACCGGTTAAAGAAAACTTCTGTCTACTCGGAGACCTGAAAGGTCTTTAGTGAAACTGAAAAATATGGAAAAGACCTGAAAACCTGACGGCTTGGGAAACAGTTCGTGCTCCTATAGATAAAGAGTGTTTTTTTTTTTTTAGAGGTATAGAACTTCGTAATGGAATAAAAAAAAGATGATTTTTTTAAATTGACATGAAATTTACTTTATTCGAAAGATAATCTTCTGGCATTATAATTTAAATATGATTTCTGGCATATGACCGCAATGGCTGGCTCGGACGTAGTCTAATCTGGAGGTCAAATTTGCGATGACTTTTTCCAACATTTGTGGCCGTATATCGCCAATAACGCGGCGAATGTTGTCCTCCAAGTGGCCAATCGTTTCGGGCTTATCGGCGTAGACTAGCGACTTCAAATATCCCCACAGAAAATAGTGAAGCGGCGTTACATCGCATGATATTGGAGGCCAATTCACGGGTCCGCAACGTAAAACTATGCGGTTACCAAAGGTTTCCTTCAATAAATCAATTGTAGCACGAGCTGCGCGACATGTTGCGCCGTCTTGTTGTAACCACAGCTCCTGCACATCATGGTTGTTCAATTGATGAACGAAAAAGTCAGTAATCATGGCTCTAAAGCGGTCACCGTTGACTGTAACGTTCTGGCCTGTATCGTTTTTATAATAATAAATTTGCACAATTTAGAAGCGTTGTTCAGGCGTCAATCTATTCATGTTGAAATGCCAAACTAAATTAAAAAAAAAAACACTTGATAGCTAACAAAATGGCCGCCAGTTAAAATAGTGTTGCCAACTTTAATAATACCTCTACAAAAAACACCCTTTATAATGATATCTGAAATCCTACTAAGTTTGGCGATGTTTGCGAACAACCTGGACCCTAGTGTACGTAGGCGTTGTTCTTGCAGAACCGCAGATGCTGGATTGACTCTACCATAGATTGTTGAATTCTGTTCTTTATTTGCAGAGCATGACTGCAATGCCAGTGTCCCGTTATTATCTGATGGGTGATCACAGAATCCGTCGTATTCGGAATTTTGCTACGAACATTTTTTGGACATTTTTGCTACGAATTTAATCCGTCGTATCCGTTCGTAGCTAACATTTCCACTACAACGGGTTCTGTGATAGTTCTTTCGGGGTTCGTAGCAAAATTCCGAATACGACGGATTCTGTGATTACCCAGTATATAGTTTACGACGAACAAATCAAATCTTCCAGAGCTTTCATTATTGAGTCAGATGTTGACGACTTGCGACTTGCGGCATTGCAGCTGGTATAAACCCGTCGCGTCGGGCATTTCAGATTTAAAGGGTTTTAACCCGCTTTGTTTTTACGTATACAAAGCAGGTTTGTTAAGAAAAAACAAACCTGATTCAATGCACGCCACAATGGGCTTAATTCCCTCCATTAAGGGATGTGGTCAACCTTTGAAGTGCTTGATTTTCTACCGCCCTTTTACGATTCATATTGCTTCTGCTCCCTCTTCTTCATTAACTAAAGAAACTGCTGTTATGCAAGGGTTGGATTTTGAAAGTTTCGATATTAAGTGTGTTTCTATAGGCATAGGTTTCTATAGGCAGTTCTAGATATTCCTGGCTGTATTCTGCCCATGTGCCGTCAATACTCTGCATTATATACGGCGACGAAGGGGGCCAAGCCTTGGGATCTTATTTTCGTCCTTTTTGAGGATTCGCAGAATTTTTTTCACACTGCTCTAGTTCCATTATTTATGTTGGTTTAAACTGGATATGTGAAGGTCCCAGTCTTTTAAGTTTCTACACGTTTTAGCAATATTAAATGTGTGGTCCACCAAACTGCGTTGGGTTTCCTTTGAGGTTCACTATTGGAAACAAACTAACCAACAAACCAGATGTTCCCAACTTTTTTCAGCAAATGACCCCTCCCCCCCCCCCCAATGTGGGACCCCTTATGCCCCCTAAAAATCTGTGAATAATATAATTAATTTAGCATTTTTTTAATACTGTTTATCACCTACTTTTCCGGAAAAAAAAACAGATAGAGATAGGAAGTGACATTTTTCATTTGTATCAACATTTCACAACTTTAATTGTGTCCATGGGACCCCTTTACAATAGTCAAGGGGGGTTTCTGAAAAGTCGGGGCATGTCTTAATTTAAATTAATGGGGAAGGAAATTCGGTTGTAACCCGAATAGGATCATCTAGTAGACTCTCCAAACAAGAAATGGTTTGGTGGATTGCATATAAAAAATAACCACATTTAAAAGGTGCCCAATTGGCCGACACAAAATAAGCTCTTCAAATACTAGATATTCACCCCGGGGCATTTTCTTCTCGCTCTTTACTCATCAAACCCGCTGCGAGAGTTTTTGAAACTCGAGTGGTAGGCAATACAGCATAATCATCAGTCACTCAGTAAGCTGTCCCGCCAGCCATCGAAAGTAGATACAAAAGATACTTTTTCAAGTAGATACAAAACCAGAAGCACTTACGAAACTAGACAAAACCACTTGTTTATAGTTTCAGGGGGTAGGGAAATACCAGAACATATTATCTAGCATTAAGAACCGCTAAAAAAAAAAACCAAACAACCTCAAACTGACGACGACGATTGATCGAGGGTTATGTGCAGACTCTCTTCGGCCACATTGGCCTGGTCAAACACCCGCTGGCTACCTATCAATTAAGTATTTGTGTGCACAAAAAAAAAAATAGGACCAGTAGGAAGATCACCACTGTAATACTTCATATCTGGCCATAAGTCCGTCCATTCCATGACCAAGCCGACGTCGATGGGGGACACGCATGTGTATACGAACGGTACGTACGCTGATTGCTTAAATTAAATAGTGACGACTTCATAAATGTGCACAATTTATGCAAATTACCAAGCATTTACTGTTTGCGAGCATGCACGGTGCAGCGGGCTTTTGTAGTTGAATTCCCTGCCTTGTGGTGAATCTCTGATGCACATGTATAGAGAGATGGACGATGGCGTATGGCGACTACGCCAACGATAAAGAAGACCACTCGCATCGTATATGTGATGATGATGATGATGACGATTGGGGAGCGTCGCGTCCATTTCATAGGTTGTTTGTGCTTTTTTTTTGTCTGTAAGTACAATGTGAGAGTATATTTTATTTTGTATAACAAATTAGTGGGTGTGGGGATGATTTGCGTAATTTGAAAGCAGAACAACGTCGACAACAACCGACGCCAGTGCACAGAAGGTTAGGCATAGTAAATGAGAATTTATGTTGCTTTTATAGGGTTAAACCACATTAAACTCAAGTTAAATTAAACAAAAATAAAAACAAATTTCGAAAATAGCATTTTCATATTATGATTATGCATGATTTGGTTTAAAGTGAAATCAAGTTGTAGCTATGTGTGGGGTTAAAAAGAGTAACTGACCGGAGTTTAGTACAATTTGATTTTCGAAAACGATTGAACGAATTGAAATGGGCGGAAAGAGAGGTAAGGGTGGATTTCGAAAGATATCCCGAAGCTATAGCTACAAGGCCTGCCTACACATGTTTTCTAGACTTGGTCGATCGATTCCGTCGATGTAAATTCTGGAATATACTCCAAGAGTATGGGATCTCTCCTGAAATCAAGTGTAGTTGAATAAATCCCGTGGGCATTGGAATTTGTTAGGGATGTGCTTTACAGATTTTAAAGCTTAGGGGAAGAACGTTTCGAATTGGGAGACCTAATACTGTTGATTGTTGATGACTTAATCATCCTTAAATGATTTTTAACTGAACAACATTCGGAACATGACGAAATATAACATTCATTTAAGATTTATAGTCGTTTGTATTGGAGCTAGGATTAGGGCCAACTTCAACAAATTTGAAGTGAAAGTCGTCTTCAGAATACGAAACAAGTGAAAAAGTTTAAGTTTTTTTTTTTTTTTTTTTTTTTTTTTTAAAAGTTTAAGTCAAGGCCGCAGGCTCTGATGGTCTACCAGCGGAGCTCTTTAAATACGGTGATGATGTTTTGGTAGGGAGCATGCACCGAATCATCAACCAAGTATGGGTGGAAGAAAACATGCCCGATGACTGGACTATCAGCTCCATATGCCCCATCTTCAAAAAAGGCGATCCTATGTCTTGCAAGAACTATCGAGGCATATCCCTGCTAAATGTCGCATACAAGATCCTATCCAACGTACTGTGTGAACGTCTAAAACCGTTCTGCAACACACTAATCGGCACGTACCAGTGTGGCTTCCGGCCCGGCAGATCGACTATAGACCAAATTTTCACACTGAGGCAAATCTTGGAAAAGACCAACGAATTTCAAGTCGAAACCCACCACCTATTCATCGACTTCAAAGCCGCGTATGATAGCATACATCGTCAGGAGCTCTATATGGCGATGGCCGAATTCGGAATCCCGGCAAAACTGATTCAGTTGTGTCGCGCGACGCTGGAAAACACACGCTGCAACGTGCAGTTTGGAAGCAGCTCTTCCGAACTATTTCAAACATGCACCGGATTTCGGCAAGGAGACGCTCTATCATGCGACTTCTTCAATCTCGTACTGGAGCAGATAGTGCGCAGGGCAGGTGTCAACACGGAAGGCACTATCTTCAACAGGTCCGTCCAGCTGCTTGGCTATGCGGACGATATTGACATCATCGGTCGCTCCCAGCGTGCCGTGATAGAAGCGTTCACGGCGATTGAAGAACAGGCGAAATCCGTTGGACTTGTAGTAAATGAGGACAAGACTAAGTACATGCTATCAACAAACAAACAAGCATCTGTCCACCGCCTAGGACAAAACGTCACTATTGATAGCAATAATTTCGAGGTAGTTAAGGAGTTCACCTACCTCGGAGTAAACGTAAACTCCACGAATGACACCCTAGTGGAGATCCGACGAAGAATTACCCTAGGAAACCGCTGCTACTTCGGTTTGGCAAAACAACTGGGTTCAAAACTCCTAACTCGAAGGACGAAATGTGTGCTCTACAAAACCCTCATCCTGCCAGTTCTGCTTTATGGCGCCGAGTGCTGGACGATAAGCAAGAAGGGAGAGATGCTACTGGGCTCCTTCGAAAGAAAAATACTTCGGCGGATTTTTGGTCCTGTGTGCGAGGAGGGCGAATGGAGGAGAAGATACAACCGCGAACTCTATGAGCTGTACCAAGATGTGGATGTAGTCCAAAAAGCCAAAACACGTCGACTACATTGGCTCGGCCACATCGAGCGAATGGACAATAATGCTCCAGCCAAGAGGGTCTTCGAATCCCAGCCCCCAGGTTCGAGAAGACAAGGAAGACCGAACCTCCGTTTCAAAGACCAAGCCATCGCGGATGCCAGAGCGCTTGGTCTGGACAATTGGAAGCAGCGTGCCCGGGATCGTAGAGGATGGAAGGCTGCAGTGTCTCAGGCAGAGACTCTTCACGGGTCGGGAGCCCGATAAAGAAAAGAAAGAAGAAAAAGTTTAAGTATCTCGTGGTGTCCAAGCAAAGTTACCTATCCTTATCAGCAGGGAACGTATTTTGTTGACCTAAAAAATAAAAAAAAAGGCAAAACTAAACTGCAGAAAGGCAAAAATGCCTTTTATTAAAAAAAAAAAAGGTTTCAAGACCTATAATGACACTATACAACCATATAAGCATTATAGAATTTGCTGGCAACAAACGCCTGCGATTGTTCCTCAGAAAAGCTTTGAAAGAGCTGAAGAGAGGACATGGGCAGAGACAAGTGGAGACCATTTAAAAGACGTCTTGTGCTTGTCATCGATTGCAATATTTGGAGGCAATTTGAACTTTTCAGCGCCATTTACTACATTATTAATTTCTTTGATGGTCTTGAGTCTTTCATTTAAAGAAAAGATCAACTTCAGCAGCTGGTCCTTTGCTGTTTGCAATTTCTCATCGATATTGAAAGTACATATCTAAAATCAATTGCACACAGGACACAAAAAAAAGATAAATAAATAGCAACAGGTTCGTATATAGGAACTAGGCTTGCCATCTTCTAGAAAATCTCGTGGAGGACTTAAAAAAATCTTTTTTTGAAGCCCAAAATGCGTATACATATTGCCCAATTATTATACAACTAGTTGGTTGTACCCGCTTCGCTGGGTATGCAAAGTAATATTTGATAAACAAATTGATTTTATTTAAAGAACTTCTTTGAAAACTAAACTACATTGCGTGTAAATTGTCTCTGGTTAATTAATAATCTTCCTTGCTGTGGATTAGATTCAATATACACCTTCTTTTGTCTTGCAACTCTTGATTGTGATAAAGCCACATACAGTTGGCCGTGTGAAAATACTCCGGTCTTCAAATGCATGCCAACGTGATCAAATGACAGGTCTTGAGCCTTGTTTATTATTATAGCGTATGCTAGAATTTATCGGAAATGGAATCATTGTGGTAATTCATGCTCTTATCAAATTTCGTCCAGGCTCTTCCACAATCAATCGAGTTCCATTGCAGTCCTTTTTTAGGGTTCAAGTTTTTCAGCAACATGATGATGACACCTTGCTTAAGTACAGCACATGAGGTGGCTTGCTGGATGGAGTTTGCTGATTGAGGAATTGAACAGGGAAATTTGGTGCATCATTTGTATCTTCAGTCTTCACTGATAACATCGCTCCTATTCATTTCTAATGTCTGCACATTTGTTAGCGCGGCAATGACTCGTTCTGAAAGTTCCTGCATTGACTTTTGCAGCAGATCGCCAAAAATTGTCTTAATTAAGTCTCCTGTTAATATAATTTCCGTGGGAATTTCAACAACGTCGTCTTCATACATTTCTGCTACCCGCGGCAATTTTGCAATAATGAGGAGACTTATATTTTAATAACCCTCAGGATTTTGTCCACAGAGATTTCGCGAAATAAAATTTCCTATTAAAGTACCTGAGGAGCAGTTAGTAAATCAGTGATCTTAAAATTCGTAGCAAAGTATATATTGCCTAAAAACGGTTTCTATTTTTTTTGTATCTATTGATTTAGAATTTAGATTTATGAGTATAAATAATATTTTACTTCTTTTTACTTCTTTATTATCAATGTACAAAGTTTCATATTGATACGACAAACTCCTTCGTGAGTTATGAAAAAGTTCTCATTAAAATCATTGCCAATAACTCGAGCCCAAAGCAAAATACCTAAATATTTCTTATATAGAGTACACAAACCGAGTTTGAAGTCGATCGGATTAAAAATAAAAATGTTCCCGTACAAACTTTGACCCCCTAAGAAGGGTTGGTTTTATTTGGCAATTTCCTTTTGAAAACACTTGCCGAGCATTACTATAGTAGAGTTTGAACCTTGAAGAAAATTAAAATATATGAAAAAAAATAGGCGGTGCGTATTTGAATAATGAGAAAACACAAACATTGAAAATTTATTCAAATACCCACCGCCTACTTTTATTTAAAATAAGAAAAGTAAGGAGCGTTACAGAATCAGTAAGGGTAAATATATATATGATAAATACTAATAAAATAATAATTTAAGCTTAGTACCCTGCTTGAGCTAAATTTTAGCTCCCACACAAAATTCTCTTCAAAATTTAGGCCAATCTATTTAGCCGAGCGGTACACTAAAAAATTAAATTTTCATTTCAGACTATAGGAACTTCATATAACTGTCAAAATTTAGCGCGGTGCCCAATTATGGTTGGGCACATTTTGTCAAGCTAAATTTTGACAGATCATGTTAGTTTTTTTTCTTGTGTTTTTACGATTTTATCTATAATGTTTGAAGAGAAAAATTGGAGAGCAGCTTAAAATGTAAAATTCATTCCCATGAATCGTGCAGCCACCGTCAAAAGAAATGTACAATTTCGCAAGCGAAGAGAGAGTGGAGAATTGTACCAAGCATTCTACTACAATTAGGTACCTCTTTTTGACATTATTTCGCAGTAGCAGCGTACTAGGCTTTAGTGGTCAATGCGGATGCAGAGGCAGACTGCAGAGGTCAATAAAATCTGAAGAGATGAGAAACATGAAACTCTCTCTTTTGCAGGCGCTGCCGTTTATATTAAAACTTGACTCTAATGTATTTGTTGCCACATTTGTAAATAAAATCGTACTTTTTGAGAAATGAGGGATTTGATGTTTTTTGTTTTAGTAATTATTGTGAGTGGAGGACATTTTTTTTTGGCGGAGGACGGAGGACATCACCTTATAAAGGAGGACGGGTGACAAGCCTAATAGGAACCCTAGGCCTAGCTTTTTTTGTAAGGAATGGAAGGAACCTACAATTTTCATTCGGAGTTCGAACGGCTGAATTGAGACGATTTTTCAGGACAGTTATACTTTCGGATGTTTGTCGGAAGTTCGCAAACAACGTGTGCAAGTAATGCTTTGGCGATATTTTGTTTAAATTGTACCTACTTATAAGAAGAAAGTGCACATGAATTTCAACTTTAACCAAAAAAGGCAAAAAAAGGCAATGTGAGTTAAAAAAGGCAAAAAAAAGGCAAGGTCAACAAAATCCGTTCCCTGCTTATCAGTCTTTAATTCCAACTGATGACGGATAGAATAGAATCGCTGAGTACAAGCGATACAAGTCCTTTGATCTATTTTGTTGGGGTGACTCGCAGAAATCGCATTAGAAACAACAGAATACGTGAGGCACTCACTAATTTTTCGAACAGAACGATCCTTGCGCTGTGGTTTGGCCACGTTGAGCGCATGTCCCCAACTCGGATACCAGGACGTGCTTATGGACATGGCATCGTTTTTTTTTTTGTACCAGGGGTTGTGGAAAGGTGGAAGACGAGTTGGAACTGGAGTTGGGAAATTTAGTTCACTTGAGTGATCGATCAATTTAGTTCAAATCATGCTACTGAACTAGTTCGCTCATTTTAGTTCAATTTAGTTGAAAATAGTCAAATTCGCAGAAAATACAAAAAAGAAATTTGTATTGGAAAATATAAAAAAAGATATAAGTGAGTGAGCTGAGCTGTTCTTACCATTACGTCTGAACAAGTTTGAACACACAACTTTTGTCAGACTCATTAGAAATTGTCAGATGTCGTTTTTTATGTAAGTTGACAATTGCTTACAATTTCTTCATTGTCAGACAATATTACCAGTGGTTTAGGAGCAAAATTAAAGTTTCGTTTTAAACGATGGACAATAATTCAGAAGATATTGTTACGAACAACAGTGCAAAATCGAATTTAAATTCTAATTGTAATTATAAAAGTCGAAAAAAAAAATATCGTACAGGAAGAAAGTACAGAGTGAATGGGGTTGCTGGATTCGCAGAGTATAAACAAAGAAGCTCTGTGGTAAGAGGTCGCCGACGCGATTCACATTCAAAAGTCACCTCGACAAATGCAGAAAAAAAAAGTTGGGTCAAGCTGCAAATGAAACCTTATCGATTTCCGGCTCGCGCATACTGGCGTCTTGATGTGTGGAGTCACCAAAGCTAGAATTCCATCGAATTGCCTTGAGTCCATTCGAAAAAAATTGCGACAAATTTTCGTCTCCTCAGCTTGGAATTTGGAGTAGAATTCTTCCTGATGACAACGGGCCACCCACTACGTCGTTTTTGTGTCATCCTCACAGTCTTCTAAAACTTAGAGTTAAAATAGTTGCAAGTGCAATATTTTGTTCCATTATCCGTACTGCAAAAACCAAGGAACAAACATTTTAATTTGACTGACAATGTCCGACAACGGATAGACCAGTTTTTCATATTCAAATATCTGACAACCGTGTGAACACACAATTTTCACTTGACAGCATTGTCAGAAAATTAATTTTCAGATCATTTTCACACTTTCATCTGACGATGAAATTGTAAGACTTCGGGACAAAATTTTACAACCGTTTGAACGGACAATTTTGTATTGTACCTAAGAAAGTTGGCTATTGTAAGCTTATTGTCAGTCATTGTTAGTGGATTGACAGATCTGACTATCGTGTGTACTTAGCTTTAGTTTATTCCATTTGTATGAAAATCATTGCGCTGGACTAATAGTCATTTTTAGTGTCCAAGCTAAATTTTACGAAGTCAAGAAAATTTCCATATAAAATTACCTATTGTGACTGTCAAGATATAATTTAATATAATAATTTGAAGGTTAAAAATGATTATTTTAAAAATAATAGCCGTGAACTAAATGAACTTGTGTCCAATAAATCGATTGTTGAACGGTTTGTGTGGCACATAGCCCAATTTTGCTGAAACCATAGCATAAAAGTATCGGTTCTCATGCCTCTGTAGTTCTTTTAATCGCGCGTGGTGGTTCCAGTTTGGGCTCACAATTTCATCAACAGCTGCAATTTGTTCGGGTATTAACCAGCTAACTGCAATTGGTGGATTATTTCGACCGAAATTTCAGTTCAAAATTTGCACAGTAACTTTTCATTCTTCAAAAGTAAATCGATCCATTTCGTACATCGAGTACTGAGTTTCTGTGCATTTTGTTGAGATATGAGAGGTGTCAAAATAAATGATGTTTCAAAAAGAAATCAACAGATGGCCCACCCTATAAAAAAATATAAATAGTGAACGCAACAGGCGTGTATACACCCTAAGTCCAGCTTCTCACAAATATTCGTTTGGGTGAGTTTTTTTTTTTTTTTATTTTAGGGACGAATGGAAGGGACCTAAAATTTTATGCCGAGTCCGAACGGCTGAATTGAGAAGCTTTTTCAGGACAGTCATACTCTCGGATGTTTGTTAGACGTTCGCGAGAGATGGCGCAGTGGAAAAAACCTTAAGATGTAATTTGTATTTTTCCGGGGATCGAAACTGGGGCATTGAGTCCCTGCGTCCACTGGCAGACCCTATAGCTAAACATTTTTTGGTAATCGCTTTTGAAACTCAAATTGGCATTATGTAAGTAAAAGGGGGGCATCGCAACTCATCTCCAGCCAAGTTGTCATATAATTCATCTACGAGACAACTGAACTTTAGGACAACTCATCCATGGGCATTTCATTTAGCTCTATTGCAGGTTTTTGAAAAAAAACTTGAATGAGTTGGGCTTAAGTTCAGTTATCTCATATATGATTTGAATGTGTTGTATACCATACCCGACCCTGGAAAAGGATTTGTTTCGTTAAAATCGTTGACAAATTGAACAGGATTGTAGGGATTGTTTGATGCGATGAAGGGCAAACGATTTTATTTCGTCACTTTCGTGATTTTTATTTTTTTTTATTTTGTTGAACATGATTACACTTACAGATGTTTCTACTTTACGAGTGTTAGAAGGCGCTTTAAATTGACAGTTCAATCATTCATTCATTCATTTTCATTGGCCCGCTTATCCATAAAGTGGACCCTCCATAGCTCTCGATCCTCCGCCATCGACTCCAAATCATCAAGGGCAATCCCCTTGGCATTACATTTTCTAAAATCATGACAATCATACGAACTGTGTCGTGACACAATTATTGAGTTTAAACTTAGTATGGTGGATACATCTATTCATTATATGGGGGTTTTGTGTTTGTTACCAGTTGTCTTGAAAACTACTGCAAAGATTTCAATGAAACTTTTTTTGAAATGTTTTTCAAGACTGCGAGATGGTTTTAGGCTATCTCGTTTATTGCCACGTTCTTTGGGACCATTTTTGACCAAAAATTCTTTTATTTTTTGACTTTACTGTCTTTAACTTGGCTTTTCTCAAATAATTCTCAACAAAAATCTTAAGGGACATAACGCTACGTTTTGTTTTAGAAAAATTTAGTGATACCTAGAGGTAGGCTTTCAACTCGACACACTTTTGTTCCACGGTCTGCTGCTTCAAATACTGTATTTGACACCAAAAAAAGGATAGTTCCCACTTTTCTATATGGAAAATTGTGTATAGTGTGAAGAATTATTCAAACAAGCCCGCCCCGTCAAATTCCTTGCTCTAACAAATATTTCGTTCCTCCAAAAGTTTTCCTTTTTTTTACGCTACTTCACAATTTAATCTGGCAGATGACATCTTAATGGAAACAATAATCAAGATTATTTTTTGTTTGCTTCTCCCATTCTGTTTTATCCTTGATAAACATTTCATCGCTGGTTGGCGCTGTTGTGCTGTTGATGGTGCCTGCTACACAATACAACGAAAAAGCTCACAAATATAATGAAACCAAATGTGCCTGGATGTTGTATATATATATATAAATTTTTGTTTTTATTACCAAAAAAAAAAAAAAAACCGGGTTCAGTGGCCTTTTTGTAAATTAAAATTTGCATACCTCTACATACTCTCACTCTTGTTTTTACAAGTATGTACTTTAAATGAGCGGTTTGGGAATGATGTTTGCACTTGTGAGGGAATTTCCTTAGCAACACTGTTTTATGTTGTTTTGGTGAAACTTTTTCATTTTCTTGAATTCCTTAAATGACAGTTGATGATAATGAATATCCCTATCATGTTCAAGATCATATCATCTGGGGACTTGTAATATTTTTGATGTCGGCAAAAATAAATTAAAAATGGCTAAAGAAAATATCTAACAGTATGCGACATTGATTAAGTGTGGCAAATTCCATTTCTATTATGGGCTGTATTATAGGCAAAAGTGATGGCATCGCAGTTCATTTAATTTGCTCAGGTCCCCTTGCATTTGATGCGATGCAATTATTCAAAAAGTCATCGCTTTGGGATTTTTTTTTCTATTACATTGATGCAGAAACATGTTGCGCATAATTAGTTCTTATAGAAAGCGCGATATTTCATTAGTCTTTGTCGCTCTACGTTATTTCTCGTGTCGTGTTCCCAAAGCGTGACAAATCTGTTTTGCATGCCTGTATGCAGACTTTGTTGCATATATTGTGAAAGACGATCTTGGATGTTGTAAAAGGGGACATGTCTTGTCCTTAGATGACAAGATGACGTTTGTTTTTGCTTGTTGTTTTTGCATTTCCAACCATCCTAGGTGGTAGAAGTTAAAGCAAATTGAACAGACATGAATAGAATAGCAGGGTTCCCTGTAACATTGTAGGTGTAGTAAGATGTGGGTTTTGATTAAATGTTCTCATATGCAGGCATTCAATTCTGATACAGGACATCAAATGGAAAGAAAAATTGTTTGTATAGTCCAAAGTCCAAAAGTCATATCAAAGGCAAAACCCACTTGATGTTTATAAAACTGAATTTTAAGCAGATACATGAACCAAATTGTCTGTTTTATGTGAATCATATTTTTTGTTGGCAATCTATGAATTTTTATTCGTACCCAAAGTCTTCTAGGAAATCATATAGAAAAGGACTGTACTCATGGGGAATAAAAAAGCTGTTATATTGTTCTATCCGTTTGGATGATCTATGTGGTCTTCCCCCTATTGGCCATGACATGACACATGAAGCTCATTGACTTCTTTCCCTTGTTAAAAAAAATAAACGAGATATGAGGGAAATAACAAAAGAAATATCAACAGGGAAGAAAATAAAAGATGTAAACATCCAAGAATGATACGAAGAGTCCTGCACATATCTTCATCAACTTTTGTTTGCGTTTTTATTTATTTTTAACCCCTCATATCATCAGCATGACATTTGCATCGCGAATACCACGGCAACAGCTCAGTCTCCACCTCAGATAAGCAAGACTTGTGTATTTTTTATTTTTTTGCTTCGATCGAAAAGCAATGATAACCGTTGCGCACACAGTATGTGAATGTTGTGTGCATTTCAATTGCAAATGACAGAAGGGAATATAGAAACTCATGCAGTAAATAAAACAATTTCAGTGTTATGCTGATGTGATGCTAATGATGCTTAAACAATATTGAAGTTCAATAGGTGGGAGGTGACACAAGCACTGGAGCCTAAGTTAGAGTGACGACGAACACACGACTTTGTTTGAATTAATGGCTACTTGCATCCCTTGTATAAACGTGTGCAAATAATGACAGTTGTATAATGATAACAGTGCTGAGTTCGTAGGGGTGGTTGTCATTGTTGCGTTACTTCTTTGTTCTGTGTATCAGCAATGACCAGTGGAAAGGAAGTAAGTCATTTAAATGTTATTCCTTTGAGTGGAATAGGATATGGGGGTAGGGATTCACATAACAAGTAAGTTGAAACACCATTGAAATTGAAGAAATTGCAATACGCTCAACGGATGTAAACGCACACATTTAAGCGCACATGAAATTCCCTTTACTTTTGATCCATGTGCGCTTGCTTGAATGTACATTTTACATTCAACCATCTAACGCTTTCAACATGTTCCTTCCAGCGCAGATGTTACTATAGCGCACACATAGCGGTGTACACGAAATAAATACCAGCTCACTTCGTACTAATTTTGTATATGGAATCTTTGCCTCTAGAGCTCGTTACTCGTGTGCGCTTGCGTGAATTATTCACAATTCTTGAAACGCACATGGGTTGGGCAAATGCTTAGACAAATGGCTAAGTAGAACAACAAGAGCATTACGATTTTTAGGTGCGAGTGAACTTGCATGTACTAAGAGCCGTTTCGGACTGCGAAGTGCGCAAATGCACCAGAATCAAAATCGAATTACTACAATAGTAAGGCTACAGTTCGGATAAATTCAGTCGGCAGTCACAATAATATGAATCGAATAACAGTCCTATTTATTTCAAAAAATTGTCGTGGTTATCACAACATAGGACGTTTGCGCACATAGGGTGTGCGATACGGGAATAAGTACCGGCATGCTTTTGCGGACAACGAATTTATATCTTGTTTCTGTTTGTTCTTTCTAATACTATGGATTTGAAGCAAAAAGAATAATTTTTTTTTGGAACAAATTATTTGAAGTTTAAATTTGTTCGTTAGTGCGTTGTCTCAGTGGTTACTACTGAGCGAAGGATCAGTGAAAACTGCCATGTCGTTTAGCCAATTTTGTATAAAGTCCCTTTTGCGGTACATCCATGTGCGATGCGACATATGTACGCAGCCTCCCATCCAACAAATTTCCAGCTAATCCCTTCGTTCAAAACTAAAGTCACAATATACTTAATTTAGACAAATCACCTAACTAACAGCGCACACATAACACCTTTCCAAAGAAGCTTTCTCCACGACGTATCTCCTTTATTTTCTTATTGAAATCTATGATATCGCTCAACTGAATCCCTTATACAATTTTTCCTTTAATAATTTGAAGGAGCTCCACATAATTCAATGTACACAAAAGGAGGAAAAAAAAACTTTAAGTGCATAATAAATCCGTGACAAGCGGGCGAACGTTGTGCGCTACCATGCTCAATTATTAATGTGCTGTCACTCTTGGTCGCGTTAAAAGATATTTTCTCCAACCTAACGCTTTAAAAAGAAATCTATATAAAAATACTGAAAAAATAAAACCGAAAAAGCAAATCAAAATCGAATACCCTGCAAGCGGAATGGATTGCTCATACAAACCAGCAACAACCGTTGTGTTGTGGTTGTGTCTCTTAAGGAGGAATTCGTTGTCGGCGAGTTTATGCCGCCAATGTTACCATTACTACTTTTGCAGCCTGCAACAAATAAAAATAGCAACATTAGCTTGTCAAATGTAATTACGCAGTGGTGGCGTGGCGGCGCGGCCGGCCGGCATACATGCCTCCTGATTTCAGAATTCCTATGCCATAAGCGAGAATTTTTTTTCTGCAGCACAGATTTATTTTTTTTTTTGTATCTGTGCAAAAATAAAATCACAAAGTTGAGGAAGAAAAATGTTGCCAACATAGGGTTCAGTCGTAGCTAATTGCGATCATTCAAAATCGTTTTCTAGTTTTGTAATAAATTTAGGCGGTGATTCAGTGCGGCTTTCCCTTCTTCGAATGAGTGTGTTTGTGATCTGTTGTGTGTGTGTGTTTTTTTCTTTGTGCTTGTCGTTTACAACCAGATGAGTCAAAATATCATAAGGGAACATCCTTGGGGTACGTGTATGGCATTTGTGTGTGCCATGATTGAAATAAATGCACTTGTCAAATGAATGATTTAGTTAGGGCACTCAAACATTTTCTCTATAGTTTTTGCCAAAAAGGAGCTTGTACGGCATAACGATGGGGTAGTCCCTTTATTTTTGAAAATTTATTTTTACGCGCATGATGCATTTTTTGTTTAAAAATAACCACACGAGTTGCGATGAAGTATATTAATAATGTTGTTTATTTATTGTCATTTCAGGTGAGTGCTTGTTGGTGTATCTCTACTCAAGGTGGTGTGAGTCAGAGTAAGTTGGGTATATGGTTGCGCGGGACATTTTATTTTAAAGTCGGTTTTTCCTTAAAATTATACGAGTGGAAATGGGATCGATTCAAGGTGAAGGCTTTTATTGATAAAAGGATTTACTACACCGTTCAAAAAGTTATGCAACTGAAGCAGGTGGATATCCATTATAGGGAATCTCTGTAAGTGTGTAAAACGCCTGGAATATTGTTCCCATATATGGAGATCGGCTCCAAAACATTTACTTAACCTACTTGACAGCATACAGAGACGAACAGTTCGACTTATTGGAGGCCCTAAACTCACATCGAATCTTAATAGATGTTCCGAGGAACTCAAAGACATTATCCCTCGAAATGCAACTTTTGGGCGCCCCACAGGACAGGCAGTTAATGCTCATGACCATACAGTACACTTGACAGCCGCGAGGACATCAATTTTCCAAAACTCCTTCTGTTACAGGACAAGCAAACTTTGGAACTCGCTTCCTGGGAATATTTTTCTAGAAGACTACAATTTGCAGCAATTTAAGTGCAGAACTAACGTACAGCTGCAAGCATCTCGGGGCGCTGATGAAGCGCTATAGGTTCGCCTTTCCCGCGAAGATGGGTTAAAGATGATTATAAGTTTGGCCCAAATGTCAGAATGCGTTTGTGAATTTAAAACGGTGTGAAAATTTTTTCTCTAGACGTACCAAACTTAATTTACATAAACAAAAATAATACAATAAAAATTAAAATGCAATAAAGAATCGGTTTGAAACGTCTAATAAACTGTCACCCTCAAGAATTTTAATATCGCCTATAGTTTGCTTACTAATATCGTTTACCACGTTAAAGTAGGTACTTAATATTTTGTAAAGGTGTCTGCCTGTATACATGCACAACAATACCTACTGTAAACACTAGGCGGGAAAAATCGTATTTGAATAATATTAGAGATATATATCGCAGTGATCTTCAGATATATACAATACACTACTCGTCTATATAAATTTAAAATTCAATCCAATAAATTTGAATCAATTGCTATACTGATTTCTGATTTGAAAAGCAATTCATCAATCATGGTGTGAGTTTAACTTATGAGGGCGCTTAGTTACAAAGAGGCATTTTTTTTTAAAGTCCAATTAAATTTACGAAGGAACGGCGGCAGAAAAGCTTCCGCATGCTAGCTACGGTAAGAGTAATGCGGGTAGGTTACAAAATCAAACCTTTGTTGGGAAATGCAGATGTCCAACGTAGGCACGATTTTGCAGTAAATGCGTGCGTTGCATGTTTGAAAATCAAACTGGTTTGATTTAGCCCGTTGTATCGTGCGGGAAGTGATGATGGAAGTTCTTATTTCAGAAAAGCGAAGTGTCCTGTGGAATAAAAGCCATTGTCTACAAAGGCTACAAAGGAGGCAGAAGGAGTGCGGAAAACGAATGTGACGAAGTTGCTACAAATGTGGGAATGTAGTCGAATGTTGTTACCATTCTAGTATATTCATAAAACTTAATTTCATTCGCAATTCGCGGCTACAGATTATAAAATTCGCCAAAAGTTAAACTGTTTGAATATATATATCACGTTTCTTTTTTCGATATTCTTATTTTGAATAAGCTATTTTCTATTAAAAAAATCTTTCTTGCCGAAACCGAAGCCATTTCACACTCACTCAATTGAAGTCATCCACATGAACGTATTATCGTACACTACTAGTTTTTCCATCTGAACACGGTGTAAGGCTTATAGGGCACTTCGGATTACTTTGGACTTACTTTCAATGTAAGAACTTCACGTCCGCTAAGAGTATAGGTCTAGCTGGGATCAGTCTAAAACACTCGAACGTTTGTCAGAGGTTCACCCAAAAAAGGTGTAGTCGAAACATAGTCCTCAACTTGCACCCTATCGCACAACACACCACTACGGATCATGTTTATTTAGTCTTACCCATCATCATCATCATCATCATCATTTTCAATGGCCCGCTTGTCCATTAAGTGGGTCGCGGGTGTAGGTTGCTCAAGTGGACCCTCCATAGCTCTCGATCCTCCGCCATCGACTCTAAATCATCAAGGGTAATCCCCATGCGGGTATAGGAGAGATTATGGACTTGATCTAACCATCTCATCCTTGGTCTACCTAGAGGACGCATACCCGATGGTACGGATTCCATAGCACGTCGTGGAATCCTGGTCGGGGACATGCGTTTAACATGTCCAAACCACCGAAGCATAGACCGCTCCGTCCGGAGAAGTAGCTGCTCGACATTGAGTTCCTCACGTATTCTGGTATTTCTAATGCGATCTCTACGGGTCACACCAGCAATACAACGGAGAAATCTCATTTCGGCAGCTTGTATCCGCGATCTTATTCTTTCGGACATTACCCAAACCTCATGACCATAGGTAAGAGTTGGAACAAACACCGAATTAAAGACTGACAACTTAGCTTTGACACCAAGTTCAGTCCTCCTGATAACAGAATGACCAAGCTGTCTCAAAATCGATCCAGCCTGACCAATCCTACAAGAAAACTCGGCATTGCTCCTTCCATCACTCGTGAATAAGACCCCGAGATACTTAAACTTCTCCACCTGTTTCAATGGGACTCCACTAACATTCCGAGTGCATTGAGCAGGTGTTCTGGAGACGACCATCACTTCAGATTTGTTCACGTTTACCTTCATCTCAGCTTCAACACAAACGGCTACAAACCGATCCAGTGCGCGCTGAAGTTCAGTCTGAGAGGATCCAAGGATAACCAAGTCATCAGCGAAGAGCAAATGACTTATCCTCAGATCTCCCAATTCGAAGCGTTCCTCGCCAAGACTGCGCTGTAACATCCAGTAAGTATGTAAGTAATGAAAATGAGAGGAGACAAGACGCACCCCTGGCGAAGTCCAACGCCGTTTACCCGAACACAGCATTTACAGTTTTTGTAGCGAGATTGAATTGCTCTCAAGAGAGAACCGTCAATTCCATACTCCTGTAACACACTCCAGAGTTTACCTCGAGGGACTCGATCGTATGCCTTCTCCAAATCTACGAAGCATGCGTAAACAGCTGTATCATACTCCCAAACCTTCTCAAGTACCATTCTGAGAGTGAATAACTGGTCGGTTGTGCTTTTGCCGGGACGAAAGCCGCTCTGCTCATCTCCTAATCGTGCCTCGACCACAGCTCTGCAACGCGTTTCCCGCACCTTGGCAAACACTTTTCCGGGGAGACTTAAAAGTGATATACCCCTGTAATTGGAGCAATCCCTTTTATCCCCTTTCTTGAAAAGGGGAACAATCACTCGTCGCATTCCCAGGCCACTTTAATGACACGAGCGAGCCATTTGACTCCCTCTTACCCTCTTGTACAACATGTTGACTGTAATATTGCACTGGTTATGCTTTTTAAACTCAGATAAACATCCCTTCAGTTGTTGAGGGGGGCGATTATCGTCGAAACTTCAAAAACTAGCCACTAAGTGCTAAAATTAAGTCAGTAGTCCTTCAAATTCTTGTAATCGATATTGTTCATACGATTTGATTTGTTCTGGTGTCTTGCTAGCTCGCAAGCCGTTTCGTTTCATATACGACACCTGTCCGGGGGCCCTACAGAGCATTACATCGTGCTGAGACTCAAAAACCTTGAGGTTTGTGAGAAAACTCTTGACAAGTATCGATTTTGGTTCCTCGGCAGCTGATGCTTTTTATGGCCGCCTAGCAATCATTGGTAACAATCGTCCCATGGAATTGTCATCATTGAGTCAAGATTGGTAGCTTTTGTCAGTGCTTTAACCTCTGCTAGCTGCTGTGGTTAAGAGAGAATCGTGCTTGTATTGACCGCTTCCATCTGTGAAGATTGAAAAGCTATTAGTTTCTAATATATTTCCTGCTTCCCAATCCTCTACTTGGAAATTTGCAGTAGAAACTAACGTTTGTTTCAGTTATTGATACGTATTGAGGGGCACGTTGCCCCTTTTAACCCCCTCGCTTGGGGGGCTGCCATTACGTTCAAAATCAAAGTCCAAATTTGTGTGAATATTTTACAGGAACAAGTTGCCCAGCAATGTTCTATGACATTTTTTAAGTTGGGCGTTATGATTTTGGACGATAAGACCTAACGCCGTTCTAACGGCCCCCTTGTGCCGATACATGCCAGTCTTTGTATTGTTTTCATTAAGTTTAGGTTGGTATAGTCTTACTTGAAGCTTGCCATGAAACTAAGTTTCCGTAAGTAAGTATTGATTGGTCTAACGATTCAGTGAACAATTTTTGGGTCTTGGTGTAGCTGGCCTTTCCAGCTCTATGCATAAAGATAATCCTAACTTGCCGCTATTTCTTTGGAATATAGCTAAAACTGAGGCTGCATGTAAAAACATACTTCCTTTCATAATGACCGAAAGATTTTAATCCTGCGAAGCAGTCAATTGCACAATTAATTTTGTCTTCCATATAGATTCGGACTTGCGTCAAGGGTTGGGGTTTTATTGTTTCCGTTTCGTTTTGAGTTGGGGAAATGATATAGTTATGTAAGACTTACAAGCAATTTTTTGTTTATTGTTAAATACTGTATATATTTAGAACAAATCTTGTTAAGTTCCATCTACATTTTAGCCGAGTAAAATTTGTTATACGCTATTTTTATGTATTTTTTCCTAAACAATTTTTTTTGCTAACCAGACAAAATAAATAAAATGTTCAACTTCAAAAAGAGGGAACGAGTGACATCCCACAAAAAAAAAAAAAATAAATAAATAACGACAATATGGGGCTGAGAGTATAGTGCTTCTCTCATGGAGACGTGCACGTAGACAATGGTGATGTTGACGACGCCGATGCTGATGCTGATTATGATTCCGGAGAGCAAGAATGAACACATAAATAAACAACAAATAGAAACTGACCTTGCAACAATTTATTGCAAAAAATAAACTATAAACTGGGATGGAACCTATAGTCCTAGGTATTTCTATTTACAATTCAGAGCCATATAGCGGTGTAGTAGTTTCAGGTCCGTTGGTTGTTTTTGTATGTAGTGCATGCTGTGTGCTCTGGAAATTTGACAGTTGATGAAATCTGTTGTCTAGTTGCTTAATTGGTGATGAGTCGACACAGCAGTGGTATACTATTGTGTCGTTACATGAATTTGTAAACAACAAAAGTGGGACAGGTCATTTCCTGGAAATATGATCTCGTTTCCTTTGCAATATGATTTGAAATTGGAACGCGTGGTTGGCTTTTGATAATCCGTTTGGTTACCTTGTGTTTGATGATTGCAAAGTAGACACTTGCTGTATACGTAGTTGGGCATGCTTTAGATTTAGTTTTCATATTGCATCTGAATTTGTGTGAATTCTAATGAACGAAAATAGTAAAGGGAGCACTGAAAGCCGCCAAGCCAAATTTTTTTTTATGAAAGCCGCGACCAAACTCAGATGAATGTCAAGAGAACTTTGTCTAGTTGCTAAATAGTTGTCTGCGGTATCTCTGTAGACTTTTCGATTTTTTTTTAAGAATTTTTGAATTTATCTTGCATCTAGCTGGGTGTGGCATTTCTAAAATAAGCTATTGCCAGAATTTTGAACAATTAAAAGATGAGGTAAAAGTTGACAGAGTCCAATGCAAAAAGACGACACCAAAGAAAGCCTCTACTTTCAGGAAAATTACAATTCTTTGACTAAAAAGTAATCATTCCTGTCAAATTTGTGAAAGCGAGGAGTAACAACGCCACTTAGAGCGTTCTCCCTCTCAGTCTGAGCCGAAGACTCTTTGGGCCAGATCGGTAGTGTCCATTACCATTCGTTCGACAAGTCGTAGCCATCTTAGACGACTGATGCTCACATTTTTGACTATGTCCTTGTCGCAATTCTGTTCATATAGTTCGTCGTTGAATCTCCTCCTCCAGAGTCCGTCAGGGCATCAAGCGAGACCGACATTTTTCGAAGAGTGTTTCTTTCGAACTAACCGAGGATACTTATCTTATCTTAATCCGCTTTATAGTATACAAGCTTCAGGGCCATAAAGCAGGACTGGGATGATCAATGCCTTATACAGTATATAAATAAGGCTGTATATCTTTAGTTATTCAGGATAGAGCTCTACTCTGCTCAGCCTCGACGATTGACAAGAGCTCTCCTTAGTCTGATTCAATGAGATCAGAGTTTTTAGCAGAGCCGAGGAAGGCAAAGTTCCTTATTAATGTCAATTAGGACATTCTGTGTAATTCTCCCTTTCGTTGACAGCATATAATTGGTTTTGCCCTCGTTAACCGTTTAACTTTTGGCTACTTTCTACTACCAAACGCATACCAGTGACAGCTCGCTGTGTTCTTTCAATTATGTCAATATCTTCGGCGTATGGAAGTAATTCAAAGGACTTTTGAAAGATTGTGCTTTTTTCATTGGCCTGTTAGTTTCGGACAATTCTTTCAAATAGGTATCATGTTAATGTTAATGAAGTCGCATGGCAGTTGCTTTGTTTAAAACCTTTTTTCTTAAACCAACATTTTCGGTGAGGAACTTAATGCAGCAACTAACTTTCTCCATCGTCATCCTACACATCGAACGAGTTTTTCAGGGATGGGAAAAAACAGGATATGTATCTGTTTAGCTCGTCTCTATAGATGCTGTCATAGGCTGTCATTGAAATCGATATAAAAAGGTCGATTTGGACTTCTTGGGTTTTTTTTTCCAGGTTATGTCAAAATGCCAGTCGTCACAGTTTCAGTTGTGGGTTTGACAAACGCAACTGTTTTTGATATTTTCACGTGGACTTAGAATTTGTTAAAATGAAATATAGCTGACTGGTTGTACGTCACGTGGCTTCGAAATGACGCACATAGGATATGTACCAACATATAGACATATTTGTATGAAAAGAAAAATGGAATGGCGGATAAAGACAACAATTTGGGGGACTAGCGGCGAAGAGGATTGTGAATTTGAGTGTACAAGCGGTTGCACGACCCCCGTGGGTTTGACAAATGCAACTGTTTTTGATATTTTCACGTGGACTTAGAATTTGTTAACTTGAAATAGCTGCCTTGTTGTACGTCACACGGTTTCGAAATGACGCACATAGAATAGGTACAAACTTATAGACATACTAGCTTTTGCCCGCGGCTTCGCTCGTGCAGTCCTCAGGATTTGGTACACAGATATTCCTTCACAGTCAGTTAGTTCCTTCTATTATATCTATATATCGCGCAGAAAACCTGCCTAAGAAGTTATTATCTCTGAAAAATGTGTTTAATGCCCTATTGGAGAAAACAGTTCAAAGATTACATGATCAATATTTTTGTTAGTGAAGCGCTGGCATCCTAGAGGACGCCTAGGCGTTGACGCGTCTCCTCTAGGTAGACCCAGGATAAGATGGTTAGATCAAATTCATAATCTCTCCTCTACCCGTATGGGGATAGCCCTTGATGATTTGGAGTCGATGGCGGAGGATCGAGAGCTATGGAGGGTCCACTTTAGTAACCTACACCCGCAACCCACTTAATGGATAAGCGGGTCATTGAAAATGTATGTATGTATGTATATGTATGTATGTAAGCGCTGGCATCTCAACACAGATCATACTATAGCAGTTTGAGTCACAATCTATGGGACAAAACATATTTCTTTGCTGGCAAATACAGCGATATGATAAGCACCATCTTTAGAATAGGGGGAGCTTTTACCCCTTCACTATATTCCACACCTCCCAGATCTTATTACACTCTTGAAACCAGAAAGATGCACCACTTTCTAGCAGCATGACTCCATTCATACAGAATTCCGATTGAATATCTTTGGAGTACGTACGCTGGAGTTAGATGACGGGACGCATTATAAAGTTTAAAATTGATACGACGAACGGTTCGTGACTTAAGAAAAGGGCCACGAGCTAAGTTTGAAGTCGATCGGATGAAAAATAAACTTTGACCCACTCTTACCCCTTTAAGGGTAGAATTTCCAAAATCGAAGAAAACATTTTCTTTATTTCTCATAGAGAATGTACAAACCGAGTTTGAAGTCAATCGGATATAAAATTAAAATTTCCCATATAAACTTTGACCCCCTATTTTACCCCTTTAGGGGTTGAATTTCCAAAATCAGAGAAAGAAGTTTTCTTTATTTCTCATAGAGAGTACACAAACCGAGTTTAAAGTCAATCGGATAAATGTTAAATTTTCCCATACAAACTTTTACCCCCCCCCCCCCCTTTTTACCCCTTTAAGAGTCGAATTTTTAAAATCGGAAAAATGTATTTTCTTTATTTCTCATAGAAAGTTTGAAGTCGATCTGATAAAAAATAAAAATGTTTCATACAAATTTTGACCCCTTAAAGGGTAGAATTTTGCAAAATCGGAGAAATTAGTTTTCTTTATTTTTGATAGTTGCGAATTTATGTAGGTGTGTATTTAAACGGGGTATTGAACGTGTTGTACTTCACTGTACTGTCAATCTATACCAATCGAAAGACTGACAGAATAAACTGGAGTTCTAAACGTACCCACCATAATACAAGCGGTGTATAGTCACATTCCAAATTATGACGTTTCTTGGTAGTCCTTAAAGTAACCACTCCAATTATAGATCTGTTCTACATCCAGGATGTCTTGAACCAGTACTCACTTGATTTGTATATCACCTTCAAAGAGCCTCACTCACAATCATTCGTGACATTTTTATGGCCAACATCTTTTAGTTCCAAAGTTCCAAATTTAACTTCCTTATCAACCTATTCAAAGTCTAAACTTTATACAATCAGAAAAAAAAAACAAAAAAACAATTCACATGGAAACAAGTCTGCTCTACATCATATGCCACCCCACACAGGTTTATCATGCGTAAAAAAAAAAAAACTTTTCGATGGACTATCCAACAACAACCAGTACGCGTATCAAAAGCAGTCAAACAAATAAATAAAAATTCGCACACTTATACTATAATAAGAAACACAGGGTGATGTGTTGTTGACGTTCACTTGATTTTGGCAAGGTTGCAGAATTTCCTTTAGTACAAGTTTTATTTTTTATTTTTTTTTTTCGTTGCTGCCAAAAAAATCGTATATTCATGCACAAATCAGGGAGAACGTCGTTTCATTCTTAAATTGGGATTGGAAGTGATTAAATTTGCACAAAATATTTATTTATTCAAAAACCCCAACCCTCGGACTCTATGGTCGTATGGCATTCATGCATACCCGGCATATTGAGTTTGGGTACTTACTCGTATTCGCTGTCGCTGTGTATCTGACTATCTGTAATTCAATTGACGGGACAGATAAACAACAACAAAACAAAAAAAAAAAAAAAAGCTCTGACGAGAACGTCAAAAGTAATTTATCGGAGCCAACTAGACGACGACGTCTGTTTTCGATTGCGATTTTCACCACCCCCGCACTACATACATATAATAGTCAACCACCACCCTAAGCGCATTTTAGTTTCCTTTGTTGTTTGCATATCGATGTTTGTAGAGAGAGCAACACACAGACACGTATGATGTGCGCTTGCTATCAGTGCTTGGCAAGGGTAGGTAGCTGGTGGCGTTTGTATTACATTCTATGGTACGAAGGAGTAACCCCAGCCCCACGGCTAGACGTGAACTTTTTTTTATTCGTCTTCACTTAGTTCCTTTTCCATTCATTCGTTGATTCTTCTTTGTTTTTTTGATTAGGACGGTAGGTATGTACATGTGTACCTAAAGTGGTACATGTATTGCTAAGTTTATCGATAGGTGCGATAACATTTCAAGGCCTCTATTTGGCAATTATGTATAAATTTAGCAATCGACAATAAAAAAAAAGCTTCAAGCAATGGGACTGTTTGAATGGATAACTCATTGATGTTGGTTGGTCAATGGTCATCGTCATCATCAACAGCAAGTGAACAAATTAAAATATGTATAGAACATTTTTACAAGGTTGACAATTTCAATCCATATGTAGATACAAATCGATGTTTTTGTTTTTTTTTTTGTTGTTACTGAAGGTTGTTGTTACTGGGCAGTTGTTGGACATATTATCCGATTGATGGGCTGGCAGTGTCGCATGGAATATAGAACGAAGATCAGTTGCAATGATTTTCTAATAAGCCACATTTTGACATGAGAAAAGAGATTTAATTAAGGAAAGTTAGGGTGTACCTATATTTTTTTTTTCATTCTTAAAACACAATCATAACATCCGAAAGCAATCAGCGCCATCTCTAGGTGACAGTAAGGTTATCTAAAAAATAGCTTTGCTTTTTTGGAACACTTAAACTTAATCGTTGAACTAAATCTTGGTCTTAAAATGTTGCTTTTAAATAATAAAGCTATTTCATAAAAAAAAATTAATCAATTGATCTCTACATTTTCTAGAAATCAAATCAAATCAAAATAATTTTTCCGTACGTACAAATTTTCTGTTCAACTTCTCAGCAAATTCCACAACAGGTTCCACAGAATTCCTATAAAATGCGGTGCAGGGAAATAAGTTCCCGGGAACTAAGTCCACTGAGGAACTTAGTTCCCACCTAGTGGGAAATAAAGCCACTTTCGTGAAGTGGACTTAGTTCCCATGTAAGGTGGGAACTAAGTCCATTTTTTAATGGGAACTTAGTACACATTTAACAGTTTAATACGTATGGGGGGGCATGCTGCCCCCTGCAACCCCTCTGCTTGGGTTTACTGTCAGATTTCAATTTTGTGCGCAAAAATGGGTATATTAAAAGGGAAATAAAACCACTCCGAGTTTTCGAAATTTATTTCCCACCTTACATGGGAACTAAGTCCACTTTCCCAATGTGGTTTTATTTCCCACTAGGTGGGAACCAAGTTCCTCAGTGGACTTAGTTCCCGGGGACTTATTTCCCTGCACCTAAAATGCTGGGGTTAAATGTTTAAATTTTGTTCCGTTTCTTGTTTTTTACGGATGGACTTTTCTAATTGCTATAACCGACGCCTTAAACGTTTGCGAAGGCGGATGAAGAAATCCTTGGTAGTTTTGAATGCAAAATCGTCGAGTGATTTTCGGTACCGTTTGGAAGCACAGCGAAATCGACCTGGTCACAAAAGTAAATGTAGACATGTAGAGCGGATAGACAGTAAGGCTCCGGCTTAAAGTGTCTTCAACTTAAACCAAGGTTAGTAGAGAAATACCTCGCTTTACGTGGTGCCCAAAAGGGCAAAAGCCTATGGGGACCTCAACCAACTTAAAGTTCACAAATGGACCCAATTTAAAAGGCGTCTTGCTTAAGGCCCAGATTCACTACTGACTGTAACGTCGCCTAAGAAAAAAACGATTAACAAAAAAAAAAAAAAAAACAAGTACAAATGCTATCATCGGCCTTATTGATGCTTTGATACCCTGCGCCTGCACTGCATAAACGTCATTCCAAATTTTAACCATGCGCTTGTATCGGAGGTATCAGAAATCATAGGTTATTTTGACACTGACAGCTGTTTCCCGCCGAAATCTTGACAGAAAGTCTGTATCATACCTCCGCAGAACGAAACGAGTTGCTTTACGCTTCAACAACGTTGCGAAATATTGAAAACTTATTTCCAAAGTGGTGCTGCGTAGCCCAAACAGTGCGTTTTTTGAAAAGAAGTTTTGGTCGAAATGAAGCATCCACCGCGCCTGCTGTATGCGGCTACGTTAAGAAAAAACAAAATTGCCGCATCTTGGGCTCGGAAAACCCTCACGTTATTGTCGAGAAACCAATGTATTTACAGAGAGTGACAGTTTGTGGAGTTGTGGCATCATTGGACTACTTCCCTTCGAAAATGAGGCTGGGAACAACGTTTCGGTGAACGGTGGGCTTTTACAGAGCCATGTTAACCGACTTTTCTTTTATTGAAATTGAAGACATGGATTTGGACGTCCTCTGGTTCATGCAGGATGGCGGGCCATTCCACACAGCTCATGCCACAATCGATCTTTTGCGCGCCAAACTCCCAAAACCGCCTCGGAGCTGCAATTTGTCCCATTTGGACTTGTTTTTTGTAGAGTAGATAAAATTCGCACCGAAGTTTTCGTAAGGTCATATTAAGCAGTGCTGAAAATTTATCACAAATCCCTAGGTACTCTAGCGGGCCCATTGCCATTCCTAGGGAACTTTGGCGGTTTGAACTTAAATCAATTCACTCATGCACCTAATTTTCCTATAGAACCTATGTATGGAACCAACCTCCATTAAGAAGTGCTTTCTCTACTGCGAACATTGGCTCCGCATTAACAGAGAAAAGATGGGTTTTTTTCCGAGCGACATGTAGGTCCTCACAATAGCTGCACGTGTCCGTATTCGAATTCATATCGGTATTCTTACCCGTGATCTGCTGAGTTTTATCAATTCTCTAGATTTTTACATTTAATAAAAGCTGTGCTCCTTTTTTGGAAGGTCGGTCATTTCGTTACCCTCAATATCACATCTGTAGGCCAGCATAATCTGGCATGATACTGGCGAGCATTTATGGACATTGTTTGGCAACTTCTGGTGAAGTACGACCCTCAGTCTGACTATCAGTGTAGATGGTGTTGGCGATATTTTTGCTGGATATTCATCCTATCTAAAGTACTTCCGCAGCTTTGAGTACTGTCCTCTGCCTGAAACACACTGCATGTGTCCGGTAGTTTTAAAGCCAAGGGTAGGTCTATATGTCTAGAATATACAAAGTTGCTATACAAAATTTTAGGCAACTATGTACTTCTTTAACAAAAAATTTACTGATATTGTTTTTGAGGGCATGGATGACTCGGTGGGGCTGCCTGAGGACCGGGAAGTTCTCTGTCTTCTCAAAAATATTTTTTTTTACTATTTTGGAATACTGCACTGTTTTTGAGCAACACTTTTGGGCAGTTTATCGAACTTTTCGTTGCCTTAAAAACCCGTATGTCCATGGATCCACAATATTTGTCAAATCTAGGCAAAAAGATGGCGTCTTATTTATGAGCACATTATCAGTAAGCGGTATGTACAATTCAACGGGCTTATAGAATTGTATACAACTAAAGGCCTGCGAAGTAATTCAATTGATAAAAGTCAAAATATGCTGACAGGGTCTACATAAAAAAAATGTTACAACTGTCAAAATTGAGTTTTCTTCCATCTTGTAACCACTTTTCCAACTGTGAGTATTTCCCCCCTCAACTTCAATGGGTGTATGTGTGTGGAAACAACACATTACCAAGTGCAGAGGCACACCAAGAGTAAAAGAGTTTTTGCGCTCTCTCCGGTCCTTTTCGCAGGAACTGTCACCCAATCTCCGGGTAGAGCTGTCAATTGTTATAAACATTCGAGGAGTCCCCATGTTTAATTCAATTGAGCCAAACCACACCAGCACCACATGCTGTTACCTACCACTGCTGCCACTTGAAAATTGATTTGAATAACTTGAGAATGCGTCGCACATAACGCACCCCCTTCGTGATGACAACGACGATGGCGACGACGACAACAACCGGCAACGCATATACATTGTTACGTACGGTCGTATACACCAACAATGCCATTTGTAGTAATTACATGCAATAAGGCGGCTGTTAAGTAGAAGCACTTACTATACTTACTGTGCGCTCCTATCCAAAGCTGTCCAGCAACCGGATCGTGCAGCCCGAAAAAAACAAAAACGAGACGAGACAAAATGAAAAACCAACACCAGTAGCCAAGTTGTGAATTGAAGCTAAAGAGTGTACACTATAACACATGATTCCGCGTTTCCCACTCGAAACATTTCGTGCATAACAATCAGTGTTGTACTTCTCTCTTGTCGTCATCATCGTAGTTGCGAATGGAGTTGAAGTGGGACGTAAACTGTCAAACGCGACGTCTGACAGTTTGTCTATTTGCAATACAATTATACACGCACTCGCTGGAATATTAAAAAACAAAAAAAAAAAACAATATTTAAACGTAATATTCACGGTGCGTGAGCTCTTCAGCGGATCGATGACCTATCCCTTCGTATACAACTCCATGGAATCAATCATGCTCTCTACTTCGTGTAGCGTTGCGCCGGGTTTGACATACGGAAAAGTATTCTTCAATTGTTTTCGGTAGAGTAATGACTGTAAAGTCACGTAACCATGTAATGACATCGGGGAAGTCGTCTCTATTTCCTTCCCATCACAATAGAATTCCGCAGAAGCAGAAGAAGCTACAACGTGTAGATGGAAGACGTCTAGAACACGTCTCGATTAACATTCGTGACGTGATGTCGTGGAATTTCGCGGTAGCGGTTGTGCTGCAACGCTACCCACCGTCTGATGACCACACATGTAAAACAAACAAAAAATATGGTGATTTCTGGTTTTCTGTCATACTAATGCTGTAAAAAAGTCATTCTTTTGTGAGAAGTGGTCATTGTTTGTGTCACTTTTTAACATATTCCTTATTTTGTAAACAAATCACACGGCACAACTAGTAGCGGCAGGTGTCAAAAACTGACCATTGGCTGTGTTTCACTGTGCAGTTAAATTGATAACGTTCGAACTATTACTGGAATGTGCGTTCGAATTTATTGGCAGTGTAGGTAAATTGGTAATCAACAGAACGTGACAGACGTTGCAAATGATCCGACAAACGACATGTCAATATTTGACAATAAATCAGTCGAGAATTTGGAAAATAATCTCTGAATTCTTCAGAAAAAGTCTGAAAGTCTACAATGAATGATCATTTAAGTGGATTTTAGTCCAAAATTATATTTCACGTTCATATTTGATCTTCCAGTACGCCTTAAATATGTTATGGATCTAAATATGTTACGGATATAATATAAAGCTGAGGGTCTCTTATGTCACATTTCTGAGTGTAACAGGTTTTCACTACAAAGCCCATTTCCTAAAGTCAATATTCACATCAGCTTTTTGTTGATTTATACCTTTGCAGAATTCATAGGGTTAGACAGTTCGTCATCTTCTTCTTGTCAATTTGAGTTTGCGTCCGTTTGACATTATTGGATCGGTTTGACGTTCAGAAGAAGTTTGATGTTCGATTCTCATTCTCTCAGCTTACATTCTCGAATCCTATTCTTAAGGGGACTCAGGACCGGTATATATATTTTAAGACAGTTGAGCTGTGTAATGTGTAATGAAATGTGGAGTCAGACAGAATTGAACAAATTATGGGCCCAAAAAGTAGTAGTAGTAGTCAGACATAAGGCCAACTTGTAATGATACACCAACAACAACTTCAAGCCCCATGTTCAAAGCCTAGGCCTACACAATTCAGTAGAAGACGTTGCAAACTAAATGACATATCAATGAATTTTTGTCTTCAGCTCAAGAAAAAGATTTCAAAGCCCATCGCTTGGTGTGTGATTGACAGATTGACAACTGTCATCTATTAAAATTCGAATATGATTAAATTAACGGCCCCAGCGTAAACTAATATAAGCTATGAAAGTCCGTCTTCGCAGGAGACAAAATGCCAGACAATGGACTGGCCGTGTTTTTGACTTGTCAATACGGTTTATCCGCTTAAGAAATAATGGGCACTGAAAAAAATCTCGCTCACGGCTCTCGAATTTTCTAAGCCTAATTAAAGATGAACTTAACTACGCATCAGTTTTCGTATGCTAGGGCTAAAATTTTACTTTTGTTAAAGATTATCTCTGGAACTATTCGGCCGATTTTAAAAATATTCTATCAGCGTTTTAATAGTGACTCTATTAGTTACTATGTCAAGAGAGGGCCACGGTGGTACATATAAGCTGTTCGCTTCCAGGAGTTTTTGACGTTCGGTAGACCCGGGGCTATTCCAAAGCATGCATTACTTAAGCTGGTGGTGGTTTGTATTGTGAAAACTGGCAATTAAATAAATTATTTGAAATCCAGCGTTGGGCGCCATTTTTATAAATTTATGTTAACTCGCCCTTGAATGCTCCTAGTCTTAAACATTTTGCTGTCTTAGGGAGTTGGACTAAACCGCATTGTACTATCAGAAAGGTAGAACTTTCGCGTGGTTCCATTCGTCATCACAATAAGGATAGTTGATAAGAGTCCTACGCTGGGCGCCATTCTCGTGGAAAGTGCTTATCTCGTAATTATTTTGAAACAACCCAGTACGGAACCCTAATTTAACCGCAGAGCCAGCATTAGTCAAAAAGCACCTCAGCTAATTAAATAGTAACTGGTCAAAAGGAGACAGATTTCGGGACGCTATTGGTTGTGGTGTTCTGATGTTTTTCAGTCGGGCGAAAAGTTAATAATAATAATAATGAAGAAGAGGGTTTAGTGCACTGCGACCTTGTGGTCTATTGTGCCCCCTGCTTATACCTTGAAAAGGTTCATGCCCTTTTTTCAGAGCCCCATCGCATAACAGTTCTGTTAAGAACCGTGTTTGAGGGTTTTTGCTCTGTCTTTAGCCTTGGCAAGAATATCAACTTTAGAGCACTTCATCCAGTCCAGTTTCTTTTATGAATCTGAGAATAAGTAGTGGGTCCATGGTTTGTATATCCTTATCTGTTATCTGGTACTTGCCCATAGATGTTTGATCCTCCTGTGAGTCAGTGCCCCACACGAAAAGTTAACTTTGGTTGTAATCACGACTAAGCTCAATAACTCCAAACAAATATGTAGTACATAGTACCTTTTTTTAATACTTGTCCCGCACAGTTGAAGTGTCTCGAAATGTTTGTAGTTGAGTCATGACATCGTCCTTTGGAAATATGTCTCCAAGAAGCAATTTCTAAACTTTGCTTGTCCTGCCCATCACAAAAATTAGCGGACATATAAATACAAAACACATCTCCTAAAAGGGTGCTATAGCCTGGTCTTTTTTTTTCTAAAAATATCTGATGTTATTGTGGCATTCTTTTGAAATGGAATGATAATTTGTCTAGCGCCACTCCTTTTCGCTTCCATCCAGACGATCCCATGTCATATCGAAATGATAGTCCCCAGAACCGCCGCCGCCATGACCTCCATCTATCAAATAATATGTGTGTGCACACAACATTGCATGCAATTTCTAATCAGATCGAAGCCACTGATGAGATAATAGCATCGAACTAATTGAAAGTGGCTAATTAATTGTACCCAAGACAACCAAGTCGATGACAACGCGGCTAGTCGCGGCAATAAAGGAAGTACCATCAGCAAATTAAAAGGTCACCTCGGTACTAGATTCTATATACCAAATTAAGTGGTCTCCCTCTCTCTCTCTCTTTCATACACACTATCGTAAGTTTTGTTGTTATATTTTTGCAAAAAATTAAAAAATAAAAAATTGCTCATGCGACCATCAGAGGGGGACAGTGTAAATGCGAACTAGGATGGCCACACACAGCGTTTTGTTGAGATAGATTCAAGACACACATTAAGTCACTCTTTGCTTTCCTTAGTCTTAGGGGGTCTTCTTTTGTATTTGTCTTTTTAGACATTATACCAAAGACAAATACTTTGTCTTTGTATTTATGGCTGTGTGTAACATCATGTAGAGCAGAAATTTGTAGAGACGCGCTAATAGGTATGAGGATGAAAACGAAACGAACTTGCATTGATAGTGAAATTAGCGGCAAGCTAAAAAGTGTGCAACGAGAATATAGAATTGATGAGTTGTGTACTGGCTTTTGTAATAATGTCGATTAATTTGAAATATTTCGTCTCACTTAAAGGAAACACGAGTTGATTTGTTTTCAAATTATGGCAGTTTACCAAATCTACCGAATGGAATATACGAAGATACTTAAAAAAATTAATAAATGTAAGATTATTCTTTGACGAATTTCATTGACGAAATAAATGGCTTGTAAACCTATCGTAAGCTTGAACACCACAGTGGCACTTTGTATCTTTCATGTATAAAAAAAACTACATTATGCAACCATGCCCCTAATTTTTTTTATTTTCCCAACGTTGGGCGCCACTCTCATACATTTCTGTGTCAGGAGCTCGCTTTTATGGTAGCGTAACATAATATGGTCCCAGTCAAACGCTTAGAACACAACCATTTTGTTGGGTATGTAATGAACTTGACAAGTGACGGACAACTGCATACAGTCGGATCTAAAATGGACACATGGATAGGATCAGGTATTTTCTCCGAATCGATGGGTATATCAAAATCGATAAGCATCCGCGACCATATAGTAGCGTCTACCCAGCAGAGGTCCTGGACGTAGCAACTGCAGTCTGTGGTAAGGGCAATACCACCTGGAGGTATTACATTCTTTATCGACAGCCAGGCAATAAAAGCCATAACTGCACCAAAAATAAAATCGAAGCTTGCAAAGTGCTGAGGCCAAGAACTCAAAGCCTTTGGTACACAGCACAAGGTATCGCTCTGCTGGATTCCTTGACATGAAGGGCATGGCATTCCAGGCCATGAGAAAGAAGGCGAATTAGCCAGATAAGGTTCGACAGCTACTTTAGAACAAACTGATCCCTCTGTGTACATCCCGCCTTGCACACTTAAGCTTGAAGCAGAGAAAAAAGCCACAAGACAGGCGAACGCTAGATGGGCCACCTTAAATACTTGTAACACTACAAGAAGGCTATTGCCGTCCTTTAACCAAAACAGAATCGAGAGTATAATACGGAAGGATAGGAAATCCCTGTCCACCCTCGGAGGAATCATAACGGGGCACAATATTCTGCAGTACCACATGAAGAAAATGGTGATGAGGGTGCTCTTGCTTGAGGACACTTTTTTTTATAAAAATAGGGAATTTCCAAATCCTGGAGCACTCAGACCAATTCCGGTCCATTATACTACCAAGCAGAAACCCTTTTTGGTGTAGTGGTGGAGAAGCTCTGATGTTATTCGTTTCTCTTTATGGCCGGTGGAAGAGTATTGCTGTCCCCCGCCGGGGCTCGAACCAATGCCGCTCGGGGTCACAAGCAATGACTCTAACCACTACACCGTGGCCACCGCCTCTTGAGCCACTTCCTATGTCACTGCCCAAGTCTCCAAGACACCAGGTAAAAATTCCTAGGGAGTCACTTCTTCAACGACCTAGACGAGCTTTCCAGCAGATCAGTAGACAAAATATTGAACTTCGTCAAATCATCAAGGATGGTTTGTATGTAGCAGCAGAGATAGTAATTTGTATACAGGGTTACAATGGGTAAGAACAACCTCTTTGTCCCATGGGCATCACAATAGGTCAGTAATACCCTGAGTGTGTCACGGAATACTCCTAGCCAGTCCACAAACCTAACCTAACCTAACAGACGACTGACTATATTATTGTCATAGGAAAACTAAAACAAATTTCTGCAGACACATTTTGAATATCTTTATTTTACTAACAGAACTATGATTTCTTGGGAGTAATCCAGCTTAAGCGAACGTGCGATTAAGTTCATGGAAATACGCGACATATTTCAAGATTTTAGCTAAATGTTTAGTGGAGTTTCGTCCATGACTTTAGCATTAGCTAACGTAATCCAAATATGGTTGACAAGTTGGGGTACTTCGACGAATGTAACTTCTAATTTTACTACAGTTAAGAACAGTTCTTTTAAAATCGTGTGCCTTTCATATATGCGTCCGTCAGTATTACTCTACTGCACCTTCGGATCTGTCCCTGGATTCCTCCAGCAACCATATATAACATCCTACATACACTTAGTTCCAACTGATAGTAAACATTTTAACATTGTTATTTTCTTTCTTTTTAGGTAAATGTCTTATTTAGTATTAAATACTTATCAGAATAGGTAAGTCTTATTGGTCACCTTCATAAAATAACTCAAAACAAATCTTTAACACACAGTCCTTTCCACTGAAACAGAGAAAACTTGTTTTTTTTAACTCTATATCCCACCTAGAATTTGAGTAGATACTTATAGCTACATTCTTACAACGAATTAGAAACAATTTATGTAGATGGCGCCACTTGCCTGATGCCTGTGGAGAATTTGTAGTATTGATAACAAAAAAAATTTCCTGGATTATATTTAAAAGAATATTTTTGTCGCAAAGCGTTTATATATATATTGAGGACCACAAATGAGATTCAAAACCTATGGGAAAATAGTAAAAGTCCAAAGTGACAGCTTAAGAAACACAAACAAAGAATACCCGTGATGTTGCTGTTGTGACTGGGGTTTGTGCCTGTGATAGGACAGCTGCCAAAAAAGGATGAAAATTTTGTTTTTTTTGTTTATAATATATAAAACACTAGCTAAACACCCGCCAGCTTCGGCGGGTGCCACGCCCCTTTGTCCAATTTTGACCAATCTTCACAGGAGCACTCTACGGCCAAAACCTAAGATTATCTCTAAGTTTGATTTCTGTGGTTTTCGAAATATACGATTTTGAATGTTTTTTTTTTGTATGGGCGGTGCCACGCCCCTTTGTCCGATTTTGAATTATCGACATTTTAAAAAAAAATCGGTTGAAAATTACGGGCGACAGAGGGAAACATTTTTTTTCACTTCGTTTTATATAATATAGAGATAATCGTTGATTTAAACCTGTAATATTTTAAGGCTGTCTGTGCGAAGAACGTTCGGAATAGGGATTACTCATCAATTATACCACTTGTCTAAATTCTTTATTTGTTGCCAACTCAAAAAATAAGTCGATGATTAATACAGTCAAAGAAACAAACAAAACCAATAATAATTGAGAGAAGGAAATTTGAAACGAACAGATCTTTTAAGCTGTCAAGTGACTTTTTGATAGTGATTAGAAGTTTCTTGTCTGACACTGAGTACGTATTTCGTGAAAAACACAACCTTCCCAAGTCGGCATGCCAATGGAGGGGCTTAGAAAATCATTATCAAATGTCAGTGGATTTTTTTTAATGTCGCAAGGACATGCTAGACAGCGTAATGAGGTTCATAGCTTTTTATAAGAATCATTCGTATTTTTCAGTTACATTTTTTTAACGAATTCTGCTCACATTTATTGACATAGCTCTTCCAACATCTTAACATCAAATCGCGTCTTTTTACCAAACTTCAAGGCAAAAACTGCTATTAATGTCAAGATAGAGTGCAATTTTGAGATTTGGGTATTCCAGGAGAACTTGAAAACTAGAGTTCCCGGAACTCACTTCATAGCAAATATATTGTGTACGTTTCAGCTCAATCGAAGGAATACTTTTGGAAACTGTCGAGGAAAAGCATTTTTTTTATGGGTGGTACCACGCCCCTTTGTCGAATTTCGACAAAACTTAACTGGAATACTCTTGGGCTAATAACTAAGAAAATTTTAGCTCAATCGGTTTGGCGGTTTTCGAAATAAAAGAATATGAATATTCTTTGCATGGGAGGGTGTCACGTCCCTTTGTCACCTTTGACCGTCTCCCGGTCAACCTAAAGTAACCGAAAGTATCACCATTACAACTATAAAAGAATTTTTAAAATTGGCGGAGTAGTTCCAGTGATAGCTCCTAGCCCAACCCACTCCCTCTACTCCTCTCCTTCCACCATTTAAAAAAAGAAAGAATGTTTTATTCGATGCAATAGCTCATCAGATTTTAATCCGAAAAACGGTTTTGCCATTCAGTTTTATATAGGTTTATATTGGCAACACCTTTGGTAGCAATATTTATACTAACTGGGAAGTTTTGATACTATTCATTGAAATTCTGGCACAGAATCCCATTTCTCATTTTATTAATTCCACTCCCTTGTCAAGCATTTGACTTATGAATACCTCAGGACAACCCACTTGGGCCGTAATCATTTGCATTTGCAATGCAATACAAAACAGAACGCCGCGCCACACACCCGATAACGAATCTCAACTGAACCGAACCGCCCCCAATCACTTTAGTGTCAATTGCGTTGCGAGCTAAAAACATTTCAATTGCAACATTTCAGTTGTGCGCACACAAAAGGACACGCCACATGCAAAACATAAATGCCTGCACTTTAGGTCGTGTTCCTATCTGGATATTGCCGCCAAACTCATAAAATGTAAACTGCCGCCAATCCGGCCACCACTCGTATGGTTTGTTGTTTTTTTTAGGTGCCTTTTATAGGAAAATATATCCCAACCACCCATATACATATCCATCAGAATTTATGTAGGTGAAGTCGATACAAGTGCAATATGTGACCATACACATGATTCCGCGCGCTTTTAAAACGGAGAGATGGCAAATAAAGGCAAACCGCTACTAATCTGAACCAGGTCATCGTAGGCAACTAGACAAAAAAAATACATTATTATCCATGGAACTCTATTTTCAATCACCACAATCTAAGAGGGGGTCCGCATTTTCGAGAAAAAGCAACAGCAAAAAATAAAAAAAAAAATACATAATACATAATTACATCGCTCAGCCCACATCAAAGTGTGTCGTCCTCTTCATTCTTTGCCAAAGATGCCTAATTAAATATTTCCTCTGAGAAAAATTGGACCCGCTGTGTTCTCCGAGGAGGATGTGTGGAGCAATAATTTTTCGCCGAAAGGCCAAGACAACACTCGATATCAAAGTGTTTTTAATTTGTTTATACACTCTCAACTGATGCACAAAGAATCGCGCAATTGATCAAAAGATTTTTATTAGACGTCGACAACGACTAGGAGAGGCAGCCCCCAGACTTGAGACATCACATCTCGCCATACGCATTGATGATGGGGAGGTTTCTTTTTTGCGGTCCTCTCATACTGAGACTGTGCCTTTGAATCAAGTTTTGAGATACAAAACTTGTGTCTTTGTTTCTTTTTTTGTTTTGTTGGAGAATTTAAATTGGATACAAGCATTATTTTAGTTTTTTTTCGCAGTAGCACGACTATAATGTTGAACTATGAAATTCGTTGTATCTTTTTTGCAGTTTTTGTATCTATTTTATGTTCTGGTTTCGGTTTTTTTTTTATGGAAGAATAGATACGAGTAGTTGGAACGTGAATTTAGTTCAATGGTATAGTTGTTGTCAAAATGTGTATGTGTAGAAAATGTTTAGGGTGTTCCCGATAATGATTTTAATCCATTGAATTAAATTATAAGATGAAAGGAAGCTTTGCTTTACTACCTGGGAGTGTAAAGGGAATTTTTTTTGTGATGCTCTCTTAGGGGTTGAGGGTTCTGTGTGTCTATTGGATTCGATGTACTTTCATTGCTGACGAATTTTTTAGAAAATATTTTACGCAGCGTAAGGCAGAAGAAGTTTTTAGTTTTATAAGACGTCACTCTATGCAATGCTCTAAATGGCGCCCAGTGTAAGACCGATTAATGACTCCACCCATTCCAATAATGTAAAGTTGTTATTTATCCAGTCCCTCGCATTCAAATCAAAGAAATATGTTGATGCTAAAACAATATCGGAATTTGGTAAGGTTCCACACACATATTCTTTTGGTTCGCCTTGGCGCAGAGATGGCGATGTCAACAATCCCTATACAGATAGGCAATCTGAAACAAACGTTAAAATTTGAATTTTTGGTACAATTAAATCGGATTTGGATTTAATGTAGCTTAGCTTCTGGATGGAGCAGAAAGCGGAGTGATACGTTAAAATACTCAGGGGATTATTGCCTAAAAACAATTTCAAAATTATTTTCTATTTATTAAATTTTCTAAATGTAATGAAATTTCTACCGCCTTATAGAGGAAATTTTTCCAAATTCCATCCTTTATTATTGAATCTATAGTCACGCATGTTTGCAAAGTTTCAAATTACTTATATGTAGATACCTAAAAGGTGAAAAATTGATTAATAGATTTTTTCACAAACACAGACATAGAAAATCAAGTTAAGTAAAAGCTTGTAAACAGTCTAACTTTAGGCACAAGCTAAAAGTATCTACTGTCCGCTCTGTATACTGCATAATGAGGGTATTCATAACCCAATAAACTAGTGAAAAAAGACGGTCTTCCGCAAGGTTTTGTACTGTTTCCACAACTTTTTGAGGTCGTTGTTAATGACGTGCTTTAAAATCATCCCACGGTGGAATTCAATGGGGTTTTGTTACCAAACTTAAAAATCTACCCTGGTGCAACATAATATTAGGAAAAGGTCTGACCTTTTGAAGACCCCTCAACATCGCACAAGAATTTTATCCAAGAGATTAACAGAGTAGAAAAGCCTCGCAATTCTTTGGTTACATCGAATTGAAAGTAGGTATTGTAACTCTTATCAGGGAGGATAGGGCGATTGGTATGCCTTAAAGCTAGAAACTGTTTCAAAACAGACCTATTGTCTCAGAAAGAGTCCGATTGAATTTTATCATGGAGACTCGAAAGCAACAATTGCTTCCTTTAAAGATACATGAAAGACGCAAGTTGTCCAAAAACAAAATTGATAGCCATGGCAGTTAAATACGTTTTAAAATGCATATGAACCAAAACTTATACTAGTACCTATCTAAGCGAGCAAATCCTGAATCATATTACTGTAATTTTCATATTCCGGGGGTTGAAAACCAAAACCCTTCGCTCAGTAGTCCCACAAACTAAGCATTGAGCCACGGCGCGCGCCACACACTCCTCTTACAGCGTGCGGAAATCTTTTCGTCGAAACAGATGTTCGTTCAGTCAAAAAAAGTCATGCCAATTTGTCATACTGGTAACGCTCTTGACAAATGTCGTTATTTCCTGCACTTCGTTCGGGTCTCAAAGTTCTCATTTGTCTATCTGTTCAGTTCATATTTTGAAATCTGTTTCGAAAATCTGTGGGCATTGTATGAGTAGCGTCTAGTGTCTACCTTGGATGCTTGTTAACGTTTTCGATGTTTGTCTAGGTCGTCCTGGCTTTAGCTGAGAATTCCGAGAACCTCTTCTTGAACGACAACTTATTTTTGGACTTGCGATTCTATTGAGAGTTTTTCAACGTTACAGCCCTGGATATAGTCTAGATTCAGAGCCGCTCTCTGTGTGACATAGTGGTTGACTTTTGTTGTCCTATCACCACTACCTGTCTCATGTCTGTGATATTTTCAGATTTAACACTTGTTCTGCACTTGATTCGCATAATTAAAAAGAATCATGTACCAAGAACTTAACTTAACTGGGCGCGAGTCTGAGTCCGTCTACGATATTTGCATGTCTAAGATTGATTTTTCCTTAAGAACCATGAAGTATATAAAAATTATTCAATATTTTTGACAACAACCTGTCCCGACGTTTAATAACACTTTTTGTATATCTTGCCTTACGTGTCATCCCTTAAGCCCAAGTGCCGCACTTAATATTCTCTCTAACGTCGATTTAATCTCTTCTGCCAATATTGACCCAACCCAGATCACCTCTCGGCAGTCCATTTCAAGCATTCAAGTGTCAATGATCCATTGTCCTGGTAACCCAAACACTAGTATCTATCTACATCTCTCTCCACCACTTTTCAACACAAGTAATGAAAACACTCCCAAGACAATATGCCACTAGACAGCATTTCACACTGTCAACTGTCAGTTAATGAAATGCCCGGGCGACTTACTTCCTCCTTAGACCCTGTGTCCTATGTCCTCCGAGTTTTTTTTTTTTTTTCTTACTGTGCTCTAGAAAGTAATTATTACAAAAAAAAAAAAAAACGACACTTACACCCGATCCTTTCTCCGGACAAAACCCCTATATCATTGTCGTTGAAATAAACCCCAGTAACCATCCTTCCGTCTTCCTTTCCCACCTAAAATGTAGGCCACTGACTCTGTAACCGCAAGCGGACACTCCGCTCAGTTTATCCTGAGATATGAGGCAAATCCTCAGCGCACATGCATCAATCCTGTTCCAGTTTCTGTCTTTTCTATTTGCGCGTCGCGTTTGATATCTTCTATATACGAATGTAGGACACACCACATTCTCTCCATCAGGAGCAGAGCGAGCCAGCCTCAGCGGTGGTGTCGTGGTTGCGTTGGTAACTCTATACACCACTAACCACCGCCGGCTGCAACTGCAATTCATCTCTAGCACACTATAGACACATAAACATATAACTGCACTCAAATAATCCGCCATCGTCCTGTTTATTTTTTTTCCTCCTCCTTCTTCTTCTTGGTCCTTTTATATGCGGCTGTGGCTGATGCTACTGCTACTGCTGATAGTGGGTGGTTGTTAGGCGTGGCGATAGTACTGCAACTCTTCTCCAATGCCCTCGCATCCCCCCGCCCTTCAAACCGACCGACGACGTGTTGTGGTATGTATTTTGTGAACCCATTAAAATGTTTTCCTCATATCTATGGGTTTTCGCTCCGACTGCTGCGCGCTGTACATTACGAGTGTGTGTACCACCGAAAAGGACCAAAAGAACTTGCAGCCAGCAAAAAAAAAAAAAAAATTAATCCACATGTGGATTGTGTATGTTGGAAAGTAGAGCACCAGGACACAGGTTTGTTGTTTTCTGTGGATTTTTTTTTCTTCTCCCTACTCCTTAAATGTGGTTGGTGGTGACGATGGTTGTGCTGACGCTGAACTACATAAATAATTCAGACTAAAACTAGGACATTGTGAGTTCTATATAATGCTGCAGCAGTAGCGTCATTTTCAATAAGAGTGCCATATACAAAAAACGCACACACAATCGCCATCAACATCTCGTCGTCATATCGCCGTCGTTGTCCTCTTCACATACTCCCACATAGTCCTACCTTTTGATTTACTTGCCTTATTTTTTTTTATTTTTGTCGCTTGCGATCCTTTTTCACTCGATATTATTGACTACACTAGCAGGGAAATCTTTTAGGTAAGCAAAAATGCTTTTACATGACTATGCACTCGCTTTACAAACAAATGAACAAAAAAAGAATTTTAAACTCCTGAAAAGATGCAAAGGATTGTGTTTATTTTACTTGATCCGCTTTATATTTCTTTTCCTCGCTGTGTTGTATAAACGTAGTCGAAAGTGCTTTTTCAGAAAAAACAAAGAACATATATGGCCTTATGTGCAATGTGCATCCCTTTTGATGTTCCCAACGAGTTTTAGTTGTGTTTTTCTTTTTAAGGGACGAATACACTTTGCTACTAACTGAAGCAATTTGTTTGACGTAATTGCAACATGTTTGAGCAAGAAGTGTTTTTACCAATTTTTTTGTTCGTTTGTAGCCTTTGAAATTTCGGCAGCAAACTTGATGGTAGATAAATGGCTAATTTGGGTAGTTAAAGCTCGTAAAATGGGGTCAACGTTGAAAAAAGGGGGGGGGGGGGGGAGACATCGGAAGGTTACTTTATTTAGGTATTATATTCCTGTCAACTTGAACTTGATAGGGAGATCAAATTATCCCTCTGAGGAGGATATTGGTGCCATTTATATTGATCTTCTTTTCGAAATCACAAAGCTGTCAGCTGCCACCCTTTTACTTGCATAAACTCCAATTACTGTTACTATTGACGAAAAGTTGTCTAAAGACTCTCCGGTTTCCAGAAGTTCTATTTCCTACATCATCATCATCATCATCATTTTCAATGGTCCGCTTGTCCATTAAGTGGGTCGCGGGTGTAGGTTGCTTAAGTGGACCCTCCATAGCTCTCGATCCTCCGCCATCGACTTTAAATCATCAAGGGCAATCCCCATACGGGTATAGGAGAGATTATGGACTTGATCTAACCATCTCATCCTTGGTCTACCTAGAGGACGCCTACCCGATGGTACGGATTCCATAGCACGTCGTGGAATCCTGGTCGGGGACATGCGTTTAACATGACCAAACCACCGAAGCATGGATCGCTCCTTCCTACATTTAAAAAAAAAATACGTCCGTTTTTTCGAGTCACTAGTGTTATGTTATTTACGAAAATAAATCGAAATGTGAATAAATGTAATGTTACAGATATGTTTAGTTTTATACCCTCCTTGACCCCTACCTGCTGTTCGACCGCCCACTTTTTTGCAATAACGAAATCCACCTACGTAAGTTTAACTTAGTCGATCGTCGCACTTCCCGTATTGGCTTTTTCTCCTTGCATATGCAGTTTTTCAATCATTCAATTAAAAGGTAAGTTATTTCAGTTCTCAGATCTAGAACAGTTTCATTAATCAAGTTTACCCCCCTTGAGAGGGGCATTTCGTAAAAACATAACACCAGTGTCGATTTGCTGTTTTGTATTGTGTATTCTGTGTGAAGTTAAAAGTCTCGCGTGTTATAGTTTGCTGAGTGGGTTTTTGATTGTTCATAACATTTTTGGATCAATTTCGTACGAAATATTCGTACTCCTTTTCAGGGGGGTCATTCAAAAAATAATTAAAAACACTTCCATTTTTAATTGTTTTATCGCTTGTTAGTTTTATAGAGTATGTACTAGCGAACTCCCTGCACACTTCGTAGTGCAAAATATACAAATATAAAAATCAATTTCAAATTCATTTAAATAAACAGGTTCTATTGTAATGCTCTGTGGAACACAAAATTTAGTTTTTTCCAGGATTCGTATTGCCTAAATAATATTCTTGTCTATCATGCACATGAATGTTACAAATTTTTCAAACTTTAGCTCCCATGACTGTCGAAGAATAGCGCCTCCTCACCCCTTTGCCTATTTTTTACCATAATCTTCACAGGAACACAATCGATTCGGAGGTTTTCAAAATACAGGGTTTTTCAATAAGAGCGCTACAAAAGTTTTTTTAAATAAAACAAAAACGGTTTTGGATATCAATGAAATTCTTTATTCCTGTGAAAGAACGTTCGATGCTATTATGTATGGAACTCGATTTCTTTTGCATGGCCACCACGGGCACGCTTGCAGAAGTCCAGACGCTGAACCCAATTTTCGACGGTTTTCAAGCATAAATCGGCCGATACTGCTGCAATTTCACGTTCGATATTCGTACGAAGTTCATCAATCGTCGCTGGCTTGTTGGCATAGACCATAGACTTTACGTAGCCCCACAGGAAATAGTTTAACGGCGTCAAATCGCACGACCGAGGCGGCCAAGCGACTGGACCATTTCGTGAGATAACACGTTCTCCAAACTTGGTTTCCAATAAATTGATTGTGACATTCGCTGTGTGGCTTGTGGCTCCGTCCTGTTGGAACCACATGTCCAATTGGGGCCAAAAATATTCGGTTATCATTGAACGGTAGCGATTCCAATTCACAGTAACGTGCCGGTCTTGATCATCACGGAAGAAGTACGGTCTTCTTGACGCCGCGGCCCATAAACCACACCAAACCGTAATTTTTTCGGGATGCAATGATGACTCATGGAGAACGTGTGGATTGCTGCCTGGCCAATACCGCATATTTTGTTTATTGACGAAGCCATTCAGCCAGAAATGAGCCTCATCGCTGAAGATGATTTTTCGATGAAAATCCGAATCATTTTCAAGTCGTTGCTCAGCCCAATTCACGAACATACGACGCTTCTGGTCCTCAAGCGGCTTCAGTTCTTGCGTCAATTTAATCTTGTAAGGATGTAGGCCAAGATCTTTTCGCAAAATTCGTCACAACGACGTCACAGAGATGCCCAACGCTTGAGAACGACGTGTGAGAGACACATTTGGGCTTTTTTCAACTGAAGCCTCAGCGGCAGCAATATTCCCGACACTACGGGCACTTCTTTGTCTCACTGGCACGGGAACATTTTGTACTGTGCCTGTAGATTCAAATTTTTCCACTAGACGCTCAACTGTTGATCTGCTAGGACGATTATGACGACCATAAATTGGACGTAGCGCTCTTAACGTTGAGGCCACTGATTCCGAATTTCGGTAGTAAATTTTAATAATTTCGACTCGTTGTTGGCCCGTATATCTTTCCATATTGAAATGGCAAACCTTACTGAAGAGAAATGTCAACAGAGCGGCAAGAAATTCGGCGTCGTTTGCTGTCCCTGTTGAAAAACCCTTTATTAGATTTTAATTTTTTTTTGTATGTAAGGTGCCACGCCCCTTTGGCCAATTTTGACCAATCTTCACAGAAATACTCCTGCGCCAATACCTAAGATAATCTGTAAATTTAAACTCAATCGATTCGGTGATTTTCAAAATATTAGATTTTAAATTTTTTTTTGTATGTAAGGTGCCACGCCCCTTTTTTCAATTTTGACCAATCTTCACAGAAATACTCCGGCGCCAATACCTAAGACTGTATGTAAATTAAAATTCAATCGATTTGGTGGTTTTCGAGATATAGGATTTTGAATGCATTTTTTGTATGGGAGGTGCCACGCCCCTACACCTACAAAAGGCCACACTTAAAAACCATGGTATTAACATCACCTTTCATGGGAAATTAGCATAATAAAAATCACGCATTCCAGAGAACATATATTTTTATATATACATACATAATGTAGATTTCTGTGCGTTAAACTATTTGAACAGTTTAAAAACGCATTTTTTTTGCTCCCAAGTTTTCTTACAGTTGAATACATTATAGTGTTGGAAATATATTTGTTTTGTTTTATTACTTTTTTGAGGGCAAACATTTACAAAATGATAGATGCGTCAACTTACTTTTTTAATATGTAGATACCTACTTGTACAGAATGAAAAATGTTTCTGAAAATAATCTTTTTTGTCTGGTGTTCTTACAGTGGAGCTAAGAGTATTGTTGGGTTTTTTGCTATAACTATTTAATTTTTTTTATAGTGTGCATTGAATTACCTATTTGGATAGAAACTTTTATTGCACCCAGGTTTTCTTACAGTTCAAAATATTGTAATATTGGAAATATAGAAAGAATATTTATACAGTTTCTTTTTTGTAGAGGACGCAAAAACATCGAAATACAGAGAATACTGAATAATATTCCGAAAGTTATAGTTCTTTTGCCTGGTTTTCTTACACCTAAGCAGAAGATGTTGCTGCATTTTTTTTTTGTTCAAGAGAAATTTAAAGACCAAAGGATTTTTATTTAACATAGTTTTCTTACATTAAAAGAGTATATGTTGTTGAAAATAATTCGTATTAAATTTACTATAAGCAACAATTCACAGTTGTTTTCAAATTAATGGATATTGTGCAATGTACATATGTAAATGTAAAAAAAGTATTCCCAAACAACATCGGTCAACTGTTCGCAACAATTATAAACCTCAACTAATTGCAACTGATGGCGTCATTCACAAACAAACCAACCAACAATAAAAAGACGCGCCGGTGAAATTAGCAAAACAAAAAAGTGTCTACATCGCCATGACCACATATGTACAATGTACCTACTGTCATTCATAATAATGAAAATTATAAGTAATCATTTGTCTCGTAATAGAGCGGAGTCATTGCCTTCATAAGGTGAAGTTGTTTATCTAACACTTTTTTGCTTTGACAAGACTACGTTTCTTTTATTTTATTTGTTTTTTTTTTTGTTCCTCGTATACATAATTCCTGTCTGTCTGGCTGATGGTTTGGTTGTGTATGTAGCAATGTCAGCGCTGTAAATCATTTGTTCTTGGTTATATTTCTTGGAATTCTTGAGAAGTGTTCAATGAAAGGGAAATGTTGTGCGTGCTAAGGGGAATTGCAGACGTTTCCAGGAACGAATAGTCGCGTAAACAGGCAATTTGTGCGAACCGCATTTCCTTTTTGAGAAAATCTCATTCTGAAAATGTAAACAACATGTGAGATCAAGTATTCGAGTTTATATATTGAATAGAAATAGAGATCAATATAGGAATCGAATCACATTGCAAAATTTATGTAATTTTCAATGTTGTAGGGGATTTCATTAAGTGTGTCAGATTTTATTTGGAAAATGGGAGTTAGAAGGGCAAACATTGATCCTGGGTTTTCCCAAATTTTTTACAGCTCAAAATGACTTTATTATAAGTTAGTTAAATGTGTTTCAAAACTCATAAAAGCAGGTTTTTGAAACCGTTTTAGGATTCGACAGTTGAATTCGAAGCTCGTCGAGGTAGTACAGGAAGGATAGGATTTTTGTTTTAAATACTATGACACTTTAGTAGCGCCATCTGCTTTCGCACTGAAATTAATGTAAGTAGAAGCTCGTCGAGGTAGTACAGGAAGGATAGGATTTTTGTTTTAAATACTATGACACTTTAGTAGCGCCATCTGCTTTCGCACTGAAATTAATGTAAGTAGATCATAGAAAGCTAAGAAGAAGTATAATTGAGGTGGAAATGGAGTCGTCTATAACCTTAGGAATAATAAAATCAACAATATCTGCCTTGTTAAGGGCTTGTCAAACTCTAAAGCTTTCTGCTTTTGTGCGTAACGTCCATTGCACCTTCAGTAGTTCAACTTACGACGATTGTCAAAGTTAGTAACATACTTGTAGTTCTTTCTTGAAAGTATGTATACTTACTCCTTACATTAGACATGGTATTGCTCGAAATAGTTTTATATAACATCCTACATTCATTTGCTATCAAAAAAAAAAAAAAGTCTTCAAAACCTCATATCATGACACTAATTTTGTATGTAAGTAGGTACACTGCATCCGAAAACAGAGAACGATGTGGACCGTAAATTATTTATGACTTCATATTCTGTCATTTCTTAACGATCTTCATCACAATTCCCACTTGCATAATAAACTCCACTCAAAATGACACGGTGCCCAACTCAGCCGCAAAAATTTTCCGACCTAAGTTGCCATTCATTAAAAAAAAAACAAAGAAATGAAACCAAAAATATTTCGTGTACCTAACTTTATCGTAATCTCCCTTCTCTCCCAATGCTTGCTCATTTCATAATCATTAAAAAATACTGCGAGACATTTTTGTGTTTGTGGCTAAGTCGGCGCGACTCGGTCATTAGCCTCAACGGAACGAAAAAAATCACCCAAATGACCAGCAGATGTTTGGCGAAAGTTTAAGGTCATTCTGTTGCTTATTTCGCAAATATTTGTTCCAAAGTTTTATTTTTCCCTTTCTGGATGTGCAGTGAAACTGAACACATACAGTATGTATTGTATATGCTAGTCGTCTCATACTTTGTTGGATTAATTATAAAGTGAGGGGTGAGCATAAAAACAGACACCAGCGCAAAATTAAAATCAAAGTGCGTTCACAAAAAAATGTTAACAAAAACAAACGGCCGACGATTTGTTTGCTGTGAGTTGGCAATTTAAAAAAAATATACACTATATCCAATCACCGACATCAAAAGTTCTCTTCTAGAAGTTTAATACATAGGTACATTTCCTCCTCATGTCCACCATCCCTCTATTTTCATTCGGTGCGAATGAATGCTTTATTAAAAGCAAAAGCGATTAATGCGAATACCCGGTACATTGTATTTACGCGTATCTGTCAAGCAACAAAGCATGACCGGATATTTCAAAAGACGCGACAATCTACTACATACCTATCGCTGTATATATGAATATACGATTTCACAAAGAGTAAGGCGATATGTCTAGGTATTTATTGCCTAGGTTCTCCCCAACTCTGTTCAGATGGTGACTGGAACGGCTACCATGATCTAACGAATGTTATAAAAAAAAAAAACAAAAACAGCAAGTGGCGGAACCATCTGATAAAAGTAAAAATAAATGTCAATCGTAAAGTTTTTTTTTTGCTTTGTTAGTTTTTTTGTAGTTTAATTAAAAATAAGTCTAGACTGTAAGCTGGTAAATCGTGGAAAAAAAATCATTCTGCCAGTCGAACAAAAGTTGTATTTTACAGTTGAACTTGATTTTTTAATTAGATTTGATTAGATTCTTTTTTTCAAACTAGGAAAAAATAAAATAAAACTTTTTGGTTTATAAAATCGAATTTTTTATATTTCCTTTGTATTGGTTATGTTGTCAGGTTTTGCATAGATATAAAATAATGGTTAAAACATTTCCGTCTGAAAAGAAATTATTTTCATCTTTTAATTTGTTAATATTCATCTGCTAGTTTTTGTCAGCTTTTTTTAATATTCGTCTGAAAAACTAACTTGAAATTTCATCTGAAAATCTGAATAAATCGTCAGCATTATTTTTGTCTGAAAAAAAGAAAATAGATATATATATTTTTTTTAATTTCGTCAAAGACAATTACAACTAAGATGTTCGATATTCGCCACATGTCAATACCCCGCGATAACTCTTCAACTAAACTGTATTATATTTTAAATAATTAAAGACTGCAACGCGGATTCTCAAAACTCATCTATGAATATTCCCTTTTACTCAAACTTATGATAATGTTTTTAATCTATATCTATATTTACGAGGACGAAATTTTTCGGACGATTTTTATATTTTTCAAACGATTACTATTTGTTTTTAGACGTTTTAAAAATTGTTTTAAATACATATCTGATTTTCTGATCATTTCTATTCAATTTCAGACGTTTTTTCGATTTTTGCCGACGTTTCCAATTTTTTTTTTTTTCTGAAAAATACTATTTATTTGTAGACGAAAAAATTTGTAGCCTAAAATAATAACTACAAACGCTAAGAACTTTGTATATTGGCAGAAAGAAGCGGAAATTTCTCTTGTCATAAGTTATAAAATCTCAGTGCCAATCATTTCGTAATACATACTACTTACTGAGTCCTTTCCGTAGTATTACCTGATGACGCAAATTATACTTCAAATTATTTCCTTTCTCAAGCTCTCTACTGATAAGCCGATTAATCTTACGTTTCATCAGACTGTTCCGTGTGGAATGCGACCGTGCGATGCCTTAAATTTACGTTTTAAGAACTTTTTGACTGTTCAAAAGATCGAAACAGAAAATCTTGTCATGAGAAAAAATGTTTTTTTAAGAGAATTTGGAGCCATAACTTTTGAGAACGTTCCTATCTAAGAAATTAGGAATCTTTTACAGGAATTGGAAGATATTTGTTTCCTAGAAATATTTCAAAAATTTGAACTATAGGCAGGAAAGGGACGATCTGAGGGAGCTTTCTTTCAGCCCCACTCTGGACTTTCATCGTGAATTAAATTCTTAAAGTCTTCGAAAGAAATGGAATAAAAACCAGTAAGACAATTATCTTCGACTATGCCAAAGCTCAAATACCGGGTACTATATTATTGTAAAAAAAAAAAAAAAAATATATATTTTAGTACATATTACAAAATTATATATTTGTATGGGAGGTATGGATAGTTTTTATTCGACCAAGCTCATTTTTTGTCAAATTTGTTTAAATATTATTAAAACAATATGTGCATAGTTTAAACTTTGCTATCTTTACTGCAGCTATTTAAATTAAATTTTTAACATCAAATAGCTATATATTTTGTATGGGAGGTAGTAGTAGTTTTCATCAGATCTTGCTCATCTTCAAACTTGGCCTCAGTTTGGTGGATAAAAGCTTACGTACCAAATTGCAAGTTGATAGCTCTTAAATTATGGCCGTAATCGTGCAGACAAACAGACAGACGGACATCGCTAGATCGACTAAGAAAGTGACGCTGATCAGAAATATATATAGTTTATCATATCTATAACGCGTTACAAATGGAACGTCAAAGTGAATATATCTACCCTCACCACAGTATGGTACTGTGTATAAAAAGTGGCTTACGCGGACGGCATAGTCATTCTGATCTCTGGTACATTCCTACTAGAGATTATGAAGTCGGCTTAGACTTATCCGCATGGGTGTAACAAAACAGAAACCAAGAGTCTATGAAAAAGCTACGACGACGAGAGAGAAACAGAGATGATCCAATATTTTGTATGCCAATGTCCCACACTTCAGGAACGAGGACTGCGATCTCTGGGATCCATGTTTTTTCAAAACCTTGGGAATTGGCCGGAGAAGAAATAACGGATCTGATCAAATTCGCCAAGAGGATTAACTGGTTTAAACAATCATAAAAAATATCACTCGATTGTGTTCTGGTTTGTATACAAACAGGCTTAAAGCCTGTGAGTGGCAAAAATTCTAGCGCACCAAGCACCCGTCTCTAACCTAACCTATAACCTGCAGTTACTAGATAAGCGAAAGCATATCTAAAGTTCAAAAGAACGAGCATTACTGGTACTTTAAACCTTTGTCGTTGTACCTTTAAGTGTTAGAAGTTGCGTATGCTCACTGCCACCGCGTTACCTACAACTTCGAACCTCAGATTGAAGGTGGACTGTGGATTCCCTTTACAAAAGACTACTTGTGCCAATGAAAGTGGTAGCTTTTGCCAGAAGAAGTCTATTGCTATTGCTATGCGAAAAATCATCGTAAAATATTATTGGACTTCTAAGACTGATGAGTAGTGTCGAAAGTACTTTGTATGTACTTTCGACGCTACTCATCAGCCTTAGAAGTCCACTAACATTCTTCAATGATTTTTTCGCATGCGCGCTATAGGTAGTGTTGTTGAAGATTTGACGCTCAAAAATTCCACTTGATAAGCAATGTTCATCGTTAACCACTACGATATCATCCGCATATCCGTTAATTGACGCTAAGTAGCATTTTTTTAAAGCTAACGTTCAACAGGGGAGTAGGACTGACCCTTGTGGCACGCCACCATATTCTTCGTACTCCTTCATTAGAATCATAGATGCAATATAAAGTAGCTCGTTGTCACCTTACTGGTAGAGTCAATTCAATTCAATTCAATTCAATTTCAGCTCACAAATCGTCTACGATTAAAGGCGATTTTTAAGTCCATTGGCACAGTTTTTTTTTGCGGGTATGTATCTCCTTAGCCCGACTTTTGTAAGCACTTGTAGCTTTAAGTGAATACGAATGTTATGACGGAAACGAGTCACCTTAAAACCTAGACATCAGAACGTCCTTTACTGTTCATGCCGCTACAACTGTGGTCAAACTTGCCCTTTTCTATTTCAAGGTGATATCGACCTATTAGGTGTTGCCCTTAAGACTTTTACCCGGTTCTCATCAGCTAAGAAGTGTTTTTTCAATCTTTCGACTCTCATGAAATACGAACTCTTAACTCATGCCAAGTGAGTGGTCAACTCGATCTACGTAAATATTAGGATCTGCCACCTCATCCTCTCGCCACAATCACTATATATTTGCGCTTCTTAAACACCTGAGTTTAGATTTTCTTGTAAAATAAAATCTAAAAACTGTGGAACCCCGTAGGTACCTAAGTAGTTATGATTGGGGGGTTCTGGCCCAGGTGCAAGGTGCGGTCGTTGTTCTCTGGTGGTGTTTTTGCTGGATTAGGTGTGATTCAAAAAAAAGTTCAATGGTGAGGTTTATTAAAATGTGCTCTCTAACATGGTGATTACAGATACAAACAGAAAGGCTACAATTCCAAACAGGGCTGTTTAGTTTTTAACAGGGCTATTCTACGCAGGCGGTTACTGTAGAGGTTGCCAGACCACCCTGTTGGAGAATCACACCTAATCCAGCAAAAACACCACCAGAGAACAACGACCGCACCTTGCACCTGGGCCAGAACCCGCCAATCGTAGCTACTTACCTAGGTCCAATCCAAGAAGTTAAATGGAAACAATACTTGACCTGGTTGAAAACTTAGCTTTTAATTTCATACGTATTTACTGCCAAGGTTGATGTCCTAACTAGTCGCGGAAGGTATACTTAATTCTTTTCATTTAGATGATAATTTTATTTTTGCTTGATTGTGTGTTCTATTTAATTGAACCATATATTCATCCACTACACCGTGCACACATTTGCCTTGGCTCCTACCATCAAGCTCATCCCAATTGTTGTGTTAAATCGCAATCCGAATCCAACCAGGATTAACCTCACTTTGTCTAAAAATATTTGTTCGTCTGGCAATAATTCTACTGTCACGTAATAAATTACCGCTATAAACAAAATTTAATTTGTACTTATTTGTATTAGTCCTGACGTTTGGGTCCTCCTCCTCCTCTTCTGGCCCGCTGTCGCTGTCAGTGGAAAAAAAATCTCAGCTCATATTCGTATATAGGTACCAGTAGTACACACGATGCTGAATGGTGTTCTGGCTATTCACGCACTAACTATGCTTATTGCTTACACTTCAATAGTATGTATAGACGCGCGCGCCAAACGGTGATGCATTTTTTGGCTTGCCGTGGTATTCGTATTCACGATGTTCCGTGTCGACTGGTGGCATAGCTTGTTTTCAAATAAATTGCTCTGATTTATGTTTATTCTATCTAAAAACCGTGGTTCCCCAACGCGCACCGCCCAGCCCGCCCCAACGGGCCCCAATGATGTCCTTTCACTCACCATTAGAGCATTAGCATTAGTGTGTTTTGTTTTGCGTCACTTTGCTTTGTTTGCCCTAAGTGCACGCAATGTGTGCAATTTTATGCACGATTTAAAATCGTATGCACATAGAACCCTATAGCAACATAAATTTTGTTCAAAAACTAAATGCATCCTCTAGGTACTGATGCGAGTATTGCGAATATCCCGCCCCACCTCCATTGCACCACTCGTCTCTTGTGTTGGGAGACGGGCATCCCTTTTTGAAAAAAACATAAATTCTATCGAGCGAAAAATAGAAAATAAATGGTAGAGCTTCTTCGCGTAGACCCATTGCGGATTTTTCATGAAATTTAGTGGATTTTCCGGGTTTTGTCGGATTTAAGTGGCGCACTAGCTATGGCGAATTTTAAAAATAACCTCTCCTCCCCGAAAACAAAACGAAATCAACTGCGACACAAATATCTCAGCAACGAGCCGAGAGATCATTTGAATATTTTCACAACTAAACGACTTTTATTGACATATTAATTGCCGCCATTAACATTTCAAAGTTGATCTCCGCATCTCCGTCGTCGTCTTCGTCGTCGTCTTGGTCGTCGTGCGAAGGATTCTTTTGCTCGGTCCATCCAAGCAATTTGATTGCGAGAACAGACTACTGCTCTTATCGTTGCGGAATTTGAAAAATCGAAATCACCAGCTTATGTCATTTGATTTCGTGGCAACTCTAGATTTGAGTACGTTTCGTATTTGCGGCTGGAGGATATGTGCTATTGATAATTATTGTATCGCGCAATATAATACAAAATCCGGAGGCGATTGTCTAGTTCTGTCTGGCTGAACTGGTTGGAGGGATTTTTTTTTTTACTCAGAAAAATTCAACGGATTTCTAGGTGTGCGTAAGAAGTCAACTCGTAAATACATCAAGAGATATAGCTGTAGAATAACAGAATTGATTTATGAATGTTGACCTTTCTTGTTTTTATTTTAATAAATTTTTTGTTTTGTTTATGTTCGCATAAGAGGAGAATCATTTTTTTTTAAAGAAGGAGAATAATGTGACGTTTCCTGTGCCAAGTTTGAAATTACAAAGAAATTCATTAGAGACATAAAAGTGATAAAAAATAAAATAAGTTTTCACACATAATTTGCGACTACAGCTAAATAAATTTGTATACATAATGATGATGTTAAATAATATATTATTATATGTCTAAGGGGTGATTTATAACAGTGTATTGGCAAAATAATGGTTTGATCTTTTTTATTAGGTATTATACTAGTGCATTAATTCTTTTCTAACTACATACATATACATACATTCATTGATGAATTTATGCATTTAGTAAAAAGTAAAAACAGACAATTACCTTTTCTGAATAACTCATCAGGCACATACTTCACTGATGCTGAAAAGCCAATGCACTTGCCTAAAATTTTTCTAAGAATCATACTGTCTCTCAAAATCTAGGTGATGTAAACACCAACACTCTCGTAAGTAATACGATTAGATCTTTTATGAAAGGAGGAACCACTCACTCTTCTACCATTTTCGTTACTGAAGATGATATTAAATTTATAATAGACAATCTACGTCCTAGAAAATCAGGAGGCCTTGATTTGTTAAGAAACATTTACTTTAAACAATTGCCAAAAATAGGAATAAAATTCATAGCATTTATTATAAACGCTTGCCTTAAAGTACAATACTTTCCTGATGTATGGAAACTTGCAAAAGTAGTACCAATACTAAAAGCTGGTAAACCACCTGAAAAGCCAGAAAGTTATAGACCTATAAGCCTACTAAGCAACCTTAGCAAAATATATGAAAAAGTACTAAAGGAACAAATATTAAAGTTCGTAGAAATACATAAAATTTTTCCCAACGAGCAGTTCGGTTTTAGGCGTTTTCATAGTACGTCTCATCAAACACTTAGAATATGCAACTATATTAAAAGAAATCGGTCGCAAGGGAAATCTACAGGCATGGTCTTACTAGACATTGAAAAGGCATTCGACTCTGTTTGGCATGATGGCCTGATATACAAAATGATAAGTTTGAATTTTCCTCCTTATATCTGTAAAATAGTCCAAAGTTTTCTGTCCACTCGTTGTTTCAAAGTCCACATCAATAGTAGTGTTTCCAATCTAATATGTTTTCAATCAGGTGTTCCCCAAGGCTCAGTTCTTGCCCCAATACTCTATAACATTTACACATCTGATATTCCAAAATTACCGCACTGTGATATAGCTGTTTTTGCAGATGACACCGCAATATTTTCATCTCATGAACTTGCTCTCAATATTGAGAGGAACCTTCAAAATGGAATGGAAATTATAATAAAATATTATCACAAATGGAAAATAAAACTAAATGAAGGAAAAACACAAGCTATTTTTTTCACACGAAAAAGAAAGTCTTGTTTTCTTCCCAGTAGTCAGCTTCAGCTAAATGGAAGTTACATTGATTGGGAACCCTCGGTTAAATATTTAGGTATCTATTTAGATACCAAGCTTACATTTAAGGATCATATTAATAAAACCATAAAGAAAATCGGTATTGCAATGAAGATGCTGTACCCTCTTATTAATAGAAAATCACTTCTTTCCACTGAGAACAAAATTATATTGCACAAAGTAATTTTCCAGGCAATTTTGCTATATGGCTGCCAGGTATGGGGTGACTGCGCAACTTGCCATTTAAACAAGCTGCAAGTATCCCAAAACAAAATTTTAAAAATGATACTAGACTTACCTTGGCACCATTCGACTCGTGATATTCACGCAAGAGCGGATGTTGAACTGATACCTAATAGAATCCTTAAACTAAATAGCACTTTTAAAACAAGATGTAGTTTCACGGATAATCCTCTAATAAACGAATTAAATCCACCTGACGATTAATTGTACCTACTTATTTGATATTGAATTATTATTATTAATATTTACTATTTATTTTTTGTTATTTGTTACTTGTTACTTAATCATAAAAAATATTAGCGAAGAGATTTTTGGAAAAAAATTTTTGCAGTCACTATTAGAATTGTTTGAAGAAACTTTTTGCATCAAAATATTTTTTTTTTGGAACCGAGGAAAAAAGTCAAAAAAGTAGACTTTTACAAAAGTTCCAAATTTTCAATAGGTACTTAATCGGTTAAGGAAAGTTTTGTATCATTCAAACGGAATTTAAATGACCTTTCCATTGATGCCAAAATTTACATGAAGTAAGTTCAAATTATGAGCAGAATTAACTTTAGTTTTGTCAAAATACTTATGCCGGCCACTGTAAATTCATTGGAGCGAATTGACTTGTCAAACTAAAACTAAACCAGTTCACAAAAGTTGTCGAATTGTAGTAAATATTGATTCGATTTTAGGTTTTGAAATTTTTTTCTTGAGCATTTCTGTACGCCATAACTGGCACTATTTTTGAGTGAAGCTTCTCTCTGACACCGCCGCCCTTTTATCCATTCATACATTCCATGGTTTTGAACAATGGACATGTTACCTTTGATTAGTCCAGAGTTCGGAGTGGAGTCGCTATTTGTTTTAATGCCAAAAGTAAAATTTTAGACATGTCTGATCTAAGATTTTTGCAATCCTCGATCGAGTAACCGTAGATATTCTCGTCGGAGAGTATACTTTATACATAAGTATAGAGATTCTAAAAGAAAGGTTAGGTAATATTTACCCTGAATGGAGAATATTTCTTTGGAAATGTCAAAACTATCACCCTTATTCTACGAGGCGTTTATATTAAACGAATGCTTGCGTTTTTTGAGTCGAGTCGTTTTAGTGGCGTTTGTAAATTTGTAATCGACAGTAATTGGCGTTTTACGGTTCGTTTTTGGAACTAAAATGACTTAAATGATATAAAACGTCTAAAAACACTCCACATGTAATACGAATTTCAAAAAACGTCATTTGTCGTTTAAAATAAACGCCACGTAAAATAAGGGTATATAACTCAGCTACTTTTTAGACATCACTTATGTGCAGTTCTTTTGACATAACATGGTACAGCTCGTTACTTTTTCACATCAATTTACCTGTCATGAAGTAAGGCATCAAACACTGCAGTCCGAAGCAGGGAAATACCTCGAAGTAGAAGTAGAAAATTACCTCAACTAACTTAGAGTTTGCAAATGGCGTCTGACGATAATCTTAGAAACGCGGGCTATTTAGAAGAGGCTTGTTGCTAAAGCCCACAGGTACACCCCAAACTGTACCGCCACTTAAGAAGAAGAACAAGCAAGGCTGCAACAATAAAGTATACACCTCCTTGCGGAGATCCTATATTCCGGGGATGCTAATTCAGCTTTCAAAAACTCACATAAAGGTTACAGGTGTAATGTATTGTGCTATATTTTGACTTTGAAGACAAACAATTTTCCAAGATTGCACTCTTTCCTGGTATACTAACTCGTACTTGAAAATACTGGGTCCAAGTTACCGTATCTGTAAACGGGTATTATTGACGATTTTTTTTTTTATGTTTATTATGTGAAAACGACTTCAAAATTTCACTCCCTGATTGTCGAAAGTTTAAAAAAAATATGTAAGACTGTAATAAGCTTAAAATGACATTTGTTGTTAGGAACGGACTACTTACTCATCATTCAAAGTTTTATTAACGGGCAAAAAAAAATAATAGATAATAAAAAATGTCTTTCTCAAGAAAGTTTGAAAATCTGTATTACAGTCATGCAATGAGCAAGCTTCTTAAATGAGGCTTTTGAATATGGGATAAAATAGAACAGCTCACATCTATACATATAAGATATATCCTTACATATAATAAAACTGTAGGCATTTTCTTTGTCAGCTAAAAACTCGAAAACTACTGGACAGATTTCGATGAAACTTTTTTTAAATGTTCCTTAAGACTGTGAGACTGCTATAGGCTATGTCGTTTATAGCCACGTCCTTAGGAACAGTTTTTAGCCAAAATGTATTTTTTGAAGTGAAAATATATACATACACATATACCTTGCTACGAATGGATGTTTATAATTTTGCGATCGTCAAACAAACACATTCGATAAGGGTTGATTTGTTTTCGCAGTGAGTGCTATGGTCAGTTGTATATTATGTAGGTATGTATAATTATGATTGTATGTCCGATTAAGGATGGGGATGGGGTGAGTCGTGCGTGCTGCAGAATGGCATGGGGTATATTAATAATCTTCATAAGAGAAGAGACGTATAATACAAAACAGGTTTCATTTCAGAATTTCATTCGATATGTGGTATGGTAATTGTGTTGGGTTGGGGTAGGTAGTTGTTTGGATTCTATAGGAAGAGGGAAGCAAAGGAAAGGAAAGGAAATGCAGTATATTAAACAAGTAGCAAGATCAATGAGAGGGAGGGCGATGCAGAGGGTGCACATTATATATCCAATGCATTACATCCATTATCGCATATCGCCACGCAACGCAGTATTTATTCTGATATGACGTAACAGGGTAGGGTTGGGGTAGTTGTTTGGATTCCATAGTTCTACTTTGGGGTTGTTGTCGCACATCGAAAGCAATTTTTCTTGAACAGATAGGTACTGTGTATGAGTGACTTACTTCTGTCCAGCCAGTTTGTGAAATATACATATACGAGCGGGCAAGGCGAGCACGGGTCCAGCTAGTATTTAATAAAACTGAAGGAATTATTTTGGCTGTTAAAAACTCGAAAACTACTGGACAGATTTCGATGAAACTTGTTTTAAAATGGTCCTTAAGACTGTGAGACTGCTATAGGCTATGTCGTTTATAATTATTGTTACACAGTCACTTTGGTAGGAATGATAGCTATTTCGAACTACACCACTAATTCATCATGCTTTAAGTGATTGTTTGAATAGTTTTTGAATTCTGACAGTCAATTCTCCGTATATATCCACTTGGGAAGACATTTCTGTTTTCCCCTGTCAGGAAGTGAACTTGCACCTCGATTTTTCTCAATTGACCAAGTGACTACCACTTGCGCTAATTGAGCGACGATTACAATACAAGCCCGCCAACTGGTGATTAGAACGGAGGAGAAGACCAACCTCTGTGCGTTGTTGTTGCTACGAGGTGTTTTTGTTTATTGTCGTTCTCTCGGTTTTCTTCACCTCTTCCTCTCTTTTTTTCGCAAGCTGTGAGATTTTCAACAGATTCGTACGAGTAGAGAGGCTATTATTGGGAAGAATTCGTTGGCTAATACCCAGGCCATGGTTTTTGTTAATGTCGTTTATAGCCACGTCCTTAGGAACAGTTTTTAGCCAAAATGTATTTTTTGAAGTGAAAAAAAAGCGGCGCAAGGCGAGCACGTGTCAGCCCTTTAAACTGTCAAAATATGTGTTAAAATATGTCTTCCAATGCAGTGTGTTTGTCGACGAAAAAAATACATACATCTCTGAACTTACTTTGCTTTTGATCGTGTACAGAGCGGGATTCAATTAAAATATGTACCTTTCTATGCATGTGGTATACTATCATAGGGTAAAGTCCTGTGGGTCCCTATTTTTTTCTTCTATAATGTGAGCAAATTTCATTGGCCGATTGACTTTTTATCGGGTATATAACTGACACCATTTTATTTGTATGCAATTGACGCTTCCTTTTTCAGTTTCTTTACTTGGGGTACAAATTAAGCAGAACTTGTAATATTTTAAGCATGACGTGATTTCACGGCTGCGCATTAATTTTTTTTTTCTGATTCAATGTTCTAAAACCTCTTGACATTTTATTATTCGTTTCGCAAACTTGGCGCCAGCGGCTTAAGTAGGTACACAACATATGGTCAGGGATGTTACATGGTGGTTGGAATGTTGTGCTCCATTGTTATTATTTACAGAAATTAAGAAAATATTCTAAAAAAAAAAAAAACTCAAAAATGTTAAACAAATTAAAAGAAGGTTGTCCATATCCACCTCCTGTAGGGAGTACATTGAATGTCTTAGATGAAGCTGTTGAATGGCAAATATTTATTTAAATATGTACTCCTAAAGTGGAAATCTATATATAAGCTTTCAAGAGATCGCTTATTTATATGTACATGAATACTAAGCTTTAATTCCAATAAGATAATACAGCGCCATTTAGTTTTTAATCAGATCAGATAAACTTTATATGCGCCAATTTTCATTGTAATTAAAAATTCAAACATATTTATTTTCCTAATACAAATATCTGTCATTCGCGATATAGTATTACAATGCAGCTTATGCTCAAATGTATCTTGCCTCAACCAATAGAACCACCTAACTTAACCCAATCATCATATTACTATGTACTAAATTAAATTTTTCTTCTATTCCAGGTAAGACGTCTTTCGCAATTTTTGTGATATTTGCAGACTTTGTAAGGTAAATGTCAAAATGTGAATCATCAATCATTCTATAAGTTAGGTAGGTACTTCCTTAATTTCATGATTATTTTCAGACAAATGTAATTAAATTTTATTTGGTAAATCATTTTAAAAATCTAACAAATAATTATGCAAAGTGACAGTGAATTTGTTTTGAATTTTCTCATTCAAGATACGTTTTGTATACAATCTTAATATTTAAATTGTTTTCTGATCACTGAAATTCGCCAACAGCTAGTCTGACACAGAAATGACAAACAAATGTTATGAAACCATGAATCAGCTTTCTATAATAATCAAACAATAATTATACAACATGTTTTTCGGTGATTTTTATATTTATTTATTTTTCATTTACGCTCAAAAAAATAAGTCGAACGAAGAAAAAAAAATGTCACGTATACGCCCCGATGTACGACGAATTGTGTTATTTAATCTCGTTCGATAATCTCTATGACAAGACTTCGTATGTATATACATAACGTCAACTTAGGGATCCTCTTTGATCACACAAACTAGATAAATGACATCCGTATACTATATCTATAATGTCGGTCATGATTCATAAAACTTGGCAGATAATGGTTTGTCTTCCGACGGTCCTCAACACTTTAGAAATATTGGCGTAGGTCACCGAATTTCCTTTGTTTTCCTATTACGAACATCACCTATTCCAAAAACAAATTCCAACAATATAAAGCTAGACATAAAAATGTCACAAAACGCATCGAAAGACTTATACTCTGCTCACCGAAAGACACTTATATTTTATGTCTCAATTTTCGGTATATAATTGACGTGCCAAGAAGCCATTATCTGGGTCGAACTCTTCAACATCAGCCTGAACTTTTGCGTTCTGAACACAAGGAGGAAGGGAATTCTTGTAATTAAGGAGGCGAAAAAAGAAAAAAAAACCTAAACCATAAATACACACCCAACACCCTCGTCAACTCATCCACCGCATAACCACAAGCGCCAGGCCGTGGTTCCATTGAATCATGTTGCTGTAGGTTTTCGTATATTTCTTTGTCTATTATTAATATTCTCACCCCCAGGAGCCGCCCGTGTGGCGCGGCAGAAATGACGTGCGTTCCACGTTCTCGTCTGGCTAAATGAAATATGCATGACTAAGACGCGCACCCTTTTTCATTACACATTCCAATCTCTCCTTCACGCCCACCCCACGCTACCCCACACCACAAGCGTTGAGAGACAAGGAATGAGCGTTGTTTCTTTTCTGCGAAAACCGTCTTGGAATCCCTTTGATTGATGCAAATGCCATGCGGAAGGATTGCCTGCTATAGTGGTGCTGCTGGTGGTGGTGGTGGTGGCAGTGGTTTACTCCATTCTTACTTCAAACAGAGATGTCAGGACATGTCGGGTGAAATGAGTGACGGCGGGCGCTCTGGTGGAATGATGTTGAAAATGTCGGCGAATGAATGTAATAAAATGAAATTTCTTCTTCAACAATAAGAATAATAGCAACAACAACAACAACAACAACAACAATACCAACTAGGACGACGGCGACTACTTAGATATAGACTCACAAGAAGGCAAAGTTCAAAACGTCCTTGATGGGTCGTTAGCTGCACACAAACAGAAACGCAAAGAACCGAAGTAAGAAGGGATATAATAATACATACATAGAAACGAAGGAGGGGATGAATAATTTCACCATCGTAAATTTCAACAAATGTAATTGGATTGTGATTTTTCGTTTTTTTGTATGTCGAGTTTTTCGGGCGCCTGGTAGTTGACACTTTGACGGATTTATTTATTTTTTCGTCGAAATTGGAGCAAGACATTTTTTGAGGGTTGGGAAGTTGGCCTTTGTGACTGAAAAAAAAAAAAAACACTTTTACCCGACGCATGTTGACCCAGTTGATGGTGATTTTAGGAATCGTTTTCTCTTGGTCTTGAATTGATGGAGGTTTTAAAGAAAATTGTTTTAAGAAACACAAGACAGCATCCGACACCTACGACTTCAAGTTGTTAAATCGGCTGCTAAATACTTCGGCTAGGAATCTAGGATTCAAATCAATCAGAATGTTCGTGAGAGTGGTTCATCTTATTAAAGTTTCCTCAAAGCCACGTGTAGCTTACGCACACCTTATCTCTACATATACATATAATAAAATTTTCTTTGGCCGTTAAAAACTCGAAAGCTACTGGACAGATTTCGATGAAACTTTTTTTAAAATGTTCCCTAAAACTGTGAGACTGCTATAGGCTATGTCGTTTATAGCCACGTCCTTAGGAACAGTTTGTAGCTAAAATGTATTTTTTTAAGTGAAAATATATACATACACAATATACCTTGCTACAAATGGATGTTTATACTTTTACGATCGTGCGACAGGACAAAGAAAAACAAAACAACACTAGCACACGTATACCTCTCATTCGAAAAGGGTTGATTTGTTTTCGCAGTGAGTGCTATGGGCAGTTGTATGAAGGTATGTATATTATGATCGTATGTCCAGTCCAGGATGTGGATGGGGTGAGTCCTGCAATATGGCATGGGATATATGTAGATATATTAATAATCTTCATTTTCATAAGAGAAGAGACGTATAATACAAAACAGAATTTCATTCTGATATGTGGTATGGTAACAGTGTAGGGTTAGGGTAGGTAGTTGCTAGGATTCCATAGGAAGAGGAAAACAAAGGAATGGAAATGCAGCATTTTATATAAACAAATAGCAAGATCATGGAAAGGGAGGAGACATTTTATTTACCTCCTAAAAGCGCGAAAACTACTGGACAGATTTTAATGAAACACTCAAAGTGTAACCTTAAATGGCCCAAATATAATTTTGTTTGTGTGCTAAAGGCGAGCGCCGCATGGGTCAGCTAGTGAAGTTATAAATTTCTGGCTTCATTACGACAAATAATTGCGTGAGGAAAAATAATTTTATTAAACGCCAATAGCGTTTTTAATTTCTGTTTTTTTTCTTTTATAAGTAATAAACAATCAACGAATCCACTAACAAGTGGAAACAGTTTAGTTTTGGTAAACACATATTTAGCGCACATGCGCCTTTTTATTGTTTTCTTGAGGCAGGCATATGTAGTACAACATCCGTAATCCGTAAGTGAAAACAGGAGATTCTGTTAATGGGAACAGTTTTCTTCGATATATGACAAAAACGACCATTAACCAGGCAAGGCAGAGTGTGCGTTATACGCCAAACAATTTAGCGCACACTAAAATCTGTTTTACAAGTAATATCGTTTTGTGGAAACATTTTTTGAATCTGTCTTCCGCAAATTGTCTTGTCTTGTCTTTGTTTTTGTCTTGACTTTTGGGGAAAACGTAAACTATATTTTTATATCGTTTTTTTTTTTTTTAAATACTTCTCCCGGGAAGTGGGCGCATTAGCGCTGGACTACTGTGCGAGGGATTCCAGGTTCGATCCCCGGAAAACACAAATTACATCTTAAAAGTTTTTTCTACTGCGCCACCTCTCGCGAACGTCTGACAAACATCCGAGAGTCATGAAAAAGCTTCTCAAAATGATGTCCTCGCGGTTGTCAAGTGTACTGTATGGTCATGAGCATCAGCTGTCTGTCTTGTGGGGCGCCCAAAATATGCGTTTCGAGGGATAATACAAAAATCCATTATTAAGTTCGAAAATGTAGATACTATCAAGCATCTCGTGTTAACACAAAATACCGTACCAAGTAAAACCGACACTCGTAATATAGAATAGAAATAACCAGCTAGGTTCCAGTAATCGAGTGAAATCGAAATTGCGAATCGAGTGAATTCGTTTTCAGCGTTCTGCATTTCGAGCGATTCGGAAACTCCGACATTTTTTCGAAATCACAATTTCACTTTGTCTCGATTCCGAAAATTTTGAAATCGAAATCGAATACAGTGAAATGTAGAACACAAACATTCATTTCCGATTTTATTTCGAGTGAAAGTGAAATGTATGGAGCCTAGCAGGACGTCTAGTTTTTTGTCCTCAGTCCAAGTATGTGGCCTTTTGGGTCAACCCACGGTTACTGGAAAAGGATAATCTCTTCTCCACCCGTTTGCAGGCGGAGCAGTAAATTAGCCGAAGCTATTTTGGAGTGATGGAGGTTAATCTGTACTAGTCTTAGCAACATTGCAGACCGGTATAGACGCCTCTATCACTGTTTTGTTGCCGTTATCCGAATCAGATTATGGCTCCCTACTGACGTTTATCGTCAAGATTTCCACATTAGTCTTGGTGCAATCCGTAGCAGCTGGCTGACTGGTCACCCATCGTCTGGTTAGTTTCTTTTCCCTAAAAGAAAGTTGAGGGACCGTCGGGTTCGGCATCCCAGGCCAAGTTCACCTAGCGAGGATACCACTCCTGACATAAGTCTCTTCTCCTTCTTCTGAAATCTGAGGAACACCTCATCCATGCCGTAGGCGAATTTGTATCCTCTCTTGCTAAGCAGGTCAAGAGATTCCTTGTTCATGAGGTAAGATACCAGCTTTCCCTTCTCTTCCGGCTTTAATAATCCTCCAGTTGCTTACTGGAAGATCGGGGTTCTGCAAACGATTAGCCTAAAGATGTCTGCTTCCTTGGTGGGACCCGGAGATAGCCACATGCGTCCTCTCGGACGATCTGGAACATGGCTCTAGTGCAGTAGCTGTAGTTTGGCATTAGTCCCGAAAAAGTAGGACTAGCAGGTAAACTCGTCATCGGTTTTGTAGGGCCGGCTCTGTTGAGAGGAGGTCTTTGCTTTTGTTTGGGCTTAGGCCCAGTGGCCAGACTATTCGACGGTTGGTTGCGGCCACTGGTCGAGGGGGGCGAGTCCTCCTGCATCAGGTTGACTGGTCCCTTCATTCAGTATTGCGCCCGCCCATCGAATGGTCTCCCTGTCCTTTTCATCCCATGAACTGTCTGCTTTCGCCAGGACTAAAGCCATTTTGTGCCTAGCTACGCGTAGATCCTTGCACTTTTTGGCACTGGGGCTAAACTTTTTGCCTCGTCCAGCCGATCTGGCCTTAGTTTTAAACTTCGCTTCTGAAGCAGACGCGTCAATTGATTTGGAGTCCGAATCCGATGGGATAATTGATTCGTTGTCGCTGTTTGTTGTCCTATAGGTCGTCGTCTCAGTCGGTACGTTGTCCTTTTCGTCGTCTATATGTGCTGATTTTTTAATTGTTTTGTTTTTGTTTGATTTCTTTGGAATGTCTACGGTTTGTATAAAACGCTCACACCACCACTGTTTCCACTCTTTCAGAAAGCGGACATTCCCTCTTTCAGTAGCTAACAATTCCATTTCCAATTCTTTACACCAACGAATAGAATGTGATTAAAAACACAGTCACAGAGATAAGTTAATTGTCCCATTCGTCTAACCAAAAATTCTCCGATGTCTTTAATTAAAATGATGACGCTATATCCCTCAAAGCATTCTAAAAACAATTCGTCTACATTTCTAAGGATATTTTTCTTTCATGTCGCCATACACTGAACAAAATTACATCGTTGAACTACAGAAAAAAAAAAAAAAAAAAACACACACAAAATCTGTCTAAAACAAAACAATAGAGAACAAAGGCACATGAAACTAGTCTAACAGATTATGACACTTTTCACGTGATGAGGCTGGCGGTAGCACTCACCCCAAAGTTAACTCCTTATGCGCAGCGAACAAAAATTTAAAAAGATTCCTCCTTGCGTATGCTGATTTGGATTTACTTTCTAATACCGCGCGCGTTCTATGTTTTCACACGCCGCCGCCCTCCCTTATGACCGCGTTGCAGTGCTGTTCTGTTTTTTAATTACAAAAAAATATTAAAGCGTCCGACAAGGACTATACAACACATTCATAGAGACTAGGGGTTGAAACCTACAGAAAGAGAGAGATAGAAGTGTATTCATCAGACCCACTTCATCACCCTTGTTTTGGTGGATTCGTTCTGTTCGTCGTTTAATATATGAAACTACAGCCAGCTTGTGTGTGTATTTTTTTTTTTTTCAATCAACTTTCCAGTGCAATAACAGAACTAGGTCAGATAGCAACATTATACAGACGACAACGGCAACGACGACGACGATGATGATGATGATGATGATGATGATGACGACGACGACGACAGAGGAGGCTGCTTCAGCTGCGCTCACCTACCCATTCCTAGTCACGTTCTCTATGCATGTGTCTGCATTGAATAGAGTGGATGAAACAAACAAAAAAGAATATCATTGTAGAGTACGTTTCCGACCTCCTGCCGTGCCACTTTTAGTGTGATGTTCTTGCTGTAGCTGGAAATGATGACGGCGACTTGGATAGTTTCTTTTTATTTGCTGTTGCAATGTGGAGAGGATTCCCCATCCTTTAGCAAGCAGTAGCATCAAATCCATGTCTAAAGGCTTGTGAAACCACTCCAGTCGCAGTCATACTCCAACCCCTACCCCACCCTACGACATCAGCGTCGTCGACAACGACGACGCTTTTATTCAAGTAAGTATGCGTGTGGGGTGAGATGAGGGAGAGTAGTTTCTTTTGTTCCAGCATCATCATCATCATCACCATCGTCAGCAGCCGCCCCTAGGGGCTTTTGCTACAAGAGTACAATTGTGAATAGCTGCGGTGGCTCTCGGGGGTATACTCGTATCATCATCATCATCATCATAATCATCATCTGTATCTGCGGACTTGGTTTGTTTGTTTTTGTTCTACTCCTGTATTTTCGTTTCGAATTTTCTAGGACACAACTTTTTTCGCTCACAATTTTTAGTTTTTTTTGTTGCGTGCTTTTTAGTTCTGAGTAATGAAAATATCCACTCCCCAACGTCATATACATTTGCTGGATGCAATATTTGGTTTTTGTTTGGTGAACTTTGCGGGGAATCTTTTTTTTTTCTGTTTGTTGTTGGTCTGGCCAGGAGCCGAGATCTCTGACTAGCAAGTTCATTAATGCTCTGTTTTTGGGATTCTGGTGGTGAACCCTTTCATCCATGAGTCCGAGTAAAATGCTAGGATTTCAAAGTTGTATACATTTTTATTTATTTATTGCAATGCAAATAGAATTAACAAAAAAACAAGGCACAGGAGCTTTCTGTTGGGCATTGTAAGAGCGTTTCTATGGATAGTTTTTTTTTTTTTTTTGTTGCATACCTAATTGCGAAGAAAATTTGTATTAAGTAAGAGTTTGAAGGGTAATTCAACGAATGAATTTGTTAAATCATGGAAAGGAATAGATAGCCCTGCAAAAAGAAAGGAATATGTAAATTCAAACCGGCTTCTGCAGTATGGAAGGAAAAAACTTTTTAGGAAACTTCAGTTGGTACCCTTTGAAACGTTGATGAATGTCGTACTTAGATTGCACCGAACGTCGACACACACCTGAATATGGAAAGTGTGTACACATAATTTTTGTAATTTTAAACTTTTCTTATCCATTTTTTATTTTTACAGTAGAATCTCGGAAAGATGAACGGTTTTATAAGGTCAAACAGTGCAAAAATCAGAAATGCCGAAAAGAGACTGAATATTTCTTCAAGCTACGTGGCTGTTACGTTTTAGCTTTCAGGGTTGTGCCAAAGCTAACAAATTGTACGCAATTTTCAAACAGACAAATTCATTTAACGCGAGCGATGGATGGATTTAAATTTTCTAGGCTAGATTTTGGGTTCAGCTCTTAGCAGTTAGTGGAGGAAAACATAGCTCTAAAAAAATATGCTGTGTGGGGGATAATTCCGAAAGCAATATTTAAAAAAAATTTCCTCCTGGCGGCAGTATTATTATGTTAAAATACAGTGGAACTGCCATAAGTCGAACTCTCAAAATGAATGAAAATAAATTCGAGTTATAGAAACTTCGAGTTATGGAGGCCAAAAGTTGAAAAGTTGAAAACGCAGAGTTCTCATAATAAAACTTCGAGCAATAGAGAAATTCGACTTAAAGAAGTTCGAGTTATGGAAGTTTGACTGTAATCAAATATCTAGAAGGTCACCGATTTATAAGCGACAGGCAATACGAATTTCGGAGCCGTCGTTCCACTGGAGACCTGTTAAGCTACGTAACGCACTTATGGACGCAACAATTGAACAACACGGCGAATCCCGAGCCGTAGCCTTGGACATATCAAATGCATTTGACCGAGTCTAGCATAGAGCCCTTAGGCAAGTTGGCGTCTTATGGATTACCACAACAACTCTGCGGATGGATGCAAAATTTTCTTCTGGGAAAATCGATCCAAGTTGTGATAGATGGTGCCCCAAGGATCTATTCTTTCCCCAACTCTATTTCTTCTCCACATCAACGATTTGCTTGGATCGACAAATAATAATATCTACAGCTTTGCTGATGACAGCACTCTTATATCCTCTATCTCTAACAGTGGGCCTGTAAATGCGTCTACATCACACATTCATAGATGTGAACAAATTAGTTCTCTAAATGATGATCTGGACAAAATATTGACAACTTGGTTGTATTTAGTGCAAACAAGACACAGCTCACAACTTTTTCTAGCAAATATGTATCAACAGTTCCTCCGATCCAGATGGATGACCATCCAATCCATCCCAAGGACTCAATGTATCTTCTAGGAGTCATAGTCAATTCAGGAATCACATGGCACGACTACAGATCCTATATCGCAAGATCGGCGTCCGCTAAGTTGACCTACCTGTTTAGAGCAACTCCTTCTCTACAAAGCACAGGTTAGACCAGGCCTGGAATATTGTTTCCATATATGGAGCTCGTCCCCAAAACATTCACTTAACCTACTTGACAGCATACAGAGACGAGCTCTACACTCACATCGAATTTACAACCGTTGGAAAGTCGTTGACCTTTGCTTGTTCTATAGGTACAACTTTTGGGCGCCCCACAAGACAGGCAGCTAATGCTCATACAGTACACTTGACAACCGCGAGGACATCAATTTTCCAAAGCTCCTTCTGTTACAGGACAAGCAAACTTTGGAACTCACTTGCTGGGGATATATTTCCAGAACACTACAATTTGCAGCAATTTAAGTGCAGAACTAACATACAGCTGTAAACATCTTGGAGCGCTGTTGAAGCGTTATAGGTTAGCCTTTCTCGGGAGAAATATTTAAAAAAAAATTAGTGAGCAGTTTAAAATAAAAAGTCTGAATAAATTTGGTAAAACGTGTTTCTTCTATTTTAAAAAAATTAAACGAATATTTAATATTTTTCTTTTCCTCAAGGTTAGGTTAGGTTATGTTAACAGGTTGGTGAAGCTGAGTAGCCTCCTCTTCACCCTACTTAGGTACTTGTGGACCCATTGTGATACCCTTCGAAGGGGTTAGCCGTGTTGTACTGGCTTTATTTCATCCATCCCGTGGTTACTCGACTTTGTCCAACCATCTCGCTGCCCTCAGAAATCTGTAAAGATTAAATATTGAGACGTTAGAGAGTTCTTGGATATCCTGAAGCAGTAGCTTCCAAGTGTTCTATTCCTCAAGTGACAGAGACTCGGGCAGTGACAGAGAAAGTGAGGGGTATCCTCGTGGGTCTCTTCATCACCGCAGCCTCTACAAATGTCGTCGTTCTTGAGATTTAGCTTCATTGTGTGGCTTCCTAGAAGGTTGTCACCAGTGAGGGCGCCAACAATCTTAGACAGCGATACTCTATCGTATCGCAGAAGTTTGTTGGTCCTGCTTTTGTTGTATTCTGGCCACATCTTCTGTGATATGTCACAGGTGGTTAGTGTTGTTCACCTGACGTTGGCTTTCGTTCGGATCTTGTATTCCACTCGTTCTCTGAGACTGCAGATTGGTGGCTTGATCGACTGAAGTGCCTGGTCTAGGTCTATTGCAGAACCTTTTCTTGCCAGTTCGTCAGCCCTCTCATTGCCGGTTATGTCCCTGTGTCCATTTGGACATTTCTCTTCCTCAAACAAATTGTAAATGTAATACTCGAAAAGATGAAAGGGCTTTGTTTTATATGGGTTCATCGTTCTGAGATTCTATTGTACAAAAAAGGGTTTTAGACATATTTTTGATTTATGTGTGCAAAATTTGGTTTGTTGAAAAATTTAGACTCTAAAGTGTTTAGCATGTCGGAATGCAACGTTTGTTAGGTGCACTACAATATGTTGTTGAAATTGTTGGCGGTTAAAATTCAATAATCCATTCAATCATCTACTCATTTTGCAGTTAACTTTGTTTCGGATCGCTCTTGGTCTAGACTCATAAATACTTGCCATATAATTAAAGTGTAAAGAAAAAGTTACTTGCGATTCAGTCGCGCACATTTTTTCTTTTTACATATTTTGTTATATAGTTAAAGGTAAGATCGAAGCGAAATATTTATCATCATTACGAGTATTTTTTCAGTTTATCTGAATATACGAAATTTTGTGTCTATTTTTTTTTTTTTTTAGCAAAATGGGGGTTATTTTGAAGATTCTTCGTCGAAAATATTGCCACTCAAATCTCCTTAATGTGATACAATAAAAGTGTGTTCGTAAAACCAGACCTACGTATTGCCCCTATGAAGGGTGTCCATTGAATTAAATGGTAACCTTAAAAGTTGGTATTTTGCCAAGCCAAATTGTCTCCAGTATTACTTGATTTTACACGTCTCCAAACCTTTTTCTTTTGAGATCTAATCATTGTAGAAAATGTGCATTTATTATTCCACTTCTGATCTTATTACAACAGAACGAAGCAACTGTGTTGATATTTTAACAACATAATGGAACATAAAGATTAGGCTAATAAGACACAAACGCACATTCGTGACTAGGATATTGTTTGACAATGTAAAATCAAAACCAAACCAATGCTTTAAAAAGCGCTTTTATCTCTGCCTAGTTCTCTGTCATCACTATATTGTTGCCATATGTTTTAATTGCTTTGCGCACACAGGTGTGCGCTTTCGCTCTGAGGTGTGCGCTTTCGCTCTTAGGTGCAATGTGCTCTATAAAACCCGCTAGCATCCTAATTCTTCCCACTTTTCTAATTTTCTCTGACATTCTTATAACTAAAACTAAAACTAACTAAAACAAACTATTTATGAAACTTAAAAAATAATATTGCGCACATTGTGCGATAAAATGCATATCCAAATTCTCAATTCAAATTTTATCTCCAGCAGTTGGGAATTTCGTTGCGCCCACTAGTGTGCGTTTTAACAAAATGCACTTATTCGCCGAAGTTCTCTCCTTCTTTATACATACTGATAGTTTGGTACCGCACAATATTATATCCCATTGATTCCATTGGTCATTCTTTCATTTTGCTTAATCTCACGAAACCTTCTTTAATAAAGTTGAATGTCGTTATGCCCAGCATCTAAATAATAACAACCTCAACCCAATAGCCTCAGCTCCACTCCAAACTCCTGATTAGTATAATCGCCCGATGAAATAACACAAAAAAAGAAAACTCATCTCGTAATTCTTACGCTCGAAGTCCCTAATTTCCCAACGCTTTCTGATGAAAAGAACGAAAAAAAAAAAAGAAAACTGCCAGCCTATAAGTTCAAAGGCGCGTATCCGACCCGCCTATGTTATACATACATACCTACTCTATGTAATGTATTCAGCACATAATACATGGTTCTGAAGGACACACAACAGAATCGACGCCCAATGTCTATTTGAGTTGAAGGACAACACACACGAAGGCGGCGACGACGGAAGGAACGAAAGTACGTACACGTGTCCAGGGATTAATTCCAGAACGAAAAAAAAATCCGAAAACCCATCAAAACCCCACCCTAATACCGTACCCCACCTCGCATTTCGACAACAAGGCCTAAGACGACGAGGACGTCTGTATTCCTTTTCCGTTTTTTTTTTTTTTTTTTGTTTTTGGCCAGTTCCACACGCTAAGTACATTACTCACTCCCTCTCCACTTGACAGTGCCTATAAAATACAAACACACACACACAATGAGAAAGCCTGTTACAACATATACGTATAAGGTATACCTATGTAGCTCGGGAGCAGTTGCCATTTTGGGGGGATCAACGTAGTGTGTCGCCTGTCGTCATTATGGAGGGTGTTGTTCGGGTAATGGTTAGTGGTTGCCTGCGGGTTCTACTGCTCGTGGCACATATCAAGCGTAAACACTGTCGGAGACATTTCTCCGTCTCCCACATTGAGGCAGCGGTGGACTAGGGTCAAGATAATTTTTTTTTTTTTTTTTTTTTTTTTTCATTTCCCTCAACACACGCAAGTCCTTTGTATGTATACCTTTTCACTTTTCCGCGACGAATAGGTCAAAATAGGCGCTTGAGTGGTTTCATTGAAGTTTCACTCGACCATGTGTACTGTACTGTACTGGGTGGGTTATTGGCTCGTCTTTGTTTTTTTTGTTGTTGGGACAATGTTGACGAATTTAAAGTGTCGAATCGTTGGGGCTTATGCATGTGCACGGGGAACCAGCCAGCAACCTCTAATTGGCTTTATAAGTTGATGGGTGCTACTTCTCGTCGGTGCTGTGTTGTTGTAAGCCCATCAAGTGGAACAAATGTGTTCGCCTATTACGAACAAGAGAGCAGCCAATTTAGGATCGATTTCGATTCAAGTGTTTTCGAGTTTGAATGACCAGCCAACTGCTGCCGTTTAGCATACACCCACTGGGTACGGGTTCCACCTGATTGTTGGCGCAGCGGGCGACTGCTATTTTATTGATTTTTGTTTTTAGTTTTCATTATACTATTTCTGTGCTTAAATGTCGAATGGATTTGAATTGAACAGGTTATGGTGGGTGATTAACTGAGTAGAGAGGCGGGGGTGGTAGTGTTTTAAAAATTGAAGTTTGGAAAAGTATTAATAGGGTTTTCCTGTCCGTGAGGTTCAAGATATAAGTTTGTTCTGGATCTAAATACAACCGTCGTTTTTTTTTAGAAGTTTATCGAACGTCATTCAATTGAATACTAGTACGACATTGTGAAAGTTCACTCCCATTTCCATAAGGACATTTCTCGTCAGAATTTTCTATTGTAAGTGACTAATATACTATTTTCGGTATTTAATTTCGTTTTGTAATAGTATTTTATTTAGAGGAGCAAATTATGGGTGAGACAGTGATGCCACAAGAAATGTGGCTTCTTCTCTGTCTAATAATGCACTATGAATCCCTGTTGTCATATAGGGGGTCATCCAACAAGAAGTGTCATTTTAAATTTCGTGCAATTGTAGAACTGCCAACAATCAACTGACAATGCGATGACATTTGATAAGTAAAAACTATGAGGTTATTAAAAAATATGGATCGATACACACTGGCATAAAAACCTGTACAAATGGGAAAATTATTCTGACTGATGGGGCTCATTTCCATTTGTGGACGTGGACGACGCACGTCTATTTTTAGCTGGAGGGCCGGCGTGCGCCTCATGACACACAGCTGGTGAAAAAATAGGACAATTTGCTAGACGTATGATTTCTCGAAATAAAGACTTAAGTTGACCTTCGAAATTGTGCGATTTATTACCCTTAACCAGTTTTCTTTAGTACCATGTTAAGAATAAAGTCTACACCAATGCTTCTTGTCTCAGTTTGGTTGAAAGTTGGTTGGAAATCGTCAACACACTTAGACCAGCATACCTTCTTGGTGATAGCACGTTGTCGATCTCTCTCCAATATAGGTTGTCTTTAACTAGTCGTTGATCTATTTTGAGCTTCTTATAAAAAGGCTCTTACCTTTTAGTGTCTGTGTTGGTCAGATCACCAAAGTCGTTGTATGGAACATAAAGAGCAGGCTAATAAAACATTTGCACACAATCGTGACTAAGATATTGTTTGACAGTCTAAAATCTAAACCAACTAATGCTCTACCACCTAAGCTCGATAAAAAAGCGCTTTTATCGCTGCCTAGTTCTTTGGCATCACTATATTGTTGCCATATGCTTTAATTGCTTTGCGCACACAGGTTTGCGCTATCGCTATTAGGTGCAATGTGCTTTGTAAAACCCACTAGTATCACTGGCATTCTTATAACTAAAACCGCAGATTGTTTTAAAGCAGATAATTAGAGGAGAGAGGAGAAAATAATATTGCGCACATTGTGCGATAAAATGCATATTCAAATTCTCAATTCAAATTTCAAATTTTCTCGCGAGTAGTTTACTTTATTGTCAATTTCGTTGCGCACACTAGTGTGCGTTTTAACAAACTGCACTTATTCACCGAAGTTCTCTCTTTCCTTACATAATGTTGTACTCCAAGCTCTGACAACGACAATTGTCGACGACGACAACGCAAAATTCTTCGAGTGATTTTCGGTCCCGTTTGCGTTGACGGGCTTTGGAGGAGGAGATTTAACAGCGAGCTCTACGAGCTGTACAGCGATATCGAGCGAACGGACACCAACGCTCCGACCCGAAGAGTCTTCGATTCCAACCCGGAGGGACAACGCGGTAGAGGAAGACCTTACACAAGTGGAAGGGAACCTCAACCAACTTTTAGTGCACAACTGGAGGCAGTTAGCCAAAGATCTTGCTAACTGGAGAGGCGTGTTGGTTGAGTAAGTCTAAGTAAGTAAGTAAGTAAGCTCTAACATACTCATAGTTTGGTACCGCACAATGTCATATCCCAGTGCTAAGTCGTTCTAATAGAAGGCTCCTAAGTGAAGCTTCGTTCTTCTGGAGAGAGCTGAACAGGAACAAAGGAGGTGCGGAAGAGTTTCCTTCTCTTCTTTATACATACAGCTTCTGCTGAAGTCGTTTTGCAAAGAGGCCTATAGCCTTAAAACGTACTTTCCTATTAGACAGTGCCCAGTACTATTGTAATACCGATTTGCAGTCTGTTGAGAGAAATCAAATTCTTACAGCGTTTTAAATCCAGCTTACGGCAAATTAGTTTTGTCGCTAGACATGTAGTGCCACTTGCTCTCTCCATATCATCCAGCTTAATTTTTTGTTTTGCAAGTAGCAAAATCTGCCTTTATCCGACAGGATGTTTAAAGTTGTTCCTATTTTGGCGACTTTATCGGCCTTACAGATTTCGGGGGATTGTCTCTGTCGGCGCTCTAAAAGACGTTCGGCAGTCGAGGGCTTCTAACGAAGTAATTTAAATCGTATCCAAGGATCTGATAGCTCCTTGGCTGTCTAAAATTATACAAATATCTTTAATGGATATCAAATTTTTCTTGATCCAAAATAATCTCCATAATTTCCGCCTGGAACACGCTACAATAGTTTGGTAGACGAAAGGAGGACGAAGCTTAATATTAAGACTTTCGGAGAAAGTCTTAAGTCTTTGGCCTTTGAGCCTGCAGATTATCGCTTTAAATTCCTCACCTTTGAGCAAAAAAGGTCAGACCTCACCTGGTAGCTCTAAATAAAGGTTGATCAGCGTATAAAGTGAAAGCATTTTAAAAAGTTATTTACACTTCCAAACATATCCATAGTACTTTAAAACATTAACCATAGAAATATGGAATATAAATTCTCGTAAGAACTCGCCGTACTCATTCGTAGTTAGCCATGACTCTATGTGCACATATTCTTCGGGTCTATCTATAGTACGGGCACGAGATGGTTCATCGGTATCGACGCTTATGGCTCATTTCGTCCGAGTTAATGCCCCACCAAACATGCAATAGGCGTGTATACACCATTCGTTTGTGTGAGTTTTTATTTTTGGGATAAATGGGAGGGACCTACAATTGTATGCCGAGTCCGAACGGCTGAATTGAGAAGCCTTTTCAGGACAATTATACTCTCGGATGTCTGTCAGACGTTCGCGAGAGGTGGCGCAATAGAAAAAACCTTAAACCTTGTATTTTTCCCCGGATCGAACCTGGGACCCCTCGCTCAGTAGTCCAGCACACTAACCACTGGCGCTACCGCGCCCAATCGCTTTGCCCCTTCTCTTTTTATTCTCTATTCTGTCTCATTCCGCCCGAGTTGTCCAAAAACGCGCTACTTTTTCACATTCCCTGTCGCTTTTTCGTTTCATCGGAGTTCGGAACTACTGCCCAACTAGCCCTAAGTTTAACTCTCCCAAGTCACATTCCGCCCGAGCTGCCTCAACACGCGTAACTTTTTCACGTTTCCTGTCGCTTTTTCGTTTCTTCGGAGTTCAGAACTACCGCCCAACGAGCCATACAAATTTGCACCGAAAAGCATAAATATAGCTAAGCTAACTGGTGCTGTCACCAAGAATGCGAAATGTCCCGTTTTAAGTTTTAAATTGTGTGCGCAAAAACGTATCAATCCAGAAGACATTTGTTGCATCTTTCGACTTGGCTCGCATTTTCAAAACACTTTTCGAATGGACGCTCTCCTTAACGAAGAACAATTTGATATTTTCCAATCCTTAGCCACATTCATCTACCGTCTTATATAGTACCTACTATACAAAGCAAGTACAACATTTGTGCAACTACAGCTCGGTCATGATGTTGCAAAGGAACCAAGCCATTGTGTCGGTTGGCCAACGAATTCTTTCCTATATACCATAAACTACATCCAAACCCGATTGTCTGCCTCTGCGAATGCAATAAAGATTCAATCGCGCGCCGCCTCAAGTTCAGACTTCCGTGAATTTACAGGTCTGGTGCATACTCGTATCTGGTGTGCGCCAAAGTCTAGCTCCAGAGTCAATGTCGTCATTATGTTGCCATTGATTTTCTCTCGAACAAAGTATCGCTGGAGGGTCGGGAAAATATCAGACACTGTTTATCAGGAGGCTTTTATCACAGTTTATGACCGAAATCAATTCAGTCTTAGTTTTCGAGGAGTGGAAGGTAGCACACTACAACAACAGTGCAAAAAAGGAACCATTGGACACATTTTGTTTGTTATTTGATTAGCTTGCGGTCAGATAAATAAGATATTGTACGGCGTCTCTTCGACTATTACCATGGTCTAGCCGCCTGCCGACGACGACGATGACGACGACGTCGCGGTGGTGATGATGATGGTGACGCGAGCGATGGAATAGAAAATTGCAATTTTCTTCCGTGTAATCAAGTTGATGTTGCTCTCCGTGCGATGGAGTCCCTGTCCATCTAAAGTACGCTAGAACCTCCTCTAATGCACTTGACTGTCGATCATGTACTAAATTACTTTTTTCCTTGTGCTTCAACTATTTTTGCCTCATTTACTCCGCCTACTGCGATCAGCATCAGCATCATCACCGGCACCATGGACATCATCGTCATCATCATCATCAGCAGCAACAGCAACAGCAGCAGCAGCAGCATCATCTGGCTGGTTCATCATAGTGGACGTTGTTGGTCGCAGCAGCAGCAACAGCAACAACATTCAGATATGTTAATGAAAAGATTGAAGGTGGATTATCTGCACTTCCTACTCCACCTTTTGAATTGAAATTGGATTTTTCGCTAGATTGGCATTAGATACAGACATTGGTCGGCGCGGTTTTCGAAATGGGGGTGGAGGAGCCATCAGCCACTCCATACCAACCCAGCCGGTAGTTGAGTGGACGTTATAAATGTAATTTCTTAACATGGATAAGAATTTTATCGACAACAAGTCGCAACGGCTACCGACAACCGATTCGATGAGGTTGAAAATTGCATTCATTAGCGTCTACTGGGGGCTAATTTGGGTGCGCGTCGCGCGCACGTCTGGGAATAGCACTAGAGGTTCTTTCTGGTGTGGCTACTGCCCCACGACGACGGACGGATAGACTGGCTGGGGTTAATGAGTTTTCGGTATCGTGCTGATGAATTTCTGCGCAATGTGGCGATTCGATACGGTGTTGATAAGATGATGCTCTACCCAGTAGGAGATAAATTGAAAAATACCCACTTAATGGTGGTGGAGTTAGCTCATACTTTTCTTTTGATGTGTTTGGCGGAAATGAATGATGGTGCTCGGACAATTTGCAATTGTTACATGGCTAGTCGTAGATACGCTGAAACCTGATCATTTTCGTTCATGTAAGAGATACTTTGGCACATGTACAAATTCTTTTGACGCAGAAATGTCTATCTGACAAGCACATTTCATGTCAGCTGTTGTTAATGGGCAACAAAATAGAAGCGTGACAGAATGCAATACTTGTATTCGACGCACGAGAAGTCAGCTATACTAATGTGTGTCGCTGTCGATTCTTTGTGGGGGAAACTATTTTGGACAGACTCGAAAGCCATACAATGGTGTTTAGCCCTTTGTGCGTTACTTTGCTCAAATTATGAATCTTAGCATTCTTCGTATTTTTTGTGGAACATTGGCGGACGAGAGATGCTAATTATGGTCCAGAGAAGATCAGCCATTTAGGTGCGACATTTTAATTGAAATGTCGGATGGTGTGCTTTGGATATTTCTTCTTAGCCAGATCAGCGACCAGTGGTTGGCAGGAGTGAGTCTTCTCTTGAGTCGATGTCAGGCTTCGTCGTTATTTCTGTCCGTCGTAACTATTTTGTAAAACTTTTGTATCGATCACATTTGTCCCCTATTGACACATGTTCATCTTTGCCGCTTTCATTGCAATACTCGCAAACACCCCGCTGACAGCGCACGCTAATGTCAATCAGCAAGATTTCTCCATCGTCATATTATGAATTTTGCAGAGATGCCAAAACTAGACATATGGCTTGTATAACTCGCCCCTATTTACGCTAACGTTGGTGACTTTTAAGCCCATAAGAGGTGCTGTGTATTGCAGGTTTTTTTTACGACAGGTCGGAGTGTAAAGCTTCGATTACAAATGTCACGAAAAGAGTCAATTATTGACATGCTGACGTCAAATAAATTGACTCACCAGGTCATCATGCACCTAATTGAATTTCCTGAGTGGGTCAAAGCTGATTGGTACCCGATTACACAGTGTCAATCGAACAATGATGCGCGTGTCATTGTGTCCCAATATCCATGAAATGATTACTTTGTCATGCTGTGAGAGAGCGGAATTACAGAGTGACCAACGCATGACAGGCGTTTACACACTGTGACACGATTGACATAATTGTACTTTGATAGTATGATACTTTTGATGACGTGCAGGACATTTGCAGAGAAGTTGATGGCAACTATACCCTTTGCCCTTTGGCTCTCTGGGTTTTTACCACATCTGGACGTTGGTATGATTTTATGACTCGTTTTTATTCCTTTTTAACTCGGTCGTTAATAATAAGATGTCTTTCAAGATCTCCACCGACCCTAAAAAAAATTTTATGACAGACGATCCCACAGAATGACCATTTTAGTACAATTTATAAAATCATACTAACGTGAGGATGTCACCGAATGACACAATTCATGAGTCATGACATGTGTAATCGTGGCTTAAATATTTGGTCGATGGTTAACATGAGGTGCATGAGGCTATTTGCGAAAGGTTTTGAGACAAGATCTTTTTTTTTGTGACATTCAAAAAACTTAAACCTCTCTAATTGGTGCAGTTTAAAGTTTTTTTTTTCCTTGTGGGTAGGGCACACGATGTTGAGGCTCTCTATACTTTGAAAAGCTCGGCCGAAGTTTGATTTATCTTATTTCGAAGGTTTGAGCCATCAACATTTTGATCATCCATATATGAGGCTCATCGTTGGTTCGTAACACAACCCCTAAAGCTACGATTACACGGCCATTTTTTCGAGTCATTTAAATGGCGTTTTGTGTGATCGCCATTTTTGGGATTACATTTTCGGCGTCATTTAAATGACTAGGAAAATGTCGGACCAAATGACATGTATTTAGTGCCATTTAAATGGCGGAAAAAATGGCCGTGTGATCGCCCTCCAATGACGACCAGGACAAATGACAAAATGGCATCCCAACGGAAAATTCTAAATGACTCGCAGTGTCCGTCATTTGATTTTGGGACACAAATGACGATGATAGTCATTTCGTGTGATCGCCATTTTTCAATGACGAATCGTAGCTTAAATGTCGCTCTACTGCGACATTTTTTCCTGACGTCACACCGCCATTTAAATGACTCAAAAAAATGGCCGTGTAATCGTAGCTTAATAATAGACAAAAGCGGCAGCCAAAATCGGACCTTATTAGCATGCTGCTTCCAGCACGTTTGATTAACTCAAATAAGGTGTTGGATACCGCCTTGCCTGTGGAATGCTTCGCTGAAAATTCTACTCAACTTTGATTTTTTGAGCTGCAGAAACAGTTTTCTTGGATGATGAGACTATATCTAACCCTTTATCAAGAAATTAACTTTTTGCTAGTGGAAAAATTAACTGAAATAGGTCAGTGAAAACGTCTAAACCATTTGTTAACCCAAATTCGGCATCGAATGCGAAATACCTAAACTGTTGCCCACTTGCCACCTTCTTCGGATTGCATTTCATGCAATTATTCATCATTCCCCGCCATGACACTTGAACAAATCTCCATTTTAATGCGCCCTAATAAAACGAACAAGGAAATAATACCACCCCTCCCTGCTGTACCTATACAACTTGCATTTGCAACTTGGCAACGGTTCCCCTGCTATAACAAATGATTTCACAGAGATTTATTAATTTTAATCCTCTTTCCAGTGAGACTTTTTAGCTTATAAATTACTGTCGGATATCCTGACAAATGAGTAATGAATTTCGAAAACGGGTCTTAGGGGTGGTGCCAATGCCAAACCATCTCACAGATTGATATACAAACAAACTGATCGCCATGGTGACGAATATACGGAACGAGAATAAAGGCAGACTGATTGAAAATAATGTCCCCTCGACCCACACACGCTCCAATAAATCCTTTATTCAGCATCTAAGGACGTAGCTGAGCACTTCCACACCCACATCAAAGCAGGCGGCGGCGGCGTCTTCTCTCCATAGACAGACATTTACTCGCTCTGTATGTGTATAGCGACCCCCCCCCCCGTATTGAATTCATGTTAAAAACTTCTACCAGACAGACGACGTTTCAAGGAAATGTCTTACTTTTGCACACAATTTCCAAACTCATTCTATTCGCTTTTAAAAAAAAGCACCCACCCTCCTTTGGGTTGACAACTTTTTATCTGTACCCCCTTACTTGTGTGCAAAGGGTGGTTTGGGAACCATTTTGATTTCAGTGATGCCAATGAGAAAAACCGTAAAAGCATACACTCATCTAACAGTAGGCCCCCACGGCAACACTGTAAACCACCCCATTGCCGACGTGTACCCGCTCATGCGGGCATATCCGCATCCCCCATCACCGCACAGCGCACATGGTACATCGTACATTATACAACCTAGCAACTCATCATTTGACATTTCACATTGTTTGGAATAAAATTCCACTCACGTATATATCTGGATGTGTGCGTGTATAGATACATTCTTTTCTAGCACAGCTGGGTCATGTTTCCTTCTCCTCCTCATCGTCCCCTTTTGCTGCACAGTGGTGTGCGGTGCGATTGCATTAGAGCATGCTGACGATAATGGGGATGAGGGGAGAAATGGTTTTCCCTCTTGCTCTCGGGATTGTCGAAAATTCCAAAGAATTCGACTTATGCCACTGTGCCACATCATCTCCACCCGCACGTTCCACAAAGTGATGAACCCTCGTATAGTGCTACTGCCATCCGTCGTCGTTGTCGTTGTCATTGCCTATGAATGTGTGCGGCATCTATCCGTTCTAGACTACGGGTGAAATACAATACCCCGACGGCATCAGTTAGAAGCCATTGTTGCTAGACACATACCCAATCTATTTGCGGGGAAAAAAAATCCACATAGCTAGCTAGCTATAGGTATGTGCCTACATAGTAACACGAGGCACTATGCGGAATTGAGTTGAAATAATCAACTTCAACCCCCTGGGCTGTGTTGTGTGTGCGCAAGTGGAACACGACCATTACCATCACAACACAGCACAAGCCGAGCAAGCGAGAGAGGATAGTTTTCGATGAACGACCTTCAAAAAATCAGGTCAACTTGAAGTGGGTGGGAGTTAATCCACCCCCATGATGAATGCGAATTTGTTGCAGGCTACCACTGGGATCAACTCTCTCGGTAAATCGATGTCCTCGACATGTAATCTATATTTGGCACCCGTAGGTACGCTCCATGGTATATGGTGTTGAACGATGATTTACTGTGGTAAAAAATGCCACTTGGTGGGTGTGGATGTAGACGGATTGTGGGAATAAATTTCGCTGCTGCTGCTGCATTCGTTAGTTTGCCGGCACTGCACTCTAGGTGCCAGTGTATTGGGGGGGATGGAAGCTTATTTTCAACCGACTGGACGTGGCAAAATTGATTACGTCAACAAATTTATTCCGTCGTGTTCATATAGGTAGTCTACTACCACTACAACATCACCGACGTCTGTGCGATGATGACGGCGACGGCGGCCCATATTTTGTTGTTGTTGTTGTTGTTGTTTAGACCCAGCACATGCAATTTTTGATACGACAGACATACACTACACATACACGTGTGTTTGATTAGAATTAGTTTGAGGTGCTCCAGACGAACGACGCCGACTGCGATGAGCGTGTTAACTATGGCATAAATTTTGTGTTGTTATAACAAAATTAGCAAATTGCATGTGGCGTTGGCGAAAACGAAAGGTGGGTGCGGTCTTGTCGGGTTTTGTTGAAAATTAAACGATTTGATTTGATTTAGGGCAAAGGGTGGTGCCACACATTAAATTCGGTGGCTAACCCTTTTCGGTGTAAGTCATGAAATTGGGATATAACGCTGTGTTGCATAAAAAAAATAGATATCGCTCAAAAATGACAGCTTGTCTGTGGAGGTTTCGAAATTAACAACAGGGTGCGTATACTTACTATTATGTACGTAAATCTTCATGGGGAAGTTTTTGCTTAGCGCACATCCAGAATTTGACTCTGAATGCTTCGGTTTGGGCACTTGACTAGTGGTTTATAAAGCGCGTCAATGCCCAGGTATTAATTTTCTGATCCGCACACTTAGCTACCGTGGGAAAACATTGCACACATAGTGTGCGTTTCGATATTACTTTCAATATTTCCATGATTGATTTAAAGATTCCCGTTTTAGTCAGGATTGACAGTCAAATCAGATCTAGCAACTATGTTTTGCGCACACTAGAGGTGCGTTTCTGCATTATGTTTTGCGCACACTAGAAGTGCGTTTCGATAATCCAGAAACGCACCTCTAGTGTGCGCAAAACATAAACATCAAACGTTACCGAGATGTGTAGTCTTGTCATCTATCTAAGATCTTGCAAAATTTTTCTTGTGCGTTTCGATATTCCGTTCAATATTTCCACGATCCAATATGCTAGCCTTGCCGAAATCTGAAATCTGCTATAATTTCTTTGCGCACACTGGAGGTGCGTTTCGATATTTTATTTCAATATTTCCATCATAGAAGATTTCCATCTTTACCGGTGCACTCATCTGAGATGTTACAACTTTCTTATGATCAGCGGGTCCATGTCTGACGCGCAGTATATTTTATCCATTATCGGTTTCTATTTCGAATTATTTATACAATTTTTACGCATTCAATGAATGAAATTTGTCTAAATTTGTCGGCAAATAGGTATCCGCACACTGATTATCAAATGCAGAGTATTCCGCACATACCCCTTCAGGGTCGGGGTTAGAATAGACCTGAGGTAAGGTATGCCTGTCGTAAGAGGCGACTAAAATCCACTCGTATGCTGAAAAAAAAAAAAAAAAAAAAAAAAAACCAGCATCGTTTAAGGAGCTTCCCAGGTGGAGGTTAACTGCGAATACCCAATATGCAGTCCCCTACCCAGAGAGGCGGAGAAGGAGGGCGTGGCTGAAAAGGTCACAGGAACCCCCATGAACTCTCTGCGACAAGACGAGTAAGCACCGTCTTCCAAGTAAGTGCTCCCCACCTCATAAGGTGGCATCGAGGGATACAGCAAGAAGCAAATGGCGAGATCCGGCTGCACCCGCCACACCGTGAAATGTGCAGCTTCTCAACCTGAACGCGACTGCACATATATTGATATAGCATTTTAGTATAATGCAATAACATTAGTATTCTTCTAATACAAATGTTAAAAAATTATCGTAAAACATTAAGACCGAGTCCAGTAAGGTCTTAATTATGGCATACTGGAAAACCGAATTGGAACGATCGCTATGAGGGCTGACGTTTGTAGTATTCTGTTACCTGAGTAAGCAAGAGTGGAATCTTGCGGAAATGGCTTCCAGGCTAATGCTACAAACGCCTCCGTCCCGTTAAAACCTTGGCAGGCCTCAAAGTACGTTCAATGTTTCGTCACCATTAAGTTGGTGGTGTAGGTCCAGATGTAATATTCCTGGTTAGCACAGATCCGGCTCTGGCACAAAACCCCATAAGGGCTTGTGTCAACCCTCGCATGGCCTCACTGCTTGCAAAGACAACCATGGGATCCTTAGGTGACTACACATTCGAACATTGATAGCGGCTTTGAGGGGGGACCAAATAGAAATGACCACAACCAACATAGACCAAAACACCGGAGGATTAATAGAGGAGATCATTGAAAATCCCTTTCAGGGAGGATCAAGGATGCTAAGGTCACCAGTCCCACAGAGGAGTACTGAACGACGCGAGTCACCCACGGTACGAACAAGGGCGACCGAATCAACAGTCCAACAATCAGACTTCCACAAGCTAGGTGAGCAAATAAGATGGCTGGTAGAAATGCTGGAAGATGGCAAAAGACGCTCGATCCACCAACCGATGAGAGACGCTATTGAAAGCATCAGAGCTCTTTACGAACTCTCGGCGATTCAATTGCATGACGAAAAAGCAAAGGAAGTGATTCGTACGAACAATTCCTCGCAAACTTCGCCATGGTTAAAGGCAACAACAGAGCCCAAGAAGAGACAGGTTGCAGACGATGAACCCCCGGAGCCCAAACGGAAGCAGCAAAACTTACCAAATGGTTCTGCAGACAACGTACTACCAGAACCAAAAAGGAGGCAAGTTAATGCTGAAAAAAACGTTGCAGACAAAAGATACCCGGAGCAAAAAAGGAAACAAAAACACCCACCGGTGAAAATAACCAAGGAGAAAGATGGGAATACTGGAGTTGAGACTCCAGTGACCAGACCCAAGCAAAAGAAAAATGTAGGCACTGATAAGAAGCAGGCGAAAGGAGATGATGAATGGCAAAATGCCGTCAATAAGAAGGTCACCAAAAAGAAGCAGATGGAACCCAAAAAACCTAGACCTGACGCTATCGTCATCAAAGCGACGGGGACCCTCTCATACGCGGAGATCCTGCGCAAGGTAAAGGCAGACCCAAAATTAGAAATAGTGGGAAATGCGGTGCAAAGAATTAGGAGGACACAAAAGGGAGACCTTCTTATACAACTCAAGGAGACGGGTATTAAGACCTCTGAGTTCAAAGGATTCCTTAGTGAAACGTTAGCTGACCAAGCGAATGTGAGATCACTTACACACCACTCTGTCCTTGAGATTAAAGACATCGATGAGATAACTGCTGTAGACGACATAACCGATGCCATCAAAGCCCAGCTCGAAGTGACAGTTCTACCAGCGGACGTCTTGTCCCTGCGAAAGGGTTACGGAGGAACTCAAACAGCAACAATCAGCCTCCCCGCCGAAGATGCAGGAAAAATATTAAAAGCCGGAAAGGTTAAAATCGGCTGGGTTAACTGTCGCATACGCGAACGCACCCTGCTAAAAAAATGCTTCAAATGTTTAGAGTTTGGCCACCTAGCTCGGCAATGCAAAAACGAAGAAGACCGCTCCAAACTATGTAGGAGATGTGGGACAGAAGGCCACATAGCAAAGAACTGTGACAAGGAACCATTCTGTATGCTCTGCAAGAGAGACAATCCAGATGACGCGAAGCATGTAGCTGGCAGTAACAAATGCCCGGTTTTTCGGAGAGCTATCACTAACAAGAGACCATGAAGATTCTACAGATAAACCTCAACCACTGTAGAGTAGCCCAGGACATCCTAGCACAAACGGCCAAGGACGAAAGGGCGGACGTCATCATGATTAGCGAACCCTATAAGTGTCCCGACGAGAACAATAACTGGATCTGCGACAAGGCAAAACAAACGGCAATCTGGATATGTGGACGCTATGCTTTCGAAGACACAAGCGAACAAACGGAAGGCTTCGTGCGGGCGAAAATAAACGGGATTCATTTCTACAGCTGCTATGCCCGACCCAGCTTAACGTCCAATGAATACCAACAAATGCTGGACAATCTAACCTCGGACGCTCTTCGGAGAACCCCAGTGGTTATAGGTGGCGATTTTAATGCGTGGGCTACGGAATGGGGCAGCAGACTCACTAATACCAGAGGACAGGCCCTACTGGAAACATTCGCTCCCCTATCGATAAGTATCGCCAACAAGGGTCGAGCAAATACGTACAGGAAGGCTGGGATAGGCTCTATCATCGACATCACCCTTGTGAGTACGTCTATCATGAGAACCATAAAGTGGAGAGTCAGCGAGGAATACTCACACAGTGACCACCAAATGATAGTAATGGAAATAAAAGGAAGGAAACCAGTCGTTCCCCCTAAACTTACGGGCCCAAAATGGAACGACAGAAACTTCGATAAGGAAACATTCGAAGAGATGTTGAACGGCAACCTAACGAGAAATGGAACAGCGGAGACCCTCGTACATCACCTCACAAACACCATCACTACCGCGTGCGACGCATCCATGCCTAGAAGAACAAACAGCAGGAAGGCACCGCCATGTTACTGGTGGAACGAGGAAATAAAGACACTTCGGAGAAAATGTTTGCAAGCTCGACGCAAGGTTCAGCGTTCAAGAAGGAGACCAGACTTCCTACAATGCATGGACAATTTTAGACTGGCAAGGCGCACACTAAATAGAACCATTAAGGAGAGCAAAACCACGTGTTTTAAACGTCTTTGTGAGGAGGCCGACATTAACCCATGGGGATCGGCATACAGAATGGTAATGACCAAACTGAGGGGCTGCAGAACCCCTCCAATAACGTGTCCAATAATTCTGAAATCCATTGTAGAGCATCTTTTCCCCCAAGTAACGACTACTATGTGCAATATCGTGAGAGAAGTCAGTTCAGACGACATTCCACTAATTACCCAGGAGGAGCTGCTCGAGGCATGCAGCAAGATAGGCGACAACAAGGCCCCTGGACCCGACGGAATCCCAAACAAGGCAGTAAAAGCGGCTATAAAAAAGAGGCCAGACCTGTTTATGATGACTATGCAGAAGTGCCTCGAAGAAGGGACGTTTCCCGAAAAGTGGAAAATCCAACATTTGGTCCTGCTACCAAAAGGAAAGAAGCCTCCAGGTGACCCATCGTCCTATCGCCCAATATGCCTATTGGATACCATGGGAAAGATCCTCGAGAAGATAATCTACAATAGATTACTCGCAGTGGCAGACGAAAAAGGTGCCCTTTCAGACTACCAATATGGTTTTCGGAAAATGAGATCCACTGTTGATGCCATAAGAGCAGTAGTGGATATTGCAAAAGGCGCCATCGACGGGGAAAGATGGCGCTATGGAACAAAGGAGTACTGCGCAGTAGTAACTTTGGACGTTAAAAATGCTTTTAACTCGGCGAACTGGTCTTTCATTAGAAGATCCCTCGCTAGGATGAATACACCGTACTACTTGCTACGTATATTGACGAGCTACTTCAACAACAGAAAGCTGAGATATAATACAGATGAAGGTGAAAAATACTACAACGTCACTGCCGGAGTTCCACAGGGATCGGTTTTAGGGCCGCTATTGTGGAATATCATGTACGACGGAGTCTTACGATTGGCGCTGCCTGAGGGAGTGACGATAATTGGATTCGCCGATGACATTGCCGTTGTGACAGTAGGTAAACAGATTCGTACAGTTGAATCTGTTACAAACGAAGCAATTGCCAGGGTAAAGGAGTGGCTAGCAACCGCCAGCCTGGAACTAGCTGATCACAAAACAGAAGCTGTCCTCATAACCAGCCGAAAAACTGTAGAGTTTGCCAACTTTCAGGTTGGTAGCCAAATAATCAGGTCCAAAGAAGCTGTTAAATACCTTGGAGTAATGCTAGACAATAGATTGCGGTTCAAAACACACGTGGACTATTTAGCCAAGAAAGCATCGCAAATGCAGGGAGCTCTCTCGCGCATAATGCCTAACATTGGTGGTCCTGGATACGCAAGAAGGATCCTACTTTCCAGATTAGTTACATCAGTCCTGTTGTATGCTGCCCCAGTCTGGGCGCAAGCACTGAGGACGAAGGAGACCAAAAGGAGACTATTGTCAACATACAGGCTCTGCGCGCTACGGACAATCAGCGGCTTCCGAACCATATCGGATGAGGCCGCCTTTGTAATAGCTGGAATGGTTCCCGTCGACATTCTTGCAGATGAAATGTTGAGGATATATAACAAAAGAGTTTTAAACCAATACGATGCCAGTGAAATCAAGAGAATTAAATCTGAAGAAAAGGCAGCGTCAATAGCTATGTGGCAAGCTCGTTGGAATAGCACAACGAAAGGCAGATGGACATACAAACTTATACCGACAATCCAGGAATGGATAGAACGTAACCATGGAGACTGTAACTACAACCTTACACAGTTCCTGTCAGGCCACGGTGGCTATCGCAAGTATCTGCACCGTTTTGGGCACGACAGCTCACCATTTTGCCCTGAATGCGTAAATGAAGATGAAGACACGGAACACGCAGTATTTTATTGCCCACGCTTCATGGCATGGAGAAATACTTTGCCCAGCCCGTCACTTATCATCGACCACATGTTGCAGTCTGAAGAGAACTGGGCGGAATTATGCAATTTTATAACCATCCTACAAAATGAGCTACGGAGAATAGAAAGGCTAAGAAAAGCCACAGCAGAAGCCTCAGAGGCCGCTGAAACACCAGAAGCAGGTGACACAACACGACTAGCTTGAATGCTAACCAACCCCGCGAAGTAATACCTAACGGCAGTCCCGCGGGGAGAGTGGTTGAAGTGTGTGGGGTGTGGATTAGTACGTTTAGGCGCACTCCCGGCATCGATTATTCGGGTTTGCGAATCGTGCATGTTGGTAGCACGGGCTACCGCATCTTTAGAAGATTACCACATCCATTGGCGCATCCAAAAAAAAAAAAAAAAAAAAAAAAGAGTATTCCGCACAGTGAGTGTGCGCTTACGTATTTCAGCAAACACGTTTCATCGCATATGGGTTCGTAGATGTTTTCAATGCTTTTTTTTACGGTTTTTTATCAATGCGGCAGTGAGTGGCCAGTCTTATAACGATATGTATTATTTTTTTATTTTTTTCATGACTTGAAAAATTTTACATTTTTCCTTCAGTTTCTCTTTCGAATCATTTATATTATTCTTAACGCATTCAGTGAATGAAATTTGTCTAAATTTGTCGGTAAATAGGTATCCGCACATTTGTTATCAAATGCAGAGTATTCCGCACAGTGAGTGTGCGCTTACGTATTTCAGCAAACACGTTTCATCGCATGTGGATTCGTAGATATTTTCAATGTTTTTTTTTTACGTTTTTTTTTAGCCATGAGGCAGTGAGTGGTCAGTCTTCTTCTGAAAAACAATGTGCACCTAAAGGTTTTGTCCACTTCGACCCCGATCGGTTGTGTTTGATCAACCATTTCGGGGTTTTATACAAATTTCTGAGTCCTACGGAAATTAATGAGCCTATCTTACCTACCTTACCTTACCTTACCATCGGACTGCAATGCAATTTGGGATCCTACAAATAATAAATGAACTCCACAAACAATATAATTTTTTGATTTTGCCTCAAGAAAAATGTTAAGATACCTTTAGGTCCCTCCATGAAGAGAGCAAGTATTGCAACTACTGCCGTTTGCAACACCTATCAAAAAGAATGTATTTCTGTCAAAGGCGCCGTCCTGCAGTTTCGAAAAGTTCTAACAACTTTCACACAAATTCTCCATCGCCTACTGTATCCGCCTTCCACGCCACCTCACTGGACACCTTTTTATGCTGCCGACTAGCTGCCAACTTGTCAGAAACCCTTTGTCGAACTTAGTCTTTAACTTACTCTATAACATCATGCATATTTTATGAGAAAAAAAAAACACATGTCCGTCCTACAAACAGGAACCATTTCATGCCAAAAAAATAAAATAAAAAGTCTCATCCCAAACGATCGCCCTTGGCAACATGTAGCTACACAAAGTAAAGCCACCCTGTAAGCCATCATACAAAAATCATTTCGTAAATATTTTAACAACACTAAAATATTTACTCTACTACAACGAATTTGTTAAATAGGCAAACGCAACGAATGCCCTGCCCAGAGGAAGACCAACTTGTTCCACCCATATGTCAACATTTCTAAATATTTAATGAATAATAATTTGACAAACTTTACACTTCAATTAGAACAATTTCAGATGCATGCATATGTACACAAAGTGCAAACTACCGACTACATACAGTGTTGATGCAAAATTCCGTTGTTGAAAATCACCTCAGTCTGTATTGTATGCGGCACGACCTACTGCCACTCCTAAAGCTTAGCCGTCGCTCTTTGTGTGCCTCTCTTTCTGGCTCGCACTTGTATCGTTCCTCTCTGACACTGAGTTTGTGTATCTCTCGTTCTCGTTAAAATTGCAGACAATCAAATTAAAGTTCGCCTCGAAAACGGGCAACCTATATACCGAAAAGGTGTCCGTCGGACAGTCTACCACCCGCGAACCATACCCCTCGCCATTAGCCGTGATAGCAGTCGGAACACAAATTCCATTATATCAGTCCCCGACATGGTTTTCATTTCCCATACCCTATTCCAGTCAACTTGTAGTACTAACACAAGCACACGCAGATACCGCCCGAAGGGTGGTGTATAGAGATGTGTATCTATGTGAAGTAGTCCGCAGACGCTCTAATGTAATATGTATCCTCGCATATACCGAGAGCGAGTCAGCAGTTTGCGTGACCGCCATCGATCAATGACAATAACAAAAGCCGCCCCAAACCGCCACCCTCGGGCGTCGTCAGTGGGTGGCTGGGTGGTTGAAGAGAAATTCGCAGTAATTCCGTGCCCCGCATCATCGGAAACAATGTTGACGTAGGTTTGGGTATACAGGGTGGCATATGGCGGCTGACAGTTTTGTATGTTCAGTTGGTGCCTGCATACTGCCGGTGGTAAATGGCGCGCCTGAAGGGTGGATTTTCGAACACCACCACGACGACTACGACGACGCCGACGACAAAAACTTATTAAAGCTGTGCAGGCTTGTTATGTAAAAGTCAGAAGGTATGAGCTGGGTGTATTTTGCGCCTGTTAACTTAGTCCGTATATACGACGACGATGGGAATGCGGCAGTACATGGTTGAACTGGTGCTGGGTGATGGGAGTATGGTTGTTGGGAGATTGCCCAACACAGGGATGGCGGCAACATAAAATGTATGTGACACGTGTAGTCATCCGACCCAATTTTGGTCCTGCAGGGGTTTGTGTTATTTCGGCTCCTTTTTTCGAAATTATTTATACACTTGGGAGTTTGAGTTGTATAACGAGGTGGGATGAAATGTGGAGCAGGTGCAGAGTTGCCAGAGAACACGATGAGGTGAATCAATTTAATGTGCAAAGTTTTGAAATGTAAAATGGGCGCTTTTTTGCCGTTCTTTTCAGTGCGGTAACTGGAGAGGAGGAGGGTTAGTGATGAAATATCGTAGCCAAGGCTAATTCCAGTTTTGTGTTACTGTGCACACTTGAACCTTCTTTGTTTTCTGATTATTGTTGGAAATGGAGAGTGGTCTGGTTGAAAATGGTTGGGTCAGGCCCTCGGAATTGCTATATACCAAAAGTTTTACGAAATGAATCACGAAAATTGAACAGCAATTGGGAAAAGTTGGGTGAAAAAAGAGCTGGCACTCTTCTGCTGTGCTGATGCGAGTTCTTCTTTTACGGATCGCTGAGAACTTATTTTAAAATATTACGGTAAATAACTCACAATGTTTGTAAGTCGTTGTTCAGTATTCAGTATTCAGATGTGTGTAATGATGCTTTACAAGCAGCAGAGCAAATCCATTGGTTTGCTCTTATGAAATAGCGCTAGTGATGTAGGTATGAGAAATACTTTAGAATCATCGGACTTAAGTCGTACCCTGGCTTAGTGAATGATATTTAAGGAAAGACCAAAGCAGATTCATGGTTGAGGAAACATAGTTCCGAGGTAGAAGAACTTGCTGTACAAACAGCGAGTTTGGCGTAGTAGAGAAGCGTTTTTGAACTGGCGACTCATGAGAAGTGATTGTTCAAAAAGAGCAGAGCAGATCCATTTTAGTCAGCATTTCTGACAAAAAACAATGAGTTCGATTTTAATAACATTGAGTCCGGTCTTAAGAAGCTGAATTGCAAAGCAACAGATCGATCTACAAAAATCGACTTTAAGATCAAAAGAACGAACAACAAATCCAGTCTATCTATAGAAGAATTTCTCAACTCAAAAACTAGGTCCCTTTCAAAGATAAATAACCATCAACATGGACCTGTTCGGAAAAAAAAAAATACCGAGGATTCATCTCGAAATCATAGTTTCAAAAACAAAAAATTTCCGAAAACTTTGAACAACAGTTTCAGCTCTGTAGTTTTTGTGGAACCGACTGAGTGAAGTGCCTTTATTTAATTTCTTGGAAGAAGGACTACGTTGGTTGGTATGGCTGTCATTTTTGCTGATATCCATCCTTTGGAGTTAAAAACTGTGATGGTAACTTTATGTCAGAAACTTTTGAAAGAACACACAAACGATTCAATTTGCGGAGAATCTCCAATTAGTAAGCTCAAACCTCAGTCGATGAAATAATGTTTGTACTAGAGAGTGATAAGACTCCTGGTGACGATAGGGTTCCTTATAAATTCTTAGAAAACGCCCCGCAGGCTTTTAGCGCAAATATTTTCAACCCTTTTGCGACAATGTAAAAAAATCCTTTCATCAAAGTGGTAAACAAACATAGAGCCAGCTTACTTGCAACTAAACAGCCGAAGTTCCCGATCAGCGCGGCTTATCATATTTCTTTACCTTCGGAATATAGTTGACTTTTATTTAGAAAAATTTTGAACGAGGGCTAAAAGTTAGAAATGCTAACGGCTTATAAGCATTTCTAACTTTTAGCCCTCTTTTAGTAACTGAACAAATTAGGAACTTGGGAACATAGCTTAATATATAAAGTCTTCGAGGCCAAGGAATTCATTATGAGTTACGGGGCCCAGGTTTGGGGCTATGAGGAGCGGTTTGCAAGAGGAGGATACCCCACGCCACAGGCAAATAATCCAATGCGATTAAATCTTTGACCAAAGACTCGTATTAAGTTATGATTCACAGTCACTTTGTGATTGTGATTTGATATAGTTTCGGTAAACATCGAGTAAAAAGCGCGTCTAGGCAGATGTTGTGGTTCGTCTAGTGATGAGCCCACCCACCACATCGGGGCGAAACGCATTTGGAGCATTTTTTGAAATTCGACCCCTAAAGGGGTAAAAGGGGGGGTCACAGTTTGTACGGGAAGATTTTTATTTTTCATCCGATTGCCTTCAAACTCGGTTTGTTTACTCTCTATGAAAAATAAAGAAAACTAATTTATCCGATTTTGTAAAATTCTACCCTTCAAGGGTTAAAAGGGGGGGTCAAAATTTGTATGGGGAAATTTAATATTTCATCCGATTGACTTTAAACTCGGTCTGTGTACTCTCTATGAGAAATAAAGAAAACTTCTTTCTCTGATTTTGGAAATTCAACCCTTGAAGGGGTAAGAGGGGGGTCAAAGTTTATTTTTCATCCGATCGACTTCAAACTTAGTTCGTGGCCCTTTTCTTAAGTCACGAACTGTTCGTCGTATCAATTTTAAACTTTGAAAATCTTTCGCCGTTGAATATGCTTATCGCTTCATCTAACTCAGCGTACGTACTCCAAAGATATTTAAGCGGAATTCTGTATGAATGGAGTCATACAGCTACAAAGTGGTGCATCTTTCTGGTTGTAAGAGTGTAATAAGATCTAGGAGGTGTGGAATATAGTGAAGGGGTAAAAGCTCCCCCCTATTCTAAAGATGGTGCTTATCATATCGCTGTATTTGCCAGCAAATAAATATGTTTTGTCCCATAGATTGTGACTCAATCTGCTATAGTATGATCTGTGTTGAGATGCCAGCGCTTCACTAACAAAAATAAATTGATCATGTAGTCTTTAAACTGTTTTCTCCAATAGGGCATTAAACACATTTTTCAGAGATACTAACTTCTTAGGTAGGTTTTCTGCGCGATATATAAATACAAAAGAAGGAACTAACTGACTGTGAAGGAATATCTGTCTACCAAATCCTGAGGACTGCGCGAGCGAAGCCGCGGGCAAAAGCTAGTGCAACATAAATGTGGCCAAGACCAAGCCACCTTAAGAACATTTTTTAAACTTTTTTCTAGAATTCGGTTTAATTTTGTGCGTAGATTTTCTACTGCGCCACCTCTCGCGAACGTCTGACAAACATCCGACAGTATGACTGTTCTTAAAAAGCTTCTCAATTCAGCCGTTCGGACTCGGCATAAAATCGTAAGTCCCTTCCATTCGTCCCAACAATAGAAACTCACATAAACGAATGGTTGCGGGAAGCTATGCCGCCTGTTCCGCCACCTATTTTTTTATTATTTTTAAGTTTAGTTACAAGTGAAGAGTGGAAAGAGAAATTGAAATTGTCCGACGTTATACATATTACGAATAGGATAGCCAAAAGTCCCTAAATTAAGGCAAAACATCTCCGAAATTGGAGTTGTTAACCAAAATAGGGAAATAATTCTGGGGTTGTCAAATACGGTCAATGTGAATCCCGGTTGACAGCAGTAAATCTGCTTTACTTTGAGGATAGTATGTGCTGGGACCACCGTTTTTGCCATAAACAGCTGCAATCCGTTGAAGCGACCTTCATGTCATTCTAATCTAATTGGAATGTCTTCGGGTTAATCATTTTGGTTTGTTGTCAATGGCCTTTTTGGCCTTTTCGAGCTGAAAGTGATTTTCGAAGTCATGGCTGCAGCCCGTTGCCCCCAACATACAGCAAGATGATCAATATTATTACATTGAATTTCCAACGTTGGGCTCATTATCAATGTATGATAAGGAAAACTATCAAAATGGAATTCCAGCTGTTCCGTGCTGAACTTTGAATGTATATATGTATTTGCAGAAAAAGTCCTGAAAAGAGGAAATGAAAATATTACAATATTCAGATTCTATGAATGGTGATCGATCGTCGTATCTTTGCGATCGTTTTTTTTAAAGTTTCTTGTAATTTTAAGAAGACCATCAATTTGACTGTATCTCTAAATTGAAGGAAGCACAATGAAAAGTCCCAATTCCTTAAACTCTCTCCAACTCTTCATCATTGAGGAAATTTTCAATAAATTCACTTTGGCAACATTCTCCTTCTCTTCAAATCCGACCGACAACGACGACGACGCATACATCCATTTCTCTTCTAGACACTCGATATTAAGGGTATATCAGAAAAAAAATAAAAAATAAAATATTTGAGGTCGTCTCTCTGTCAGCAGTCGGAGAGAGCATACATTTTGAACCCAACCCAAGCAGGTCCTTCGTTCTTTGCCAATTCAGTGAGTCAGTCGAACGGATAGACAGACAGACCGATCGATATCGCTTTGCGTGTGGCGTTCTACACTGTATATCTATGTATATACACTTTCTATGTTGAGGGATTGTGGGGGTCGTCTAAATGTCAGACACGTTGCTCAAACGACCTGAAACCTTCTTACAGTGTTAATTTGGGACATGTTTCCCAAGAATGATGATGTGGGTTGCTGGGCTGGAAATGCTCACAGCTCTGTATCGATGGGGTAGTCATGGTTGCTAAGTGTGGGTATAGGCAACAGAAAAAGAAAAAAAGAAGAACCTTTGCTCGTGTAGTCTGCTCACAAAGCCCATTATCGCAGAATTATAATCCCCTCTGCAGTTATTTCCTCCTCTGCCAGTGTTTGGGCCACCCTCTGGGGAATTTAACTTGTTTTGAGAGCCTTATCACTGTATTAGACTTCCTCCGTACTCCCATTCCTCATTTCACTTGGCTTTTGTATATGTGCTGGGCTGTTGGCCTGCCTTTAGCGTTATTACTTTGATTCTGCGTTGATGTGTTGTAAGATTTGGGTTGTGCGTTGTTTCGCGCTCGGGGGTGAAATCGCGTACACGTGTCGAAAAGGGTTCACATTTTGACTTTGCTTTATGTTATTATACTAAGGAAAGTGCTTAAATGGCCGGATTAGTAAATTTTCTCGTTTTTTTTTGTTTCATTTCAGGTAAGGATCCTGTTCACACGTTGTTAGCGTCACCTTCTAGTTCGCCGTGTTGTATCGGCTAATGCATTTGTAATTTGCTAATGCACAACTGAGTAAGTAATTTGTACTCATTTGCACAAGTAGCACACACACACAGGATGGGTGTAATAAATTATCACCGCAATAAGGATTTAATTGCTCTTGGTACTCCTCTGCATTCTGGATGATGATGATGATGGCGATGTGGTGTACACAGAACCATGAGTACCTACACCTATAGTGTAATGGATTCAGTTGTTTTGTGTTTTTTACCCCTTTGAGTGCATTTATTCACTTAATTGCTTCATTTCGATGCAGAGAATTTTAATTGTACCGATTTGACCAACGAGCGTAGTTGCACGGAGGTTTTTTTTTTTTGTTTTTCGTGTTTTCTTGGAAATGTCGATACAAATGATGTGACTAATGCATGGTAAGGAAACCCATATTTTGGAGTCCAAGGAACTGATGACACGTTTCGGAGACATTAAGATTAAGGAGATAATAGAGTTGGATCGGTGTAATGGGTGGTATAGAGTCGCAAAGTGGATTGTATCTCCTTGAAGGTGACTAATGACATTTTAATCGGGTTCTATTTTTGGCATATTTTCAATGAGAATCAGTGGGAATATTTTGTTGTTGCGCGTCAAATTCAATTTGAGTTGTCCTTATGAGCTTTATCCTTATCCTTATAAGCACTTTTTAAGGAGAGTAAGTGTTAGCAAAAAGAGAAGTAGAGCGCGAGTGAAGAAAGTGAAAAGGCACAACCGTTCGGTTCAACAGATTTTTTCATTCATTCATTCATTTTCAATGGTCCGCTTGTCCTTTAAGTGGGTCGCGGGTGTAGGTTGCTCAAGTGGACCCTCCATAGCTCTCGATCCTCCGCCATCGACTCTAAATCATCAAGGGCAATCCCCATACGGGTAGAGGAGAGATTATGAATTTGATCTAACCATCTCATCCTGGGTCTACCTAGGGGACGCCTGCCCGATGGTACGGATTCCATAGCACGTCGTGGAATCCTGGTCGGGGACATGCGTTTAACATGACCAAACCACCGAAGCATGGATCGCTCCGTCCGGAGAAGTAGCTGCTCGACATTGAGTTCCTCACGTATTCTGGTATTTCTGATGCGATCTCTACGGGTGACACCAGCAATACTACGGAGAAATCTCATTTCGGCAGCTTGTATTCGCGATCTTATTCTTTCGGTCATTACCCAAACCTCATGACCATAGGTAAGAGTTGGAACAAACACCGAATTAAAGACTGACAACTTAGCTTTGACACCAAGTTCAGTCCTCCTGATAACAGAATGACCAAGCTGTCTCAAAATCGATCCAGCCTGACCAATCCTACAGGAAAACTCGGCATTGCTCCTTCCATCACTCGTGAATAAGACCCCGAGATACTTAAACTTCTCCACCTGTTTCAATGGGACTCCACTAACATGCAGAGTGCATTGAACAGGCGTTCTGGAGACGACCATCACTTCAGATTTGTTCACATTTACCTTCATCTCAGCTTCAACACAAACGGCTACAAACCGATCGACAGATTTATTAACAATAATATAAGAGTAGTGACAGCCAGCAGATGGGTTGTCACAAATGATGTTGCCAGATTCTAACTGTAAGTCACTAGTGATACGTTATGGCTTATGGATTCCGTGAGAGGCAGAACAGAATCGTCCATTTTTGGTTTTACAAATTAGTAGTTGCGAATGTATTAGTGGAACAGAATTTTTGAAGTTTCGACACTTATTTAGTAGACTCTAATCCATAACCATAATAAGTACAGCTATCGTCACAGGTCGATAAGGTAGTTAACTACGAAATTCGGATACATTTAGACAACAGATTGGTCCTTTTCGATAGATAGATACTTGTAGACAGTTTTTGCGCAACATGTCTATACCGTAGACCTAAATGCAATACTCCCATCTACAGATTCGCACTGTCAGCATTAGTTTTGGTTTTCATTTATCTAGTGCCATACCCACGGACCACCATATTTGGCGAGATGGTGAGAGTTGTGCTAATTATCTGGCGGACTCCTAGGTCTTAACATGACCTAGCTACACATCAGCATAAAAAAATGTTTAATTTCAAATTCCCAAGAGACAATTTTTAGGTCGTTGAAATAAACGAAAAAATTTCAGTTCATTCGGTATCACCTTTTCCATGAGTCGTCATATGCGTTCAGGTGCATTGCGAACGCCGAGGGGATCATATTGAACTGATAAAGTGGTCTTCATTGAATGGTAAACGCAGAAGCCTTTTCAATAAAATTGTTTTCCAATAGAATCTGTCAAAGTGGCATCCCTTAGATTCACACTGGAAATAAAATGGAAACCTGAAAGTCGTCCTGGGGCCTATAACACAGAATAACAAGTTAACAGGAGCTTGTAGAATTATATTTGTTTAACAAGTGTAGGTTAAAGATGTAACACAATAAAAACCGTAACAATTGTTAAAACCAAAAATTTCCCTCGATTTTTTGAATTAGTTCGACAAGTCAGTCGGTATTGCTGTCTCCCCACTGGCGCGGTGTTTGAACCTACACCGAAGCTGGTCAGTTGAAGTTTCTTGAAAAAGTATCACTCCTGCTAAATGTTTATGGCAAACTTGTGGAAGCGAATGATTTTATTAATGAGCTGCAATTAAATTCATATCGAACATTTCCACTACTACGGATTAAATTCGTAGCAAAAATGTCCACTACGACGGATTCTGTGATAGTTCTTTCGAGGTACGTAGCAAAATTCCGAATACGACGGATTCTGTGATCACCCAGATTATCTACAACAGGGGTTCCCAATCTTTCTCATACTGCGACTCTCTAGAGAGGTTGAAATATTTTTGCGACGCCCTTCTAAAAGCACAGATATGTGAATAGAAGCTGATTTGGTTTTCCAATAAAGACGGGTCGACGTTGAAATATCGTCGTGGAAAAATGGAATAGTTTGGTTAGTCATCGCATTCAAAAAATAAAGACCAGTAAGCCCAACCTAATCACAACATCGCCGTCCCATATTTATGCCAATTTGTTAGCATACCCGCATTCATCTAAAAATACGCCTCATTGCTAAAGATGATTTTTCGTCCAAAATTGGGGTCCTCTTCGAAACGCTGCGAAGCCATTTCAGCGAACAAACAGCTTTGTCTATGGTCAATAATTTTGAACTGACGTCAAATTCCAAGCTTTCTATAAGCTCTTATTTTTAAGACTTCGATTAAATAACTTCAGCAGGCCTTATATTAGCCTTGCCCTTGTTAATAAGAATATCTCACTTCTCTGTGCAGCTTGTGAAATTGTTTCCCAAATGCCTTAAAGAAAAAACTGTTACTGAAAATATATGTATCTTGAAAAATGGCTAACATCTCGAAATAAGCTTTTATAACAAGAATATGGAAGTTATAGCTTATTAAGCTTAAAAGATTGGGCCTTCTACAAGTTAAATGGTTAGTTGGGATCATTTTACTATCACCGTGACATCCCCTATAACATGGAACTAAGATCCTGTCCCAAACCAATGTGAGACTATTAATATTTACTTCCTTACTTTTGCTTGTTTAATTCTAACAAGTCGGTCAACGTCGGTCGGTTAGAATTAATCAACTTTACTTCTTTAAGCACTTGTTGTTTCCAGTTACAGAAATGGTAGAATTATTAAATTTCCCACTTTTTGAAATGTTCTAAAACAATTATTATTACGTGTTACAAAAATTGTTAACTGTTGTTGAATTTCACTTGTTTAACAAGCACTTGTTGTATTGTGTTATAGGCTCCTGATAAATCAGCTTTATGCGTTAAGGATTGTCATATACATAGTGGCACCCTACCTAGGATAAAGGAAGGGCAACTCGTCGAAACCAATACCATCTTTTGGGGCAATGTCAAGAGCAGTGAGAATGAGGCCGGGTATGGCAGTTCGGCCTGTATAGCTCAAGGGCAGACTAGGTCAAACGGAGCAGAAGAATTTTCTTCCGTTCATTATTATTAGACAAACATCTAAAAATACAACTGTTTTGATAATGTTTTGTATACAACTAGCTTAACCCCCGCCAGCTTCGCCAGGCTTTTTTTTGCTTTTTAAATTTTTTTTTTACCGACATTAAAAAAAAAACCATCTGAATTGGTTGAAAATGAAAATTACAGGCGACAATGTTTAAATTTTTTTATTTGTATTGGAGGTGTTACGCCCATTTGTCCAACTTTTACCAATCTTCTCAGGAGCCCTGTAGGGCCAATACCTAGAATTATCTGTAAGTTTGAGCTCAATCGATTCGGTGCTTTTCGAGATATACGATTTTAATTTTTTTTTGTATGGTCGGTGCCACGCCCCTTTGTCCGATTTTGAATTTGTTTGGCCTATCGCTCGATCACCGTAATTACCGACATTTTAAAATAAAAATCAACTAAATTGGTTGAAAATTACGGGCGACAGAGGGAAATACATTTTTTTCTACTTTGTTTTATATATATATAGAGATTGTAGGTCTCTTCTCCCTAAGTAGACCGGTGATCGGTAGCAGATAGACATGGTGAGCTTCAAATTTTAGAAACGACTGCCTGTGACTGCAAATATGCAAATCATGTGGAGAGAAAGCAGATGCTACTGTTTAGTATGTAATTAACGCTTCTGAGCACAGGTCTCCACCACAGTTCCTAAAATAAAAGTTCCCTACAATGGCGAATTTCGCATCCGGACTTGGGCCTACATCCTACATCCAACTGACTCAGGTTCTGGAGTAGCTGGAAGCGGACTCCGATTTTAGGTAACAAGTAAATCATTTTCAGCGGTGAGGTCCATTTCTTGTTGAACGATTACGTCTACAAGCAAAATTGTCAGATTTGGGATGATGCCAGTCCACACAAGGTCCACTAAATAGCAATGCATCCACGGAAAGTCACTGAATGTTTGTGGATGACATCAATGACAATGCCATTCCCATCAGTATCAACCGTGTTGTCAATCGATTATATTCCTGCCTCCAAGAATAACGCAGTTTCTCCCAGCTCCCACAGACTGTACCGCAATTAAAAGTATGAGATATGTCTTTAAAAAATGATATGTGGTCCGAAGGTGATTATGTTCCCTTTCCAAATTTTTTCGCCATACGGAAACTAGGTCTGTGGACCATCAACTATAGTCCGCTACGTTCTTATTTGTCTTTCTGTCAATTTATCCAATGATTGTAGCTTCACCCAAGAATGTCAGATTGAGATATTTTCCAAACTGTCGATGCATATAATTTGTAACAAAGCACGTATAGTACACGTCTTTTACATCTGAAATTTTGTATTCGAAATTGGCACCAATACACCAACTGAACTCTTAACCTATTTCCAAACATGAATTTCAACGCTTAATGTGAAATCAATTTCACAGCGTGAGACCTATAGCTGCGGCCTACTTCTGTGAAACACAGATTCCAACTCAAAATTCAACGCACCCACAACGACACGACAATGACTTTCTTTCGAAAACAACAAACTGTCACCCACATATGGCGCTCCTGTCAATCGAATTTACAAATCACTTTGTGCACTAATCCATGTGATAAACATCGGCGTCGTCGCTGTCGCCGTCGTCGCCCATTGTCTAGCTCGAGGCCGCCAATTATTTCACAGACATTAACCACAAGTCGTAACTTTCTGTACACCCATCCCAGCCCAAACGGAGCTGTTATAGGGAAAAGCGTTTTCCTCATGCGATTCTGTTGTTTGTCGCCGTCGTTGTCGTAAATATAGCCACTGTTGCCGCCGCCCTGTTTGAAAATCTCGGTTAATATTGTTTTTCATTCTTGTTGTCGTCCTCGCTTGGCCTCATTTTCATGTCTATAGGAAAGGTTGCAAATCAACCCTCTCTCTGATGGCTGGGCGATTTACTGAGGAGGATATAAAAATGGACTCCCTGCTGGTATTACTTCGTAGAGTATAAGGGATATCCTATTCAGGACGGGCATCTCTATTTCCAAAAGACGAGGGGTTGTCGTGGTAGAGACAAATACAATTTTAGCTTTTTCTTTTCCACGACTTAGATACGAAAACGGACCATCAAATCCTTTCAACAATCATCATCATCTAAAGAGGGTGAGCGGTGGGGGTGATGCGATGGGCGACTTGGATCAACCGCTGGGTCTCGTTGTTTAATTTTTTTTTCTTTTGTCTTCGCTCGAGTCCTTAGCAAATAAATTTTCTACTCCTGCGGACGGATGTGAGAGATCTCTGCTGGCACACAGAAGAGCAAAACAAATTGAAGAACGACACACAATTCACATATAAGTTGTACAGTATAATTTGTTCCTCCGTCTTCGTTCATTTCTCTTGTGTATACAGACAGACACAAATCGAAAGTAGGATAAAACTGAAAGTACTTGGAACGTTTTCAATTTTCCGGCCAACACTTTTTTCTTCGCATGGGAAATGTATTTTTCTTTTAGAAAAATGAAACAATGCATTGCTGAGAAGTGTCAATGGGAGGAAAATGATTCAAGACGCAAGAAGCTACGGCTGTTGCCAAAAAATATTATTATGCCATTCCGTTCTGTTTTTTCTCCTCTTTTTAATTTAAAGATATTTAAAACCGATGTGCATGAGTTTTAGGATTTCCTGCACTCGTATGTGTCACACTGTAAGTGTTGTCAGAAATTCCTTTTTTCGCTATTACAAGTTAACCAACTGAATGCAACAACAATTAGTCAATTTGTAATTGAGTTGCGAATATATGTGGTGCGTAGCATATGTATGCCTCTTCTCCCCGCTTTTTAAAGTGAGTGGCTAATATGTTTTTAAAGTGAAAAAGTTGCCATCTGCAACAAATTGACTGCCTCATGGAAAATATTTACCCAAATGCGTTAATAGAATCGTTTTGGATGAGACCTTACCTCCTGGGATAGGTCGTGCCAACATTACTATATCATAATGCTGTCAACAACACCTGTGCACCAAAGTTTATATCGTGCTTTTACCCGAAATCGGGTATTCTGAGTAACGGGTGTAAAGAAGAAGTGGATTCAAATGAGAAGCGATTGCCTTTACAGCCTTGTAACTCGAATTTTAGAGACCATCTGCGAATATAAATGTACATATATAATGTACATATATGCAATGGAATCCAGTTACCGAAAATTATCAGATGTTTTAAGCCTGAGTGCTGTAGGTAGCGGAGCGGACTACTGAGCGAGGGTTTCCAGGCTCATCCCTCGGAAGAAACACAGATAATTCCTTAAATGCATCTTTTTAGGGAACGTTTGACAAATAACGGAGAATATAACTGTTGTGAGTACTTTTCTTAATTCTTATACAATTGTATGTCCTTGACATTCACCTCAAAAATGAGACTTCCGGAGACGATGTGTTGTGCGCCGTAAGTCCTACGTTCCAATATGGATCGGTAGCCTCACCTATTTATTTTAGTTCATTATAGAAAACCAAATTTCGGAGACATTATTTCACAGCTATGTACCTACCCCTTCATTCATTCATTAATTTTTAATGTCCAGCCTAGGCATTGCAAGGTTCGCGGTGTAGATCTAGATCTACCGGTACCGGTTAAAACATCAAGAGCAATCCCGATTCGGGTAGAGGAGAGATGCCGGACTTGATTTAAACATCTTATTTTAGGACGCATGGATTCCATAGAACGTTTTAAAATCCGAATTATTTGTTTAACGTGACCAAAACGTGACTGAAGCAAATACCGCTTCGCCCGGACAAGTAGCTGCTCGACTACATTGAGTGCCTAACGTATTCTGGTGTTCCTTAGCAGCCTTATTCATTATCATCAGATTCATGTAATCTGTTAATTATCAGTGTCTCAGCTATAACTCACGCCAAACTCGAAACTGTCATTTTAATTATGACTTAAAAAATGTTCATTCATAAAGAATTTTTGCTTGTATAAGTTAACATCAACACGAGCAACGGAAATGCTGACAAAGCGTCTGCCTCGATACAGCGAATTTCCACAGAAATTCATGTTGCAATTCAATTCAATACCTTAGGAATGCAAAGTACCGAGGTAAAATCGAATATAAAATTATTGATTGTAGTTAGTTAAGAAGTAAACTCAATAAAGGTCAGAGCAAACTGCTCTAGAAAAGATTTTTTTTATTAATTATTTCGGTGTAGTGATTAACTGGCGCCCAACGTGGGGCTTTCGAACTTACACGTTCAACATTAATTCGCAACTTCAGGAAAAGAGTTCCATCAGTAGTCCAATAACCAAGGATAAAAAGGAACAGAAAAGAGGTCCCCCAGTAGCCCGATAACCAAGGACAAAAAGGAGCAACTATAAAGCTGCAGCCGCCTGAATAGGAATAGAAGAACCACCAAAACAAAAAATATCGTTAATCAACACATGGAGCAACACTTCATACTATTATTGTAAGTCTAGCTCTAAGAAGTGAATCAATTTTTGAAATAATAAGAGAAATAATAAGAGTAAACAAGTGAAGTTAAATCCTAAAAGCACAACTTAAAAACCGTGTAAAGAAACCTATTGATTAATTAATTGATTTTATTTAACAAAACATTATTCAAACAAGTTTATTACATTAGAACTAAGATAACATCTGAAAAAATCGTTCCTCTTTCTTTGCCGTTATCTATTTCCATCCGTGCTCTTGCTTTTATTTCAAATTAGATACTTTGAAACGTTTCAGCCAATATGGCAAATCAAAATAACCTTATTAGGCCAGCACGCCTGGAACACGTCGCAGATCCACCTATCCCTGGCCCTGCTCCCCAACCTGCCCCCCAACTTGCTCAAGGTATTAATCCTAACGATTTAGTTCAACTAATCACCAGATTAGTAGCAGAAACGCTACAAATACAAGGAAGACAAATATTTAATTCGATAATGAATCCCGCGGCCGACATCAATAACGAAGTCGACCAACCCATCAACTTAGTTGATAATAATTTAGCCGACCTTGACAAAATACCAGACGTAGTTAAAAGTCTACGAGAATTCTCTGGGCAAGCTCATGAATTCAATTCATGGAAGAAGAGTGTTGAGAGAATAATCCAAATTTATGATCACGTTAGGGGTACTCCCAAGTACTATGGCATTTTGTCTGTAATTCGCAACAAAATCGTAGGACATGCCGACGTCGTGCTAGAGTCGTACAACACGCCTCTTAACTGGGAGAAAATCTCGAAATGCCTTACTCTTCACTATGCGGATAAAAGGGACTTAGGAACCCTTGAATATCAAATGACAACGCTAGTGCAAGGCAATAGCACGATTTCTGAATTCTATCAGATCGTCTATCACCACTTGTCATTAATCCTAAACAAACTGGGATCAATGGAAATGAGTCAAGATGCTATGAACAACATGACTCAATGCTACCGTGACAAGGCCCTCGATACCTTCGTCAGGGGTTTGAAAGGAGATCTGCCTCGCCTGCTTAGCATACGTGAACCAGCAGACCTTCCACAGGCCCTGCATTTGTGTTTGAAACTACAAAACGTAGACTTTCGCGCCCAGTACGCAAACAATTCCCACAGTTCTCCCAGATCGTCTCAACAAGCACCTCCAGTTCCCGCTAAAAGGAACAGTCCTCCAGGACCTGCACCAGCCCCAGCTCCTAGACACAATTTCTATCCCCACTTACTGCACAACCCTCGTGCTCCACAACAACCTCAACTCTATAGAGATGTCCAATACCAACCTAGGTACCAACAACAAAGAATACCACCAAATCAACGACCTCTCCCACCGAAACCAATGTCCATTGACTACTCCCTGAGGACTCAGAAAGTAGACTATCAAAATAGACCAAGGAATCAACAATTCATACAAAAACGACAACATTCGCAGCAAATACACCAACCACAAAAGATGCAGCGAATCCATCACACAGCTCAACTCGGTGACGAAGAAAAATCCATGGAAGACTACGAGACAGAAATTGCAGAGGAAGACCAAAATTATGACGAATCACTAGAAGAATACACTGAACAGAGTGGAGGAGAAAACTTTGACCAACACGAAGAACTGGATGACATCTATTTTTTAGACTAACGCCCTCTTCACTTCCTTATTTCGAACACATTTCTAGAAGTGGAGAGACCCTGAAGTTTCTTGTTGACACAGGTTCCAACAAGAATTACGTTCAACCACGTCACATAAAGAATCCCCTACTAAATGCTAAACCCTTCTACGCTCACTCCGTGGGGGGAAATATTAAAATAACCCATCATGCACTTATTCAACTTTTTGGCCCCCAAACTGACAAAATTACATTTTTTATTCTCCCTAGTCTTATTTCATTTGATGGTATCATAGGACATGACACACTAAAACATTTGAATGCTATCATTAACACAAGTAGAAACCATATGTCTATTCACCCTGGTTTCTCTCATCCAAGAATTTCCATTCCGCTCAAACAACATCAATCACAATTTGTCAATAACATAAATATTAGAACCGACCACATGACTAAAGAACAACATTCCGAACTTATTAAAATTATTCATAAATGCCCCAATCTCTTTTCGGAACCAAACGAAAAGTTAACCTATACCACCATGGTCAAAGGAGAAATTCGAACCACAACTCGAGACCCCGTGTACTCGAAATCATATCCTTACCCCATGGCACTTAAAAATGAAGTCGAAAAAGAAATACGGAAACTATTAGAAGACGGTATCATAAGACCATCAAGATCTCCCTACAATTCTCCTGTTTGGGTTGTCCCCAAAAAAATGGATGCTTCAGGAGAAAAGAAGTTTCGAATGGTAATTGATTACCGTAAGCTAAACGCTATAACTATCGCCGACAAGTATCCAATCCCTGAAATATATGAAATCCTTGCAAACCTTAGTAAAAATCAATGGTTTTCCATAGTGGACCTAAAAAGTGGTTTCCATCAGATCCCACTTAAGGATTCTGATATAGAAAAAACTGCCTTTTCGGTAAATAATGGCAAGTTCGAATTTACTCGTCTTCCATTTGGGCTAAAGAACGCCCCCTCCATTTTCCAGAGAACGCTAGATGACATTCTAAGAGACCTCATTGGAAAATGTTGCTATGTTTACATTGATGACATTGTCATCTTTGGGAAAGACGAAACCGAACATTTCTCAAATCTGGAAAAAGTATTTCACACCTTAGAAAAAGCAAATATGAAAATTCAGCTCGATAAATGCGAATTTTTCCAGAAAGAAGTAGAATTTTTAGGGTTTATTATTGGAAGATTCGGAATAAAAACCAATCCAAAAAAGGTACAAGCTATAGTTGATCGACCTATTCCTGAAAACCTAAAAGAACTTCGATCCTTTCTCGGAATGTCAGGGTATTACCGCCGCTTTATACGAGATTACTCAAAGTTGGCAAAACCACTGACATCCCTTTTAAGAGGGGAAGATGGACATGTGTCCGCAAATATGTCAAAGAAAAAACTTATTCAGTTGAATCAAGATGCCATCGAAGCATTCCACAAATTAAAAAACTCTCTCGCCTCCGAAGAAGTTATTCTTCAATATCCAGACTTTGACAAAAGCTTTCAATTAACAACTGACGCTTCCGACTACGCCATTGGAGCAGTCCTCTCACAGGATGATAAGCCAATCACATTTCTCTCCAGAACCTTAAGCAAAACAGAAGAAGGTTATGCCACGAACGAAAAAGAAATGCTGGCGATTATTTGGTCCCTCAATTCTTTGAGAAACTTCCTTTACGGATCCCGGAAAGTCAACATTTTCACAGACCACCAACCACTTACCTATGCTCTAAGTAACAAAAATACAAACTCCAAAATGAAAAGGTGGAAAGCCATATTGGAGGAGTATAATTATGAGCTAAAATATAAACCAGGTAAGGAAAATGTGGTTGCTGACTCTCTCTCGAGACCCCCAAAAACTGAAATACACTCAATGACCCCTACAGAACACAGTGCTGACAGTTCAGCGCAAAACCTAATTCCATCTGTAGAAATCCCTATAAACGTTTTTCGAAATCAACTTTTACTCAAGATAGGAAATGAAAATAGCTATCAAATCCAGAACCCCTTTGACAACTATACAAGACATATTCTGATACGCCAAGACTACTCAACAAACGACATCATTAACATTTTCAAGAGATACCTTAATCCAAATACTATTAACGGACTTCTAACAGACGAAATGACGATGGGACGAGTACAAGAAATTTATCCGTTACATTTTAAAGATTATCGTATTCGATTCACCCAAAAATTTGTTGAAGACATAACCGGCCAAATAGAGCAAGAAGAAAAAATTCTGAAGATACATCGAAGAGCACATCGTAACGCCGAAGAAAACAGGATTCAACTGTTGGAAAACTATTACTTCCCTAAAATGTCCTCAAAAATTAGAACACTAGTTAACCGATGCGTAACATGCAAGGAGAATAAATATGACAGGCATCCTAACAAACCACATTTGAATCACACACCGATCCCTAGCTATCCTGGTAACATCCTCCATATAGACATATTTTCTACGGAAAAATACCTCGTGTTGACCGCCGTCGATAAGTTCACGAAATTCGCACAGGCTAAAATAATATCATCCCGTTCAATCGAAGATATCAAGGAACCTTTACGTGATATCTTGTTCTACTTTTGTGTCCCCGAAGTCGTTGTTATAGACAACGAAAAGGCTCTTAACTCAGCCTCGATAACCTCAATGTTAGAAGATGACCTCCAAATCAAAATTTTCAAAACACCACCATACAAAAGTGAAGTGAACGGCCAAGTCGAACGCTTTCACTCCACCCTATCTGAGATTATGAGATGTCTCAAATCGGAAGGACCTTCACGGTCTTTCAAAGAACTGTTACAGCGAGCCGTTAACGAGTACAATTTTACTATCCATTCAACTACAGGTAAAAAGCCCATAGAACTTTACTATGGGCGAATACCCAGACTAAACCCGGAACAATTTGAAAAGACACGTTTAATTAACATCGAGAAAATTAAAGCAAAACAGGAAAAAGATATTAAATATCATAATAAAAAAAGAAAACCGCAGAAGGACTATCAGATAGGACAGGTCATTTATGTAAAAAACAACAAACGGTTAGGTTCAAAATTAACAAATAGGTATAGACAAGAAATCATTAAGGAAAATAGAAACTCTACAATAGTAACAGAATCCGGAAAAATAGTCCATAAAAGTAATATAAGAAACTAATTCTCTTTCAGATGCACCATCTATTTTGGTCGAGCGGAGATCCAGATCATGGATTTCTCAAACTCCCAAATTGTCTCCCTACATACAGGGCAAACAAAAATTCAAGATGGACATTTCAAGTTAATACATAGCATTAATCTTAAACAATATGAGCAATTCCTTTCCGACATATCACCAGTCCTTAATCTCGAAACAACCCAAAGTCAAATCCTTTTTCCCTTAATATCACATGAAATTCAACAAATCCGTAATCTTTTACATAACTTACAACCCAGAATAGCGAAACGTTCTCTAGACTTTATAGGCAAAGGTTGGAAATGGATTGCTGGCAACCCAGACCACGATGACTTTGTTACAATAAAAGAAAAAATTACAGATGTTCTAAAAAACAACAATAAACAGGTTATTATTAATGAATTGTATAACGAACGAATAAACAATATTACGAGAATCCAGAATGAAATCCAAAACTTACTTAAAAATAATAATAAAATAAATTATGAAATTATATCAAATCTCAAATATAAAATCAAAATTGTAAAAGAAGAACTAGAGAATATTAACTATGCCATTCATTGGGCTAAACTAGGTACAATAAACTCTTTTATATTGTCAAAAAATGAAATAGAATTAGCCACCAAAGTATTTAATGAACAAAAATTACCCTACACAACAATAGAAGAAGCCCTAGACTTTGCAGATATAAAAGTTTTAAGCAATAGTACGTCAATCCTCTACATAATAAACATTCCCTTAACAACGAATGAAATTTACGAAAATTTGTTAATAAAGCCAATTAAAAAGAAAAACATTGTAACAGAAACATTGTACGAGGTAATTTTAAGAAATAATGAAAAATTATATGGAACAACAAACAAATGTAAAACTTTTAACAATCTATCCATTTGTAACTCAAAAAATATTGTCAATATTACAAACGATACTTGCATTCCTAATTTATTAAAAAGTCTACCAGCTACTTGCAACAAAATAAATAATCATCATATTCCGACCATAGATGAAATATCAACGGGCATAATGCTATTGAACCAATTCATCGGCACCCTTGAATTTGATAACACAACACACAACCTAAATGGAACATTCTTGGTAAAATTCCATAACATGACCATCACTTTGAACGGAATCCAATACATCTCCAAAGAAGCCTCAATGATTAAACCACTTCCGGCAATATTGCAAACCAGTCCCAAGGAAAACGAATACCGTGAATTACTCTCACTAGAAATGATGAAGGATCTCCATATTAACAATACCAATAAGATCCACCTTCTACAAACAGAAAACGATAATCAACGAGTAACAACATATTCCCTCATCTCCGTACTAGGACTACTTATTACAATAGCGATCATATGCAAAATCTTGCCAAGAAGAAACAACACAGAAATCATAATTGAACAACCGACAACAAAGACGAATGGACCAGTAACAATCATCGATAGACTTTCCGTTCCTGAGGTCAACTATCTCCAATATCCAAGCAGCCCAAAGTTCAACAACCTACCATACTTCTGACGACCGATGACGATCGTTTTTTAGAGGGGAAGAGTTAACATCAACACGAGCAACGGAAATGCTGACAAAGCGTCTGCCTCGATACAGCGAATTTCCACAGAAATTCATGTTGCAATTCAATTCAATACCTTAGGAATGCAAAGTACCGAGGTAAAATCGAATATAAAATTATTGATTGTAGTTAGTTAAGAAGTAAACTCAATAAAGGTCAGAGCAAACTGCTCTAGAAAAGATTTTTTTTATTAATTATTTCGGTGTAGTGATTAACTTATACCAGCTAATCCAAGGGTTCTCAATCTTTTCTATACAGCGACTCACTATACAGATTATAATATTTTTGCGACGCCCCTCATAAAAGACCCTGCGCAACGGAACACAGATATGCTCTAGGGCCGAGTTTCCCAAAGTGTGCTCCGCCATAAAAATTCAAGTGGAAAGATGAGCGCAAAATATGAAAATTCCATCAGACTAGCTAATTTTGTGCTTCTGGAACTTTGTCATTTTGTTTGTAACAATGTAATTTGTGTATTGATTACACAGTACAAAAATGGGTAAAAATAAATCGTATACCCCAGAACTTCCTAACTATCAAAATGGAAACGAATCAATGGCGCTGATAGCGAAAAGATTTGTTTTTCTACGAAGCTTGTTTTCGGGGAAATACGAGTTTCTAAGAAGACCGGAAGTTTCGAGAACCGCAAAAGAAATGAGATGAACGCAAAACTACTCCAAAAAAATATTTGCCGGACAAGTAGAGCCAATCCATTTTTAATGTCCATTAAAATTAAGGAGATTGTTGCACCTAAACTCCATCAAGAACTCGGGGCGCTGTGTCGTACAACAAAATCTTCCTGGATGCATATTCCACAAAAAACACACATTATGTCAAAAAAAACCTAAGCAAGAGCCGGAATTTCGAAAGACTCCACTTAAAAAAAACAATTGCAATTTTGGAAAAAAGTTCTTTGGAGTGCCAAATCCAAGTTTAATTTATTTGGATCCGACTACTGTGCGAGAGGTCACAGGTTCAATTCCCGGAAAAACACAAATTACGTCTTAAGGCTTTTTTAACTGCGGCGCCTCTCGCGAACATCCGATAAACACCCGACACTCTATGTCCTGAAATTGTCCTGAAAAGCTTTTTAAATCAGCCATTCGTATTTTAGTGGAACATTTCAGAAAAGATTGACTGCCCTTTTAAAAAAATAAAGGCTATTCCAGTAAATATTGGTAATTTTTATTATTTTTCTTTTTTTTTTTTGAAACTGGAATTTTCAAGTCTTTGTTTTTCTGTAGCCAACTCGAAAATGATTTAAAAATGTTTCTGAATTTTTTTGTTTTTAAATATCTACTATAGTGTAAATATTTTATAAAATGCTAAAAGTCACAACACGTTACTTATTTCTTCAATTTAATAAAATTAATAAGAAAACAACTAAAAATAGTTATGGAGTTTTCTACGAAAATTGGGATACTGACAGCAAAGTGCTCCGCGAGGAATTTCTCTCCAGAAAAGTGCTCCGCGACCAAAAAGATTGGGAACCGCTGCTCTTTTCAATAAAGATTGGTTAACTTTGCAATGGAATAAAACAAGCTGTGTGCGAGGTATTAAAATCTTTTTTTATCTGAAACGTAATTTTCAAGAAAAAGTATTGAGCAATGACGCTGCGTGCCTGTCTAAAATCCACACCAAACAGCTTTTTATGGACGAATTGGCACCTCGTGTGGGTTGGCGCCATCCCATATACGGCAAAAATGCGCCTTGTGCCTATAAAGATGATTTTTCGGCCAAAATTAGAATCTTCTGCCAAACGGTTCGAAACCCAGTCAGCTAACCAACTGTGTTGTCTATGGTCAATATCATTAACTTTGAGCTCTTGGGTCAGTTGGATCTTGAATGCGCATACGCCCAAGTCTCGACGCAAAATTCGCCAAGTTGATGTCTGCAAAAAGCCGACTTCTTGTACAATGTTCTTGGCCGATCTGGCGTGCCTTTCTAGTACGGGTTGATTCCTTACTGAACCGGTTGTCTCGAATTTGGCCACTAAATGTTGGAGAGTCAACTTTGAAGAGTCACCGCGTCTGTTGTAAAAAGGGTGCAACTTTTGCACTGACCAACGCTCATTTTAAGTCGTGTAACTTGCCAGTGGTTTGTCATCAGTGACAGAGCTGTAAGCAAACAGATTAAACAGACGCAGACGCCACCAAAACGCAATGGCCGCCACAATCTGCAAACATCAAGCCGACCCGACATTTTTTTCAAATTAAGCTCAATGCTGATGGATCGTCGTATGCGCACCGTCTTACGACGCCACAGGGCGGGCTTCGCGACGCACAGTTGTGGAATCCCTGCTAATCAATGAATTAAGGCAAAAAGCCTAAAAGTATACCAGCATTTCGTATAAAATTATGCGTTTGGTAGAAATATTTGATAAATTCTGACATTTTTCTCTGGAATGTTGTGTGAATGAGATTAGAACGCCATTATGAGTTAAGCAAATTGTATTACGCAGTTGACATGAGATTTTTTTTTTTTGACGGAGATTTGTTCTTTAATTTTGAAAAACACAGATTTTCGTTGTGCTAATGCAAAAATCAATTATATATAGTAAATATACAATATTTGGTAATGAAAAAATAACATAATAATAATTATATCCCATGATGAATGCCGATTTCCGCATTTAATTTTTTGACACTTGATTAAATAGAAATTAACTTTGAAAAACATTTATGAATAAAGTTTTCTGCAGTTAAGCCAACTTTAGCCCTAATTCAGATTTAATTAAGTGTTATGAATAAAGGTCATGATCATGACCAAAGGTAAAAGTTGAAACAAAAAGCGAATTGAAGACTGAACATTTTGCTTTGGTATCAAGTTCGGCCAGCCTGATTCACCTAGAAACAGTACTAGAGCCATTATACAGTCTTGTGATACACCACTTTTAGTACCACTCTGGTAGGTAGGTAGCAGGGATGAAAAATGACGTACAATTGTATTTTTTTCGGTACAATTGATTTCTAAAAGTACGCAAGTACAATTCTCCAAAATTTAGTACACCCAGGCGAATATATTTTACTTAATAAAATACACTAACACAATATTACAATTCCTCAAAATTTTATACATTTTCTTCCTCGCCTACGCATCCGAAAATGCAATCGACTGAAAGATGAGTAGCTGCGTTTGCTGCCACTTGCTTGCAGTAAATGACTGGTGGTAGCATGTGGAACAATATGTCCAAAGCCGCTGTTGGAGTGGTCCTAATTGCTTCACAGATGCAGACGCCTGTCGTTCTTTGAACACGACAAATGTAAGTGTAGTGAATATCATTTTCAACGGCGGTCCACCAGACGACAACGCCATAATGTAAGTAAGTATAGGTCTAGGTCTAATGACGGATATATAGAGCCAATATGTAATTCGAGGCTGCAATAGATTTTTTTGCAGCAGTAGCCGTGGTGGCTTTTTGAACCCTCTGCAGAATATTGGGTTTCCAGCTCAATTTGCTGTCTATAGAATAAGACCTAAATACTTGGCCGTGTTTAAAGAGCCATTCAGTTTTGCGGGAAAAAAAGTTTGGAATTTTGAATTTCAAGCATTTCCGTTAATTCATGTCGCTATTGGAGCACTCATATTTACCAAAAAAAAAAAAAATACAATTGGGCCCATTTAAATACAATTTGTGTTACGTTTTAAATTCAATTGAAAAAACTGATTTTTCATCCCTGGTAGGTAGGTAGTTGACGTTCGTTACGGCTGCCTTAGAATAGAAATTTTGGTCCATTGAGCCCAATTAATTTCTGTTTTCCAGGGATCGAATCTGAGCCCCTCGCACAGTAGGCCAGCACAATAACCAGAACCACTGAGCGACTGCCATGGCTGCGAACTACCAGCCACGACAGCAATCGGAAAAACAATTATGTTCGCGACATGATATGTGTGCGTCGAAATCATATTTGAACAAGTAAAATGTTGGTGCAAACGTGTTTGTGTCGTTTATGGGGCCCTTAAGACTGGCATGGAACTATGGAAGGCAATCGTGCGTTGTCGCATTAATCAATAGCCAAAATCAATGCATTTTTAATGAAATGTACTTGTCCTCCCTTAGCCCTAGCTTCGACAATTTTTTTTAGAATTTAAACTCCGCTCCTTCTGTGGTATTACAACTCAAATGACGAGGTCTATGAGCACCCTAGCAACTAGTGATTTGCAGATTTTAATTTTGACAAGTTTTCGACTTGAATGGACAGATTTTCATCAGTAAAAAAAAAAAACATTTTGGTTAGTCATCCTCATCATTTTTTACACTTGAATTTTTCGAAAAATTTGACGAGAATAACAGTTGCCAAACTTTTCTAAGTAAAAACACATCCACCGCGTAATTCATTCAAAGTGAGTAGGCAACATAAAGGATTCGTTCACAAAGTGAAATAATCAGCAAGTGCCCATCTGTGTACCCAAGAACATTGTAGAAGAACATTTTAAAAGGTCTCAACCTCCTCATCAGTCTCAAAGGAAAATAAATAATCAGATAAATTGGCAAATTCATGGCACCAGCCAGCAGTAAACTACTGCTCCGTTAACTGCTCTCATGCCTGGTAAACATTTGACTACCCAAGGGTGGGTATTTATGCTGTAAGACCAATTAAGATTTATTTTCAGTAGCTGTGGGCACCACCTGTCCATATCAAAATGTTCAAAGGAAATCGCCATAATAAGTCTCAAGATTAGGTGGACTCGAAGAGAGCCACCTCTCGTTCGAGCGAATTAATTTCCAGACTTAGGAATAAGTTTATATATTTCGTTTTCCGAAAATAGACGCCACCATCTGTTCCTGATATAAAGTAATCCCTTTTCCACTTGAATGCATAACAGCTCCTACGCACTGTCTGAATTGTCCAAATCAAAATGTGGCCCCCCCCCCCCCCCCCCTTAGATCCAACCCTCAAATCAAATCTCACCATCATTGCCGGATTACAGCTCCTGCACCTTAAATCTGTGAAAATCCGTATTTTAATTTAACTATTCCCTCGCTGCCACCCATTATTATCCATGCCAGCACTTTGGCAGAGATGACAGGGCGAAGGAATATCTTGACGGTACAGTTTAAAATGCTCACCAAACCATCTTAATCACTGAAATTTGAATAATATTCCCAAAACGAAATCATCCCAGCTAGCGCAGTGCTGCCGCATCAATTCGGGAGCCAGTAAAACCGCACAAACACACACATTTACACATTCACATCCGCAGACCGCACAAGTCCTTAAATCCATTCTTGGAAATATTCACGACGTGGCTCCTTCGATCTGTATATACATACATATAGACTTAAATGTTGGTTCCACGTGTCTTCGATCGAAACTCTGTGACTCCCAAAACCAGCCAGCACAATCCATAGGCAGAGAGGGTCCGTACATATACACGCTCGTAAAATACACACAAAATCCCCAGAGACAGGACGACAACGAGCAAAAAGTCGAAAACCAGAAGAAGAGACAATCCTCAACATATTATAATAGTCTGGCACGTTTTAACCATTTTCTTCTTCTTCTTCTTCTTCTTGGTCTTGTTCTTGTTCCCGATTTGTGCTGATGATGCTTCCATGCTCCGCAGCTCCACTCGTGTCTGAGGCATTTTACTTTGTGCGGAATTGACTACCCAGCGGAAGAGATGGAAGGGGAGCAGTTTTTCCTCGGCGTGTGTCGTCATAATCGTTGCTGCCAAAAACCATTCCCCATCGTTAAAGAAAACAAAAAAAAAAAAAAACAAACTTCCAATCTACCTCTTGGTGGAGTCACCAGCATACCTCTCACTTCAGTTGCTTGTGGGTTTTGGGCTTTTTGTTGGTCCCTTTTGCGATGGGTGGCATGTGAGCGAAGGGTTGCAACAGAAGGAAAACAAGGTTTTTCGTTTAGTTTGTGTGTTTCTATCTTCCAACTCGACAACTGCTGTATAATACAGAGCGAGGACTATAGTCCTTTTGATTACATTACGCCCCAACGGTCGGTGAAGCCACCCGCTTTTTTGTACTTTTGTGTGTGATTTGTGCGAAAGGTTCATTACGAAAACAGGATCCACTCAAACTCTTATCGCAGACATTTGCCATTACGGCTGTGTATTGAGCGGTGGGTGGTGAAATGACGCTTTTTCTGCTACGCTTGTCCTTATTCCCTTTGCCTGCCATAAACTTTCGAAATTTATGTTCGTCTGTGGCAAATGGTCTCGGGCGGTGGCTGGGGTGGAGGAGTTGCTGCTGTTCGCTAGTGGATGGCGATATAACGTCAACACAGACACAGACCCAAACCCACCAAAAAAAAAAAAAAAAAGAAATAAATGAATCCCAGACAACGGCGTCGTCGTCGTCGTCGACGACGGGACAATATCTTTTATGTATACAATTATCCTGCCGCACACAGACTCACTCCTCGATATAAGTCTACAAAAACGTGCTGGCTTACCCAGCATATATAGGTACATATCTCTTTGCCTATCTCTATATTGTATCTACCACTAGAGTTGAAGGACGAATATTTGTGTGTATCCCTGTGCAGGAGTTTTTCGTTATATGCTGTGGTGGGTGGAGGGATGTATTTTTTTTTTGCCGTCCTTCTTTGTGAATTGGTTTTTCGTTTCGTGCTGTGTCCAGAGGGAAAGGCGGATAATAAAAATAAGGATGCAGAAGTACTAGTAGCAGAGGAGGACGATGCGATGGTGATGAGGAAAACCTGAATAGGAGAGCTTTAGGCCATTTTTATTTTCATTTATTTATTTTCTGCCAAGCAACGCGCGAGAGATGAAAACGAAAAGTATTTTCGGCTGCTACGTTCGTCCTTTTTATCTCGTTATATGTCTTCCTTTGCGTTATACTTTGAATTCGCCACGGCCACTGTTTCTGCTGTTAGTTCGCGCTCTGCGAATGCTCCTCTGTGTTGCTTTTGATAATGCTTTTTCGTTTTTCGTTTTTTTTTTCGTATGCAGCATTGGGTGTGGGTGGTGCGCTTTATAAAAGAAAAACGGACATGGATGGAGGTGAAACGATTTTATGGTGGAGTGGTTTTATGCACATGTGGTTGTCGTTATAGCGGGGCGTCTACTCAAATGTATACTCGATACTGGTTGCGAAAGGTGAAAGTTTATCTTATGTACATATTTGGTTTAATTTTTTTCCTTTTTATCTCAACTGGATTCAATTCGAATGCCATTTTATATTATGGGTGTTTCCAGTCGCAGAGACGTGATCCTTTTTTTTTTGTTTGATGAAAATCGGCTTTGACTTGACTCTAAAGGGATTATTAGCATCCGTTTAATGGATGAGAGACTTGTGAATGTGGGAAGGGTAACAAGAAAATGATTCTTGGTGCAGTGGTTTGCAATTCGGGTGGTTGTATCTACTATTTGGTTTGTGTCTGAACTAGTTTGTGATTCTTTTTTTGATTTGTGGATTCAAATTAAGTGTGTACAATTTTTAGGTTGGGTTGACAAGAAAAGATACTTTACTTAACGCGCTTGTAACCCGTATAACCTTTCACACTTCTGCGAATGTGGGCACGGTGCTTTCAGATTTGCGAGGGTTTGGTCTTTGAAACACTGATATCTCGAATCTGAAGAATGGGCACGATGTACCAGTAACTTTATAAAGTGCTTGCAAATCCCGTCAAAAGAGATCAGCTACATATGTAGTTCGAATATCAAAAGGCCTGAAGCTCTTTATAGGTATGCATCAGACTTGCCTGCACTGTCTTCTTTTTCCCCTGGTACTGGGGGGACTCAATAAATTGCTGAGATCGCTGTAAATGGACTGTGCGGGTGTTTTTTCTTACTCTTGCAGCCTCGATTGCAGTGTACTTCTGGCGAACCCTTTAAATCAATCCTAGTCAAAGATCCATTCAAATTTACAATGATTGTTGTGGTTTTTAAGGCAAATTTATCTCACATTTTTTGGGTGACTTCAAAGGCTTTCATGTAGGTAGACCTATTATTGGAGTGGTTGGTATAGAAGAGAAAATGGAGGCCGCCTACACTTTCACTGCATTAGAAGTAACTTTGGAGATCTCTGACGAAGTCAAATATCTGGGAGTAATCCTCGATAGAAAACTTCTTTGGTCCAAGCAGGTTGAATCGAAAACCGATAAAGCGCTGTCGATTTGCTGGCAGTGCAAAGGCGCTTTTGGCAAGACATGGGGCTTATCTCCTAAAAGAGTCCTTTGGATCTATACGGCAATGGTAAGACCACTTCTCTCATATGCATCGGTTGTGTGGTGGAATAGGCTTTCGCTGAAACGTGTAACGGCCTCTTTTGCCAAACTCCAAAGAACGGTTTGCCTTAGCTGCACAGGGGCCTTCCCTAGTACTTCGGGCTTTGCTCTAGATGGTTTGATGAACCTCCCCCCCTTGATATTTTTATCATGGGGTGTACGCTGAAAACCATCTCCCGATTAAAGAGAGGTGGCTTTTGGTACCACGCGCCTTGGAATTTTAAAGAACTTGTGCGAGAATTATCCTTTTACCCCTGTCTTATGGATATACCGTCTGAAGCAATGACACCAGAAATCCTACTGCGACAAAACTACCCGTCAACTTTCCTCAGGCAACGAATTGGCTTCGGCCAGACTCTGAGCCAGGGAAAGAATGCCATCGTGTATTCACGGATTGCTCTAAAACCGGACAGGTGTCTGATTCTGGAAGCGAAAACATTAGACTACACTACCCCTTGGGTAACAATGCGACTGTCTTCCAGGCGGAGATTTTCGCTATCCTTATGGCTATGCGCTATATTGCGACAAACAGGTAGAGGGCTAGAAGCATGTGCGTTTGCAGTGATAGCCAAGCTGCATTAAAAGCGCTGCTCAACCCTCTTACCTCGTCCAAGTTAGTGCTCGAACTCAAGCTTTCTCTGAACTTGGTCTGTAGGCTAAACACGGTCAAACTTGTTTGGGTCCCAGGTCACACTGGTATCCAGGGGTCGAATCGCGTCCTCCGTGAACGAGTAACTCGTTTTCGTAAAATGTGTATTTGGCATTATCGCATACGTGAACGTATATCCGTAAACGTAATTTGGCATCACCACTTGGCTGAACGGATGCCTGAACGTATACGTTCAATCGAAATGTCATTCGATAGGTTTTTAGTGTTCGTAATTTGTGTTGTGCGAAAAATATTAAAGAAAAATGTAAAAAAATTTGTAAATTGAAGCAACTGGATTGGAAGCATCTGTAAAGGGACTTTCAAATGTTAAAACTTTTGGTAGTCCACAGTTACCCGACTCGGAACCTAATAATCGGCCCTAGCGAGGTATCCGTCGGAACGGAGAATTCTCCGCAACGCATATTCCGTCGGAGACTCAAATTACATTCGAGGTATCCGCCTTCGGAAAGAATAATTAAAATGCGGCGACGCATTGATTTGACTTGATGTTGTTCGTGGTACATTGGGGTTTTCCTATTTAGTGCTTGTTTTTTCGTTTGTTTTGTTTGTTTGCAATAAATACAACCAATTACTTTGTTAAAAGTTTTTTTTTCTTTATTGCTTTCATTTATAAACACTTCACTGCAAATCGTAAACAAATTCCGCAACCAATTCCTGTCGGAGCATATCGGAAGAAAATTCGTATGAAGCTGTCAAAAATATCAGTTAAAACGCAAAACGCCAGTGTGCGTTGCATATTCGTCGGAAAAAAGTTCCGAAAAGGTCTTCCGAAGTATACCTCGAAGCAAAAATTTTCCGTACCGACGGATACCTCGCTAGGGCCGATTAATATTTTAACAACACCAAGAAGTACTGGTACCAAAGATCCTGTGGAGGATTCCCTTCGTTTGTTGCTTGAGGGCTATTCCACAGACAGTCGCAGCGAACAAAGCATTGATTGTCCATCAGCCAGTACATCGAAGGCAGCCACAAAATCGAGAATTACAGATGGTTTTCAATTGAACTCACGCTTTGCTTTGTAAGGAAAGCGGATTGCTGTTATCCCTTAGCTGTTTGCGAACAATTTTTTCATTATTGTCATTTTCTAGCCGAAAGCCCTAGCAGCTAGCGCTATTGATTCTGTCAATTAATATTGTAATTTATTACATATTAATAAAATTATAATAATAATAATAATAATAAAATAACAACGTCGGCTCCATTGAAGCCTCTAAAATTATCTTTTTAAAATATGAAAACTTTGTTTTTGCGGATTTTTTTCTTTTAAATGACATTTATTTGACGTTGAAACTATTACTATTTTAAGTTTAATCTATTACAACTACTACGTCCAATCAAATAATTACGTTCCGTGAGTATTCGTGTGACACAATCTCAATACGTTCGTTCGTATGACGAGTCACGTAATTCTTGTTCGTACGATTGCCGATCCGTTCACGGAGGACGCGATTCGACCCCAGGGAAACGAGATCGCTGATGGGCTCGCCAGGTTGGGTTCAGAAGAAGATTTCTTAGGACCTGAACCTGTGTTGGGTTTGCCTGCATCTGTGGTTAGGTCATCCATTGATACTTGGGTTTCTCGTGAACACGAGTGTCGTTGGCGTGACTGTGCTGGGTGTAGACAGACCAATCGACTGCGTCCGGACATATGCAATAGGTCGGCGTCTTTCCGTCTGTCTCTCAGGAGAATCGACTGCAGACTTCTTGTGGGTGTCCTTTCGGGCCACCAAGCTTTTGCCAAACACTTAAATGTGTTGAGCTTGAGCAACACCACCATCTGTCCTGCTTGTGGAGAGGATGACAATACAGCGGAACACTTCCTCTGTATTTGTCCTGCCTTTGCTGGCTTCAGTTGGCGGATCTTTGGAGCTGACGTGGTGAGTGCCGAACATCTAAGCTCTTTATCACTGAAGCTCCTTCAAATCTTTCTTCGAAAGACGGGAAAACTAAGTACAGCAATGTAATGTGTCTGTTTGGCAGTACAATGGACCAGTAGTTGTGTCTGAGTGCTCCATCGGATAGTAACAACCTCCGACAAAGAAAAAAAAAAAAAAAACAAAAAACTTTGGAATACGCAACATGCAAGCGTTACTTTCTTTGACTTTTCGACCCCCAAATGTTCGGACTGAAACAGAACGCGAAAACGTCGCGTCATTATGCGGAAAAAGGCTTTCAATAATACGGCGATCGTCTCAATCAATAATTGTATACGCAGTAGAGTGTAGACCATTGAGAGACCTCGTTGACTGTCCGGTTTCAAGATGTTCAAGGCTTTTTTCTTGTTGGGAAATAGGAGTACAATGTCCAATCATCGGCAGTAGGTACATGCGAACAAGACCTTTCATTCACTAACCTATAACCAGTTTATTCCGTTGCATGAACATTTTTCCAATACTAAAAATTCCAAAGAAACTTTGACAAACCTGCACAAAGTCAAATGTATCAGGACTTCCAAACAGAGTCAATTTGTAGTCGCAAATGCTCTATTGAGAGATGATACTTCTACGGGGTTTTTCTTTCTTCAGAAGTGCTAATAATATTTTGTGTAACAGATTTCTTAACAAAAAAAAATAAAAATTGCAATTTAATCAATTCAATTATAAATGTAGCCCTTCGTAGTGACGTTTCCAAACTTATTTCACCGTCGAAATTGCCGCTTAAAAAAGTTGTACACTCTTGCGTATACGTAACATTTTTTTATTTTTATTTTTTTTTTCGCTTTTGTTTTAAAACTTCTTTATAACAATTGGTTTTATTTTACCTTAAACTAAGTTTCACTTGTTCCGTTTTTGTCGAAAATAACGTCAGATGGCGCCATGACGAGGTCACTCCTAAGGCTTTCTAGCCTTTTAACGCTCTTGGTGCTATTTGTCGTTATTTTCTTGATTGCTATTGGCAGACGCGTCAAATTTTACTGACACGTTAAGTAAAGCAAATCGTTTCTTTTCTACATTATACATCCATAGGTAGGTTGTTAAAATTACATCATACAGCGACACATCCGAAGACTGTCGAAATTTAAAAGTACGTACACTCTTGCGTATACGTAACAAAAACCAAAACATTTTGCAAATGTCATCCTCAATCTGCCTTTGACGCATTTTTTTTCTCTGTTGTCAGCTTTAAAAGCGCCATAAAATCTGAAAATAATACTCCCGCATTGACGCATCTCCCGTCTCATAGCAGGATTTTGTCAAACTTGCAGGCTTAAAACAATTAAACGTCGAGGGTTCGTTTTTTTTTGTCCGTGCCGTTTTTAAAACTTTTTTTTTTTTGCTTGTCGTTTGCATGAATTTTCCTGAACTTACTATTTTCGTATCGTCTCTTCTGCTTTGTTAGCATAAGCACTTTTTATTTACGCCCCAAAGGACGAATTTTATTTTGCTTTTTTCTGTTGGTTTTTTTTTTTCGTTTCTTTTTTTTCACTCGTGTTCTCCATATTTCTGTTCGTTGTGCCCGCTGCTCACAAGTGCTACTGCCGTTGCCTATGGATTTGCCAAACTTTCTTCTCTTGTCATAATGTATATGTGCTTTGTAGGGATATGTATGCTTGTACTTTCTTTTTAGAGTAAATAAAATGCCAGGCCGGATATTCCTCTGCCACCCATCATACCCCAAAAATGATTCGCCGGGTAAGAGTACCTACATCATCATCACAGTCGTGTCGTCGTTGTCGTCGTCCTTGTGTTTCTCTCGTTGTAGGCGTCATCATTATTTTGTGCTTGTCGATTCAGGATCCGGTCCTTTTTTTCGGCATCATAAACTCTCTATCGACTTTGGTATTATGACACCCCTGTAGAGAGTTTTCCATTGTATATCAATGAGCACCAAGATGGTAATGGTAGACAGAAAGAAAGAAATTCTGCAAAAATGCAAAAGAAAGTGAAAAAGGACGAATTTTTTTTTGTTTTTCTTGGTACTTTATTTTTGGTGTTTATTAATTATATACTCTTCTCTTGTAGGAAGCTGTTTTAACTTCCTTGGAGTGTGGGGAGAAGGTTCACCGCCACCTACCCGTCTCGAGAAGTTTTGTTTTGTTTTTTGCACTTGTGCGCTGCTCGCATACAAATGAGTTCAAGCGTCGTCGTCGGTTATCGATTTTATATCCTTCTAAGTAGATAGAGTGTAACTGACAGTGACGGGTGGAATATGTTTAGATTAACATCAGTGGCTCGTTGTGAATAAATTTGCATAATCATCGAATTACAGCATATGTTTCGAATTTGTGTACGTACTCGATGAGCATTCTTCATGTGAATGAGCACACCACATTTCCACCATGATCATCCACGTCCTTTGTCATTATTCAAATTTATCGCTAAGATTATATTTTTCGGTTGAGTACAACAAATTTGCCGCCCACTATAAATTAACAAAAGTACGAAAATAAAATCCTATTGGCGAATACAATTAATCATGTCCTCGGTGTATTTTTTTTTTCTGAATTTTCCCCTACACGTGTGTAGTCCCCCTATGTTGCAGTACAGAGAAAAAAAAGAAGACCTCATCCATTTCATTTTATTCGAAGCAAACAAATATAAGGCACAGCGATAAACCCCCGGACCGAGTAAGTCCTTTCAGAAATTTGCTCTCAACACAAGATGAACAAAAAAAAAAAAAAGCCATTCCCTTTTGTGGCATATGGTTGCTTTCAGTTTTATGAATGTCCTTCCGACATTACCCTACTTGAGGAAAAGTTAATGAAGGACCATTATACCACCACCTATGGCAGTGACAAAAGAAGCTGAAGCTTCAGCAAAAATAAAAAAATAAAACGTAATGTCTGTAGATGACTCTATAGATAGATGTTCCCAAATAGGAAGTTCAGTATAGCCACGCGTGTACACAATAAAAACGAAAAAAAAAGAGAAGAAAACAGAACATTATGAAAAAGTCCGAAATAACTTTCCAAAGAGAAGCCTTTTTATGTCCTAATTAAGTAGGGATCCCTTCCTTTTACTTTATTCGAGAAGACATTTAAGTGCTTTTCGGTACTGCCAGAAAAAAAAAATCTACTGTTCAACTCAGCAAAGACCTCGAAAATAAAAGTTTACGACCAAGGATGCTGGCAAATCAATAAATCAATCAAAGTTTCTTCTCTAATGGGCATGTGTCAGCGAAAGGACATGGATTTTGCCAAAAGCGAAAAATCACAATTTTAATTGTATTTTTGTAGCAAGTGAATTTTGAACCGGCAAGTAATTGCAAACATTCGATAAATGACTTCAAACGATTCTGTTGACAAAGAACTTAATTTCTGCGGTTGGAGTCGGGTAATTAAATCAAAGAAGACCACCAACTTGGATACTCGCCTAATAGCATTTCTATAGATACTCTATCTGGATGGAGAACAACACTGCTGAGGGTTTTGTAGCTATTCAACCGGATGAGAGAAGCTTATGCCATCGAAATGAACATTTTACGCAGGACGTTTCCAATCATTGTCGGGAATCTTATCTCGAAAGGAAGCGAAATACTGACACGTGGCGCAACATTTTATTTTTGTTGGAATGAGGTGTCAATCAATGCGGTCTATTTTTGCCCATTTCCCCTTGTCATCTGGATTTGTGAGAAGTCGGATGAATTTTTAAATAGAAGCCCTTGTAAAATAAAGGATCATGATATGACATATTGTACAAATTTCCAGTGACGCAATTTACTTTTTCACGCGGCTGGTTGACAGCTTACAGCGATGTCCAATTTGTGTCACAATTGAGGATGGCAGTTTTCAAGTTGCGCACTTAGGAAACACATTTTTTGGGAAGAGTTGAAGACCAAATAGAGTATAGAATGTTCCACGTTATACGCAGAGTTAGGCCGTGCTTTATTTATGTGAGCAGTGACTCAAGTCGTTCTATAGTTCACTTGTTCGACAGATATCGTTGGGACACTTATTTAATCATAAGAATTCTTTCTGCATTACCCGATCAGGCTTTCAATTTTTTTTGGAAAGTGCTGGACAAGTTTCTGAGCAATTGTTAAGATTGATTATAATTGACCCCCAGCCGGAAGGGGTCACATATAACAATATATTGCACATACCTTTATTATAGCATTCATTTCTGTCTTCTCGTATTTTTTTTTTTTTCAAAAACATTCGTAAATAACTCCTAATTTTATACTGCCCCCTTTAGAGGGGTTATTCTGAAAAATTATAAAACTGACTTATAATTATTGCTTACTATTATTATTACTTCGACCGTAAAGCTCTTGAGGGTACGTGTATTGCTGCGAAATACTATGCCCCCCTTTTCAGGAGTAAGAGTACCAAGTCTATAGACACCTTGTTTACATTTACAGTGTGTCAATGGTGCGTTATTTTGGTGCGGACTCACCCGTGATAAATATAAATTAACTACATTCTAGCGTTCAAAATTGTGTAAGTAAGAGAAGTCCAAGTTCCTACATTGTCGAAAGAAAATCGTGTCATCACCTCTCCCCGTGATGATTGGTACTCAGTCTGACACAGGTATAAAATATCGAAGTCCAAAAATCTCCGACACTATTCAGGACTTCAACTTGGAATCATCATCGTTCGGTGAAGATCGATGCTTGGTACATTATTGGAGGTGTTTAATTTTTCGTTGTAGGGTATCGTCAACCACAAGCCAGATTGTCTTACTTTTACTACGTTGGATGGATAAGGATAGTTCATTGCATATGGAGTTCAAGAGAGAGAGGGAACACTTTGCCACTGGGCCCACCGGCCACAATAATAGTAACCCGTAAGTAAAGACGAATTAGAGCACTATGTTTGGAGGCCACATTTTGCTGCAGGCGTTGACCTTCCGTGCTCTGCATTCTTTGTGGTAAGTTAAGCCTTCAAGTTGAGCTATGGCTCTCAATCGCTTAGCTTTATCAAAGTTCTTTTGGTAATTTGGCTAATTGCTGAGGGGAACATAACTGATACTGGAAGAGCTAACTATTTCGCAAAGCACTCCCTTAAAAATAAATAAATAAATAAATAGGTGGCGCAACAGGCGGGTAGACACCCTAGGCCTACTTCTCGCAACCATTCGTTTTGTGTGAGTTTCTATTTTTGGGACGAATGGAAGGCACCTATAATTTTATGCCGAGTCCGAACGGCTGAATTGAGAAGCTTTTTCATGACAGTCATACTCTCGGATGTTTGTCAGACTTTCGCGAGAGGTGGCGCAGTAGAAAAAACCTTAAGATGTAATTTGTGTTTTCCGGGGATCAAACCTGGGACTTCTCGCACAGTAGTCCAGCACACTAACCACTGCGCCCACAAGCACTCCCTTAGCAGTAGAATATTTGCCACTATTGATTGCAGGAATCAAACAAAGCGGCGTAAGCTGGACCAATCAAGGTAAAGCGCAGGCTGAAGCAATCTATGGGAAGAAGAGCAAAAAAAGTGAAACAATTAACATTGACGAGGTCGTAAAAACGTTTCCTCAAGCCGAAGCAAGTGATTTCCAAATGGGTGTTGCCAACATGAGTCGCATTTCAGCATGTTCAAAAATGCTCTCATGGAGGTTCTAGAATTATTTTCAATATATGCACGGGATATCGGCGTAAAGGACATAACATCAAAAGAAATGGTAAGAAAAGTAGCCGCCCGACAACAAAAAGCATTCAAGTCAAATCCAACCAATTCGCTTGCGATATTTTATCAATAATATATTGCAATAGCAAAACAAACATTTGCCGAATCAAAGTCCACCCTTTGTTTATCTGGAATTGATTTACGTATCCTCGACGACGCATTCAAAAGGTCAGTCAAGCCCTTATCACTTAATAACAGTATGCCCATCAACTATGGAGTACCGTCAGCCTTTAGATACGAGTACAAGTAGACAGTAGACAAACGAATAGCAACACCTGCACCTATATCAACCTGGCGAAATCAAGACAAACGACCACTTCACTTTATTATTGCATTATAAAACTAATGATTACACTTATATATATCTCGCTCTGTAGTAAGTAGTACGAGCGAGTGCTCGCGCACTCTGGGGGTAGCTAGGGCAACTAAGTGCCCATTAGTCGGGCAGTGGCTGGCCGGTTCTCTTCCTATTCTAAATGGATTCACTTCCTTGTTGCGGCTATCGGGGCATATAAATCTAACTGCCATTCGCTGCTGCCACTGTTGTTTGTTGCTGCAGAACAGTGCTGTGCAGTTCAGCAGTCCAGCAGACTCTCGATCCGTGGGTATGATGGATTTTTACAATTTTGAACGCGCAACATCATAATAACCTCCTTTGAGTGGCCGGTGGCATTATTTCACTATTGAACCGCGTCCGCAGTACCTAGGTTCAATAATAATGATAATTACATAGTATACCGTCAGGGCGAACTGGAGTAGTGGCATCGTGGTATCATTGCTGCAGCATGCAGCAGCTGAGCTGAAGAAGAAGAATCTACACGATAAAGATTAGTATAATAATGGACAAAGGTGGCGCGGCGGAGAGAGACGTCGCAAACGACGACGACGACTAAGCCGATGAACAAAAGGAAGTTGCATTCGTGTTTTTTTTTTTTTCGTAAATAAAAACAAATGATACCTTTAGGGGCTTTCGGGCGGTTATCGTTTTAGGCTGCCGCATGATCATTATCCATTTAGGCATTTTGTCTTTGTCGCTTTGGCATATAAAACTAGCTAGATGTGCAATAAATTGTCGGTTCGATTGCAGTCTATTTCAATGAAATTGCTGATTTGTTAGTACAAAAGGATACCTATAGTGGACCGAGTTGGAATTCCTGCGGAATGCCATTTATCTTGGGGAAGAAAATAATTTTTAGTGCGCGGAATTTCCGACAATGAGGTTTATAGTAAATTTTCGGTTATAATAAAGCAATCATACGGTTGCGCATTGTAGAATTCAGTTGATTGATGTTCTTCTCGTGTATAACGCTGGAAATTGTGAAAGGGACCATTAAAGTGGGAAATTTACCACGAAATCAGTGCTTGAGGGAGATTACTTTATTTGGCGTCCAATGAAATGAGAATGGATCACGTAGAATAGATCTTAAAGGGAAAAATTGACTGAAGTGATGCCTGAAGTCGAGTTTATTCGGTTTAGTGATTAAGGGTTAGCTACTTAAAGCACAGTAGTGGCCTACACCGATTTTTATTATCAAGAGGATGGAGTTTTAGCTCTTTGAATTTTTTACGACATTTATGGAAAATTTCATGAGGAGATAGAGACACCGATGGATTATTACACAACTTTCTTTCAACCTCAAAAACGACTTTTAAAAAGCCTCCACAAATCCCATCCATACCCTTACAGCATGAGGTGCAGCGTGCAGCAGAACTACTTCCCATCCCATTTAACTGAATATTTCATCTTTTATCCATGGGCATATAATCCTGTAAAAACTTTAGCCTAAGAAACTCTACTACTCAATTTCTAATTATCAACGGACGCATTTAAGGTAAAACATTTGCTCAGAAACCTACCCGTCTGCAACAATTCATTTTCTATAAAATGCTCGTACATGAGAAGATGTAAAGTAGAGCTGGCTAGCCGTAGTTAAAATACATCCGCATGTGTATAAAATATCCATGGATGAGTTGTCTTTGAATTAAAGTCGAAACGGAACAGTCGAACTTATCTACGGGACAACTTATCCATGGACATTTGATCCACAATTAGGCTATCGTGCTGGATATTCTTTAGGTGTCCTAAGGAAAATCGGATTAATTGTAAATATTTGTTTGATATTACGTGCATCTATTATGATTATACCTGACAGAATCCAATCCAATTGAATGACATTTTCAAAACAACATTATGTACATCAGAAGCAACCAATAAAAACAATATTGGACAACGGACGCAGCATTGTGGGACCCCACATTGAATTTCGAGCTTTTTTGTCACACGTTTGACAGAGTCACAATAAACCTACTATCTATCGAGAGTGTCAAAATCGATAGACTTTAAATAAAGTATCGATCTATTCTTCTTCAACATGTCCTTTCAATGTGTTCCACAAACAATCAAATGCTAGGCCTAGTGTTCCTATATGGACCTGTTATGTCAACTATTTAATTTAGTTGACAAGTCTACAACATTCAACGTCTTATAGAGTAATTTTATTCGTTCCCAGACATTTGAGGCTGAAAGATTCTCGTACTTTATTCTCTTACCTATATGAGATTAAATCTGTGAAGCAAATATTGTGAAACTCATTGTTTCTTACTCGTCATTACGGTAAATGATATGTAAAAGTTGATTAAAAATTATGGACTTTGATGTTTTCAGTACCTATCTCTGTGAAATTTTAGAATTTATCTCCCCCCAATTGATGCTTAGATTCAAGAAATCTAAAAGCAACGCACAACTCTCGGGTTGAGCCCCCAAGTTGTTTCAATAGATTTCAACTTGAGTGTTATATCTGAATAAATTGGAAAGTATTACTGTTTCTGCATAAAACGTGCCATCTTTGTGTCATCCCCATGATACAAAACCCCCTTTAAAATTCATTTACCTGAATGACTGGAAAAAAAAATAGCAACAGATGCCCATGTTATCACACCAGCTAATTGACTTATCCCCAATTAACATTGCATCGAATTACACCGTCACTTGCTAAGAATACCAATCACCATTCTCAAGTAGAAAGATACACAGATAGAGATGCAGAATGCAGGAAAGACCTCAAGATCGACTGCGACGACGATGACAACGACGATGACGACGATGATGATGACAGCAACATTGTTACATAGATTGTAATAATATGTTGGCTGCCTAGGATGTTTGTGAAAACACCAAACGGAAGTCACGCCGCTATATATACCTCTGTAACCACCACTTGGGCTTATATATATCTCCTAGAGATGTGGAATCTAATCAAGACGCAGGTAGTCTTCCGCTGTAGTGAAGATGTTCTTCAGTTACTATTGCCGCCACTGATCTCAGTTTTCCTCTTCTTCGTTTTCTTCTTGTCGTCGTTGCCTAATGAAGTTAAGTGGCGGACGAATAACAAACGCATAACCACGCGACATGCCGCGAGGAGGCGGCTGCTGGAAGGTCTCTCTATAGTTGCGTTAAGGCGTCGTCACTACACTAGGGTGCAATTTCATTTATAAAAGAAAAACCACTGAAGGGGAAGATATCAGTGAACACCTTTAATGCCATACATTAGGAGAGTGGTTTTGAGAAAAGTGCATTCGCATTTTGTGCCATAGGGTGGAAGGGTAGACAGTGCAATCTATGTTAGACTATCGCGTCAATCCAGCGTAAATACAATTATAATTGCGATGCTGATGGCAGTGGCCATACAGTGGATTGAATATTTGAATTTACTGGCCGGAATTTACTGTTTCACTTATTTACAATTTTAAAATATACTCAGTCTTATCTCTTATGAAATTTTATTAAAAATCTCCACACTTCAACCAGAAATCGGATCAATTTTCGCTGTTTCTATTCAAAAATAGTTAGAGTCACGCCCACTTTTGGTAGGCGTTTTTTTTTTTATCTAGAATATATTTTGGCCGTAGAAAAACTCTATTAAGGTGTAATTTAAATCTTTTAACGCCTACTTCACAATACATAGATAATTGAAGTGTCCTTAATTTTTTTTGGTAACAATTCCTTACATTATTTTGTGCAGTAATTTCAACAAATTGTTCCACTGTGCGGCGCTTCTGATTAAATTTGTATTTAATTTTTTTTTTTTTCTGAAAATTAAGCCTCAAAGTCATTGGAAATCATTATACCACCATCCGTATCGTGTGTATATGCATGAGGTCTAACGAAAGAGCCTTCTAATCGTCTACCGACGAGTCGCGGTAGCAATCATAGACAATGAACGGCGTCAAGTCCTTCACAGCACCCCAGTGAAGAAGTGATTATTTTTGCGGTTTGAAATTTTCTCGAAACCTGTGACGTTTTTCCTATGCTATGAAGAAGGTGGATCGCGGAGAAAATTGTTAATTGGAAAACTGAAGGTAGGTATAAAGACGGATATTTTTGTGTGTAGCTTTTAGAGGTTTTCTCTTTGTAATTATTTCTTGTCGGTAGTTTTAATATTTAATATGAATGCAAATTTAATGAGTGCTAGTGGAGTGAGATGGACTTTTCCTTTGTGTTAATAATTTGTCAGAAAATAAGCTCATTGGCATTGATAATGCGACCCAATTCGCACAGAAAATTATTATTTATGCTGCTAAATTTGTTTACGTAATTCCTGACCAACTATATAGTTAAACTGATTATGAAAAATGTCACAGTACGAACGGTTGGTTGCAGTTGTTTGAATATTTCAAATTTCATTATTTTGCGTATCTTTGCTATGGAAATTTAAAAAATTAAAATAGATCTATGGAAGTCCCTTTAATGGGAACATCATTTCTTGATACATTGCTGGAGGTCAAATTTTGATAAGACTTTGGAATCAAGATGGAGTTTTGTCTAAAGAAGACTTTTTGCACAAAATATCTGATAGGCAATGTTGACGAGTCTTTGTAGTCCTTTGAAAACCTTAAAGTTTGAAGCTTTCTAAAAGACAAAATGGCGGCCACTTTATGAATTAAAATTTGTTAAAGTTCATTCAAATTCCTTTTTTAAATCCAAAATTCTGGTAACTTACCTTTCTAAGTTTTAAGAGGTGGTTTTCTATCAATTCTACTTCGTATCAGGGACATTCGATAACATGATCATTTCAGGGTACTCCTCCTCTAGCTATACTGGATTTGATTGACTACTTGGTAATTTTTAGGTATTTTCTTTAGATACAGTGGTTAGTATGCTAAACTTCTCAGCAAGGGTTCTCAGGGAAAACTCAAACTTCAGGTTTTTCCCACTGCTCCACCATTAATGATCCTTAATTCTTCTGTCATTGTACTTCGGGTAGCAAAGAGCTGGACTTAACACAGTGCATTGGTGAATAACACGTTACGCTTAAGACATCGGGCTCGGGCAGTAATGTTCTGTCTCTAAAACAGTCCGTCAGTAGCTTTTGTAGGTAGCTCGACACCACTGAAGCGGAAGTCACACTCGGCAGACTTAGAAAAATGGCTTGAGCTCTCGGCACGTTAGTGAACGTTTTATAAAAACCACCATCAAGGCTAATTCGTCAACATAATCGAAGTATGCGCTCACGCCCTTATAGAGAAAGAAAATGAAGCTATACCAAATATTGATATGACCTCCTTGTCAAAACATATGAGGAATGTCCTAAGTATGACATTAAAATCGCCCTCGGTGACTTTAACGCCAAAGAAGGCAAGGAAGGCATCTTTGCTAGTACAATCGAAAAGCATGTTTACATGACGGACTGTTAAAACAACGTGGACGACCGAATTTCCGCGGTCACGAAAAATGAAAAATTAAACATTTAACGTGAACCTTCAACGAAAGAAAATAGGTGGCGCAACAGGCGTGTAAACCATTGGCTACCATTCGTTTGTGTGAGTTTCTATTTTTGGGACGAATGGAAGGGAACTACAATTTTATGTCAGTCAGGACAGTCATACTGTTGGATGTTTGTCGGACGTTCGCGAGAGAGGTGGCACAGTAGGAAAAATCGTACGATGTAATTTGTGTTTTTCCGGGGATCGGACCTGGGATCCCTCGCATTGTAGTCCAGCACATTAACCATACTGCGCTACTGCGCCCACTTTTGTCATATCTACTAAAGGGTCCGCCATCTAACGTTTTTTTTTTTTCAACTAGTGCTTATATCGCGAATGGTAACACTTAGCTCATGTCTGATTTGACAGATAATTAGTTTTATCCTTCCGCTGAACGAATATGGTTGTGTATACGCTTGAACAACGCTGGGAAATATTGCAACATTACTTTGAAAATCATGGTAATGTTGCAGAATGTGTGCGAAAATTGCGTACGGATTTTGGAAGAAGAGAAGCACCGTCAGCTCCGTATGTTCGTTATCTTGTGAAAAAAGTGAAAGAAACTGGCATCCTCATCGATAAACCGAAGCGTGAAAAGCCAAAAACAGTGCGTGGCAGAAAGTGTGCGTGAAGCGCCATCAACATCAATTCACCGTCGTTCTCAACAATTGAACATTTCGGAGACATCATTGAGACGAATTTTGCATTAAGACCTTGATGGTTGACGCCATACAAAGTCCAATTGGTTCAGGAGTTGAAGCCAACTGACCATCCAATGCGTTTTCGCTTCGCTAAGTGGGCCTGCGATCGACTTAGAGAAGATGCCGATTTTGCCAAAAAAATCATCTTTTCAGATGAAGCTCATTTTGATCTTGGCGGGTATGTAAACAAGCAAAATTGTCGCATTTGGGGCACAGAAAACCCGCACGCAAACATTGAAAAGCCGATATACCCAAAACGAGTCACTGTTTGGTGCGGATTTTGGTCCAGAGGCATAATTGGGCCATTTTTCTTCGAAAATGAGCAAGGAGTGGCCGTTACAGTCAATGGCGATCGTTATCGGGCCATGTTGAACGAATTTTTGTTTACAAAAATTGAAGAGGAGGATATTGGCAACATTTGGTTTCAACAGGACGTGCGTCGCTACGTGCCACACAGCCGAAGCTACGCTCGAAGTTTTGCGCCCTGTTTTTGAAGATCGCATTATCAGCATTATCAGCTGCGATTTGACACCGTTGGACTATTATTTGTGGGGTGCCGTAAAAGATAAGTGTTACGCCGACACATGCCAGAGACAATTGACGCTTTAAAGGACAATATTCAATATTCGTGAAGCCATTGGTGAAATACAGCTGCACACAATCGATAATGTGCTTAAAAATGGGACCGATCGTGTAGGCTACTGCATGGCCAGCCGAGACAGCCATTTGAATGAAATTATTTTCCATTATTAACCGGAAGGATTGTACTTTCAAATAAAAAAAGAAATTTGAGAAAATATTCAGTAGTTTTTTTTTATAGCATTTTCAAAAAAAAAAGTTATTTGGCGGACCCTTTAGGTTATTATTTGCTTATCCATAGGTGAATTCTATTTGACATATGTCACTCCTACTTGCTGTCTCTGTCCAGGTTTCTTTTTTTTTTTTTAAATCACTCCCCCAAACAACCATATGACAAATTTCATTTCCAAACAATTTCAAACGACCGAAATCCATTGCATATCGCTCGCCAGTCCCACATCTATATATCCGTACCAAGCTCGGATATCAAATGTCAAGTGTTGGCAGCAGGAGAATCCCCACGATGACATTGCACTCGGCGATGAAAAGAGCGGCTCCAAACAAGACACCCGCTGTCACTCGGTGCAAATAACTTCCTCACTCATTCCCGTTGCTGGGGCTTTGTCTGCTCTTCCTCCTTTTTGGTTGCCTTGTGTGTGCTGCTGCTTCTTCTTCTTCTTCTTCTTGTATTTCACATGTTAAACAGTTTCATTTATTTTTCATTTACAGTTTTTCCTTCAAGTTGTATACGTATATGCATGTCTGCGCTCTACGCTGTTGTTGATGGTTGCCCAGTGCACGTTGCAACTGCCATACAGCCGCCCCCTCGTATGTGTAGTGTAATTCAATGACGTTATTTAGCCGCGCCGCCATTACCAATTTCCTTTGTTGTTGTTATCATTCCGCGCGATAGTTTCCTCCTAGATCCATCCATGCCATTGCTTTGCATTGCGGTCGGACAAAAAGGAAATAGTCGCTATCCGCCTTTGAACGAGCGCATCGCAGACACAGCAAACCGCACTCACGGAATTGCATAATTTTTTCACTCTACGTCTACAGCATAGATACCTTGGTATATCTATGAAAGGGAGGAACGTAAAGTTGCTAGCTATGTTGCTCGTGGTGTTCTTTTATATGGATTCATTGGCTTTGTTTATGCGCGCATTGGATTGTGGGTATTTTTTATGTTTCGTCTGCTTTGGGCCGCTATTGTGACCTTATTCCGTCTTACTATCAACACCTTTTGAGGTAGCATAAGGGATTCGTTTTCTGTTGGAAAGTCACTTTTGGTGCTGTCGGTCATGAAGAGCGAGGTTTTTATTTAATATTTTTCTAAACAGAACACCACCTGATGACGGTCTGCGACGAGTCGATATATGGCTAAGCCGTTTTGTACAAGGGATTTGTCATGGTGGTGTGTCTTTGTTTTGTCCACTGTTAGGTATAGGTATCTGTTCATTAGTACTCGAACATATTTACATAATAATTGGACGTCTTATATTTCTAAGCTATTGCGCGCCCAAGTGTCTGAGCATTAGCTTGGTGCACCACACATATGGGTATTTAGGTGAACGTCTCAACACCTTTTATGGTTCGTCAGAAAAAGTTTGAGGTAGAAATGCAGCACTCTCACTATTCGGGCCAAATTGTTGGCTGTAATATATTGGAATGTTCATTTTGTGCTCTTGGGTACGCATACAGTTTTGTGAGGTCGAATTTTCAAAATGGTTGTATGGGCATGGAAATGTTAGTTAGAACTACGCTTTGACAGTCAACATTCGATTGAGTGATATTTGTTTTCGGATTCATTAACCATCGATACTGGTTATTCGCATGTCCATCGTATACTGGACAGCAATGCAAGGCAGCAAGGAGGCAGCTGGTTGAGGATATTAGGAGCTGTCTGCAAAGGAATGCTGATTGAGGCCTTGGTCAGTTATGGGCGCCAGTTAACAAGTAAGTCGGTACATAAGCCCATTTGAAATGGAGCCGGAGGAAGATAATTTTTTGAAAGCCTTTGTAAATACAAGACTTGAATTTTGGTAGATAGAGCTTCAGTCCGGATGGGACCTCAACTTACAAGCCCCTGCAGTTATTTCGAGCTTAGGTTTCGCTTGGTGCAAGTACACATCCCTAAGGCGTGGTCTTTCTCTACTAAGTCGTAATCTTTCTCTACTACGTTGTTTATCTGAATTGTTTTAGAAGACTCTACGATGCGGAGCGCTGTTGTCCAAACGCTCTACATGACCTAGTCAACAAAGACAATGGAATCATATTTTTTTGACCACTCATATTTTTCTGGGCCGACGAAACTGAAATTTGAAACGTAGGCAAATCTTACGGACACTAGATGCAGGAATATATTTTGGGCTTTTAGAGCTTGCATTTTGCACCCTACAATGCATTTTCTCTAACTAGGACTGCTAAAATATTGGTTCTTATTCATCTTATTATAGGGTAGAGTAGTTAACAAATTTTGCTCCTGAGCTATGCTAGTCAATAATATTTAAGCCTGTCCATAGACTGATGACTTATTTCGAAAAATACTTCCGAAGGGCAGGTCACAAAAATGTATGGAGCAACTTCAATAGAACTAGTAGTAACGATTTTGTATAGGGTCTAACTACTTCTGGGCTTTTATTTTCCCCGAGGAATGTTTACTAAAAGTTTAAATAAATTTTCCCTAACACAAACAGCCATTTGGGTGCATATTTTGTTTTCTAGGCTTTCCCCCTAAAAAGATACGACAAGGACGTATCTAGTGTGACAAAGGATACCCGAATATAATTCAATGGACAGAAGTACCGTTGAAATGTTACATACCACACAAAGGTCGAAACAAATTGGAGTGCGAAAAACTTTTGTTTTTTAAAATTAAATTGAGATTCGAAATATTGGAGTACGGTTTTGGAAAAAAAAAATTGTTCACCTCTTTTTGTGGTTGGTAGTTCTGTAAATGGTTGAACGTCTGTAGTTTGCTGGGTTCTATTTTGAAAAAGAGGTCAAACAATTTACAAATATAGGAAATATGGCGTTTTTGGAAATCAGGAGAACTGCAATCGGATGTCGTTGAATTTATTTTTTTTTTTGTAAGGTGCGTTATAGACAGAGGTTATACAGAAAACAGTCAAACCTTATTCACTTAAGAACAACTTATAGAAAATATAATGGAAAATTAAGTTGACCTGGGACCATAAAACTATTTTCCATAAGTAATCGAAAAGTCTGGTGGGAGCAGTAGCGCAGTGCGAGGGATCCCAGGTACGATCTCCAGAAAAACACAAATTACTTCTTAAGGCTTTTTCTACTGTCATGATAGTCATGGTTTTCTAAGGTCATGGAAACGCTGATAAAACCGACAGCTTATGAAATATCTTGATTCACGGAAACTCCTCAATAACCGGCAGTACGATTTTCGTGGCAACAGGTCTACTGGTGATTTGATGACTTATCTCACCAAGAAGTGGCACCAATATCGCCATTACTTCTGTGAATCGAAGATTGTTGCTCTTGATATTTCGAAAGCATTTGACAGAGTTTGGCACCAAGCTCTTTTGTCGAAAATGCGTGCTTATGGAGTCGATGCGTCTCTTATTCAATGGATTAGAAACTACCTTTCTGGCCGTTCAATTCCAGTTGTTTTGGATGGTTTCAAGTCTGATACTCACCATATAAATGCTGGTGTTCCCCAAGGCTAAATTCAGTCTCCGACTCTCTTTCTCATTTTTATAAATCATATTTTACCTGCAACTTCTAATCCAATCGATTCCTTCGCTGATGACAGCACTCTTTTAGCTCATATTCTTTCCAAGACTCACGTCCCTTCTCTTCGGCCATAGAACTGGAACGGCAACGTATGTAAAGCTCATTAAATTCCGACGTTGACAGTATTTTAAAATGAGGTTCAGCCAATAGAGTGGAATTGAATGCTTCAAAAACCCAATTCTGTCTGCTGTCTCTAAAGCGAAATCAGAATTTGCAGCCATTATCCATGAATGGCACTTGCATCACCGAAACCGAAAGACTTTCCATTCTCGGTATGTGCGTTTATGACAACCTTCGTTGGTATGACCATGTACACGAAGTCGCCAAGAATGGAGCGAAATGGCTAGGTTTCCTCAAACGGTGCAAGAAATATTTTACCTCTTCTGATCTGGCTACAATATTATAAGGCGTTCATTGGCCCAAAACTTGATACAACTCTCACATCTGGTCTGGTGCACCGAAAACCGCATATTGCACTTACTGGATAGAATCCAAAATCGTGCGTTGAAACTAATCGGAGACACGAATATCGCGAAAATCGTAGAAACGTCTCTCGCGGTTTTATCGCTCTTTTAACAAACAGTGCTCAAATGAAATTGCCAGCTGCATTCCGCCACTTCAGCAATTCAACCGCAATACTCGCCTTGCTAGGAATGCCCATCAGTTTACCATTCAGCCTATCTTCGGGCGTACTATAGAGACTCTTTCATAAGCCGTACAACACGAATGTAGAATGCTGTGCAGATCTGTCTTTCCTCCTCAACATAATTTAGAGACATTTAAAACCAATGTGCATCGGAGCCTCCTATCTTCTCTATCCCAATTTCCTTAATGCCCGCGCTGTCTAAATCACATTGCACTAACCTCTTTACCGCGTGTTGATTATAACACCGCGCCAACTCTCGCGAACGTCTGACAAACATCCGAGAGTATGGCTGCCCTGAAAAAGCTTCTCAATTCAGCTGTTCAGACTCGGGATAAAATTGTAGGTCCCCTCCATTTGTCCCAAAAATAGAAACTCACACAAACGCGAAAAGCTAGGCCTAGCGTGTCTACCGCCTGTTGCGCCACCTATTTATTTATTTTTATTTTTATTTTTTTATCGAAAAAACTAAATACGTAATTAGCAACCAGACCTAGGTCTAGCTTCTCAGAGCCATTTTATTTTTTGAGACAAGTATAGCGTGAAGTTGGACGATCTCGGTGGCCAAATAATTGGCCCATTTCGCCATATATTCCTGTCGTCGAATCGAGTCCCAATTGATTATAAAACGAACCCGAGCTTAATTTTTGGAGAAAAATATCTCTCTACATATAATAAACTAGCTGAACCCCCACCAGCTTCGCCAGGCATTTTGTTGCGTCTTTTTTTTTTGTTTTATTTTATTTTTTTTCGGGCTACAATGTTGTAATTTTTTTATATTGGAGGTGCCACGCCCCTTTATCCAACTTTGATAAATCTCCACAGAAGCACTCTAGGGCCAATACGATTACCTGTAAGTTTGATTTCAATCGATTCTGTGGTTCTCGAAATATAAGATTTTGAATGTTTTTTTTTTATGGGCGGTGCCACGCCCCTTTGTCCGGTTTTGAATTTGTTTGGCCTATCTCTCAATCACCGTAATTTAAATTAAAAAAAAAAAAAAATCAACAAAATCGGTTGAAAATTACGGGCGACAAATGGGAAACAGTTTTTTCGACTTTGTTTTATATATATAGAGATGTGTTTGCCTGTTTGTATGTGAAATTTACGCCAAAACTACTCAACCAATCCGAATATTGGAGCAACATTTAGTTGTTATTCCATCGCAATCGACAAACTCATTCAGAAGAAATATTAATTTAACATTTTCTGGAACAAAATGTGAAAACATTTAAAGCAAATGTTTCCAATATCTGCTCTGCTGGCGTAGGTACCTCAGGGCTCAGTTTTATGGCCAACCTTATTTTTGATATAAGAAACAGAAATTCAAAAGCCGTCTGACAGCATTCGCAGATGATGAAATAAAGCATTTGCTTCAATTGGTAATTTTTTATTCTATTCAGTAGCAGTCTGACAGCATTCGCAGATGATGAAATAAAGCATTTGCTTCAATTGGTAATTTTTTATTCTATTCAGTAGCCAGTTAGCAATTAAATTCCTTAGGCAAAACATAAACTCCTTATTTGTAAAAAACAACGCTTAAGTTTTGTAGCATATCAGAGTTTACATCAGCCCACTGTGAGACCTGGAAACTTCTGTTTTCAACTTATTCTTATGAGAGAAGTATTCGTAACAAGAACACAAAATGGAGTGCTGGAAGTTACAGGATACAGTTTTATGAATCATTTAGGAGTAAGAATCGACAAAAATCACTGACTAACTGATTCGACATCTCGGTATCAATACCGGCCATTTTGAGTCCCTAAAATGCTCTTTGCTCATAATGCAAAGAATAACATGTCACCCAGTTAATTTATAATTTATTACTAAAAATGATTATTATTATCAATTATTTACTGCACAAAAACAACTTGCATATACATATGCGATTTGTTCTACATAATAAAACACCATCTGTCTGAGGGTAATAAAAATGAAATAAAATATGGCCAGGCCACGTGCCATTGCTATAATACGTGTGGGAACGAATGTCAGTTTTATGGACTGGCTTATAAAATGTCGTTCCTTATTAAATTAAAATTTTAATAGCTCTTTAAAGAAGAATGTAAAAATGTGCATACAAATCAATGGAAAACGACAAAAATCACGAACTGTTATGCATATTAAAGAGCAAGTAGTTTTATAGCCTCTTTTCCAGTTAAAATGTGCCTATACAGAAACTCACAATGCACATAATGACAGAATGTCATTGAACATTTTTGACATCTAGAATGAAGTTTCCATCAATGGGAATGATTTCTCTCTGATTAAGATCGTGTTCCCATTTAAATGCCAGTGACTACCATTTCTTAGAAATATTCTCGCACAACTCGCATTATCCACCCCACACATACACGCAATCTGTCATGATTTCATCAATTCCTCCGACACTTCATCAAAGCCAAACCCTTTTGCTGAATTCGCACACAACATGCCGACCATACTGAGTTAATATCTAGTTCAAAGAAACACCGCAGGCTAGACCATGTCCGCGACCATGCCGACGACGACGACGCAATTGCTCCAATAAATTGCGTCTGCTGGACGGCTAAAAAAGAATAAAAATAATTTTTCAAGGCTCATATCATCATCAACACATCACATCAAGAAAAAAAAAAAAGCTAAGTCTAACCAATTTCGAAACAAAAATCGCAATCTCTCCCACCACCACCACCATCGCCACTACCACCTCTCTTGAAACGAGGCGCGAAGAATTATTGGCGGCTTTGGTTGACAGCAGCTACCGCTGTCACTGCAAATTTTGCTGAGCTTTACAAAAAAAAAAAAAAAAAACTTTTGGTGACGCGGTAGGTAGCTCCTGGCTTAATGGTGTCGGCTTGAGTCTTTTTCTCTTTCTCTCTTAACTGATTGAAGTCGGCTAATTGCACTGCATGTAAATACGCGTTGGCGGTATAACAACCGCCGACAAACACATATCTCTTAGATACAATTTAAAGCATATCCATGTATCTCTGCAGTGGTTTTGAGTTTTTATGCTTTGTTTATTGAGTTCTGGTCGTGTCCTCCGCCACCGCCCTCGCTTGGGGCTTTTATTTATTATTGGTGGACATTTTATTGCTTCTCTGCAACATGCCACCACTATATGGCAATGCACGGTCCGTTTGATGATTGTCAACTACGTTCGGCCGGCGCGGCGGCCGGCGGCTGTGAGTGTTTGCTCACTTTGTGTGTACACAGTGGCTCCCACTAATTAGACAGGCGGGCATACTTATTCTTTTTTTTTTTTAAGTCTCGTTTGACTGTTTTTACGACTTTTCGACGTGACTTGTGAAGGACTGAGAATTGCTGGTAAAATTGGGGTTAGATCTTAGTTTGGGGAGAATGCAACTATTTTAGAAATATTTTCAATTGAAGACTTTCTTGCATGGAGGCATAAAGAATATTGTTTTTATGTCAAATCTGTAAGATCAAAAAATCACTAGTTTGGCAAGAATTTGGAGCGAAGATCGGTGCATGTTCGAATTGATCTGTTTTTTCTGGGGTTTCCTTGTACTACCAACTTATACTCGTCTTTATTGGGGTTGGGGCCCAAACAACGTTATCCGTGAACGAGCATTTGTTTCATTTGAAAGATCGCAGCGGGGTGACTTAAGTTCAACCATCTGAAAAACCCAAATTACGCCTTGAGGTTTTGAAGTTATACTTCGACGATAAAATTCTCGTTGAGGAAGTAGAATCCACATCGCTGGGGAAGTCATGTTGCGAATCTAGGTCTATCCTAGCATACGTTCAAACTTTGAACGACTTTAGTACATACTGAAGTATTAAAAGCTCATCAGGCCTCAAGTCTAACAAAAAGAGGATAAACTTTGTTTCGGGGTAAGAATTTTCCTGTTCACCATTGAAGTCCATCTACGAGTGCGGCCTCTGGCAATCTTCCCAAATTACTACTGTGGCTCCTCAACTTCAAGGACTTTTCAGCGCGAGATATCACACGAAGAAGAGTTCGCCAATTTTAGAAAACGGCAGCAAGAAAGTGTGAATCGTATAGAAATGAATTAAAATGTCAAATTAATGTAGTATCTTGTAGCGATCATGTTTCTTATTTCGCAGCATTGGTTATATTTTTGACAGTTCGGCGACTTCAACAAATGAACTGCATTTAAAAATCTTGTATACCTGCCGACTTTTTATGCCCGCGTGACATGAATGACATCACTCGAATGTCACAAGCAAATAACTGATTTGAACAACTATGTGATCGCTTCGGCAATGCTACTGGGACTAAATCGTTTAATTGTCCCAGTATGTCACATATTGACAATGTTCGATTTTCTACAATGTCATACCTCGATTGACACGTTTTTACCCTGTTATTGCTGTTTTTGCGCGAATGACCGCTCTGTAGATTTTTCAACAACACGTAGTAGAATAGTTGAAATCGAGTTTAAGTCTTTGAAAGCGACACTAAATCGCCTAAAAAAATCTCTTCGCTGTGATGAATCAATTCGCCGTAAACTGATAGCTAATAGCTGATTGACATCTCCTTTGGTATCAAATCAATGCTCCGCTCCTGTCACGATTCTTTTTCTAAACAATAGAAAAAAAGAAACGCTCTTTTCCGTATCAGACTCCTAACACATCCGCATCAAAACGTTTGTGGCTCCAACCAAACGGTGAACGACATTTTGCTGGGAATGTCTGTCAGATAAACTGACACCATGACATTTCACCACTGCCATTGGAAGTCATCGCGCGTCTGTAAACATCTGCGTGTCTGTTACAACCTTACAAGAGCACAGAACACTTTGCTCGCGCGAAGACACCATGTCATTTGGCGGCGCGGTTGTATTTTACGCTTGTCGTTGTCTCCTCTCTCGCTGGCTTGATCGAGATGGATGAATGGTTGGATGTTGGATCATTCATCTCATACAAACACACACACACACACCACACAGGGGCGCACTGACCTCTGCAAATAGTTCTAGCTGTCAAGCGAGCTGAGATAACACCGTGTCAAGTCAACTGTCAGAAGTTTTAATCGAAAGCGTTGGTCGCAATGAATTTCTCGAAACCTTGTACAACTTCCGTTAACCAAAGTAACACGAGTACCCGTACCTAGGTGCAGTTGCAATAAGGCGTAAAAAATACCGCTCGCGCAACTTTAATTGGGCTCCTTGAACGAGACCAACAACGAGTCAAAGCTTCCATGCGCCAAGACAAAAACAAAAATAAAAAATTTAAGCGCGCGCAACTGGTGGTGGTCTACTAAATGAGCGATGGATTTGTGGTGATGGAAATATGCATTGAAGCGAGACGCTTAAGCTTTTTTGTTCGCGTAGAAGTGGTTCAGGGTCGAGTGCTTTGAAACGTCACTCCACCACGTCGACATTTGCCCTCGGGGTGTACACGAGTGCAATACAAATTGACTTGGATTTTAATTGATGAATAATTTGCGCTTGCTGTTGCAGGGTGCCGCGCAACGGTGTTGTCGCGCCTCATTGTCTCTGATTTTTCCATTGCTTTGACGAACCAGTTTGGAGCGTGCTGTATTCCCTGGTGGGGGAGTAAAAGGACGTTATTACCGGATTGGAACACATCCAAATCAATCCATCTATCGTGACTGATCAAAAGTCGGAATTTCTTGAGTGAATTTTTCACGCTCACATTCCCTCTATTAATTGATCATTATGACAGTTCGCGCAGCAACAGAACACAGCCAAGATGCTCGCCTTGTCAATGCAGCAGAATGCGCAATTAGTTCGCAAACATTGGCCACCTTGCCTATATTACTGCTGCATCCAAAAATACACGCCAACACAAAACGTACTACACACAACACTCGTATACATGTCTCGAGCAATTAGAATTTTGCAAATTTTTTGACATGAAGCCATTCCTCCGCAGCCACATGGAGTCACTATATACTCATGCTGACGCTTCTGCTGTTGCCACGCTGTTGTTGTGTGTCGTCGTCTGCGTTAATAGATCATTGATCATCGTCATCATGCGATAATCAACAACAACAACAACAAAAACAACGACAGCCACAGCAATAGAAAACCCAAAGACGCACATAGCCATTTCCATAGCCAAGGAGCACATGTCCAGCATATACCCACCCGTATGCCCGCCACTCGAAGCTTGGCCAATAGAAAGATATGAACGCGTTTATAGATCTCTTCACAATAAATCATGTGCGCCGTGGTACTCGGGCCCGCTTCGAGAATGTCATTAACCTGGAATTTAATGTTTTCGCGCATTATTTTCGGCGGCAGGACGAGTACATGCGGTAGTGAGCTATAGACGCTAAAAGTGGCTGCAGTTACGGTGCGCGCGGCAGACGCATAGCGTAAACATGATTTGCGCGAATGTTTACATTTCTACGAATGTAAAATGCGGAAGTTTTTATTTTCAGAGTGAAAATGACTGATTGTTCTGGTCGATGAGTTCGTGTTAAAGATTTAAATTTAGACAAGAGTTGTGTGCTCGCTTTTTTAAGTTTTATAGCCGCAAGGGAATTTTGGAGAAAGGTATTTAGGGATTCAAAGAAATGCTTATTGTTATAGGTCTTGTGTTTGACTTGTGTGTGTTTTCAAGGAAATGTATCGTTTCGCAGTAAGGTGTATATAGGTCGTTCAAAATCAAATAAGGAAAAGTGAATTTCTAATGGAGTCTGGTGGCAAGTGAATTTTTGTATTGACAAAAGCTGTGAGATGTAAAATTGAGTGCCCTCTTAACAGCAGCAACTAGTCTGGGGTTTTTTGTACATGATACAGGTGGTTTTGTGCCTATTATAAACTCTATTCAGTGTCGGTTGATACCATTTAGCTCTGGCAAGAAATCCATCAGAGAGTTATCTAATATCTCGATGGGGGCGGTCCTGGGCTTCTACCAACATGTCCCTCCAGCCACATCGATTCTTCGCTAGTTGCCTGCAGTTGCACACGCCATGTTGTTTAAGGTCGCCTTTCAACAGCGATAGGACTAGGGGTGTACCTGCGATCAACCTCTGTGCATCAAATGTGCTACACTTCGCCAACAGTATAAAGATAAACTGCGATCTTATCACCATGCCACTCTGTGTATTGACCTGTCATGCTCTCTTCACTCCCTTCTGTCATTCAGCTCTGTCACAGCATGACAAAAGGAGCGTGCCATAGATTTTGGGATACAGTGGCACGGTTGATACCTTGTAATTGGGTGTCAACCACAAACCAAATAGAACTAGACCGCCGACTTCCGTGCACCTACCCGATTCTCCCCGGAATGAATTCCCCTGTCTGTGAATACGTGTGAAATGTCAAAATCAATGGCGGCAATGATTTTCCATGCTTTACCATGGCCCATGGGCCTAGGATGGTTCAAGTATGCGTGCGTTAATGGCGCTCCTTTGATTTTGTACAGCACCAATACATGAAAAATCCTGGGCCCGCAGGCAACTTGTAGGCAAAGTCCGTTATGTGGGAGGAGTCGACGGTCTGACGTGCTCACCAATGAAACGTGCATTTTTTTTTAACTTCAGACTTGCCCGAGCATTAAGACGCACGTCGACCTAAAAGATCTATTGTGCTTGCCGTCAGATATCTCTTTCGGTTAGTAGCGCTTCTACTTTCCTAATGTAGCTGATAATACATTCAGCAGAGGATTTCCTTAGTTTTTCGGTACTTATTACTTCCCTGAAGAATGAATTCCTTCTTATACCGTAAAGGGCCGGGTATTCACATATGATGTGTTCGGCTGTTTCATCTTCTTCTAGACATAGTCTGCACTCCGGTGAGTCGACTAAATGCATTTTATTTAGGTGATATCGCAGACCGTGGTGACCCGTTAGGTAGCCTACTAAGTTTTTGATATCATGCCTGCGAAGACTTAGTATTTTATTGCCATCTGCTTTGAAGGGCTGGATAGCTCTTTTGGCCTGTCTTAGGCCTGGGATGTTCTCCCAATATAAAATACATTTGTTTTGTTCCCAGCTTTTAATAGCCAGATTTATAGCTGATTTGGAGATTGCACAGAAGGGTTTAGGGGGTTTCCGAGTCTTTTCTGGCTAGTTCATCAGCATTTTCGTTACCTTCAATCCCCTTATGTCCGGGGACCCACTATAATCTGGTTTTGTCCATTGAACTAAGTGTTTGGAGGGAATTGAAGCGGTGTAGAACTGATTTGGAGTCAATAATATGTGAGCTAAGGGCTTTTATAGCTGCTTGTCTATCCGTGAACATATGGATGTTAGCGCCTTTAATACCTGATTTTTATATAAGGTTTGCGCATTCTTTAATGGCATGGAACTCTGCTTGAATTACACTAGGGTTTTTTCCCATAGGTATTGATACGTTCCGATTTGATCTATGGATACCAGCTCCTACCACCACCTTAGAACCATCCGTATACCACTTTAGGCCGTTTTGGCAGTTTGGTGGGTTATTGCAAATCCATGGTTCTCTGGTTGTGATCTCCTTGGAGAATCTTTTGTTGAAGCATAGTGTCTTTGGTAAGCGGTCAGATCATGTCAAGTTTTGGAAGTTCGGAAAGTAGTTCAATTAGTTTTGGCTATTCACTAATATTTGACTCTTCAGCATGTTAAAAATTGACATATTTCGTGACATCGTAGCATAAGTGTTTTTATAACACGCACCTAGATGCAATCGCGCACCTGTCAAACGCAAAATATAAAACCTTGCTGTTATAAATAGCGGTGTCTGACGATATAAGTTAATGAACTTTCTGCTGGAATTCTTTTGCTTGCCAATTTAAGGGAATGTCCGCCGAAATGTGTGTCTGATTAGCGCAACATTTCTGTATAGGACCCTATTAGCAGTGTGAGCCTGAAAGGCTGAATTGAGAAGCTTTTTTCAGTACAGTATAGTCCTTCAGATGCTTTTCAGACGTTAGTAATATGTGGCGCAGTGGAAAAAGTTTTAATATGTAATTTACGTTTTCCGGGAATCGAACCCGCCACTGAACTAATTGAACTAAAATAATGCACGCATCTGAGTTCAGTTCAAAATAAAGTGTGTTTAAGAATTTAAGTTTTGTGTTATGACAGAACTTCAGACAATTAAAATGTCAAAAATTCAGAAAATTCGCTCTGTAAGTTAGGTCAACAAATTGAGCAACTAAACTATTCCCCGTTTCACTTAAACTCTTGTAGTATTGAACCTTTAAGAGCGGTACTTCTGAAGCTTGGAGTAGTCACCTTAATGAATAAATACAAAATCAAAAAATTTTTTTTTCACCCTTGTCACTATTCACCGACGTACTAGCTAAAGCAATTCAAGTTAAGTAGTTATTCTCACTTTTTCATAGGGTTAGTTCTGTTTTCTGATGACTTCTCGAAGATCATGTTCAATTCTTAATGAACACAAAACGATCGTTCTAGTTCAAAAGGCGAATAGTACAAAATTGATTCCTCTGCCGGTGCCGGTGGATCATTGGGCCACGATAAAGATCTTTCTTTCTTAAGTTCTATGTACTGAACTAAATGAAAGAACTAATATGTAGTTCATTAGGCTCAATTAAAAATTTTTTTAAATAATCTGAAACGCACAAACAAAACTGCACGGGATCGTATGGCTAGTGCTATATTAGGACACCTGATGAATGCTCTTTTAATTTCTCTCTCACAGAGCCTTGAACTACAATGAACTAAATGAACTTAATCAGTGAACTACTTCATTATAATTAAGATCCTTTGATCTTTGTAAAATATATTGATACGCACAAAACTACAAAGTACTATTTCTGCCTTTTACCTCTGCTCTCAGAAGATTTGTAAATCTATATATATTTAAATGGTGCAAAAAATGTATAGTAATTCATCATTTGAGAACGGCTAGACCGATTTGGCTCAAATTTTTTTCAGTTGTTCGTAATTGCCAGGAGAAGGTTTTGGAAATTGGAAAAATCGATAATTGATTTGTTGTATGGAATTTCGTGTGCAATTGTTCCGGAATGGCTTTTCGAATGGAAAAATAGAAAATTCCGGAAAAACGCTAAAAATTAATTTGTTTTTTTCGACGAAATTTTGCATTTTATCGCATGGTTTGAAAAATTCGTAAAATTCGTTGTGAAGCTTGGAAAATTTCCGATAATTGTGAAAATCATTGTGATAAAAAACTTTTTGCGGGCATTTTGGAGTTAACGACATAAATAATGATGGCCATGTGTCCTTTTCGCATTGTCATTTTCTATAAAGCAATAATGTGCTATTTTTCTTAACCGATTGGGTTACGGGCAATCAAAATCGCTTGATGTGGCAGGAACTCCCCCGCATAATTTAAGGTTAAGGTGGGATCGATCTTAATCATGTTGATGCGGAATTTAAATCATCCAAAATTTTGTAGCGGTACGCGGTTGTCCGTCAAGAAATTGATGAACAATGTGATTCAAGCAACGATCATCAAGAGCAAATTCAAAGGGGAGGAAGTCCCTATCCCACGAATTCCGATAATTCCAACTGATCTTCCATTCCAATTCAAGTGAATTCAGTTCCCCAATAAATCGCAAGGCCAATCGTTGGAAGTCTGTGGCATTAATCTCGAATTTCCCCGTTTTTCTCCCGATCAGCTGTGCGTTGCCTGTTCGCGTGTTGGTAAGCCATCTTCGTTGTTTGTTTTTGCGCCGGAAAACAAATCGAAAACATAGTTTATCACATTGCTGTCTACTGATTTCGAGTCCATTCAAATAAATCACATTGAAATTTGAACTATCTGTGTTTTATTATCACTCTGGAGTTTATCTGAAGGCGTTAAATTGGGTAGAGACGAAGTTCGCCGGGTCCTCTAGTGTCAGATAAAATTGGGCTTTATTCGGCGCAAACTCACCGTAGTATTTTAATTACCTGTATGGAAGGCCAAGACGTACCTAATAATTTAAATCCGATAACAAAACTGCTCCTAAGGAAGTTCTCTCCATCATCAATCCTTTGAAATATTCCACTTCTTAGCTGCTAACAAAACCGTTAAGCCGTCTAATGTCTAAATTACTCACCCGTATAAATTTCTTCTTATACAACTAAATTCTACCTCTATTAGGCTTAATGCTAATGTTTTGCTTTTTTTTTTCTCTTCCAGGTACGTTTCATCAATCTTATTGAAAAGAAGACAAATTTAATTGCCTCTACTCGTGTAAGTACATACCGCGAGATATCGCTCCTTTCAACGATAATCTCCTTCACCATATATGTGTGCGCAAACTATCGTAGATGTCAAAATGGATTTCCTTTTGATTACCACTGGATTTATTTAATTACTTCTTTTCATATTTAATTTGCCTTCTCTGTGCGAGCACTGCTGTTAGGTATGTGCGACCTTTTAAAGATCCATATCAAGCTCTTCCTTTTTTTTTTTGTGCTCTCTAATTAAACTAAATGTTACCACGATATACAGTCAGCCATTAGTTGATGCCCCAGTGGTGCAGACACAACACTGCATTCATATAAAATGGTCATTTGGTTTTCATTATTTCTCCATCATCATCATGGTTATACATCTGCAAAGAGATGTATATGCGATGATTAAATTGCGCAAAGGCGATGTAAGCGAAGCCTCCTTACACCCTGGACCTAGGATACAGAGATGCAAACGAACAGATGAAATATTTAATTTTATGAATATTTCTCAAGTATTTCCTTTCGTTACCATCGTCGTCGTCGTTGTCGTTGTCGTCACACTGCCCACTTCCACAGAGAGTAACCTACTACTGACACCATCTAGTAGTAGTAAAAATTTCAATTATAAAGAATTTTATATCCGAATCGTAAATAATTTAATTAGCCTCTGGCGGACGAGAACATGAGCTGAGCACACAGATGGGCGTGTGCACGTGTATTTGATTGAGAACCGATAAATTGTGGAACGAGGACAAAGGAGAAATTAAATGTAAAAAGGATTTGAAATGCTCGTAAAGTTAAATATTTCAATTATCCTCTGTTGATGCAGTTAAATGGAATTTATACAAAAAAAAAAAAGAGGCAAAATGTTGGACTGCACAACGGTTCTGCTTGGTTTAAGAGTGATGAGCACACTTTACCGTCCACTTAATAAATAATTCAGTCGTTGCAGTAATTTCAGGAAATACAAGCCGCAGCCGCTATAAATCGGCTTTGGTTTATCACTTGTATATGGATAAGGATTTGCATTTAAAGATATTGCGTTGTATTCAAGGGATTAATGCGGCTTTGAGGACTTTAATTCGGTTTTCATATCATGAACAATCTGTCGTGGTCGTCTTTAATGTCGCAGAGTGTTATCCTTACAACACATGCTGATGTGGTTCAAACACCTGCTAAACGTGTGACAGGGCGAGTCATATGAAATAATATCCGGTTAATTGATCCGATTGGGTCAATGGTCGGAACATGAATCTGGTCGACTGTCTGAGAATTGTTTTACCTGTCAAAACTCAACTGACTACTTTATTCAAATATTTTTCTTATACTGGTAGCAGCCAGTTCACTTTTGTCAAGTGCGTTCACATATTTTGTAATTTTCAGAGTTGCCACAGGTGGTTTATACATCAAACAGTCATCAAACAGAATTGAATCACTGTAGCGCGGTTAAATTTTTCTGTTAATCCCCTTTAATTTTACTCTGTAAATATCTCATTATTCGAATTGTTTGTGGTGGAACGTGCGATGACAATTGATTGGTGAAATTTAATTTTTAATTGAAAATAATTGCCCAACAAATAGGACTCCTACTAGCTACTTTATAGCTCCAGGGATGTTAGTCATCATCATATTAATGAACTGTTTCTGTGGTGCAAACTACGGGGCTCAAAACTGAATTTTATGACATACTAGCAATGCCCGCGGCTCCGCCCGCCGGTGTCTTTTCTTTTAAATTAAATTCAAATTCATTTGAGTTATGATATAAATGCAAGATTTTTTATATTTTTCTTTTAAGCTTACAAAATATTTTATCGCAAATTATAGTTTTTTACACAAATTACACCTACAGCTCACACGCGAACATGCAATATATAGCTGTTCATGTGAAAAACGTCGGAGGTCAACTCCGGCAATGGCCGAGTAGTTCCGAAGATAGCCCCTATCTATGCCCACGTTTCCCCTTCCCCCATCAGCACCCTAACTAACCTATACTGATCCAGCGGATGTAGCCAGTACAATGTTGAAAGATTTTTTTAAATCAACCAAATAGTTCCAGTTCCTACCACCCCCTTTACCCCTCCCCCGTCGTCAACTTAGTCTTTACGTAACCTGTACTGATCCGAAAATCCTAAGTCAATGGAAATGGACATAAGATTTCACATAAATAAAAACTCGTCACAGGTAGGTATGATCTAATTATTTATACTACGCGATCATATCACTACACTTTCCATAGCTGCAGATCTCAAATACATATATGTAGATATGTATCTATCACTTACGCACCACAAACCTCTTATATACATACATATATACATATTTAGTTTGTTTTATGCATATCCATTGCCTACATCAAATTCAACTACGCCATACATGAGTATGTACGTACAATGTGCATTCTGAATGCCAGTCGAGCGAGTAATCATATTCTATTTTGGGAACGCAATATAAAACTACCCCTAAGCACAACTGCAATCGAGAAATAATTTTTTTCCCACTTGACCAAATGAGATCTATTTTCAATTTATTATATCTCACCCTCTGGATGGACCAGAAAGATGAATTTTAGATCAAAATACCCGGTGAAGTATTGGCTAACAAATAAAAGCATTCCTTGAAATGACATACGTAGATTTATGAGTAAAATGGCAAGTTGAGCGTGGTAAGGTCGAAATAGAAAAGTGGGGTGCAAACGTTTTTCAACCCTTATAGGTCGAATTTTGAAAAACGATGAATGAGGTATGTAATTATTTTGATTTATCTATTGACACACAAACTTTCAAGTTCATACGGCCAACGGTTCGTGAGACCCCCCTTATTACCCGCGACCCCTTTACTCCTGAGCAGTTCCCACCCACCCTACGGACTAAGTTGGCCACACATCTATAAATCAGAAAAAGAATCATGAAAATCGGACGAATGGTTCTCGAGTTATGGAGAAACGAACAGACGGACGTTGCATTTTATAAGTAGTATGGATGGACCAAATGAAAGGTAAATTTCCGTAAATGAGTTTACGTGTGTCTTTTTTTTTGTCACAAACAATAACGATTTACAAAACACGGAATGTATATATGTTCTAAACACATATATACATTCTGTGTTTTTTAAAATGTTGCTTATTTACAGGCTCATTTGGAAAACAATTTTTATTTTTGTAGTAGTATTGGATACATAATAATGTGCGCTTTAAGGAAAGCCTATCTATTTAACGAAGGCGTTTCTCATTTCAGTGAGGGTGGTTTGTAATTCAATAAGATTGAAATTAAATTAAACAACAATTAATTATGTAGCCTATTAATATGCTATGCTTTTTTTAATTTTTTGTTATTCTACTAGCGAACCTGGCAAACGTTGTTTTGCCTGCTCGTACATTTTCATTGTCCGTCAATTGTTCTGAGGACGTTTTATTTAACCGATGTGTCCGAACTGATTCTGTACTCCGTGTGCTTCGACGGATATGTCCTCAGACGTGTGTCCACGAATTGTATTGTCTAGACATATTTTTTCCCATGGCTGTCGAAGAATAGCGTTTGAAATGTATTTTTTTGTTACGCCCTTTTGTACAATCCCGCTAGGTTTTGTAAAATGCTTCAATACGGCAATGTTCAGATATCTTTTCTTTGTCTTTAGATGGCGCTCACAGTCTGGGGTGGACCACGGCCTCAACCAACAAGCCCCTCTAGCCAGCTTGGTCCCTAGCTAGCTGCCCCCAGTTACGCACACCAAGTCGGTTGAGGTCGCTCTCCAATAATTGTGCGCTCCACCTGAGGAGGGGTCTTCCTCTGCTTCGTTGTCCCTCAGGGGTGGACTCTAAAGACTGGTCGGGCTGTTGCGTTGTTGTTCATACTCTCCACGTGACCCAGCCATCTAAGTCACTGTATTTTGAGCTTTTTGACTTGGTCAACGTCGCTATATAGCCCGTAAAGTTCGTCGTTGAATCTCCTCCTCCACACTCCGTCGATATAAACTGGACCGCAAATCCCTCGAAGAATCTTTCTCTCAAAGCGTGCTTAGAGGTTTTCATCAGCTTTCGATAAGGTCCATACTTCTGCACCATACAACAGGACTGGGATGATTAAGGTCTTGTAAAATATCTCCTTGGTTCTGCGAGAGAGGGCTTTACTTCTTAGATGCCTTCTTAGCCCGAGGAAACAGCGATTGGCAAGAGTGATTCTTCGTTTGATTTCTACGCCGATGTGGTTGTGCGATGTAGACGAAGCCTTTAACTATTTTGAAGTGACAGTGAGTCCTTTCTAGATGACAGCATATACTTCGTTTTGTCCTCATTATGTTCATTGTTCAGATATAGTGATTTAAATATGTAACTTTGTTGTAAGGGTGGTGCCATGGGCCATGGCAACAACTCTTGATTTTCTCCCCAGCCGGAGAGCTGCTGGCTGGAAGCTGGCTAAATTCAATTCATAATGAACAAACAGGTGGCGCTGAAAGGAACAAGTGGCCTAGAATTTTCGTACAATTTGCTTAAATCATAATTGCGTTCTTATCTCATGCGCACAACATTCCAGAGAAAAATGTCAGAATTTATCTAATATTTCTACCAAATGCATAATTTTATACGAAATGCTGGTATGCTTTTAGGCTTATTGCCTAAATTCATTCGGCTGGCTTCATCTTGCTGGCAATTGTGCTGGCAACTGTCCAAATGAGCGGCTGGCTGGCGAGGTTTCAAAAAAACATGTCTAATGTCTACAATTTTACCATCTCTGCAGTCTTGCTGCTGCCACAGATGGCGTCCCTTTTCTGGGATTAAAGACTTCCTTTAGGGCTTGGTGATCCGTAAGAATATGAAACTTATGACCATAGATATACTTATGGAACTTTTTTAGGGCAAAAACAATGGCTAAGGCCTCTCGGTGAAGCTGGGAATAGTTTTTCTCAGAATCTGAGAGTGAGCTTGATGCATAAAAAACCGGCTTAAGTGTATCTCCTACCTGGTGGGACAACACCGCTCCTACTCCATATGGGCTTGCGTCGGTTGACACGAAAATAGTTTTAGCCGGATCGTATAACTCCAGTACTTGATGACTGACCATAAGTTTTTTACTTCTTTCAAAAACCTCTTGGCACTTAGCTGACCAAATATACCTCGTTCCTTTCTGCAACAATCTGTACAACACCTGCAATTCTGATGATAAATCCGGCACAAACTTTCGATAATAATTAATGAGACCGAGGTAGGACTGAAGCTGTTGCAGATCTTGAGGTGGAGGAGCTTCCTGAATAGCCTTTAGTTTTTCAGGGTTTGGCTTGATCTGATTGTGGGAAATGACGTGTCCCAAATATTGAACCTGCTTTTGAAAAAACGAACATTTGTCCATATTGATACCGACATTGTGTTTTTTCAGTCTGTCCATTACCATAAACAGTTTTTCCCGGCATTCTAGATCCGAGCCTGCTCCTATTATAATATCGTCGATAAAAATGAAAACATGAGATAAATTTGCTAAAATTTGTTCCATAATAGACTGAAAAATACAAGGTGCGTCCGCAAGACCATATGGTAAACGCAAATAACCAAATAGTCCTTTAAATGTATTTATTACCAAATATACACGGGATTCTGGACTCACAGTTAATTGTTGATAAGCACCTTTTAAGTCCAATACACAAAAAACTGAACAATTTGCTAGACTAGCAAAGATGTCTTCCGGATTTGGTAAAGGGTGATGTTGAGTTTCAATAAGTCGGTTGAGAGTGACTTTGAAATCGACACACATACGTATATCGCCATTTGGTTTGGGAACTATTACCACCGGGCTGGCCCAGCGACTGTGCTTAACCGGCACTAAAATATTTTCTTTACATAAGCGATCAATTTCTGCTTCTACTTTTTCCCTTAATTTAAATGGAACCCCATAAGCTACATGGAAGATTGGCTTTGCGTCCTTTTTTAAAACTATGTCTGCCTCGAACCCAACAATCGAATGGTTATTCTCTGGATGTACTACTGAAGGATATCTACTCACTATTTCTTTAGAAAAATCACTTACTTTCGCAATGATATTTGACTGCAAAAATTGTTTTCGAAAATTCGGGAAAAATACGTCCAACCATGTCCTTCCCATCAACATTTTCTTTGGCTGATCGCCCTGCAAAACAACTACGTCTAAACATTGGGTCTGGTCTCCAAGTCGCACTTCAATCTCCTTCAAAGTTCCTACTTCAGCAATTGATTTACCTAAAACTGAGGTCAAAACATGATTAGATTTAATAAGACACAAATGAGACAATTTAGAACGATACTCTCTTTCGCTCATCACTGACACAGCTGCTCCGGTATCAATTTCTACGGCAAAAGTGTGTCCCGAAATGTCAACTGCTAATTCACAGGCCTGACTGAAGCATCCAATAGCGTTGATGCTGCCAATCTGTTGACTTCTCTGCGAACAAACTTTGCTCGTGTGACCGTCTTTCCCGCATTGAAAACATGTCCAAAATTTTGCTGGACATGTGTCTTCACAATGATTTCTTCCGCACCTTCTGCAACTCCCTTTACCACTCCACGCTGTATTACTCCGGCTTCCGCTGCGCTGACGATTATTCCGATGACTTTTACTGCGACCCCGTGCATTCCTTTGACTTGGATGGCTTGAATCTCGATCTCGTTTACTCCACGTTGGTTGACTTTCTTGGTTATATTTTTTATTAATATATCCAACGACTGACATAGCGGATGTTTTCATGCTTCATGCTTAATCAAACTTTCACAGAAACACCTTTGGGCCAATAACAAATATTTTCTTAAAATTTGAGTTCAATCATATCACGCCCTTTTGTCCAATTTTTACCAAATGTAAATCTAAACCATCCTTGGACCCACTTAAACACACATACACAATTTCATCAAAATCAGTCCAGCCGTTTAGGAGGAGTTGGATTACAACACACGTACAGAAAAATCTATATATATAAAAATAAGTTGTATTGTGTTTGTCGCCAATGTTCTCTGTAATGCGTGAACCGATTTTGATTCTGGAAATTTCCCATGAAAGGTGACGTTAATACCATGGTTTGTAAATATATACGGTCTTTCTAGGTGTATTGGTCCATACAAAAAATGCATTCAAACAATTATTTTTCGAAAACCAATCAATCGATTGAATTCAAATTTACACACAATCCTAGGTATTCGCACAGAAGTATACCTGCGAAGATTGGTCAAAATTGAACAAAGGGGCGTGGCACCACCCATACAAAAAGTGCATTTAAAATCGTACATCTCCAAAACTACCCAATCGATTGAACTTAAACTTATAGATAATCTTAATTATTGGCCCTGGAGTGCTCCTCTGAAGATTGGTCTCAATTGAACAAAGGGGCGTGGCACTGCCTATACAAAAAAAAAAAAAGTTCAAAATCGTATATTTCGAAAACCACCGAAAGGATTGAGCTCAAATTGACAGATAATCTTAGGTAGTATATAAAGGGTGTGGCGCTATTTTTCGACAGTCATGGGAGCCAAAGGTTGTAAAATTGGTAACATTGATAGCTATTCATTGTCCTGATAGACAAGAATACTTTCTACGCAATACGATTCCTGGAAAAACCAAAAATATGTACCACGGAGCATTACAATAAAAACTGTTTATCACTGATTTAATAATGAATTTGAAACTGATTTTTTTATTTTTCTATTTTACACTATGAAGTGTGCAGGGGTTCGCTAGTTATATATATAAGGCTGTGTAGCTGTAGAGAATAAATAAACCAAAAATTCTGTGTTTTGCTTCTTTGAATTCTTTATGACAAAAAAAAATCATCTGCAAAACATCACCTTTCATTTTGGCTATATGTATTTAAAAAAAAAAAAACGGTTTTGAAATAGCGCCAAAAACAGTGAGACAAAAATGCGTATATCAGCCTATTAATAAAAAGCTGATACAACTCCTACCCACTCTTAAAGCTGTGATTTTGTGTATTACGATCCCCGTAAAAACACAAGTTGCATCTTAAGGTTTTTCCACTGCACCCACCTGTCGGGAACGTCAGACAAACATCGGAGAGTAGAACAGAAGCGAATGGTGAGAAGCTTGTCCAACCAAAACTTCCCTTTTTTTTCAGTTTTAAATTTAAACGACTCAAAAAGAAAAGCATAGGGAACTATGTACGTACCTATAATATTCTTTTTTTTTTTTTAAATCAATCTACCTACTCCTTAGTGGTAACCAAACAACAGCATCAACAAAAAAAATCCCATCCTCAAGCTACATCAAGCTTTCATTCTGCAAACACAATCAATTTGAACGTGACGGAACAAACAAACCAACCGACGACGACCGTCAAAACAATTTTCAAGGTCTTGTATACACAGAGAGTGGCATCGACAAAAAAAAAATATGAAAGAGTCCCTCATCCTAAAACCCCTAAGCCGCTCTAGATTGTGTGCGAATGGAATTTTGTTTATCACAATCTCCGATTTCAAATTTTCGAAACAGACTTGAGAGTTGAGAAAGAAGATGAGAAGAGCAAAAAAAAAAGAAAAGAAAATTACAAAATCCATTCATACAACAGACCAAAACATCCTCCTTGTGGTTGTTTTTGTTGAGACGGGTTTTGGTAAATGTTGGCACTTTTTTGTGAAACTTTTTTTTTGTTGTTCTGTTGTTTGTTGCTCCTTTTCTAGGAAACAAAACACAGTTGGTGTGTGCTTGGTGGGATTTTCTATACGGAATACTTTTTTTTTGGTCTAATTCATCCGAATGTATGCTTTTTCCAAGAATCGTCTGAGACGAAAACAACCATTTGTTATCTGGGATTCCGCCACATAGCCGGTGGATATCTAGAAATACCTATAGTGGATATACCATTCTTGGACGAACTTTTTTTTTTTTTGTTAATGGGACCATGCGTATGCGAACAAAGGATTGTGCGTTCGCATATAGGCGCGGTTAAATTAAATTTAAAGCCGAATAACTTCGCAAGATACCGATATGTGTATGCCCTTATAACAAGTTACTAGAATCAGTTTGGAGGGTTAATGGGAAATTCCACGACGTGGTAGGTATCAGAAAAGTTACAAGCCAGCCAGATGGGTCGAGACAAAAACACATAAAAGTATTGATTAATCGGATTTAACCAGAATATGGGATATGAGATACATTTTCGGATGTGGTGGACTGTGTAAACAATTAGTGCGTAAGATCGAAAGATTGTTATTAATTTTTATTGCCATTGCGCGGATGATTTTTATACGTTTCCTAGTAAAACCTTTGTCTGATGGGGGCCATCGGTTTTTTTTTAATTATTGCTGTCTAGTTTTTCGACCAGGGATTATGGATCCGCTATTTCCGCTCAATTTATGCGTTTTCGTGTTTTTAGTTTTGGCTCTATCGTGAGTGATTTACTCCCTGATGATGTTCCTAGAAGAAGACTATTTTGATTTTTGGCGGCCGCATGTGTTGTGAAAATTTTAAACCGAATCTGGAGTATTCTTGGTAAAGGGCGTTCTTTGTTCAACTTAAATCTTTAAGTATGGCCATTAATCTCGTCTGTGAGGGGAAGTCATTAAAATTGACTCTGCCAGATAGACTAGAAAAATTACAAAGAATATGTGACGAATTGGTACTTCTATGAACTGAGGATAGGATATTTTGAATTTAGTTCATGTGAGGTCTGTGGTGTCTGTTCACATATTTTGTCACCACCAGTAAAGTCGATATTTTAAAAATACGTCAAGAGACGACGGCCAAAAATGGCTTAAGATGTATCTACCCTAAGATAAATCTCAAGCCATTTTTTTTGAAAAACAATTTTTTGTATGCACATATTTGACTTCAATATCTGTGATCAGAATTGTTAGTAAACTAATAGGAAACGACCAGTTAAGCAAAGAACAATATATTTCTAAACAAACAGTTTTTTTTGCAATTATAACTATTTCACCATCAGGCTCCTTGGAAATTTGCTGGGACATTTGAATTTTCGACAGTCAATTATCTCTGTGAAGACATTTCTTGGATTTTTCCTGCCAGGAAGTGAACAACGTACCTCACGATAATTTTTTCAAAGGTGCACCAATTTTTCCCACTACTTATTCAGAAAGTTCAAATAGTCAGCGCCGCAATGAATTTCTGTTGCTTAAAAGTTTTTAATTGGTACGGGGCAGTGTGCTGGACTACTTAGCGAGAGCTTCCGGGGGGTTGGCCCCGGAAAAACACAATTTACTCTCGCGAACGTCTGCTAATATTGGAAAGAATGAAGTCCTTAGAAAGCTTCTTAATTCATCCGTTTGGATATGATATAAAATAGCAGGTCCTTTTCATTCGTATCAATAATTAAAAAAAGTGGGAAGGTGGGCCTAGGGTTCCTTACAACAATTGTTTTTTTTTTTTTTCTTTTTTTGCAATCTTCTTGTTGGCGCCCTTTTAAAGAGGGTTATAAGAAAGAAAGGTCACATAGACTACATATGGACCCATCGCGATACCTAGGTGTCAGTTTAAGTTTATTATTAATAGGTTTTTTTCCAGTCTTTAAATTTTTAAACTGACCACGTTTTCAGCGCACTTGACACACCGCGAGGATATAATTTTTCCAAACTTTGGAACTGCATTGCTGGAGACATATTTCCATTGGACTAGAATATAAAACAATTTAATTCCATTGACTTAAATGCCAGGTGTATTATTCATATATTGATAAAGGATTATTTTATGGACGCACTCTCCAGAAAAGGCTATTAGCCATCTGTATGGTTTCAATTTATTATTTTGCTACCTTGATGGATTATCAATTGTCCGTAGGAGCTTCGCATCATCAATAGTTCACTCAAGTGCATCTTATAAAACTGATGCAAATAATTGTTAAACTGATTTTACATCAGGTGTTATCTTTATTGATTACTAGCAGGACCCGTGCTCGCCTTGCCCGCTCGCACAAAATTAAATTTGGTTCATTTGAAATTACACCTTGAGTGTTTCATTGAAATCTGTCCAGTAGTTTTCGCGCTTTTAGGAGGAAAAGAAAAATTCTTTCCTCTCCTAGATCGTGCTACTTATTTGTAATTCTGCATTTTCTTTCCTTTGTTTCCTCTTTTCCCATGGAATCCAAGCAACTACCTACCCCAAACCTACACTGTTACCATTACCATACTACATATTATCAGAATGAAATTCTGAAATAAAACCTGTTTTGTATATTAACGTCTCTTCTCTTATGAAAATGAAGATGATTAATATACCCTATGCCATACTCCAACACGCACCCCATCACCACCATAGCACTCACTACGAAAACAAATCAACCCTCGAATGCGAGATATACGTATGCTAGTCTCGTTTTGTTTTGTTTGTCCTGTCGCACGATCGCAAAAGTATAAACATCCATTTGTAGCAAGGTATATGTGTATGTATATATTTTCACTTAAAAAAAAAAAAATACATTTTGGCTAAAAAGTGTTCCTAAGGACGTGGCTATAAACGACATAGCCTATAGCCGTCTCACAGTCCTAAGGAACATTTAAAAAAAGGTTTCATCGAAATCTGTCCAGTAGTTTTCGAGTTTTTAACGGTCAAAGAAGTTTTATTATATTATATGCAGTGCTCTTACTGCAATATTGTTTTTAGTGTAGCTATAGCAAGTCATGCAACTCGACTTTGCAATTTCTTAAATTTAGCGACAGTTTTCCTATATCCAATTTTTGGTTGAAGATATTAAACACCCGCTCTTCTGAGACCTTATTGTCTATACCAAAAAAATGCAATGGATTTAGGAAACCACTACCGTTCTCGGTGTAGTTTTTGGGTGTCTAGAAAGTTTATATGGAGTTCAATCTGTAGTTCTTAATAAAAAAGAATGGCTTAAAAACAACTCCTTCCATTCGACTTTTAGGAGCTCAAGTCTTTAGACCGTCAGATATTGTCGTCCTTTGCTGATGATTCCACTGACCAGGGCGAAAAAGGCCAGCTAAAATAATTATTACTTTTAGTTTAGTTCATTTAGTTCAAATAGTTCACACCATTGAAAGCCGTATTTTTACTATAAATCATTTTGTCTGTGCTGACAAAGGAACTGTAGTCCACGTGCATCTCAAACCAGTAAGAATATACCGTCGACTCCTCCCACATAACGGACTTTGCCTATACAAGCTGCCGGCGATCCCAGGATTTTTCATGTATTGGTGCTGTACGAAATCAAAGGAGCGCCATTAACGCACGCATACTTGAAAAATCCTATGCCCATGGTATAGCATGGAAAATCATTGCCGCCATTAATTTTGACATTTACACGTATTCACAGACAGGGTAATTTTTTCCGGGGAGAATCGGGTAGGTGCACGGGAAGTCGGCGGTCTAGTTCTTACTGGTTTGTGACGTGCATATTGGGCCGTGCACTTTTAATTCGTATAGTTCACTCCTACTGCAGCTCTCTGGGGAGTGAACTACACTGAACTAAATGAACTACCTCCTGAACCTTTTAGTTCAATAAGTTCATTTGTACTAAATTGTGCCCTCTCTTCAATGGACTACAATGTATTAGCCTAATAAAGGTTTTATAAGCCTGAATTCATCTTAAAAACTAGAAATATAAGTGCTACGGTTTCAAGGTTCGTGAAGCTTTCCTTACACCCAAAATATTCTATGCCAAGGTCCAACAGGAAGAAAGAACATTATGCTACTCGAACTTGCTACAAGATCCATCTACTCAACTAAGACCTTCAAATGCATAATTTCCCCAAGGGGCGCGTCGGTCGCGTCGGCCAGCGATATTCAATTAGTAATCATTCCTTATACTCAAACTCGTATAAATTACTTGACTTTTAATTGACTACCGATATTAGTTTGGCATTCGGTTTATCTATATCTATACGTTGCAATTCAATCCATAATTGTTAATTAAAGCCAAGCTAACAGTGGCGTGGGGGACGCCAACGTCGACGACGACGCCAAAGTCTCTTGTAAAACACAATCGCGAACATCGAACAACCTAACGACTGTTGCGTATGTGCGCCACCGTAAACTATAGGCTTGCCCGCGCGCCTTTACAACGCTCACTAAGCAAATAGAACCAAATTCTATTTTGGCTATCGCTAATTTATCTATACATTCACTCCCACATAACCAAAAATGTGCAAACAAAACCGGTGAAAAGTGCATTAACCTTGAACATCAGTGCTGCGGCTGTGGGGGGCTGTTCGCGCACACGCACTATCCAAATTGCAATTCGATTTGCAATTATCGCGTAATTGTTGCACACTCCCATCGCGAATTGAAGTTCGTATAGATTGTAATTACGCTCATTACTGTTTTCGATAATAAATGATCGTTTTTGTGCAGACTGCGCAAACGACACAGCGGGTGTTTATTTGATTAGGTTCCATTCGGGCAGGTTTTCCTTTTCTTCTATTTTTTATGACACACTTTTATGAGGTTTGGGCGGGCTGTTCTTAAGCGACAAGAGAATATAATTATAGGGTTTTAGTATGCGATAATAATTGCCTAATGACTGAGTCTTGTTGCTAAATGGTGATCGTTGTATAATAAGATCGGTAAGCTGTAGATTGGTTACGCTTTAGGTGGGCTTTTGATAATTTATTACTTTGTTGGGTGGTGGCATTTGGAAACGAAAAAAAAAATCGAAATTGAAGTGCCCACCCAGTCTAAGGAGCAATTTGAATCGGGTAGTTGTATTCGACTTTGGCGCTTATTTCAAGTTCGTCTATAAGCTAATTGAAGTGAAGGCGGTTTGTGGCTCATGGCCCAATCAGCGAGAATAATTGTTGTACAAGTCGAATCAGTGTTATTTGTATAGATCAGTGTCTACTTATGTTAGGCAGCTCATATGGGAATATAGTGTTTGCCTTAAATATTGTAGCTCGAGTTGGCAATAGTCACAAAAATAACACAAGGATTATGCTTAACAGTGTTTCAAAGTAGGAACTCCTTTAGGAAGCGGGAAGTTAAATTTTACAAAGCGAGGTGAAAAACAGCAGCTCTAATTTTTGTTTGTGTTTTAACTCTGTCCAACTACAGCACTAATTCTTCATCAATCACATTTATTTGAACAGTTGCCAAGTTTGAATGGTTGTCGGTCTCACGAATTTTCTTCTCCAAATTTTGGGAAAATTCAGGCGCCAAATCGTCTTTCCCGTGACTAAATTTGTTTTTTTCTTTTCCAGCATTGACTAATTTTTTTTTACTGTACTGAGCTTGAAGCTTAAGGTGCCTGTCCATTTGACTCTTAAAGCTTAAGGTGCCTGTCCATTTGAGAATACTTTCGCTAGTAAACTCTCGAGAGTTACTCTCGGGTGGCTGTGCATTTGAAAGTAATAAATTCGAGATTTTAATCTCGCGAGTTCTTTGATAACATTTTGAGAGTAGATTCCCTGAGAGTACTCTCATAACCGTGTCCACTTGATATATTTCGTCTGCTAGTTACCAGTTAAAATGTATTCTTACAAGTAAAAGGTTGCCGCTGCGTTAATAATTATTAGGACTGTTTTTAACGAAAAGAATGGAGTAAAAAAGAAATGCTGGATTAAACCATGGGTAGATCGTCGTCGGCAACTCGGTAAAGGGTCTGAGCTTCAAATTGAAGATGCTCATCAGAAGTTCAGGGATTTTAACAAGTAATAATATTTCAATATTAATCTGTTAGGCCAAATATTTTTAAAAAGGATACCAAATTAAGGGAAGCCCTGTTATTGCTTGTGAGTGTGTACTGGTAATACTATGAGTTGATTTTTTTTTCCGATACCCATTGTTTTGCCATGTCAACTCTCGACAGCTGCTCCCAAAATACGAACCATGTTGGAATTTTGCGATCTAATCTCCGATAGTGACCAGAAATGTGTCCACTTGCGAGTGACTTTCAAAAGGCATGAATCTCGAGAGTAAAAAGTTAACTCTCCGCGAACTACTCTCAAGACTATGTCCACTTGCCAGTTTGCTCTCGAGAGCTGCTTGAGAGCTGCTCTCAAATGGACAGGCACCTTCAAGACAAAGTTTGGGCATACCTAATTTTGTTTTTCTAATTTTCTAGTAAATACAATTCTGAGGAAATAACTATCAATGCATTGAGTTCTGACACCATCAGTGTAGTAACTGAAACAAACCACATAGAACTATACCACCGACTTCCGTGCACTTAACCGATTCTCCCCGGAATTAATTCCCCTGTCTGTGAATACGTGTAAAAGTCAAAATCAATGGCGGCAATGATTTTCCATGCTATACCATGGGCCTAGGATTTTTCAAGTATGCGTGCTCCTTTGATTTTGTACAGCACCAAATACATGAAAAATCCTGGGCCCGAAGGCAGCTGGTAGGCAAAGTCCGTTATGTGGGAGGAGTCGACGGTCTAGTTCTATGTGGTTTGTGGTAACTGATTTGAATATCACTTCACCATAGATCTCAGTATTTTCTCGTGGAAAACGAAGCCTTTGAACGTTCTAATTAAATTCGTTGACATTTCAAATACTTGCTCTAGTTTGCACCTTTTAATAAAGTGCGTCCAGGAAACCAATTTGGATTTACCATAATTTCTTTTACTTAAATCGAAAGTGACTACGACGAAATCCTACCGCTTAGTGATCATTTCTGAAATGTGAATTTGTTTTGTCCCTAACTTCAAAATTGTTTTCATATTGATGCGAGTTAAGTCAAACTTTTGGGACTGTCTGTCCCTCATTCATCAGAGCTCACAAAATTCTTTAAATTACCCATAAAGAATTTATTTATACAGTCGCGTAATGGCTTAAGATGAAAGAGCACTTGCGGTCTTCCTCAGGGGTCTGTGCTTGGCCCTATATTTATAGATAATGCAAGGGCTCTCAGATGTGATCCCCGGAAAAAACACTAATTACATCTTCAGGTTTTTTCCACTGCGCCCAAATTATCTATTCAGGCCTATTCGGTATACAATTGTAGATCCCTTTCATTCATCTCAAAAAATTAAAAACTCCCACAAGCGAAAGTTTGTTAAAAGCTAAGGCCTTGGGTGCCTGTACATGCCTGCTGCACGCATTATTTTTTTTTATTATTATAATCCACGACTTTTCGCAATTTCATTAATGACCTAGACACCTGGCGTGCGCCTTTCAATATCACCCCAGACTTAAATGGAGGTCCAACAAAATGTACCTACAAATGAGGCTGTCTTTCTAAGACACAAGTTTGATCTGAAATGTGATTTAAATTTTGACTAAATTCCGACACATCTTTTGTTACCTCATAAGAAATAAAAGGGACTAAAGAGAAACTTAGGGACCTCTGCTTTAAAGCTATGGTAATCTAACTCAACAACAGTGAAGCGAGTAAGTGTACCCATCAACAATTGGCTCCAAAGCGCCCAAACCACAAACCACAGAGAACTAGACCGCCGACTTTCTGTACACCTACCCGATTCTCCCCGAAAAAAAATACCCTGTCTGTGAATACGTGTAAAAGTCAAAATTAATGGCGGGAATGTAAATAAAACATAAGAGCGGCCATTTATTGGGATGTGTTAAGAAACGTTGGGAACTAAGTTTAGGTACTGTTTACATTTTAGATAAAATCATAATGCAAGTAGCTAGACGGCTGGTTGGAATAATTTAAACTTAATTTTGAGCGAAAATATAATCTATATCGTTAATAATATTTTGTTCGCTCATTCGAAAACTAATACTTTTTTCAATTCACAAGAAATTCATCGCAACAACAAATCACCCGCGAATAAAAAAGAGGTAGGGATTAGTGAATGAAAAAAAAAAATCGCTGGCGATTTATTTTACGTTCCAGCAAATTTGTTAAAATTGCTACCAACTAAGGGATAACTTTTGGAATAGTGGTTTAGTTTTACACGAGAACATTATCTTACAATTACCTTGTGGCATCACCATAAATTATTATACTGCTTTCTCTGTCTTACAGTTCATTTCGAATAAACGCTCGCGTCTTTTTTCTTTTCAGCGAGTTGGTTGTGTTTTATTCTTGTCTCCGAAAAACTTTAACTTTTTCAGCATTTATTCATCAATAGGCCTGTTTTATTGCACATCTATAAAATAGGGGTATTCATGCAACGTCGTAACGAACGTGGTAAATGAACTGTCAAATTTTGTAGGGAAAATCCCACAAGATGTTAAAAAAAACCGAGATGGCAAACTTACGACGAGGTCAATGTGACATTTCGCACTTGAAATGAAGGCGTGAAATCAGAAAAAAATACTTTGCACGCATTTATAATACTTTTGATGTTGTTATAAATAGAAATTGCACATTTTACTATTCGAAGTGTAGGATAAATTATTAATCCATCAAATTGTATTAAGAAAAGAAGTTTTAAAAGAGTTTTAATAACGAAATTTTCAATTCCAAACAAAGTTTCCAAAGAGTTTCATTTTGACACTTTGTTTTGACTGTCAATATCTGAAGCCCTTCATTCCAAAGTTCCAGGAGCAAGTCTTTTCCGAACCAATTTTGTTTTTTTGCATACATGAAAATATATATGTAATAGATCACGAAATTAATATGGTTTAAGTGAAAAGAATATTATCACATGTTTTGACAGTCCATTCACATGAACATTGAACACTTTTATTTGTCGCAACAGTTCGCCAAGTTCAAACATCAATTTCTACTACTTAACAATCTTTGATTTAAGTTCGAACGAATTTTGTATTTGATAGTTTGTAGAGCGGGTTTTAATGTCTGAATTTTGAATAAACTTGTGAAAATTCGCACCAAGGGTGTTTTCCTTCGAGGCAAACATTTTTAGTTAGAAATTTCGTTGTTTAAACTCTTTTCAAACTTCATACTTGTTTTTCCCATATTTTGATGCATTAATTAATTATTCTAGGTACTCTTGCAATAGTAAAATGAGCAATTTTCTGTTATATAAATGCATCAAAAGTTGTTTGTTCGCATATTATTATTAATTCGTTTGTTCATTCTCATGTGAATATTCCTTTACATCGCCAATTTTAATTGATATCAACAGTTTGAACATTTTAATATTTCCTAAAACTAAACTGTGATGTTAACGAAGTGTAACTGGAAAAAAAGAAGAAACCTTCAGAACACAGCCCCACTGCGATAAACCACTGCCAGGTGCAACTGCCATAGGATTTTACTAAGTATGCGTGTGCCGTAATTTCTTCCCTTTGATTTATACAGACCCAACACATAAATAAATCCTATGGTGCTAACAGCTTGTAGCAAAGTCCGTTATGTGGGAGGAGTCGACGGTCTATTTCTTACTGGTTTGTGGCCCAAACTCATTTGAAAACAATGTCAGATGGTTCAAAGTTCCACATTTAAGGCAAAATTACAGGGGGGTCGTCCAGTTCCTGCGAACGAAAATCGAATTGGCGATCTTATAGATTATCATGCGTATACAACGACGCTATCAATGTACGGCCAAAAACGTTTTTTACCTTTTTATGTATGATTTTCTAACTGCCAGCGGTTTGTGAATAGAAAACATAACCATCGTCTGTCATCAATTATCTTCCAAGCTATTAGGACCTCTTAGACTCTCATCGATGACCATTAAAATAACTTCATTTCCGACAATTATCTGAGAACATTCTCAATAAATCCTTCAAATGTCAAGTTTAAGTCTCTTATCCGGGGTTAAGGCAAGTATGCCCTGCAACGTATATACCTACCTATACATACATTTTCAATGTCAACCACTTACATGAATAATTAACATTTTTAAACATCCACGAGCGACTTTCGTGTCCGCCAAGTTACAAAGTTGCAACAAAGAACATTGAAGCAAATTGTAAACCTGAGCGCACCTCAACCCTAAAAAAGTGGCTTCTTCGTTTTTGCCACGTGCTTAGCTACAAACGAAAAGGATTTCAACATCATCGGGAGCACATAAAAAAAAAACAAGAAGAAGAACAAACGCGGAACAACCGCATCCACCACCCATTAGCACAAAAGACGTTTTCGTGTACTGCACACTTGCGTCCCGTAGCCGCATCACAGAGTACATGGTATCTCTCTAGAGGAAACATTGAAACCAGATTTTCAGCCCACAAGGAGAACACTAACCCAACCGCGCGCGAAAACTTTGCCACAAAAACAAAAAAGGAACAGAAACATAAGAGAGCACGTTTATGCAGCGACTTCGTTGACGCTGCCGTGAATGACGCGCGGAAGATGCACTTCAGGACGCGGGAGCAAAAAAATAAAAGCATAATCCCAAAAAAAAAGAAACAGGAAAACCAAGGCAAACAAGACGAGCGAGCCCGTCTGTTCGCATGTGGGCTATATGGGGACACCACAAACTGGTCTCGTCGAGGGGTGACACAGCCTATGAAGATCATCACGGAAAAGGACTGCAAAAACCAAAACAAAATCCAGAAATCAAGGAAGCTAACCAAAATGGCAAGGTAAACATCGGCGGCGGCGGGCGCGTAGAAGGTCATCGCTCTTAGCGCACAAGCACTCTTCTTTGCAGTTGCCTGATGCCCGCTTCTACTATACTTTGGCCTTTTTTCGCGTTTGTTTGTTCGTTTTCCTGTTTGTAGAACGCGCGGGACGATCTTTGGTGTGGTCTTGGTCTCTCCTGCTAGATGTGACGATTTTCGTTTTTTTTTTTTTTTTTTTGATTGAAGAAAAAAGTACCCAAACAAAAACAAAACAACCGAGCCCTCAACTATAGATGGAGCTGTTGTTGAGTCATTATGCCACTTAGGCCGCCAGCTACCGCACAACGCGCCACGACAGAGTAGCTCGCTAGCGATTGTGATCTCTTCTCTGCATACACCAGAGGATGAGGAACATAAAAATAAAATTTCAAGCCACAGTAAAAGGAAAAAAAAACCAAATAAATCCTTCAGATACTTTGTTGCAAGCGGTTTTTTGATTTATTAATTACCGCTGCATGGCTGTGTTCCGTTTTTGCTATGAAATGTAATTTACGATCGCCAGACGAAGGAGGACCAATGCTTCTTGTTTATTAGTACGGTCCTCCTCTTGACCCTGCAACAATAAATAAATGGAGGAAGCCAACCAAAAACAATAATAATGTTTATGCCTACGGGAGCGAGCTTTAGTATCATTTGAAATATGAAAAGCGAAAAACACACTTCTCTATATTTTCGTTGGAACAGCTAGCTAATTATGGTTCCACATTTATTTGAGTTTGTAGGTAGATGTGTGCGAGTACTTCATCGCAAAAAAAAAAATTGATTGTTTTGGCGTTGAGCCTGAAATAAAAACACTTCGGGGAAATTTGGATTTGAGAGCCATGACACCTGTTGCTGTGCGTTTTGGCGGTTGTTATGGTGACAATGATTGCTGCGCAATTGTCAAATTCGAGAACGAAATGCCTCGTTGATTTGACGATGTTAGGGGTGGGACGAAACGAAAGTTAATCAGTGGAGATAATGAGCAATAATTGTGGAAAACTTGTTATTCAGTCTTTATGCTGGCACATGTACCACCTCCAAAGTTGATGGTACTCATTCGGGCGGATAGTATCGGCGGATCTGTCTTCTGTCATCCGAAAACATTTTCGAATCACTAAAGAAATGTTTAACAACTCCAATACTCACACAAACCACTGGTTGTAGGGAGCCAGGCCCAGTGTCCTACAATTCATATTCCAATTCCGCCAACTAATTATGTTTATTCTTCACACGCTTTTTCAGACAATGTCGCCAAATGGTAAAAGATGTTCTTGATTTTGGCAGAACTCCGACACACGAGGCTCTAATCAAAACATCCCACGAAATTAAAATCAACTCAATAGAGGCACTTGAGGATTTTTGCTCTCAAAACTGGTTTAAATATCTATGTGACAATGGAATCAGTGTAGAGGATAATGTACTAAAAAAAAGCAATGCTCAATGAAAGAGTAATCCAGACTCAAGGGGGTGTCCTCTCGCCACTCTTATGCTGCCTAGTCATTGACGACCAATCCAATCCTTGTCTAATCAAGTAATTGATGCCATAGCATATGCCGACGACTCTCAGTGGTAAATTTGAAAGCACCATCTCAGAAATACTGCAACATACACTATCTATAGTTCAAAGATGGTGTAACAAAGAAGGTCTTTCTGTAAATCCAAAAAAGACGACCCTTTTACTAAACGGAGAAAACTAGAATCCTTACTCGCCCCATATGTACGGTGATATCATTGAATTTTCACGGGAAGCCAAATATCTGGGAATTATATTCTTGACAGTAAAATATCATGGAACCCACAAATAGAACGTATCGGCCAGACCCCTTTGGATCTGCCGTCGAGTCTGTGGTAACAATTGGGGTAGGTATAAGACCCCGGATAATATATAGGTTATACTCGCTTGTGGTTAGACCAGCGATCACATATACTTCCGTGGTCTGGTGGACAAAGACTAACGAAGTCACCACAGTCAAAAAGCTAAAAAGGATCCAACGTATTAGCTGGAAACTGCATGACGGGCTCTCAGCCTTTTACCTATTCAAGTACACATCCAAATGGAACCAAGACTGAGCATTCATCGTCTATTCCATTCGAAAGACATCGACCCTTACTCCTACCATGATGGAGGTCACCTGTCTCTGATTGAAGAGCCTGAAAGACCATTCAGCTACCTGAATATGGCTTCCATAAAAACTTCTCTATCATCATCCCGCCAAGGGAAGACTGGGAAAAATACAAACCTAATCCATCGCGACTTGACCTAGTTTGGTACACAGACTGTTCAAAGATAGATTCAGGGACTGGATCTAGTATTTATGGAGAAGCGCCACAAGGGAACTTTTCAGTCAGCCTTATTACACATCCATCCATATTCCAGGCTGAAGTCTTGCCATTAACCACTGCGCTAGAATAAATTTAAGTTCAAATACACGTAGTAAAACCATTATCTTCTCAGACAGTCAAGGTGCTCATAAAGCTCTGGACTCATCTGTTATAAAATCGAAGCTGGTCCTAGAAACTTACATGGCCATCTAGCAAAGAAAAACCTAGTCATCTACACTGGATTCCAGCCCACAGGGGCTTTACTGGAAAGGAAACGGCTGACTCACTGTGCACATAAAATATGCAAACTTGACCGTTGAATTAATGGTGTCCAGTCTTTCGTCAATGAGTAAGTTAAGAAAATATGCAGCACTTGGCCTAAGACTTTATTTATGCCACACTGACTCGTGGAAACGTTTAAGGACGATCCTATTCTTTAAATCTGTGGCTGGATGCTGAAAAGGATGATAGAGAATTTTGGTGATCTAGACTGGTAGTGGGAAAGTTACTTTAACTCAGTTCAACACGACGGTCATGTTCTGGAATATTCGTTTAAAAGACGAGCGAATTCATATCCTTCTCTTGGATAGCCAAAAAGCAATATATTTCTATCGGCAGGCGCCATAAAATCTCTAAATTGAAAAGAAATATGTAAAACTGCTGGATATCCTATGTAAAGACATAAATAGCCAAGTCCTTATTTGTGAGGTTAAAATGATTTTGAAAACAATTATCACCTCGGCAAAAATACTAAGCTAAGCTCCCGTGTAGGCAGGCAATTCGAAAAGACCTGAAATGAAACCTATATGTCTTGGAACAGTAAGTCACGAGAGTCTAAAATTATGTCCACTTAATAGTGATACTCCTAAAAAACTACGAAATAATTTCCGCTTAAATAGCCGGGCATCTTTGACCAATCTAATTTAATCTAACAGCCTTTAACAACTCAAAGACATACTAAAACTAAAATAATTACGACGCCTGATATGTATAAAACGTCACGACTATTTTTAAGGCAAAAAGAAGTGTCGCTTTTTACCCACTTAACAGCGACATGAGGCTATAGGACGGGGTTTTGAATGCAATCAACCGTTGTCCGAGTTTCAGTGATTTCGTTCATGTTCCAAATCAAAATAATTCTTTAAATGGATTGCATTCTTTGCTGTGTTCGTTGTGGGTACGGTTCTATCATACAGTCTTCCTCGTCAATGTTAAAAAGCCTCGTTTGCTTACCTCCAGTCATATTTCAAATTAGTCTGAACTTCAGTCTGACATGTTAGTTCCGCCATGCAACAGTTGTGCGCATGTTGTGTTTCTGCATCTCACGATTGTGCTAATTCCATTCTAAATAGAATTCCGACTTCTGTCATGAAAAGAAAAACACCATCCATCTTGGCACACGTTCAACCACTATGCCAGCCGTTCATCGAATAAACAACCGACATTCATTCATTATCATTACGGCTTACAATGCATTGTTACACGAACGGCATTACATGATTAACGTAAATACTAGTACCTCTCCATTATTCAGTCATTATCTTTCCAGATCTAATCGCTTTATTAGAAGCGACCTCCACTTTTGTGTTTCTTTAAGAACCCACTTCTAGCAGTCGCTGGCTGGTACATGCTGCCCGAACCGAACATGTTCTCCCTCAAAAAATTAGCTTTCTTGATTAGTTTAGCCATCAGTCAAACCCAAAGACACACACCACACACTTTGGTAGAGATTGTGTGATTCTCCAAACAAATGGCATTCACGCCTTAGGACAAAGCAATTCCATTCCGGACAGTAGAGATGCAATTAGAAGAAACGCCTGCAACGCTCCGGCATCCGTCCGTCGTCCGTTCGTTCATCCGAAAGGTGTTCATTTCACACCGCAGCACGCACGTCAGTAGCTGGCAATGCGTTGCCTGTAATTTGTTCTAACAATTCCTATGCAGCAATCATCTATATACCTACGACTGGAGTTTGTGTAATTATTTTGTTCCCGAATAAATAACAAATGACTGAGAGGCTGAGGATGACGACGACGGACGAATAAATCAGCATGCCCTCTGCACAGGCTGCATATATAGAGAACGCTACTTCTAATGGCCTGACATAATTACACATCTTTCAGATGGACTTGTACATGTTAAACAGTGCAAATGAAACAAAGAGCAACCAGAACTGCCACACGGTAGCTCTGATGGGGATGGCGATGGTCGCAATCGCAACAATAAGCAAACTAATCACAGAAGGCGCCCTCTGAAATTGTTCTTCCTGTATGTGTAGGCAGGCAGTCCCCCTACTATTATTTCGATATATGCAATTCAATTGCCCAGCGGCCGGTGGCGCGGCGGCGGCGAAGCGGGGTGCAAGCGGTGGACATAAAAATCGCTTCATCATTCGCGAAATAATAATTAGATACATTTCGCTCAGTCGTATAAATCTGCTCCAATGATATACTGCTGGGCGCTGGGTGGTGAAGACGAATTGTAGCAACAACGGTGGCGCGATAGTAAAACCGCCTTGTACATCTCCGGAAAGTTATAATATTCTAATGATCCGTCGGTTGTTGGATTGCCCCGAGGGCACCCAATTACCAGTTGGAGTAGCGCATAGCCGAGGAAGATGCCATGCATTCGAGTAGGTATTTGTGTGGCGGCAGTGGTTGGTAGGTCTAGATCTATTATAGCATTTAGCTGCATGAGATTGTGGTATCCAGATATGTGATGTGCATTAATTTGAATAAAGTAAACGATAAAATGCGAACTTGAACAAGTCGCAGTTGAGCGTGTTCTTTGATTGGCGCTTAAAGTTGGCTGGTGGTGCTTCTGTTTCTTATATGCTGAGATATGCTGCCGTTAGGTGTAATTTCTCTTCAGTCTGATGTCAGAGTTTCAATATTTGCACTGACGGAAATGCGGTGTCGGCCCAAGAACAGATTGAGAGACTACAATTATTTGTGGCGCACGTATTTCGACTCAAAAATATTACTTGTTCGTGTGTTTTTCTTTTAAAATATCTTTGTATTACATTTAATGCTTCTTGGGTATCAAATCGGCGAAACGCACACAAATGTGCGCTTTGTTGCGCACACTGAAATTCAAAGTTCTGTCGTAAGACGAGAGCTACGGAATAACAAATTTGTATGCGCACATACATTTTAGTGATTTTTTTCCCTATTACATGCAAACTACACATCTTTTGACATTTTACAGCATGTTTTTGACAGCTGATTTGTTATTGTGATAAGCTAGCACAATTTTTTTTAAATTAAGTTGCTTAACATTATTATACTAATTGCTTGTCAATATATCGTGTGCGCAAACCATTTAGCAAACCGCACAACATGTGCGTATATGGCTAGATAAACTTAGGTTAGGTTGTTGTTAAATGAAGACTTAGGTGGAAGTGTTTAAAAAATCTTCTCGTATTTTGTGTTACCAAAACTTACTTACTTAAGGTGGCGCTACAGTCCGGGGTGGACCTGGGCCTCAACCAACAAGCGTCTCCAGCCAGCACGATCTTTGGACAGCTGTCTCCAGTTTCGCACGCTAAGTTGGTTAAGGTCCCTTTCCACTTGCCTGCGCCACCTTAGTCGAGGTCTTCCTCTACTGCGCCTTCCCTCGGGTGTGGATTCGAAGAACTTCCGGGCCGGAGCATTCACGTCCATTCGCTCTACATGACCCATCCACCGCAGTCGTTGGATCCTCACTCTTCTGGCTAGGTCAATGTCGCTGTTACCAAAAAGAACCAGTTAATTCTGGCGCTCTTGAAACTATTATGGATGAGTTTTCGTATGTATTTAACTTTTTTTCGAATTCAACGATACCTAAGAGTATTGTACTATAAAAGCTTTTTTTAACAAGGATAGTAAAAGTTGAAGCAAAATGTAAGTCCCACGGCAGTTATGCACTTGTATTCGTAGGCAAATAGGTAATCGCACAATCGTGTGCGCATACAAATATGAAGAAATGTATGCCCAACTGCAGTTAGTCCTATTAATGAGTGAAAATAAAATCTGTACTCACTGATATGAGATCAATTTAAACGCAAACCGATTAATCGCACAATCATGTGCGCAAAAATATAGAAAGACGTTCAGGTAAAATGGGTGCATAATCAAAATTGGTCATAGTTGAAAGTACGTTTTAAGTATCTCCTCACTGATATTAGCAAAACGCACAGTCATGTGCGCTTAAAAGCCATTTAATAGAATACTTACTCTTGTTTAACTTGTATAATACATAGTTTACAATCATGTGCGCATAAAAAATGGATTATGAGCGAACTGAATCAAAAAGCATACAATATTTTTACCTATTTGAACAATCATCCGAATTACAAATGAATAAAGAATATAGCATGTGCGCGATTGAATGTGCGTGTTTCTCGTAAACAAATCGGGTTTATGTGGAATGAATCTATACTCTTGAAAGTATGGATTTGAGGCGAAACAATATTGCTCGCTGTCGGTTCTTATTCTGGTCTGCAGCGAATTAGCTCAGTTCTGCATGCATTTTAAGGGAATTTTTCAAAATTTCCGTCTATTTTACAAACGAAACAAAAACAAATTCCATCACCATATATTCTTTGTCCCTAGAATCTTTAAAATTAACTCCACTTTGTGATTGCGTCACACCAAAGTACATCACAACACTTTAGCATTGACCTTGTTTGCATCAACACAAACCTGCCCCAAAAAAAAAAACGACTCAAATCGGCACGCAAATCCATCCGATCTGTCTAAATTTAACTGCAGTATCGCAAATTCTTCTTCGTTTTTTCAATCAAACTGAACACTAAAATTAAATAATCCAGACATATATCGTTACGTAAATCACGAAAGGCGCTTCACTCATCCTCAACAAGGCAGACGTAAATAATCGAAAAACCAGAGACCGTTTTCACAAATCGAGCACGAAAATTGCAAAAACAAAAAAAAAACAAATAACAACCGACAAACAACACAACTAAACGCCATGTTTATGTCTGCCACAGCATCTTTGGTAGAAATTTGCAAGGAATTTAAGATTCCTCTCTGGGAAATGTAAACACACACATTTCACAGTTTCGTAAATAATATTTAAATGGTCTATACTGGAAAGAAGGAACTTTCAGTTTCACTGAATAATTACCACCATCAATGCCGCCCGCCGCCATTGCCGGCCCAATATGACCGGAAGTGCGAGTGAATTTTAACTTTTCTGGATTTCCTGCTAGCGCGGAATTCCATGGCATACCTGTAAAAATCTACACAACAATCAGATTGCGTTCAGGTCACTGCCCTCTTTTGGGGCAAAGGCAAACATAAAAAAAATACTGTTTACTCTTTCAAATTTCTTCGAAAATTCCGCATATTGATGTGCACTTTTATGTTCGCGAACATAGCAAATGACTGTCCACTCGAAAATCGAAAAAAAAGCCACGCAACATAAAGGATCAAGTAATCGTTTGTCGGAACGCAGGAGAAACACTCCATCTACATATATACCGGAGCAACAAGATGGTGGACGAACGAGGACGACCCTCTATGCTGCGACGAAGAACATGTTTGGGTTCATCGACGGCACGGCAGCATGTTTGTCTTTCGCTTTCAGTGAATTGTGGAATTATAAAAATAATAAAACTAAAAAAAACAACAAAAAAAAAGGACAAAAGAGTTATGTAATTCTATATTTTCGATATCCGCGTCATCGTTCATTCGAGTATGGAACAAAGGAGCCGTGGTTGAGCAGGAAAAAAAAAACAACAACAGGGTATACCGACGAGATGCCGGGAAATTTTCAAAAGTTGTAAAGGGTCATAGGAGTTTGTTTTCATTTACATACGTAACGTGAGAGTTACGTTGGGTAATAGTTTTGGTTCAGGCCTAACGAACAGCGAAATCTGATTACACTAGTATAGGTACGTACCTGTATAATACCTGATGGTTGTTTTACGCTGCTGTCAGTGCCCTCCGAGATGTCGAAACGAATTAACTTCAGTTTGGTTATTGGTCGATGAACTTACGATGTTGTTGCTATATAGTCAAGGGTTTGTGGCGGTCCTGAAATTGATGTAATAAGGATTCCGGTAAGAAGCCATATTGTTGAGAATGTGCTCATGTAGCCGGGATTAATTTATGACGTTTACAGTTGTACAAGAAAGAACAAATATTTTGGCACTGCGGGCAGGGTTTTAATGCGAATGTCGATAACCGCATTCAATCATTTTAAAAGTCGTCAAATGTCATTTATTGCTAAAACAGAGGACATTTAAGGAATCTTAGACATTGACATATTAGCTTTAGGAATAAATTAAATTTGTTTTCGCTAATTACATGCGCATGGGACAACAAAATGTGGATCCCCTTAATGTATACTTCTTGAATTTGTTTCCATTTATAAGAACTGCATTGACAGCTCTTTTTTTGGCGTTGTTTTTTTACTGCATAAATTTCCCTTTCAGAAAATTCCTTACAGCCCTAACTCAAATAGCTGTCAATTGAACTTGACATTCCCTTTTAATTATCTGGCTTTCAATGGAACGCGTCAATTTTCGTTCACATACTCAACATGGATATAGGTGGTGATAAGCTTCACTTTTATTGGTACGCTTAGTTCCCTTCGCAGTAATAAGTAAGGTGAAGTTTGAAACAAGAAGAAGAAAAAAAAAACACAAATTTGACGTCTGCTTTTGTTAAGTTCAAATCTAGTAAATGACACATTTGTATACGTCAAACGCACGATTTTATGCTGAATACAATCTCTACGCATCCTCTGCAATGCGTACATTGGAATGTATATACAAAAAGGGAAGACTTGCATAAATGTCAATTACGGTAATAATGCGGTTTTGGCAGTAATTTTGACGTCGACTGTGCGAAATATAAACATACGAGAAAATTGCGGAAATTGCAATAACGACATGTTAGAAAATAATTACTCTCAGCAAACAGATAACAAATGATCCTATTTGACAGTTTCATTTGATTGGGATTAGGTCAATAGTGTCAATAAATAAATAAGAGAAACGTGGTTTTGAAAATCGATGTGTGGTAAACTTTTCTTTTAAATACACACATAAATGTCAGCAAATTGTTTAAGCCTGAGGCTGACTTTGTCCAAATTGTATTATTAAAGATTAACAACAATATTATGATTAATCAGTTGTATGAGAGAACAAACATTTTTTTGCGAACATTCGCCTGAAATTATTTGAAATATGATTTTGTAAACTAAGCTTTTTCACAATAAACAACAAAACTCATAAATTTAAGCTCCGCCTTTTGGCAAAAAAAAAAAAACGTTTTGAACAACCCTATAACCTAGTTCCTGGCTAATACAACTTTGTTTACGGGATGAAAACTATCATTCCGACGCGTCGGTCGCAACATACAAATTGAAGTTGAATCTACTCTAATTTGTCAGAAAAATCGCATCCGTCGCGCCATTGCGTCGTTCAGATAGTCAAGTCGTTGCATTTGACGTTGATGCAATACAAATAAATAAAATAAATAAATATTATTTAAATTAATCGCAGTTGTGAGCACAGTAGTGGTTTGTGTGCTGGACTACTGTGCGAGGGATCCCAGGTTCGATCCCCGGAAAACACAAATTACATCTTAAGGTTTTTTTCTACTGCGCCACCTCTCGCGAACGTCTGACAAACACCCGAGAGTATGACTGTCCCGAAAAAGCTTCTCAATTCAGCCGTTCGGACACGGCATAAAATTGTAGGTCCCTTCCATTCCCTCCAAAAATAGAAACTCACACAAAACGAATGGTTGCGAGAAGCTAAGCCTATAGAGTGTCTACCGCCTGTTGCGCGACCTATTTATTTTTTTTTAATCGCAGTTGCCCAGAGTCTATTCAGATGATGAAATGACAGTAAGGAGAAAATTTACAAAACAACGAGTAGCGAGTAATTTCCCTCTTAGCTCTAAAGAGCTTAAAAAGTCTTTTCCGATGTAAATTGAACGCAATCGTAAATACTCGAATTTTATACACGTTTTCATACCAATTGACAGCGAATAGGAGTTTACAAAATAACGAGTAACGTTCTCTGAGAGTTGTTCCCTTAATACATACTACAAATACAACCAATAATAATCACATAACTTTAAATGATTTTCTATTTTTTCAAGTGACATAATATAAAAAACTAGCTGTACCCGACCGGCTTTGCCCGTGCAAAGGAATTGTATTGCTTAGGTCTCAGACAATAATGTTCTTTCGTAAAATGCGAGATATAAGAGTAAATTGATTTGCTGGAATTTTCTTTCTGCCTAAACCTGAAATACAGCAATACGACCAATACAAAAAAAGAATCATGAAAATCGGCCCAGCGGTTCTCGAGGTAGAAGTTGTTTTTTGTATAAGAGGTATACGATTTTGGATGTTTTTTTTAGTATGGGCAGTGCCACGCCCCTTTGTCCGATTTTGACTTATCTTTACATGAACCTTTCCACGGCCAATACCTGTAAGTTTGAGCTCAATCGATTTGGTGGTTTTCGAGATATACGATTTTAAATGTTTTTTTTTTGTATGGGCAATGCCACGCCCCTTTGTCCAATTTTGAACAAACTTCACAGAAATCATGTATAGACCAATATCAAAGATGTGTGTAAGTTTGGTCAAAATCGGTGAATACGTTAAGGCGTGAATCGACGACAAACATTTTAAGGCTCAATTTTTATACATATCTATAAATGTTCTCTGTAATGCGTGAACCGATTTTGATTCTGGAAATTTTTCATGAAAGGTGACGTTAATACCATGGTTTGTAAGTATATACGGTCTTTGTAGGTGTATTGGTTCATGAGTTATAGGGGCGTGGCACCTCCCATACAAAAAATGCATTCAAAATATTATATTTCGAAAACCACCCAATCGATTGAGTTCAAATTTACGTACAATCTTAGGTATTGACCCATGAGTATTCCTATGCAGATTGGTCAAAATTGGACAAAGGGGCGTGGCACCACTCATACAATAAAATCATTAAAATATCTTATACATACATATTTCGAAAAGCACCGAATCTATTGAGTTCAAATCTACAAGCAATATTAAAGACTAGTAGATAATAAAAAAGGTTTTTTTTTAAAACCATGAGACGGCAAGCGGTTTCTATTTCTTTTAAGCCAGACATACACAATTGTGGTATCTCGTCTTGTGTCGTGACTGGACGACATAATGATAGTATTTTATGGTTCAAACCATTACAATTTATTTTTCTTCAACGTCGAAGTTAAAGACTTAATTTCAAAGTTAAAATTATAAACAATACATGAAGAGAAACATAAAACACGTCAAATAGTCCACAAGATCAACATTACCATTAGAAAGTCTGTCAACGGTGCCTCTAAAAATCACTTGTGCCACAACATTTCGGATTGCAGGCGATGCGATGTGTCCCCCAGAGTAATTCTTGCCCCTTATCGCAACCAGTCTGTGTGGTCTTTTTTTCTCTCATACGTATAGGCGCCAATATTACAATTCCCTCGAATGCAAACGACCCATACCATGCCAGCATCAGCTTTAATCGCTACATCAGCTTATAAAACACCAAATCATTAGCCGCATCATTCGTTGTCGTTATCGTCGTGTCCCTCACCTTTACTATGGAGCGCTAGATGCTTCTTCTTCATCCGGTGATTTACTATATTTTATCGTTCTTCCCGTCCTGTCCGCGTGTAGTAGGTAAGCTGTGTTGGCATCTCTTCTTCCTCCCCCAGCCTTCCGTAGCATGTATTAATGTCGGCAGCAGTGTCAGCAACAGCATCATCACCTTCACAGCAGTCTACTTGCCCCATATAGGACCGAGCGTCATAAATAATCTTCACTCGCTCTCTCCTTGTGGTGTTGTTGTATCTATTCGCGACGACTACGACGACGTCGACGCAGAACCAGACAGTCTGTCTATGGGGTCATCTTGGAATGGTGTTCATTTAATCACCTGCACTCGTCTTCGTGCGCCCACCTTCCTTTACACGGGGCTACTCCACGAAAAGCGCATTCAAATGCGATTTACCCTTCTGTGTTCGACACAGTAGGCGACTCTGACTGGAGTGTGTATCTCCAGCTTTCACCAACTTCTGGAACAGAGATGAGGTGGTATTGAGAGATGGTGGCGCGATGATACCCTTTAAGTCCCTGGCAGACATCTGTGGGTGCATTTGGTGCAACGCGCACATTAACGCTGGCATATATCTATATGTCTACATGGAAGAGGGGCGGGCGTGACTATAAATAAGACTGTCATCCATTTGGATATTACTTTGTTCATGTCGAAAGGGGGATGGGTGGGGGCGACTAATCGTGGGAGACATTTTGTTGTAGCGCTTTTAATGGTTTGGGGTTGCTTGACGAACAACCAAATAGAGACTAATGTCCTCCATATGGGCCGCAATAAAGTTGAATATCTAATGCAGAAGAACAAATAATTGTGACACTTAAGCAGCGAAACTATTTTCAGTTTATGGGTTATCGACGTGTTTTTTTTTTCAGAGAATTATGACGTTTTTATGCCGTTGTTAGGGGGAAAGGATGAGATTTAATAACTTCACAAATTAGGACGTAGAAATCGGAAAATTTGTTTCATCGTTGAACATTCGTTTTGGGCTTTTTTTTCAAAAATAACTTTAGGGCGAGGAAGGGTGAAATATTTAGACAGCTCTTTGTACAGTGTGACAAATGCTTTGTCAGTTTCTATGTGAACGACATTTTAGCGTTTCCTGAGCTCACAATCTTCAAAGCTAATGTCTAACGCGGCGAACTAAAATAAGTTGCTATTAAGTAATAAATAAATAAATTTTTCTAAAAAGATCTGACAAACATCCGAAAATAAAATATTGTCTTGAGAAAGCTTCTCAATTCAGCCGTTCGGATTTTGCATAAAATTTATAGTGCCTTCCATTCTTTCTAAATATAAAAACTCACAGAAACTTGTCAGAAGTTTCTCATATAGAGTCCTTTATGAACCTGTTGCGCCAACTATTTATTTTATTTATTTACTTGACACACAACCCCCGAAACAAGTCCGAAATGATCATTCAAAAAAAGGCGAATTGCAACCGAGCAAATTATCCCCACCTTTTACATTAAAGTCCGTCTGACATAAGCCACTATATCAACATTAAGCAATCTGCGTTCAGCATTTGTCTAAAATAAAATACGTCAACCACCCTCGTCTATGTCAAAATTATAATTACACCCATTCTACCCATTAAGACTGTAAGTCGCCACACGTCAATGCAAGTACTTATGCCTTACGACTGAACTGTCACGAAAGACATTTTCTCTCTGCAAAGAGTAACCGGATATCACGGTAGTCACCATTCACCATCACCAGTTAAACTTTTCTTCTTCTTATTTTTCACACCACAGTCTACGCTCCATAGGCAAATATTTAGCACTTAAAATTTACTGCTAAAATTATTAGAAAATGCGTATAAATTTAACGCCAAAGTGTGACGTTGAATAATTTGCCCCAAAGAATATGGTGTCCGTTTCGTTGGAAGCGGTGCGCAACGCACACATGCTGTGTCAAATGCGCAAGCATTTCTTCATCTCGTATATATTATTTTATTCATCATGGCGATCGTAAATAACAGTTTTTATTAGGACTTTTGAGTATCGCTTCGGGATTGAACAAAAGGATTCAACACCTCTTTGAATATGCCACATGAATTGCGAATGAAGCGTAAAGGATCTGGCACCCCTATGGCGTGCATAAGTGATCTTCCTTTTGAGTTGCTTAAATGTGCATATATATCAATTATTGTATGGCGCGCAGTCGAGTGAAAATTTATGATTCTTTTGACATTTATTACATTCGTTTTTACACCTCTTCCAACTGGCAAGAACTCATTGACATTTTGTGTAGTTACGAACCAGTTTGGTGTCTTCAACTTCAATCAGATTTTTGACATACATAACCAGTTCAGGTGCGCATTTGCAGGGCAATTGACATTTTTTGTTTTGTTTTGGGGTGAAATTCTAATTTTGAATCACAAATGTGCACTGACAATTCAGGATCTGCTTCGTATTGTGTGATTAAAAAAACTGGTTGGATGAATGACAGTGTGTGTACAGCTGCAAAGGTTGCCCTTGTAATTTGTGAAACAAACAAACGTCAGATGCACTTTTTGTGTGAGAATTTTTTAATTTTTTGTTTTTTAATATTGACTGACCTTGAATGCGGTCTAAGGATTATTTTGTTTGTGTTTAAATTAACATTAACCAGTTATGAATGAATTTTCGTTGTCTTGCAACTGATGACAGTGACAGCTGCTTGGCAAGCATTTGGAATGTTTTTTTTTTTTTTTTTTTTTTTTTGTAATTTTAAGATAAAAAGGGACGTGCAGTTTTTAAAAAGTTATTTCGTTCACAAAAAGCAAAAACATGATTTAGTATGAGGTTATGTAGTAAATGTTAAATATAATACACAAATTTGACATGACTGACGTAATGGTGGGTATATATATTAAGTAGGTGCCATCCGTCAAAATGACATAAAATGCAAATATCTATGTGCAGTGTGCCATAATCAGGAATTAAATTTAGTATCTGCTGTCAAAGTAAATGTGTAAAAGAGGAAAAAGAGAATTCATAAACGAAGACTATCGACATTGACGTCTACAGACGTAAGGTCATATTCTTAGATTTGCTAAAAATAGGCACATTTGAAAATGTAATCGTCTTACGTCAACTAAATTTGTCTGCACTAGAGCTCCTCTGAAGGGAAAACTAAATTTGTCTTTTACGTCAGTTTTATTACGTCAGCCATACAATCGAAATGTCAACTGAGTCAACTGAGTACTACGTCAATTGTGAAAACTGTCAGAGTTATTGAACTAGAGTTTGGAATAGGTATTTTGGTTTTTTATTTAATAAGGATATGAGTTAGAAGTTGAAGGAAAGTTAAGTTAAGTTGAGTTATGAAAAATGTACTACACATTCAGTTACCCCCAGTTTCACACTGGAAGTTTAAACTATAGTTCAACTGAACCTGAACGTGAGTTTAAATTCGAAGTTCAACTCGTCCGGTTTTACAATATAATCTGAACTTCAATTCAATTGAACTAAGTTTAACGAAATTTTATGAATAGAATTTGACAGTATTGTACAGTATAAGCTTTTATACGACTTTTTCAAAATCGTTCCTTGTATTTTCTATCACAAACACACAAACAACGTAAAATATTTGTGTTTTTTGACAAACGCCTGATCTGAGGTTTAAGCGGCAGAATACTGTAGTTTAACTTGAACTACAGAATGAGCCCCGTTCAAAGTTTAAACGAAACTCTGAAATCGAATTTATTGTTGAACTGAGGTTTAAGCTGAAAGTGTAGTTTAAACTCTTACTGTGAAACTGGGGGTTAATGTTTTTAATTCTAAAATCAACAAAAACAGAAGAGGACAGAGAGGTCCTTCGTATTGATGTACAATCGTTTTGATAATTATAGCGCGGAGACAAATATATGTACACTGGCTCATATAAGTTTTCGTACAAGTTGGTATTGAACTGTGGCCCAGATTTTTTGACAGAAAAAGTTTCTTTCGCGACGTGAGGACGCAACAGCAAATAGCAATCAACTGATTTCTAAAGGTGAGCCAAACTGCGGACATTATTTATAAAGAATCATATCGAACTGCTTTTAGAACCAGGCTTTGCGCGTGCCCAGGAATTGTATTGCTTAAATACGTTCTTGTCTATCAGGAAATCAAATTTTATAACTTTAGCTTTTGTGTTTGCTATGTCCCGCTCACATTGTGTTTAATGCTTTAAAACAAGCAATATACGTCTGATTACAAAACTTTAAGGCTAAAACTGTCATAAATGTCAAATATAGGATAATTTTGAAATTGGGGTGTTCAGCGCCATCTATCGAAAAATCTCAAAAACTTTTGATAACGTCAACTGATTCTAGTTGCTCAATTTATGGCGTATTTTGAATTGGATACGTTTTTTGGTAAGTAAAATTCGCAGGTCAAAATTCGTAAAAGTATAAAGATCACTGAAGTAGATAGTTTGTACCTTTATAAACCATGTCTCTTAATAATTACAGTACAGAACACTTCTTAATCCTATCTTTGATGCTTTAAAACTTCTTCTCGATTCACTGATGAGATTTATTCTTTTTTTTTAATGCAATTCATTTGGGAATGCACATTTGTTTTAAGCGCATTCAATACAACTGCATAACGAAAAGAGTTTGCTTTACACAGAAACAAGGACAAAACTTAACAAGCGAACGCATAATGATTTGCTTGTGTGCACACCTTTAACGACGGGCGACAAGCCCTCCGCAACGACAACAAGATGAATAAAGCTGACTGAAGAGCAAAGGTGGCCTATTCTGACGTCCAACGCAGTATTCCTTCAGCACGGCTCCATTAAGGGATATCCCTTGGCAAATTTTTTTTATTTTATTTTCAAAAACTACCCACTTTAAATAAACTCCCTATAGCTGAACTGGTAGTAGAATGTACCCCTTGTTTTTTCTATTTTGTTTCTTTCTTTTTCAAGAATTTCTTATTTTCTTTATCCCTCCCCCTACCCGTATGGGGTTACTGACCACATATTTTTTTATTTCCATTGTACGTGAGTGGCAGCAAGCAGCAGCAGGAAAATCCTTTGGGGGATCCCTGCATACACACAGGCATTTGAGAAGCGCAAATACTGAAACGTCTTTGTTTCGAAGACGGCAAAAAAAGGGTTCTGAGTTGATATAGGTTATGCAAAAGTTAAATAAAAAAAAGTCACTATAGCCAGGAAAAGGATTATAGCAAGCAAAAGCGATAGCTTTGATGTTTTACATGGGCCTTTGATGTATAGCTGTAGCTTAAGCGGTGACAATCGTGTTTGTTTGTTGTTCGATTTGATTGACTGTTCCTCGGATATACGGAAATTCCTTGAGATTTCTTTGAAGGCGGATGTAGTTGCACATGCCAAGGGGAAACTCATGCAACTAATTACTTCAAAGTGGCAGTCTTTCAATTCGATGATTCTTTGAAGTAGGAACGGTTTTGAGAAATATCATTCTTAGGTACTTTTATTTGCTAAAGGTAAAGTGCGAGTACAAAGTCATGTTTGATAAAAAGAATCTCTATTGTTCGACGGATGACTATATTTTTTGAGGCGGAACCCGTGGTCTGTCTGTAACATTTCTGTTCAACATTACGTGTAAGCTCCATGAAAATTTTCTACTTATAGTTTCCCAATTTTAAGTTCCAACAAATTGCCAGTAATTTAAAAACAATTAAATAGTTGGCGCAACTGGTCCATATATGACCCAAGGCCTACCTTTGGTGAATTTTTTTACAAATGAATAAGTGTCACTAACTGACTCAATAAATATCGAATTTAATAACCGATTAGTACATAAATGCAGCATGGAATGCACATTTGAATATCTAGTCCATTTGGCAACACCGGTGCTTGAAGTAAGTCAGGGATGTACCTATCCCTTGCAGATCTGCTAACCCATCAATTGTCTTTCGAAATGCCTAACCCAGAGCGGAAATAATGGAAGCAGAAGGGCAAAATGCTTCTTTAAGTACTTTTAGATTTCCATCATTGCATATCTAAGCAGTTTGGCAGCACTGGCTTTCAGAATAAGCTCAGGGTTGTATAGCATTATTTTATATCTAATGATCTACTTAAAGTGAGGTTGGTAGAGTACTCGTAATCTGCACTCTTATTTTTGACATTAATATATAATCATAAATTTTCAATATCGGCCTTATGACAGATGTCAATTTACAAAAATCCGACAAAATATTGTCCTTCGTTTATAAAAAGATAATATAAAAGAGAAAGCTACTCTCAATTTGTATTCCATCACCTTCTTCTTCCTTTGAACGAATTATCCCATTTCACTTGCCAAACAGAAATGTCAAAACATCACGAAAACACTTCGTTTGTCCGGCTAAATAATTATAATTATTTCTTAGTTGCTTTTAAAAGCCGTCATTTATAAAAAGAGCCTAATAAATTTCACGTCAGTTTATGAATTCACTTATCCACTGTTCACATCGAGAAAGACAAGGCAGCTTCTGCTCACAGTGACATTTATATTCGCATTGCCCTAAATACAATTACTACGTGTAGAATTCATAATATAATTTATCAGCAACAAGACAGACAGTAAAACAAGGACTTCAAGTGGGTATATAAATAAATATACTTTACTTTGCAAAAGAATTTTATTTTATTTTGAAATGTCAAAAAGTATACTCAGTGTGACAGGTTGGAGTTTTATAGATTGTTTGCAGATTTTGTTCATTGTGGTAAATAAATTTTGTAAAAAGCAAAAGCAAAAAATTAAAAAATTTCTTATCAAGTGTTTTAACGATAAATAGTCAGTCAACATTATTTGATTGACATTTTATAATTTTTTTTATTAATAAACAACAGTGTTGCCACATTTACTTTAAACAAATATATTCCAATTTCTTAATAATGTTTTTTTTATTTAATTTTCTTTCAGGTAAATACAAAATGTTGCTTACTATTGGTAAGTCATGTTGGCTAAATAAAATAAATATTGGCCCCAAATTGATAGACATAAAGGATGTATTCACACCCGTGCTCCATTACTGCCGAATTTTAATGCATGCAAATTTCAAATGTTCGGTGGGCCCAATTGCATTTGTGTTCAACTACAGATGCACTAACTTCTGTTTTGTAATTCCATGCTCCTTAACTTAAAAAAAACAATTCAAACGGTATTAAGGAAGTGAATATTAAGCGAAGTGAGCACTCCGAAAATTCGAAATTCGCACAAATTCAAATTCGGTCAAATTACAGCACATGGGTGAATATTTAGAAATTCATAATTCAATAAGTCTGTTTTAAATTTATCCTAAGCGATAGCTATTTAAGAGAATAAATGAAACTTACAGTTTTAAGCCATGTTTAGTAGGTAAGCTCAAAAATAAATGTACAAACAAAATCTCAAATTTCGTTCTAAATATTTCGAAGAATATTCAGTTAATGCACAAAGAAAGTATTTGACATTAAATAGTACCTATACAATTTCTTACAGTTCAAATTTTACACAAATGATATGTGGGGGCGTGGCAGCGAAACCGAATTTTGTATATTTTTTATTATGACTTATTTTTTATGTGGCGAACATTTTTGATTTCGATGAAAATGTTGTAGAACTAATAGAGAGGGGACACTGTTCACCATACAATCCTCGATTTTGCTTTGTAGAGTTGAAAATTGGGACGAAAAACGCATGAACCGTTGACTTCGTTTATAGAGATTTTCGCCGTAAAACGAGCGCAGTGGGTTCTGCTAGAAATATTTTTTTGCAACCTAGAAAAAAATTAAAACAAATGTCGAAAAAGTTCAAAAATTGGTCTAAACGTGCTCGAATTTTTTAAGGATGTTAGTAAAAATATTTTAGTTGGACGAAAATAGTTGACTGAAAAACGAATGCATGAGAATGTGTTAAATTTATATCAATAGGCTTTACATTTCATCGCTCCTAATCTCAGACCCAAGAAACCAATGTCATTAAAATTATTTTCAAAAAAAAGCTCATCCGAGTTATATACATAAATAAAAAGTTAAAAGGCCAAACATTTGCTTAAGCCTACCCAACTTAAATTATTCTTAATCTAGCCCTTGGGAGCAATTCTCATCAACTCAATTGGCAATATTGTATTATGACATCTTACCACAAAATACAAAATGTTCGCCTTAAATTATGCCACTGAATGTGACAAACCGAATACACAAAAAGCCACAAACGGTTCCGGTTCCGTTTTCTCCCCTCGCTCTAAACAATTTCAAATCGAAATAATTATACCCTCTTTTCATGGGTCTGTGAGCGCCGCCCAATCTAATTACACCCCGAAGGACGACGCCAGAGATCCATTAGATACCCGCACCAAAGCCGCCAGAGAGGTTTACTACAGAGATGCCATAAGATAAATTGCACAAATTCAAATAACCGATTTTAATAGCGGATATCCACAATTAAAAATGACACAAACCTCTTCCTCTGTCTGTGCTTGTGCCTTGTGCGGCTGCACTACTCTCTATGCGAAGATAATAATTCCATTCTAATGAAAGATCTACTTCTAACTGAATAGCGCAGGCAAAAGCCATTGATGCAGCACACATGTAATTACACTACGCAAAGCAGGCGAGGAGAAATCTCGTCTGTTGGCCGGCTTGACTGTGAATAGCTTTTAATAACCTCATGGATTCCATACGGGCGGCAGCATCCCCACAGTGAAATTGACAACTGCAACACCTTTCGGTAGCACCCATATGAGAATCATCGTAGAGGCACAGTGCAGCATAGCAAAGCAATATAGCAACTATCGGCCAATGGTCACTTGGGTTGAACTAATAACGAACTGGCATTCATTACTGGCCTGTCCGAGTGGAACGCTTTCCTACAGCTACAGCTATTCATCTGCATTTCCATCAGTCATTCATCTACCATCAGCTATTCAGGCTGCCTTCATCTGGATATCGTCCTCCATCTGTCCATTGGGTGAAGATGCGCCTCATCCGCCCTCGTCCCCCTACTGCCAGTGCTGTCGCATAACCAGAAACCTCAACTGGGTTAGATATATAAAAGAAAGCAGAGAGTTTGAATCCTTGTAGTATAGTTGAGGTTATGCTTTTTTTTATCATCAGAGCACATCATAATAAACATTTTCATCCATCTGCCCGGGTAGACGACGACGACGACGACGAAGATGATGATGACGGCGACGGCGAGAGAACAAGATTCAGATTCAAATGGCGACAGCAGATATAGTGATACCGGCTGCATCTGGAAACATATAGTTGTGCCTTGAGAATAGTTTAATCGTAGGCAAAGACCAAAGCGAACCAAAGAGGACTTTGTGACTTTGACTGACACAGATCAATCTTAGATCTGGGGGTTGGGGGAGGAGAAGGGTAATAATTTATTACATATTCGCTAGCTAAAAAGTCGAAATTACATGTAATACGAGATCTGGGCTCGAGGGATGACTATATGACGATGATGATGGTGCACCTGAGGTTCTCAACGAAACAGATGTGCATTTAAATCGACGGGCCACATAGGAGCGGTGTGGAGGAAAACTAAATACAAAGGTCTCTGGTGCAAGTGTGCGATTGGAATCACCTGGCAGGTGGTTTTTCCTTCTGTGATGTCTAGATTTGTGTCTTTTGATTGTTGAGGAATTTACGATGGAAGCGGCAATCTGTGATTGGAATAAAAAATTTTCCAGTTTGAAATAGTAATACTCAAAAGTGGCTATAGTACGATGCGGCAATTAGGTTTTTTTTTTGCCATATTTGTCAATTTATCTGCGTCATCTGGTCAGAAAATAGCAAGTTGATAAATTCGGCCTAAGTTGTGACCAAATGTTGGAGCTCCCATACCGTCATTATTTCAGTCTTGTGGACCCTATTGACAGTGAGTGTCAAAAGTGAGGAAACATGAACGCTCTTTTAAATTTCCTTTAGGCTCTTGAAAAAGTTCTTAAAAAACAGCAATCTGTAAAAGTTTGATAACGGAATAACAAAACGTATTTCATTTTGACAGGATAAAATACGTATTTAACAAAAATTGTTTCCAAACGTCCACATCATTAGAGTCATCATTAGCGTTCACTCACTTTTGACTCTCGCTGTATATTGCATTAGGTTAGTTTGAATAGGGTGTGAGTTCATCACATTGGACTAGGCACCATATTGGGCCCATCGCCATCCCTGGGGAACCTTAACGGTCAAAACCATAAACCACTTCGCCCAAACAGTTAGTTTCCCTTCAAAACCTGAAAAATTGTTTCAATTTTGTTTGCGAGGGCAACCTCCTCCGAATTGTCGAAGAAATACCTTTCAAGCAATAGCTTGACATTCACAGAGGCGATGAGTTATATCTTCTGCGACATGTAAGTCTTCGCAAAACATGCATGTGTTCGTATCTGTTTTAAACCTAATCTCATAGCGTGCTTCCTTAGAAGACAGTGCACAGAGAGTATCCCTATTGCCATTCGTAGCTTTGATCTGCTGAGCTTTCTTAATTATACAGATTTTTTCCGATCTAACTTAGGCCACAGAGCCTTTAAGACCCTGTGTCCTACTATATGAGACCATCTTTGATCTGCCCTATTTTTAATTTTCCCGAGAATAATTCTCTTGGCAACGGCTATTGGTGGTCTTATGCCCTCAATAGTTTCATTTGGCCAGAACATCAGCCCTTTCGTTACCCTCAATATTACAGTGTCCGGGTACCCAACACAATCTGACTTGGTTCTGCGCGCATAATGCTCTGAGCATTGTGCGGCAGCTCCTGAGTAGTTCAGATTTGATGATAAAGGACTCTAGCGCCTTTAGCGCAGCCTGACTATCAATATAGATAGCGATATTCTTGTTGGATATTCATCCCATATCAAGGGACCCTGTACCCTCCTTCGTTTTGGAACCATCCGTATAAATCGAAATTTCATTATCATTCGAAACCTCATTCTTTTGCCAGTCTTCTCTATCTGGGTATAATACTTCGTACGGTGTGTCGAAGTCAATTTCACTTCGTAAGTAAGCCGAAACGCACTATTACCTGCTTGAAGTTTTAACTGTAGGTCCAGTGGTACAAGATCCATAAACGCCTCAAGTGCAGCTGTGGGTGTAGTGCGCAAAGCACCAGTGATGGCAGTGCAGGCTGTTCTTTCTGCCCTGGTCAACATATCCCGTATATATAACTTATTTTTGGCTCTCCACCACACAAGAGGCCCATAGGTAAGGATGGGTCTAACCACCGTGATGTACAACCAAGGCATCATTGTTGGACTCAATCCCCTTATTTTCTGCTGTTCTCTTACAGATGAAGAGAGCATTTTGAGCCTTTCAGACTCTTTCCTGAACACTAAGTTTCCAATTCAAGATATCTTGCGCTATCCGAAAGGGAAAGCTCCACCCCACCAATCCTGGGTGGTTTGAAGGATGGTATCTTGTATTTTGTACTAAAAAGTACTAGTTCTGTCTTTTCCGGTTTGACACGAAGTCCAGACTCTTCAGTCCACTTTGTAGGTTTGTTGAGGGCTAATTCCATGGTTTCACTTAATGTGTTTAAGCATAAGCGTTTACACTAAACCCTGCTACATTGCATTGTCACGACGCGTAACACGATTGACGCTACTTGAATGTCATTGGCAAATGAATGATTTGAATGACTGTGTGATCGCCTTGTCAATGCTGTTGAAATTGAATGAGCGACTTTTTGTGACAGCGTCCGAAGGGTAACACTGCACGTTTTGCTATAGTGGCACGGATGTCGCGATTGACAATCCTTCTATTACTTGGAATGAATTTATCATAACTAAGGGTACCTATGCGACCAACTTCCTTGAGTATGTTCTGCACATCAGCAACAGTACCTATAAAATAAATTCTGTCAATCGTAATCGCTTCTGTCATTCATCTCTGTCACAGTATGACAAAGCGTGCATGTCATCGATTTTGACATATGTGCGTCCATTTTTAAATGCTAATGTGGGCATAGATAAGATATCCTTCTTTTAGGAAGCCTGTATTTCAAAATTACATTTGGGTCAGCATTTCAAAACTAACATAAACGTCAAAAAATATATTTTACGGTTTGATTGTCAAGAATTTGTAATTCAGTTAAAAGTCGAATTAAAACGATTGAATTGACTCTCAATCTCCTGTTACTATCTCGTAGCAATATTTTTTTAGACCTTTTTACTTGTGACTGTTTAAACTCCAAACTATTTAATGTCAAATAACCAAATTTATTTCACCCTTTACTGTCATTAATGTCACTTAATGACTTGACACTAGAATAAATTATGAGAATTTAAAATTCTTGACGTTCTCATGATAATAGGAATCAAAATCAAATAGATTTAAACTGACAATTTCTAAGAAAGTACAGTCGCACTACTCACTTCATGCATAATTGAACCGTCATTATAAAAATTTGGTAGAAAAATCAAATCTTCAAATTCAACAATTTGCTGTCTATACATAGAAAAGCCAAACCATACAATAATAATAATTTTCCTTGTGGATGAGATCCCCCAACTCGGTCAATGTGCCCTCCGTATTCCCATCTCTCCTGCTGCAACCGCATTAATGCGCCAATGGAAGGTCTCCCTTGTACACATCGTTTCGTGCTTAATTTAACGTAATTAATCCTTTTTGTATATTTTGTGTTGTCATCGTCGTCGTCGTTGTCGACATCGGTGTGTCGGTCGTATATGCAGAGTCGCATGGCACTATAGCAGCATTCGTCCTTCCTGATGTCATTGAACTACAAGAAGAGTAAAATTTTCCGCTAGAGTCCTTTTTCACTCATTCAACTCGTTCTACCCGACCACAATTTCCCACATCCCAGAGTCTTATTCTCATCCTAATAAACATTGACGTTGTCGTGAAAATTGTAGTAGGTATATATATACCGTACTGACGTAGGACCTAGAACAAAATGGGATGGGATTTATATTTTTATTTTTTTATTTTTACCCGTAGAGCAAAAAAAAGGACATTGAGTGGGAATCGTGCATATGAATAAAACCAATTGGGAGTCGTATGGATGGACTGGCACGGCCCAACGAGAACCTACTTGAGTAAAATGATGCTCTTAAATTTTTAAATTATTTGCTAGGTTATTCAAATGTCAGGTTATCGAGGCATGTGTTTCCAATTGGGTGGAGAAGATATGGAGTAGGAAAAGGAACAAAATTTAACTTTTGGTTAGCAACTGCCTCTGATGGTGTGTTAGCATTTCGAAAAAGTTTTCATCAAGTTGGCGGAGTTAGGTGTAGGGTGAAGGAATAAAATTAATGTAGGGCCAATGGAAAAGTAGCTACTGTTTAAGGTTGTGGTTTCCAATGGCTTTGTATTGTTTTCCATGGAGTCAGGAAGTGTTAGCTGTACTGACTCGGGGTATCTGACTAGTCTGTTTGTGTAAAAAAAATCATTGGTATATGTATAAAATTTTGTGTATAAAAAAAAGAATACACGGACGCGTTCAGATAAAGAGAATATGTACTCGAAACTGTTATACATAGCTTACTGACACTATCAATCGTCAAAACAAAAACACAGATGCCCTTCAAACTTATTTAAGGACATCTTGCCGTTCAGTCAATAGACATTAGACAGTGACAGGCATACCACGTTTCCTTACAACAAAACTTCACTTCATTTCTGTCTTTGTCAATGTGCCGTAATTCCAAGGAGAACGTCACCATAGAGGAGCCATTATGTCAGCAAAAGTAGATACATTACCATTCATTGCTCAATGGTGCTAACGAACTTTGATAAAGTGATGACGCTGAAATTGGATTCGATAGAATATCCCCAAAGAGAATACAAGGTTATAAAATTTCCGCAAGCGATTGCTTCCTTCTGAAAATGTTCATGTATACCTTCACATTCACACTGACAGCAATTATTGAGCGGCGAAAGGATGTTAAAAAAAAAAAAGAATTTACTCAAATAGAGATTCATATCTCCATGAAGGGAACTGGGGGAAAATAAAACCAATCAAGTGACACTGGTTTTCGGGTCAACGACCATTGTCAAACCAATGACGTTCTGAAAAGAACAAAAATATGACAAGGCAGTGTCCTTTGTCTGTTTAAGAAAGGGTAGAAGGAAATTTTATTTTAGTTTTCTTTTTTCCACAACATGTTGACATGACATTCAAACAAAGAATCCTTCAAATATTGAGAACACAGAACGCAAGTGAAAACATTTGAATAATTTGACACTTGACAGAACATTATTCACTGAAAAGAACCATATACGACTCTTTTTGCAATAAAATACGCCGCGTCGAGCCGGCCGCCACGAGTTTTGTTTCAAAGGCTTTATGTATAAATTGCTGGTTTCTTCTTTATTTAATTTATTATTTGACAGTAAGATGGCGCCGTGGATGTAATTTATTACTTTCAAATCGAATAGACTGACATTTGGGGTGTGACTGTTACTGTTGACTATAAATTGCAGTTTATTCTTTAGTGTAAGTGTTCGATATGCGATATGCTTGATTTTTAAATTCACTTTTGTCTTTTGTTGGGTTTTTTCTTATCTGTCATTTGGGTGAAAAGTTGTGTCGCCATTACGAAGGCGAGCAATTTGATTGTAATAGTTGCAACTGTTAGTTCGTAATTTAGTGGTACATTTCAAGCAGTACTTTTGTTATATTGGATTGAAAAGAAATTTATGGAAAACGAATTTAATGATGCCTGTGATTAGGTTAGAATAGTAAGTGTGTTTGTCAATCTTCGGATACCAAAATATGTGGTGAACAATGCGAAACAAATAATATCGATTAATATGTAATTTACAAAATTATGGGAGTGGACCGAGCACTAACATTTCACTCGAATAAACTCTGGTTTTGGTCTCAGCAAATCGCGAATGTCAGCTATGAATTTCTATTGTTCTAATTCTTGTTTTTAGGTTAAGTTGGAACGATTTTTTTTGTGAGCAAGCCTTATAAATTGGTGATTGTGAATAAAATATGCGAATTCGTGCCAGGGATGTCAACAAATAAATATGTCAGCTACGAAACTTTAAAATGTAAAATCCTTACTTGCAATTTGCCTATTTTTAAGGGCTTAAGTGGAGTGTGCTTTACTCCTCCCGTTCATGCTTTTGATGATACTCGTATTTACCGCTGTTTGTAATAATTGAAAGTCTTAATTACTACATCTGTCTAACAAATAATGTCAACAATCATTCATCTGTCCAACATTTTGTGACATTATTGAACACAGAATATATTTCAAAGTTGCAAACTTGTTTTTTATTGCAACTATCCGTCAAATTGACAGTTGATTAGTCACTCAAATCGTATCAGACACGCTGCTGTACGTCTGGTATTAATACATCTCTTAATGTAAAATCCATTTCTAGTGCAGTCACCATGGAAGCAGCATAATGTAATACCTCTACAATGTAGTCTTTTGACGAGTGTCAAGCAGACAGTAGCAAGTTGCTCTAATTGAGTATCATCTCATGTTTCAATTACACGGTGTGAAATTCAATACAAAACGCCGCCAACGAACATGATTTGTCAACACACAAAATCGTTATTACCTACTCGGAGGAGACCTAGAAATGTCAAAAATGAACACAATCTCGTACACAAATGGTGGTCAACAATATATGAGAATGTGATTAAATTAGAAATATGTACAACAACAACAACAAAAAAAACTCCACTAACATTGTCTAAGACAATAAGATTAAATTACTCTTCACGGGTGAAATATCAGCATCACCGCGCAACAGCAGTAGAATTACGCGCACTCGTCCAGCCGGAGCCGTTAATTTGAAGATTTTTATTTTTATTTTTTATATTGCATCTTACTCTAACCAACTGACAGCTAGCAGCTGTGATAGAAGTAAAACACTTCGCACAGTGATCAGTAGTTTTTGCACTTTGTTTACGATGGCAAATCACCTCGACCTGTAGAGCTAACCACATGTACTACATTGTAAGGTATAGTAGAGACGATGAAGAAGCTTTATTGCCCAACCTCAAATGCTGACGTTTATGCGTTTGACGGTTCTGGTTCAGCACTTTGATAGATTGCATTCATGCGAAGAGGTGACTGGAGTTATTACTCTGTCATTGTAAACCGTCTAAAAGTCTTTATAATCATATGGTAGTCGGTTGGCAATTTACGATATTATGCTGCATTAGAGTTTGTAAAGTAAAAAAGAATCCTGATGTCTAAGTGTCAAACTTGAACTTTTTGACTAATAAAATTTATTGCACAAAACGATGTCTTTCCGCGTACGGCATTCGCGTACCGGTTACTTTTCCGCGCACGAAAATAAACCATTACATTTAATTTGACAGATGGTTTGCCTTAGTCGCCAGTGACGAGTTACAACAGTCGAGAATAATTTATCGGTTCGTTGGGAGAGTGACATTTGTAGACTGTGTGTTAAATTAATGGATGACTGCTGGAGATGTGCAGTAGCAGATCTGTCTTAAACTGAATTACTAGGATAGTGCAAGTGAATGCCATTAATTACACATTCGCCTGGAGCGGTAAAATGCTAGAGAAGTTAATTTCTTGTTAAAGGTATTTCAAAAAGAAAGAAACATTCGAAGTAGTAAAATTAGGTTCCCGCATGGTTAGAAGATTAATTTGTTTTGACATTTAAATGAAGCTGTCGGTAATTAATAGGTACAATTCTCTGTAGAAGATTATAGTTGCTAGACTTGTCTGAAAGTCTGTAATGGTTCTTCGGAGTACCTGATGTAGAAGTTTAGGAATTTTTAAACATTGACATTGACAGACATTGTAACATAATAATGCATTTCAACTGATGAAGAAATCATTTGTACTATGTTCACTAATTGTTAATAAAAATATGTATACAATTGACAATTAGTATGTATTTTTATATATGTAGTTTGACAGTTTTCTGAGCGTATGACATCTGAGTGAATTTATTCTGTATCCATTATCCGCTATTGCTTGAATCTACAAATAGTAGACATGAATGTCAACAAAACAGAAGCTGTCATCAACCAACCAGAGCTTTCAAGAGTTGAAACACATACAAACAGAAAAGTGTGATTGGACACAATGCATCAAAGCCACACCAGAGCTGGGCCGTAAATGTTGGCCACATTTTAACTTTTCTAAATATGCACCTCTTTGACAGTCCAATACGAGGTGCAAACGAATTTCTTTCAATTTCTTTGCAAAAGGGTTTTCGTGTGTAGGTGATTTGGTACTAAAAAATTGAACTATCGGAAAGAATAATATTGCGGGGGAACAACATTTGTTTAACTACATACATATGTACCTAAATGTCAAAAAGCGTTGATAGATATTTTGCATGCCATACCGACTTCGGCCGTGCGTTGTATTCATGCAGTGACTCTGCCATATTTGTCATTTTTCTAAACAATTTTTCGTTTAATTTTCCTCGGTTTTTGGGCTCAATTCGAACTGTTGGTAGAGCCCATTTATATTATTTGAAGGAAAACCTAGGGCGCGCCACAATAGGAATAATTCCCCTTTCTTGAATGCTAGATGACCAGCGACACGTCAATCAATTGTCAAACTTTAAACATGTATACAAGTTGATATCTAATTTGTGCTAGATGTAGTTTTTTTTGTACAAGGATACGGAGTTCGATATGAATTGTATGTGTCGCTGTTCGCTTCAGCTGTCAGGTATGAGGGAACATTGGTCGCGTTCCATTTACCGGTAGCCGACTAGCGGCATGTCAAACCCCATATAAAAATAACTGACATTTCAGCGTTTGCGCTAGAGCTATAGCACATATTGTGAAATATCTTTTTCAGGACATTTTTTTTGCAAAATTAACTGCTATAATATTGAAGAAGAAAAAAGGGATCTGGCAAAACAAATCTACAAAAAAATCTAACATTAATATAATAAAAAGCAAGCAAAAGTGGGTGTTGTCAAGTCAAATTGTAAATAATAAGTAAAATAAGAATTCAAACAGAACATTTTTGTTTGCAAACTTTTTTAAATAATTTTATACGTCCAATCAGAAAAAATGTGGGAAAAAAACACAAAATAATAAAAATCAAATGTCAGCCTTACAGCCTTCCTCTATCAGGGATGTTATTTGCTAGAAGTCTAGCGGTCAATGGAACGCGGACATTATAAAATGGCGCAGGCACATGCTACATATCTCGGTGTCAACAGAAGCCGTGTGCATGGTTGTCAATTTGTCACGAAACCAATAGTCATAGTTAACAGTGATATCCTTTCCTGTCACCTCACCCTGGAGAGTAATATACAAGATCTAATAAAATTATGTCATTCTTAAGTCTTCAGACAAATGCATTATTATTTTTCGTATTCCTTGACTCAAATGATTTAGCCACAATAAACGATCATGCCATAAAGACTCATGGTCGTAATCATAAAACGAACTCTCATAAAAATCCCCAGCGCACACTCAAATCCATTATACACTTCTACCATTCGCATCCCTGCTGCACCCCATATCAGCCTGAGAAGGAGCAAAGATCTCCTTTTTGATGGGATTTTTTTTTTTTTTTTTTGTTACATTTTGATGCTGCCACACGCTATAGTCCGTTATGAAATCCATTCTCCATTCAAACGCAACCACCTCGCTACTTACAAGTGGTACTACTTGCTGCTCATTGGAGTGTGACAAATCACATGCCACCGCCACCATCGACAGGCAACTATGACGGCATTGAAACCAACATTGATGTCGTACAATGACCTGTTCAACAACAAAAACAACAACAACCGCCGCGCCGTAGCGTAGCTGGGGCAAGGTCTTTCTTTCGCATGTGGGTATGTGGAATTTATAAATGGCAACAAAAATAAAGCAACAATGTATAAGAAAGTGCGGAAAATTGACACACCCATTTACGGTTTATGGGATTTTTTTTAATGTTAAGATTAAAAATTGTTGGTTGGCAAGGAAGTGTTGTGTGTGTATCATTAAAAATTCTCGAAAACACCGTTAATTAAATGAGAAACATTTCAAATGCTTACTGATTGGGGTAGTCGTAGTGGGTGCGAACGAACTAAAGAACACTCGGAGTCAGAGTCTAGGAAAGAAAAAGAGCATCATGCCAGTAGGAAGTAATAAACTAACTAAGAGCTGCTGTCAATAATTGTATTGCAGCGTTTTAGGGTTAGTTTTATCGTGAACTACCTACATGACATATTGCTCGTCAGGTAGGACTGTTGCAAGCAACTTCTCTTAGGTGTTAGGTTCATTCAGGAGCCAACATTTTTGTTAACTGGAATCACAGCTATATTTGAATTATGTACATACTATTGTGCACATTTTGACCGAACTATAAATGGATGTACTTTTCAATATTCAGCTGTAACATTAAATTTTACTTCAACACGGCACTAATTTCGGAAACTAATATTCAGCTAACTATTGTGAATAGTTTTATTCAAGTAACGTCCTGAAGTTTTTTTTTCCATATTTGGGTGTCATTTTAAATTTCACTTCATTTTGTCGTCTGGCAATTGATTTCTCTTCTAAATATCGACAACAATTCATCACAAAAGTGTATTCTACTGGTTGTTGTGATTGTTTTTTTAAGGGAAATTAGGAAGTGGGGTTTTAACAAAACTTACTCCTTACTAAGAAGTTATATTTTCAATACATACTATAATTGATATCTATTTAAAGTTTAAATGATTCGTAAATGCATTCGCCATTGTGAACTATCTGACGATATTCCAAATTCGGTTGTGGCATTAAATTTGGCGCCGATACATTTTAACACAATTCGTTTTTGAACTCAAATAATTGATATCGCTTTCAAAACTGAAAGGCAAAATGTTTACTATTGTGAATAGATTTGCTGCTATAATTTTTTTAAAGTTGTCAACAAAAAAAAAGTCATATATATTTTATGTTTAGCTCAGACTCATCAGACCTCCGACATAATGCATTTTTCGGAAAGTGGAATCAGGCCGAACTTTGAGGTCAGAGAGTGGAAATATATTGACAGGGAAATCTTAGTACCTAAACATTTTGTAGCAGCCAATGTCACATTGACAAGAGAAAAACGAAACTATCCGCGGTGCTAATAATCATTTTTAGTGTCCAGGCTAACTTTTACGAAGTCACAATAGCTAAAATTTCCATATAAAATTGTCTATTGTGACCGTCAAAATATTTAAGTTGAAGGTTAAAAATGATTATTGGTAAGGCCCTATGACTGCATAGTGTTGCAAGTGTATTCTAGAATTACACCGTGTTATCAGTAAACGAACAATACGTGACGCACAATAGGATACCCGTTAGTCGTAATAGGAGCAATAAATTGATTGTATTTTCGTAAACTTGCCAATATTGTTTGCAAATAACACCTTTGAATCTAGTTTTTTTACATTATATTTAAACACGCACCTAGCTGTATATGACTTACGTTACCGTTGCGTTTACTGCACGTGTAGAAAATGTACAATTGTGAGCGTAAAAGCCATTAATCTATAATTGATGACATTTAAGTATAATATTGACAATTATAGCTACATAAACATAACTATTGTATTTGGTTATATAAATGTATACCTGTAGTCTCATGTTTAACATAATTGTCATTTTGAGACGCTAGTAAGAGAAGGAAAGCTCTTTGACATATATAGGAACTGTCAAATTTTTAAATACTCAATTACACCGATATCTAAGTCGTAAATCAGCATTCAATTCCTTATTATATACATACTTATATATCCACACATTCAGTTCTGTCAGTAAAACCACTGACATGCGATAATGAACTCATCCAGCGTCCGTTGACACCTGTCAAAATTAATTTGTTCATGGTTTTTCACCCTTGATCGACACATTATATAGCCACAGCAGGATATAAAAGATAATGTTTTGTTAGCGCGTAGATCAAGGAAATACTATATCAAAACCTGAGTACTTTTCGCACTTTCCAACAGCGCCTGTCATCGGTTTGAAACCGTTGCAGAATCAATAGATTGAATGCAGCATCTCTTCAAACAATATCATCATTTTGATGTCATTCCGTTTGTTTAGCTCTATTCCCATTCGATGTTTTATCTCTGACATTTATCTACGGCTTAAAGAACACTGAGACGAAATCTTTTAGCAAAAGCCGCAAACGCTCCGAAGTACACTAGAGGTCTAGGTATCTACGTGTGTATCGGTTAACTAATGACAAACCGCATAAGAAAACTGCACTGTGCGATAAAACTAGACAGCCATGACAGAGGAGGGGAGAGTGACTGGAAAAAGGAAATAACCGCGATATATGCGCACAGATGATGATTACAATAATGACTACGATCCATGACCATATGGCATTGATCACTGAGCAGAGCAGCTCCAGCTCTAACCATCGATAGACGACGACGACAACGGCGAGCCTCACTTTAATGGTCCAACGACTTGGCGATTGTCGTTGCCTATATATTTAAATGGTATCCAACAGGAGATGACAGGACAGGCTTGCTCCTTATCCGCGGTCATAATATTCCCCCATTGCAGCCGTCGACCTGTATGTATGCGTTTATGCACGAAAGAGTCGACGTGCTGAGGGGTTATTAGTTTGATTGGATATCACAGGTTTCGAATAAAAATTGATTTCATTTAATATTAATTCTAATGTTGGATAATATTCAATTTGGGCTCTTGGTCTTCCTTTAAGTCGTTCGTCGCATCATCGTGCCATCCCACTACCATCATCCATCCTTATGGTGAAACCCATAAAATCCCAACTAATAGTGGGCAATGCGGAAGGATGCTGCTCCTGCTGCAGCCATTCGTTGTCGTCATGGTCGTCACCGTTGCGTCGTTTTGTTGTCGCCGTCTGAGCGCGAAGCGGACTGGTGTGATGGTGTGTATAAGTCTGGCTGTGCGACTTCTTTCCACTTTGATAATAATTGGTGTTGAGCTGAGCGATTCTTAACCAGTTTTTGGCCTCAAAACGCAAGCAACCTTCGCCTGTAAGATATGTGCAAATCCATATCGTGTGGTGTGTGCAGGCTGGCTGGTGGCTGCTGCCTGATGTCGTCGCGGTGACGACGACGACGACGACGACAATTTTGGTCGTTGCCGGGAACATTTATTGGACACATTAAATTTTAAGATTATGGCATGTCTTGGAATGGTCATGTGATATCCCCGATAAATAAAAGGGACAATTTAAATAAATTTTCTCCGTTTTTGGTATTTTACTGGATTTTATTACCGGTCTTGTGCGGGACTTTATGGGTGCAGAATGTAGAATTTGCTGGGGGCTGCTGCTTAGAGATGGTTCCACAGAGAACTTGTTGTTGTTAGTTTTGCTTAAGTGGGTTGTTACAAAAGACTACGGAAGTTCGCAATAAAATCGAATAAAATTCTTAAAAGCCTCCAAAGCGAATACCAGGTATACGTTATATTTATTTGTATTTTATTGTTAAAGGTTTCTTTTGTTGCTGATTAAGACGCGCTGCAAGAATGCGATCTCTTAAAGGTATCCACTTCACGTAGGTACTTTTTTCAAAGTCACTATAACATAAAAATGATCAGCATTGATAAGCAGAACGTTAAAGCATTGCCTATACTGGAGTGCCCACCTTATTCCCCTAATCACAATATCATTGAAAGAAAAGTGTTTGGGGATGGTTGACACTGAAAGTTGAAAGTAAACGAGTCCGGTAAACAATTTTCAGAAGTTAAATCATTAACAGCAGCCATCAATGCCGCATAGAGCGACATTTCCTAGAGCTATTATTTATTATTAGTTATTTCGAACAAATGCGGCTACACCCATTGTAAACTAAGCTTAACAAGACAAAAAGAAGTGAATTTCAATTGAATTTTGCAACGTTTTGTTGTTGATTCTTGTTTCCAGTCCCTATTCAAGTGCGGCAAGAGAAAAATGATTTTTTTAGAATGCAGTCAAAAATCATTTATTTAAAAATAAGGAAAAGATTTTGGTGCTTAGTTTTTTTTTCGCTTTAATACAAAATTAAAACCAAAACATATTTGTATGTTTATACAAAAAAATATAATATATGTTTATAAAGGGTGGTTAAGTCTTAAGGGCCGATGTTGATTTTGAATAAAACACAAATTATTTAGGAAATTATTGTCATTTCTTTTTATTATGATAATATTGGTATGGTTAAATTATGTATGGAACAAAATATGGGCCAAATGGCCGCCGCCGATGGTCCAAATTTTCGATAAAGCTGAGGCATAATTGAGATTCTATGCCGTTAATGTGCCGAATTATCTCATTCTTTAGCTCTTGAATTGTTGCTGGCTTATCGGCGTACACCTTTTCTTTCAAATAACCCCAAAGAAAGAAGTCCAACGGTGTCAAATCGCATGATCGTGGCGGCCAATTTACATCGCCACGATGTGAGATAACATGGCCATTGAATTTCTCCCGCAAAAGAGCCATTGTTTCGTTAGTTGTGTGGCAAGTGGCACCGTCCTGTTGAAACCACATATCGTCCACATCCATATCTTCCAATTCGGGCCATAAAAAGTTCGTTATCATCTGACGATAGCGAACACCATTCACAGTAACTGCCTGACCGGCCTAATTTTGGAAAAAATCCGGCCCGATGATGCCGCCAGCCACACTATCGCGAACAGCAGCAATATTTTCTGCAGTACGAGCTGTACGAGCATGCACTGGTGTTTTCACATCTCCTACAGACCGGGTTTGCTAAAATTTTTGCACGATTTTTCCGATTGTACGCATATTTGGACGATTAAATTGACCGAAAAAATCACGAAGTGCACGATATGTATTTTGATTTGAACGCCGATTTTCATAATAAGCCTGAATAACTTTAACGCGTTGCTCGATTGTGTATCTTTCCATGGTTCGAATTGAATTAGTCTGAAATTGAGAAATGTCAAATGCAATGCAGAAAAAAACTTGACGTTTAGGTGTCGTTCACATTCAACATCGGCCCTAAAACCTTTACCCTTTACAAATATTATGTTGTTTTATTGAAAAACCGCAAAGGAGAAACAAAAAATCTTGTCCCTATTCAAGTGCATGGGAGTGTATTTATTTTTATCATCACTTATTTTTCCTAATGAAATTATTGTTCCATATCGTCCTATGCCTAATAGGGGCCGAGCTGCATTCCCGAATCGACTGTGACATAGGAAAAACTGGCACACCCTTCTCCTCGATTATAGTTCATACACACCTGCTATAGCACTCGTATATCTACTATTTGATTGACTAATGAATTTGTAGTAATTTTTACTCAATGCTGTTGTTTTATCCCTGAAAAATTCGTAGAAGCAATCGCCATCAGTGGCTCTGTGGTTATAGTGTCCTGGACTAAAGAAAAAAAGAAACATCTGCCATTTTGTTACAAGTTACCACTTTTGCTTAAAGGTACCTTCACACTAATCCAATACAAATTACGGCGAAAATGATTCGTGGTCTCCATGTCTTCATACCAGCCGAGTTAAAACAAGTCAGACCGAATCTTTCTTTTAAGCTTCTCCTTAAACTTTTGTAATTTAAAGATCCGCATCCATTACGTCCAATTGTTTATTTACGACAGACGGGCGGAAGAAAATTCTGCTCCGTTGAATTGGGGCGGATTGAACCGGATTCGGTTGGTGTGAAGGCGGGAATTTTGGCCGAATTTTGGCGAATCAGATTTGTCTTTATTCGAAATTGTTGAGTGTGAGAGGACCCTAAAGTTCGGAATTCTATCTCTTGCCATTTTAAAAGTACATATTTTCAATTATTACTGTATTTTTTGAGCAAAGGAAAGGAACGACAAACCTTATAGGCAACGATTTCACTTGTAACAAGTAATATGGCTACAGTGTCTTAGACAATTCTCTTAAAAACTATTAATCTCCATAAAATTTTCTTTTCAAAAAGCTATTTTTACGTTTTCAATTTCTTTTCATTAAATGAAGACACAAGTGATCATTCATCCTTATTTACACTTCTGAAATGACAAACTTAACTTTATACATATGTACTTACAAATTTGTCTTTCAGCAAGGCAACTGACTTATCGGGTGTAATGGATATTTCTTTTACTAAGTCTGTTTTTCAACAATAATCCTAATAGACATGTATGCGATAAATGTTTGCAACATGTTTTGTGAGTTTTGTGTTGCATTGTGTGCAGAAAGCTTAAGTGTTTCATGCATTTTTGCTAAATGGGTACCAATAAACATGCTCATTTCATCGTGCAATTAATATCGGGGAAAATGTTTCCACGAATCTTAGATCAGTGCTTAGGCCTCTCATTGGGCGCCATTTTTCAAAAGTATTCAAACGATAATTTGAAGGAGGTCTGCAAAGGAATTCTATCGAAAACAGACTTCCAATATAACAAAAACAAAATATAGCTTCTATAAAGAGACTCAATAATTAGTTAACAAGCCTTCCCAATAATAGCACTCAATAACAAACAACCTTTATCAGTTTTACTGCCACGTCAGTAGACTCAAATCGATTTGCACTAAACAACGACATTCTTAAGATCCCTGACCTATCCTTATCTGTATCCTTATCGCTTAAAGCCTTTACCGATTGTTTTTCAATAATATCTGTGGCACAATATTTAATGCAACAAAAATGCTTATTTATAAAATTTAATCTGTAAACTAAATTTCCCCCACAAGCGCGAGTCTACCACTTTTCACTCTCCAGTGTGCAATAAAAATTATTCACTCTTGTTCCTCATGGTGGAAACATAACTTTAAAAACAACAGGAAAATAAAACAAAAAAAAAGATTAATTTGCAATTGAAAACAAATGAGACGTGAACCAAACAAATAAAAGAAACTTTTCAATTTACCACCATTTTGCCAGGAAAAACAAACCAAATAGGGGGCGCTAAGAGGCCGGCCAATGCACACTATAGTCTTTACAGTCCCATCACGAGAGTTGTATTGTTTTCGAAAACGCTCACTTTATATATATTTTATGCGTTAATTAAAAATCCACTTGGAAATGGAACAATATTTAGCTAAATGCCCAGACCGCTGGCTGGCACAGACAAACAAACAAACTACAACGGCAGCCATTATCGTTCATTATATTCACATATATGTGAAAATAATTAATCGCGAGTAAGTGGCTTATGAGCGCGAATACAAATCGCCACCAAGTCAGAAATGCAAAAATATTGTTATTAGTCGCATTTAGTGTCGTACAGATAGATAGATACATTTTTATACTACCCAGAAGTGGGTAATAAAAAAAAACGTTCTTGAGAAGCGCACTCGTATACTCGCATGGTCGTATAATTTGAATATACTGAAAAATCCAAGGTGCAGCAAGCCGGGGCAGACTTCAAAGGCCCGATTGCAGTGATTATTTCCTGCTGAGAGCTTCATTTGAAGACGATACACGATTCCTGCGGCAGGAATTATGAATTCTATTAGCCAAATGGGTATGGGGAAATTAGTAGGCCGATATCTGCTACTGGTATTGATGTTAATGGCGGTTATCGGGAAGTGAGACTTTGTCAGGATCGTAAAGTTGTTAAGAGAGCTAGAGTCGCTTGTATCCATCGGAGGAGAGGACTGTTGCGTCGCCTTGTTTAGACAAACAAAATGGGTATGCGTAAATCTTTCGATAAGAACGTGTGACACACTCCTTTCGATTTGATGTTTCCAGCCAAAGGGTTCAATACAATGTAAGTATTCGAAAAGGTTAGCGATTTTATTTGACTATGAAATGATTTCAACATTAGGACTTTTATAGTTGATTTTCCTTAGCATGTATCAGCCCTCGTATTTTCTTAGCTTTCCTCACTTTGTGCAGTTTCTATTTTATTATAAACCTTTCGTAGGGCGAAAAATTACCTTCAGATTAATAAGGACGTTGTTAAACCTACAGCAACATTGAAATGTCCCTGTTTATCAATCAATATTGAGCTGATATGCAATTAAATTAAACTCTAAAACACTAGGTCCAACAGTTGTACTAAAAAACTGTCTTCCCTAAACATTCTAGTACAAATTGCACAGCTGATGCATCCCATTGGGTGTCATTTTCACAATGAATGTGAAGGCTGTCTTCATTTTATTTCTATACTAAACTCACACTTATGTCAAACTAATTGCCTTAACTTATTCTTCTCATTACAGGCTGAGCTGGACGAGACGATTATACCCGCACCACCGTGCAAACGTGAACCCGTAGACATTCCATCGAAAAAAATCAAGAGTCTCGATGAAACGTCTGTATACCAACTCGATTATCAGCGATACCAGCAGGCTCTCATTTACCATTGTGCCCACCAGCAGCGTGGACAAATGTCCGCTTTTCGGCCATGGGCGCCGAAACCATTTCTCCCGTTGCCATTCAATTCGGTAGCCGCCTTGCCATACTTGAGTCAGGAACCGCCGGTGTTGCAGAATCCCGAACGTGTGGTGCGCAATACAGAAAGTGAACGATTCGAACGTACTTATCAGCCGAATGTGGCGCTGGCGCCGCGAAAGAGTATTCTCTCGAAGGAGAGAGAGAAGGAACGTGAACGCGAACGTGAAAGGGAGCGGGAGCGAGAAAGAGAACGTGAGCTAGATCGACAGCAAACGCAACACGCCGCCATAACAAATCTCTGCGAAGCTGAGCTACATATAAAACAGGAGCGGCCCACCTCTCCTGATGATCTAGCACAATCGCCCGAAGAGATGCGTATGGCAACACCATCGCCTCTTAGTAACAAAAGCAATAACAGCAACCTCAATCATCGCCGTCACTCGATGCATTCACCTCCACCACCACCACCACCTGCGCAACTTCATCCACGCCACCTGCACCATACCCCGCCGCAAGCCATTAGCCCCGAAGAGTTCTCCGGCTCGAATGAGATAACTTCATCGACATCACCCATCCCGAACACTAACAACGGTCCGTTGAGCACCACATCACCGAACAGCATTCAACATCACCTGCAGCATCTACAGCTACAGCAGAGCCTTCATCAGCACCATACGCACCAACAACATCGAATTCACCAGCACCATCAGCAACAAAGTCCGCATCACGCCCATCAATCGCAATCGATAATCGCAACAATCAATCAACACGCTAAACTATTAACAACTGCCGACAACAATAACGTTTTATGTTTACCAAGTCGCATTCGCATAAGTAAGAATCTAATCAATCATTCGAACATTGTTCGATCACCAACACCGCCACCACTACCGCCATCTGCTGTCAACCATGAGCAATATAATAATAAGAGGCAACAAAACCAAATCCATCACCAACAGCAATCGCCATCGCAATCTTCCGCATCATTGTCTTCCAATTCGTTGTCGGCGCAAGCGACGGGAGCCGCAGTGGCTGCCGCCGTTAATTTGGTAACGGGAGGTGGCGGTGGCAATGGTGCCAACACCGCTGCCACAGGGGTGTTAGTCAAGCATCATCCCCACCTAAATGGCGTCGGATCGGGAATCATGGGCAATTCAGAGTTCGAACTCTCGACAGACACCGACGATGACAGTTTGAACGGCGAACCCGACAGTCAGAGTAATATACTGGCACCTTGGGAGCTAGCCGCCGACGCTCTAAAAGACACCCGGCCCAAGGATCGAGAGAAGATCCTGCAACTCCTACAAAAGCTGATAAACGACAACAGTCAAATACGATTTGATAATCTGCAGCTGATCGAGGAGGTACGCAAACGTGACGAACAAATCTGTGATCTGCAGCAGGAACTGCAGCATTATCGGCGGCAGGTGGCGCTACTATCGCCTGCAATTATACACCAGAAAGTCAACAGCAGCTCTAGCAACAGCAGTTCGAGTAGCAGCAGCAGTAGTAATGGCAGTGTAATTGCTAAAATTGACAGTTGTAGCAGCCAAAATGAAATGTCATCTTCAACAACGACGACGACGACGACAGTAGCAGCAGCAGCTTCATCATATCAACAAGAGGCGCACCTAACCAAAAATGAAAACGAAAAGATTAAGGTACCCCTGAAGAAGTCATCACGTCGCAGTCCCGAAGAATCTGTCGTTGTATTGAATCAGAACATTACCGAGGATTCAACGACAACACCACAATCAACCGCATCCGACATCAAAAGTGAATCCAAACAAATGCCAAACTCAGTGAATACAACGAATGGTGAACCACCACCTAAGTCCAGTTCGCCACCATCTGCCTCAGCTTCATCGACAGCGCCAACATCATCCACATCGCCATTAGATTCTGGTGAAGATGTCACCATGGAGGAGCCACAGAAGGATGTCAAAATATCGGTGCCGTCACCAACTTTATCATCCTCTTCCTCCTCCTCATCATCATCATCGTCGTCTTCGTCAACGTCAGCAACACCGCCATCTACTGGGATTGCACCCGCGATTAAAGCGGAGAAATAGCCGTTAAATTTGAAAGTATATGTGAAGCACACAAATATAAGCCAACTGATTAATTAATCACAATATGTAATTATATAAAAAACAATCACACATCCCTTCCTCTCATTTCTGTTTTCCCACCCCTCTTCCATCAAACATCCTAATTGTATATCATAGACTTTGCTTAGATTTTAAAAATCAACGGTAAATATACATTTAAAAAAAAACACACACACACATGAAGATAGTCAACTGTGAGATTTATATATAGGACATTAAATTATTTTAGTTTCTTTAAAAATAAGTATTAAAACAAAACATAAAAAAAAAACGTTAAAAAACAACAAGCTATTTAAAGTACATAAATATATAAGTTGTATATATATAAAAAAAGAAGTTAATTGTTTATTAAAAAAAGGGAAAAGTTTAAAATTCACGCTGAACTAAGCCATTTTTTTCGGAAAGTGTACATGATATTATATTTTTTATTTTTTTATTTTTGCATGAAATGTGCGCAAAGTTTTTAAAATTGTATGTACATCTTCGCGTGTGGGTTGAAATTAAATGAAATGTGAACGTAATGACAATCGGTTGACAGTTAAGTTACAGGGGGTTTTCTTTTCGTTTAGCTCTTTGCTTTGGTAAAGTATCAGGAAGTTATCATTGCGCACGTAGTCTTGTGCGCGAAAAAATATGTCTTTTCGTTCGTGGGCGTATTTTGTCAACAGCGGAATTATAACTTTTTCAACAACATTTCTTATCGCACATGAAAATGCACAAAAACGTACGGGCTCATTCGTTAGTGCGAAATAATAACCTCTCGAGAAACGCTGCATTCATTTATGTGAACAAAATTCAATTAATCGGGTAGTTAAAGTATAAGCCTTACTCATAGTTATGGGCAATATTGTTATAACCGAAAAGAAGCTGAAAGCAAGTATTTGATGTCTTTGGCTTAGAATTATTTGACCAGGTGCAAAAAGTTTGTATGCGAAAGTATATTTATGGAAACACCGCTTCAACTTCAAGAGCGCACATGTGCGTTTATGGAAAACGAATGCTTGACGTGTTGTACTGCCGTTTCGTTTGTTTCTGCTCGATTTTTTTGTAATGTGGCAACGCCCTTAGAAAAAACATCGGCACATTTTGATCTGATTTCATATTGCGTGTACCTACCGTACCATCACACTTTTCATACGTTTGCGCACAATTTGTTTCAAATCCTGACAAATATGATAATTTAGTTTCCACATCTGTCATCTGGGTACTTAGTTTAATTTGCTTTGCGAATTCGATGACTAGACGAAATAAATTTTGGTGGATATTATTTCCTGATAGCATCCATATTTTTCTAGATCTTTTTCAGTTTTGTGTATATCTGAGCGAGCAATGTAAACAGCAACAGAATTTACTACAGAACGAAATAACGCCCTGTTCTTTTTCCCTTGATATGGTAGGTTAGGTAGTTTACCAGCGATTGTTATTTTGCGTTTAATTTCGTGCTATAGTCGCCAAACCTAAAAATGAACTTTTAAAGAACAGTGAGTGTCGCAAAATGTGCGCAATCTGTATTTAATCTTTTTTAAAGAGAAAGGAATGTAATGGAAGAATATTTATATCCTAAGGCAAATTATGTTTTCCACATTTGTCCTGAATCAACTTTCATTTAGAAAATTTAGCAAATCCGCATCCGCAAAATCTCCTAGCGTTAACTGTCTCCCAATGTTGTTATATGTAAATATTTGAAAAAAAAAAAAATACTCTTCGTTATGAGTTATGATTTATAGGGCTTTAAATGACATGTAGAATAATAATAATATTTCATATTTACAAATTTATTGAATATACAGTTTGGTCGATTGTGAATATTTTAACATTTAAATTGTTTTAAAACTACTATAATCTACCACCAAATAGACCTACATCTGAGTTTATAAAAACTCGTGAATTATTAACTGAATTATTTTCTCTGTTCTCAAGGAGCTTGACCCTTGTTTTTCAGCAAAGTTTTTTTGTAATCTAACTGATTTTATTCCGCCCTTTCTACCATTCAATGACATTCATTAAACAATGGAACTCCAATTGTTGTAGAAAAGAAAATTACAACCTTTTTTCATATCGACATCTTTTTCTGTTCAGCTCTAAAGGAGGTCCACCTATGCCACAAACTCCGCCGCATTCAGAAGCATAGGAGGATGACTTTGTCTAGCCTCAGGGTGAAATCTAAAATTCTAAAATTATAACATGCATTCCCACATTAAAAAAAAACAATTTGGTCAAATTCCGTTCCGTAGCAGAAGAGAACTGGAAAACGATATAGAAATACCCGTCAATTTTAGCCCAAGGAGCTGGGTGTTCTTGCATCCGCGGCTTTAATCGAACGCGATCGATTTAAATCGGCCGCAATCACAACACGTTCCCATCAAAAAGGCCAGAAAAATACATACAAAATTAGACAAATAACTAGTGTGTAGTAACAAGTTGTCAGATAGAAGAGATAAAAAACAAAATATTTTGATAAAATAAAATTGTGAACTTTCGCTGCAGTTTAAAAAAGGTTTTTTTTTGTGCAAATTGGTTTTTACCTAGAAGTAGGGAAGATTTTCTGCTCTCTGAAAGCGTTTCATTTTAATTTTCCAGATTTTTAGTGCTTGCAGATTCGTTTTGCAGAGTGTTTTAATTTTCTAACTAAAAAACTGTGCTCAGTCTCAGTGGTTAGTGTGTTGGACTACTGTGCGAAGGGTCCCAGGTTCGATCCCGGAAAAACGTCTGACAAACATCCGAGAGTAAAACTCTCCTTAAAAAGCTTCTTAATTTAGTCGTTCGTCATAAAATCTCAGGTCCCTTCCATTTATCCCAAAAATAAGAAAAAAAACGCAGGCAAATGATTGTGAGAAGCTATAGGCCTAGGGTGTCTACACGCCTGTTCCGCTATTTATTTATTTTGTTTAACTAAAACCACACACTTCAGACATTAGTTATTCATATTGTTTTCGTTGGGATCCCTACGTTATCCCCTTTTCCAAAATCCCTTATTGGACGTAATCTCTCTTTTTTCTTCTTCTCTTTTTCCTAAATATCAACTACGCCCAATTTTTCCAAAAGCAAACTAAACCTTACATATACCCAACCTTACACCTACTCCAAATCCTACAGAGACCTCAAGCAGGGGGGCAACATGCCCCCCCTTACGTATCTCACTTTTTAATACCATTTTTGGTGTCGCGGCGACAGAATTAATAACACCAAACCTAAAAATGGTCAATTTTGTCCCTGGGGATTTTCTCTTAGTATCTTTTGGAGTAAGGGATTTCAGCACAGGGGATTTTGGAAAGGGAATTTTGGAAAGGAGATTTCATTACCAACCCGTTTTCGTTCTCTACAATCACTGATGGAAATATGACATTTAGCTAAAAACTACCTTAACATAACTAGCGTATACCTCAGAAGGCAAATTTGTTTCAGTTCAAAATGAAATTGTTTGTAAATCTGTAAACCAGCGCCAGCGGTGGATTGGCAATACCAGTTAGACGACACAAATCTCACCTTATAAAATAATTAAACAAATTTCGTAGACATTTTTTATCTTATCTCTGCATGCCTTAAACAGTACAGCTTTTTGTGTTTAATTTTCTTTAAGAAACAACCTCTTTCAATCCAAATATAAAACAATCGGTTTCTCATGTACAAGTTTTTTGACGTTTCTACTGTCAATCTCAGATTGTATATTCGTTCTGTAAGAAAACAAAAAGAAATAAAACAATTGACCAAGCTTCGACAAAATAAAAGTTTAATAATATAGCAATAAATAAGAAATGAAACATAAAAAACCAAAAATATTTATTTCCCAACAATTTCAAAATTTTTTACCACCTCAGGGATTTTGGCTTTCATATTTAAATACAAAAAAAAAATACGAATTGTAATGAATTTAAAAACAAACACGTAAATATACGACAACATTATAAGCTTAAAAGTCAGTACAATTTCCTCTCTTTCATTTTACTCAGTGGGGTATAAAATAAGACTTAATCAATTGTTATTAAATGTGAAAAAAAAATGTGCCAATGTAATACGTTTGTTTAAATAAACTTTTTCTTTAAAAAAATCATCGCTTCTTTAAACCCCAAATTTTCATGTAAAAATATTTATTCTTTTTTTTTTTTTGTTTCTCTACTGATTGCATCTTGTTAATATCGTTTTGTTCTATTTGTTAGTTATATAAGTTAATTTTTTACAATGAAACCAAAGCTTTAAAAAAACTGAATCTTAAGATTTCTTTTTCTAATTTAAGTTTAGTATTTTTTTTTTTTTTTTTTTGTGAAGAAGATAATGGAAATGTATAGAAAGTAAATTTGAGGCTTAGATTCTTCATAAAAACAAAATTAAATTAAGTGTTTTCCATTACTTCGGAGAAAAAGAAAAGTCAAATATATTTAGCAAGATGCAGCATTATATTTTGTTTTATTTAATTTCTAAAGTAATAACCCACCAGAAATGAAAAAATATAAGATACATAAACAAACAAATCGTTTTATTTTTTGTATTTTCTCTTAAATTTAAGTTGTATATATATTTAACAAGTTTTGAGAAAAGATAAGATCTTTTAGTTCTTAATTAATTACTTAAAAGAGAAACCACATAAAAGTGGAAGTTAAAAACTTAAAACAAAAAAAAACACTGTATGTAGTACATATAACAATTTGTAAATTTATCTAAAATAAAATAAATACATGCTTAATATAAAAATTATAATTATTAACACTCACGTTTTAAAATATCTTCAATTTATAAATAAGAAATAAATGGAACATCGTTTGAGATATATGTCACAAAGTGACGGCTTTTATAATATTTTTTTATTTAAGAAAGTTACAACAAACATAAAAAATAGCATTAAGTTTAAAAGAAAAATAAAAACAAACAAAAAAACAAACGCCTTTAGCTTTCAACAACAAATATATAATAGTAAAAACATTTTTGTTTAGGTTTTTCTTTTCTTACAATTAATTGTTATTGCAAACAATAAAGACATAAAATATTTCTTAAACATAAAATTATTACAATTAAATTTAAACGTGGATGGCAAAAAAAAAAGAAGAAAAACAAAAATATTTAATCTGTAAAGCGGAAAAACACAAAAAATCCACATAACAAACACAAAGAAAAACAATCAAATTGTTTAGAAATTTCGTCATTTTAGAGAATTATAATTACTTATTCACTGTTTTAAATTTATAACAAAAATAAACTCTGTATAAAGCTACAACAAAATTACGAAAATTATGCGCTATCCATCTACGGGTATGGTTAGTGTATGTAAACGAAACACAACATAAACATTGTTCGTCTTGTCAAAACATAAATATGAAACCAAACAGAAATAGTTTTCTTTCTTTTTCGAAACAAACTTTAAAAAAAAATACATTTTGTCGTTAATGGTTCTGATAGTAGAAGAATTAAAACGATTATTATATAAAACAAATATTTCATTAAAACACACAAAAACCGTTTATATTATATATAAAGTAAAAAATCAAATTATATATATATTATCAGGTACATATTAAAAATATTATATATAATTAATATTACCGACAAAAAGTGACAAATCCTTTCAATTTTTTTTTCTTTCTTTTGTTAATATTTTTTTTTTTAGATTTTGTTTTTAAAACAAAGCAGAGAAGCAAAACAAATTGTGTAATTCATCAACTGATTTTTTCCAGTTGCTAATAATATAGTTGTTTAAAAAAATGATGTAATATTTTGTTTGTTTTTATTTTGAAATTTGTACAGAACTAATTTTAGTAAGAGAGAAAGTATGTCTTCAAATGATTAAAAAAAAGTTAAATCAATTTTTTTCGTTTGTATAATTTAATTTTTTTCATTTTTATTTATAATTAAATAAATATACATAATTAATGACAAAGGATTGAAAAAGAAGGAGCGGAGACAAACAAATGAAAAAGAAGAGAAAATATTATAAATAAATAATGTGAAAAAATAGTAGACAAGAACAAAAATAATTATAGAAATAAAAAGAAAAATCAAAATCAGTTAAATTTGGTTTTTTATTTACGAAGAATTGGATAATTTAGGCACCACCAATGGGCGTGGCTAAATCCTAAATGATCAATGAAGTATTCTCGAAAAAAAAAAACAATTACATAATACGTTAAAACTTAGAGCGGCACAGGTCTTATGGCCTGAACTAAAATCTGAAAAAATAAATAAAACGGATCAGATCAAATTTAAGAATGGCGGTAAGTATACCTTGAGATTAGGTTTAACGTACATTCTACAGAGAATATCGCCCATCTACCCTCCTTTTAGGAGGATGATCCCCAATATGTTGCCACAAATAGAAGTCAACGTAGTAGTCACAAACCAGTAAGAATAGACCGCCGACTTCCCGTACACCTACCCGATTCCCCACGGAAAGAATTTCCCTGTCTGTGAATACGTGTAAATGTCAAAATTAATGGCGGAAATGTTTTTCTATGCAATACCATGCGACCAGGATTTTTCAAGTATGCGTGCGTTAATGGCGCCCCTTTGATTTTGTACAGCACCAATACATGAAAAATCCTGGTCTCGCCGGCAGCTTGTAGGCAAAGTCCGTTATGTGGGAGGAGTCGACGGTCTATTCTTACTGGTTTGTGGTAGTAGTAAGTTGCGAAATTCTTGACTAGATTCGTCGGTGTTTCGGACATAAACATCAACTGAGAAAACTATTAACGTGATCATGATCAGTTATTTAATTGATTCAAGTAGAATATGTACATCCTTTGTAGTTGTGATATGGGACCATGGGACCCCAGTCCCCAGTTAACAAAACTCACCCTCACGACCGGTAGGTATACAAAAATTTTACATTGGCCGCGTTCCATTGACCGCTAGATGACTAGCGGCATGCCAAACTCCATATAAAAAAACTGACATTTCAGCATTTGCGCTAGAGCTCTAGCACATTTTGTGAAATATCCTTTTCTGGGAAATTTTTCAATCTAGCACAAAATGAACTGCTAGATTGAAAAAAATAACGAACTGTCAAAACAAAAGTGAAAGTGCAGAAGTCAAATATTTCCAATTTGGTATAAAATGGAAATTCAAGCTTCTATGTAATTAATATTCATTGTATTTGTTTATTTAAATGCGGCATGATGGCGCAAAATACATTTTTGACTCTCATCAAGATGAAATAATACGAATTAAAATTGGTTGTAATGTCATTTTACCGCTGCCGCTAGATCTCTAGCGCCAACGTTCCTCCATCAGGGATATTATGTGCTAGATGACTAGCGGTCAATGGAACGCGGCCATTGTTACTTTCCCAGTATCACACCTTTTAAGCTCACGCTCTAAAACAGAGTGAATACATTTACTTAGTTGTGTACACAGATACAGAGAAACACTGTAAAACTTACATGTATTGTGAAATGTTGTGTACCCCAGCGGCGATAATTTGAACCCTTCTAGATACACAAATTTGACAGATTAGCGAAAAAATATACGGAAAAGAAGATAAGCGACATTACATAATTCAATTTGTGAAAAACAAATACATTTGTTAAGTAAAAACGTAAAAACAAATTCCTAACTAGTTTACAATAATGGAAAATAAAAGTGTTTGCATCGAGCATCTCATTTTCTTCCTTCACCAGCTTAGCACGAGCAAGTTCATATCCAAAACTTCCAAGACTTTGTAAGATGTCTTAGTTTGATTTCGTCTGGTTTGAAAGTCATCGAGGATGCATTCACATCACTGTTTGCTAAATCTGGTATCACACCTTTAGCACAGACCAACCCAGCCTTGACGAGCCCTTCCCCTTCGCAAATGGAACGTTTTATACCGCTAAAATATTCTGCAATATTATCGACAAAGTCTGAGATAAATCTCGATTAGTTGGGTCTGCCATTGGGATTTAGGATAATGCTGCACAATTAACAATTATTTAAAGAACTCTAAATAGTTAAAAAATAATATAATCCAAAAAACAGAATTGTTTTCACGAAACCAACGCAAGTCTTTCATTCCACTTTTAAACGATTTAAACATATTTTATGGACCCGGGGTTATTTAATTTTTCATAAACAATACCTACTTCAATTTTAGACAGACAAGGCGTTTACATTAATTAAAATAGTTTTTCATTAATAAAATAAACAAATTACCTGTACAAAAATACACGTACCGCTTACCGATTCCGGTATGTCTGATAGGGTTCTTTTCTTCGCCACCAGATATCGCAGGCCAACTTGTAGATTCGTCAATACACAGTAAAATTCACCGTGATAGTCATCTGCATGTCTACCGAATCAACATGCAGATTTTAAGTGATTAGAAAAGAGAAGGGTAGGTTGCGCAGAAAATTAATGTGTTTCCCACAAAATTGCCCTTTCTATACATTTTTAGTTTATATTTTGACGTTTAAGTTTTTACTACCTATTCCCTTAGCTGCCAAAATATGTGTTATTCCAATAATCGTGTAGCCATGCCCCGCTGTGATTTCTTGCTTTTGAATTAACAAAGAAGCTACTACGAACGACCAGACGGAAAAACGGGGGCGCTGCAATCTGTAAGTAGGGTATACCACAATCTTTTGTGAATATAAATTGACGAATGTAGGTTGCAAAATGACGACTATAATAAGAAACTCCGTCCGTTCTTGAATCGGAAGTTGTTTCGGAAATTAAACAAAAGAAGTGAATAGAAATTGAGAGAAAGAGAAAACTAAGTTTAGGAATAACTGAAAGAGGTAAGTTATGTCGTTTTTCATTGGGCATATCAGATTTTTATTTCAGATCTCCGATTTTTCGTGGCGGATGGAACATGAAAGCAGATTGATCTGCCTTTGTAAATGCAAAACACACCACTTTCTAAGCATTTACAAAAAGGAAATTGCACATTTTATTATTCCAAGAGTTAGATAATTAATTATCCAATCAAAATGCATTCCGAAAACAAGTTTATACAGCTAGGTTCCAGAAATAGAGTGAAATCGAAATTGCAAATCGAGTGAATTCGTTTTCAGTGTTCTGCATTTCGAGCGATTCGTTTTTTCGAAATCACAATTTCACTTTGTCTTAATTCCGAAAATTTTTAAATCGAAATCGAATACAGTTAAATGTAGAACACAAAAATTAATTTCCGATTTCATTTCGAGTGAAAGTGAAGTGTGGAACATAGCAGATAATTCAGTTTAAATAACGAAATTTCGAATTCCAATCTTTTTGCCGCGAACGAAAATACCCTCGGCGCGAATTGTCAACGTTTATTCGCGATCCACAACATTAAAACCCGTTCTACAAACAAGGTAATAAAACATTCGTTCGAACTTAACCTTAAATTAAAAATTTTCAGTAGAAACTGTTGACCAACAAAATTGTTCATATCAATGAACTGTCAGAACTTGCGAATATTCGTTCGTTCGTATGTAGTTGGTCATTCTCATGTGAATAATCCTTTATTAGGCGTATTTTTTTGGGAAGTGAGTATAACAAAACCAAAAGTGAGTATAACAATTTTGCATGTACAACCAAAAGTGAGTACAAAACCAATAGTATACAAGTTTTGTATGTAAAAGTAAAACTCAGCTAGCTATAGATTCTCAAAAAAAATACGCCTATTGTCGTTTACGACTCTAAAAAAACACGATTGTTTGGTATTTGTATAACTGTCGCGGCGACGATCGACATTATGTCGTCTGAAATGTCAAAAAATGTGGATAGTATTTTTCGATGACGATCGTCGGTTTTGCGTGCGGCGTTTTGTGACGACGTTTGTCGTGGAAATGATACATTTTTGTCGTCGATAACTTTGCGGACGAGACAATTCGACTGTGCGATAAAGTTTTAAAAAAGCATATGTAGGTACTTTTAATTTGTAATAAACTAAAGGACAATTATAGTTATTTTTCGAAATGAAGATAACAAATAAAAGACAATCTCAACGTGAACAAAATAGAGAAATGGATTCACGATGGGCTAACATAAGTGATGTTAATCGGCAATGGGACGACATAGTCTAAATTGTTATGAACCTTCGATAGTCTAAAATACATTTAAAATCTGAAAATAATTATTAAATTATTTCTACCACTCAATAAACGACGGGCAAGGCAAATCCAATGGATTGGATTTTGTTCTAATTTCTTTTCTTAAATTAACCAGGGGCCAGATTCCGTAAAATGAAAACGATCGAATGATATCGTTTCGACAATAGCAGTCTCTGTCTCGTTTTCATTTTACGGAATCTGGGCCCAGCTCTTTTTTCTTCTTCGTTATTGCTTTCAGAAAACATCTCACTGCTATTTATTTTTGATTTGTTTTATTAAATTATTAACCAAGTCACAAAGAAAACAACAGACGAAATATAAATTCGTCGACTGAAATGTCGAACCAGTTGTGTCATAGTTTGTGGAATGTATGTGGAATGTGAGAGCTGAGAGAGTCGAGTCGTGTCAGTTACGCAATAACAAATTCCCAACGACTCGACACGACAATAATGTCGCCAGTCGTTGCGACAAAAACAATAGAGGTGATTATGTTTTGTATATTTTATGATTTTCTTCAAGTCCCGGAAGTCTAAATTTAGGAGGCCAGGGATTGGAGTCTCTACAACATGAGGAACATGTTGTTATTATTTTATTTTATTTATTTATTTTATTAATTTTTTTTTGTTATTTTGCTGCACAGATATTATTTATATGGTAATTTATTAAATTCAAACTCAAAATAAAATTCTATTAACTATTAACCATGTACACAAACCACATATAAACTTAGCATTTCCGAACACTATCTCCGTACGCCCTACGAACACACCCCATAATAGAGATAAAACTTCTGACAACTGCCTGTCTGACGTGTTGATGACATTTTGCTAGAAAAAAAAGTTGGTCGGTTCATTTGCACACCTTTGATAACACAAATGTTTTTAATTAGAAATAAAACATGAAGTAAACAGTTTATTTGTGAAACTACTTTTACATTAGATACGTGTTGCAACCCGCTACAAGGCTTTACCATTGGTACCCAACGTTTTATTCATTTTTGTTGCTTGGGCTATGTAAAACACATCCGCCGACCATATAAAATTATTATTTTTTATCAAAACTGCATAGTTAAGCAAATTAATCATGTCCAGTGGGTTATACAAGTCCTTATGGATGTTCCTCACCATAATAACCGCATTCTATGACATACTCAGCTCGTGTATTCGAAAATTGAAGGCGTTCTACCTGAAGTCATATGACCTGGCCAAAAACCGTCATGGCTCATACGAATTCGATTATTTAGAGCGATGCAAGTCTGATCTGCACAAAATACCCAGGCATCTGAGTATAATCGTTGGACACGATGACGACACCAGCCCAGAATTGTTATCAAAAGTTGCAGTGTATGCCCTTATCATGAACATCGATTACATCAGCATTTACGACACAAGAGGGCAGTTTACGCTGGAGCAAGTGCAGGTGCCAAAGTGTGTTAGCAGTAAGAAAATGCAAAATGGGCATTTCCTTTGGTCGATGCCAGGCGACAGATCTAAATCGGCACAGTTAACTTACAAAAATGGAATGGAAAAGTCAATAGAGGTCGGTTAAACATCTACATTCTGATTTAGTACAGTTAATTCGAACTGTGTTTTTTTTTTTGCAGGTGGTTGTGCTTAGCAGTAAAGACGGTAGACCATTGATAGCTGAAGTTTGCAGGGAGTTATTCAACAGCAGACACTCGACGGATGTGAAAGAAGCATTGAAAGATCGTACTTGCTTAACGAGTAAGATCACAGAATCACTGCAGAAGAAACTGAACCACCTACCCGATCCAGAGTGTGCAATTATATTCAACAATCATATGTGTACGTTTGGTGTCCTACCATGGAACACGTGCTTCACTGAATTCCATTTGATAAAGACTGGTAGTTATTTCAATGTAGCCACATTTGCTGGTGTATTGTACAAGTTTTCGAAGTGTGAACAGCGATTTGGGAAATGAGATTTCTAGAGTAAGCTGCCCACAGTTTGTAGCAATAGCCTAAAGTGATTTGTAATTAATTAAAGATAAGTAAAGAAATACATGAAATTAGTTTGTTCAGGAATCTGAAGTATGTAGTTTTATTTGAATAAAATGAATGGGCAATCCGAGCGTTTGCTTAATCGGATATTCCTATTGTGGGTATCGTTTCAATCAACGCAGGAATCTGGCCTATGGTTGAGGCGTCCACAGCCCAAATGCAATGTAGATATTATGTATGCAACAAAGAGAAATAGCCTCCAAAAGAAATGAAACAAATCCAGGAAATGGAAAACGTGAAAACAAAGACACGGCCACTCGCATGTATTTGAATCTCGACTTAAGATCACAATCACCCCTATCGTAGAATCCGCCGGGGGAATTATTCACGCAAAAGAATATTTTGGTATCGTCGCGAATCCGCAAAGTGAACAGTTCCCCGATCGGGAAAAATTGGATTTGAACGTTTTTAACGATACAGTGAAACTTATTCACAGTACCCACTCGGGGAACTGTTCACTTTGCGAATGGGACGATACCAAAATATTTCCGTGAATAATTCCCCCCGGCCGGCGGATTCCACGATAGGGGTGAATACTTTAAAATGTACCGCAATTAAAAGATCATACCAGAAATTTATTTGTGACCGAGGAGCAATTATTGTAATAAATGAAAGCCGTTTTAATATTTCAAATCGTTATTGACACTAAAGTTATTCATTGAATAAAAATATCATAGCGTTACTTATGCCCCTTGTATAAAGCTATGTCGTAAGTTAAAGATTGCATCATTCCTGTATGCATGAGCGTAAGCTTATCTATATTATACTAGGTGTACCACATGCACATGGATTGTACTGCTTAGGTCTTATAGATAGTAATGTTCTTTCGTAAAATGCGAGAAATGAGAATTAGATTTGCTGGAGTTTTCTTTCTGCCTAAACCTCAAATACAGCAATACGAATAAAACATAAACGGAATCATGAAAATCGGCCCAGCGATTATCGAGATATAACAATATCGAGTTTCACCCCATAGACGATGTTTTTTTGTATAGAAGGTTTTGTATATAAGATTTTGAAAGTTTTTTTTTTTTGTATGGGAGGTGCCACGCCCCTTTGTTCAATTTTGACCAATCTTCACAGGTGCACTCCACGGCCAATACCTAAGATTATCTGTAAGCTTGAGCTCAATCGAATTGGAGGCGGTTTTCGAGATATACCTACGACTTTAAATGTTTTTTTTTGTATGGGCGGTACCACGCCCCTTTGTCCAATTTTTTTACATACCTGCTACAAAAGAATACCTTTCCAGTAAAAAAAAGAATCATCAAATTCGGTGTAGTGTAGCAAAACTCAAGTTATAAACGGACAAACATATTTCAAACTCATTTTTATATATGTATAAAAGATTATGTAGGCGTAGTAACGCATCAGTGATTAGTGTGCTGGACTACTGTGCGAGGGATCCCAGCGTTCGATCCCGGGAAAATCATACACTACATCTTAAGATCTTTTCTACTACGCCCATCCATTAGTCCCATCCATTCGTCTCAAAAATAAATACATAATTTTTTTTAGATGATTTACCCGTGGGTTATTGGAGAATCGCAGCCGATTCATCAACAATTTTACACACAAAATATGTGTCGGCTCACCACGCAAATGCTATCTAATCTTCATGTTCATACTGTTCACCATATTCACCCCTATCGCGAATAAAATTTCCCCCGGAATGTTTCCCATTCAGCAATTTGATTTACATTGCTGACAAGGGAAAAAATTCCATCGGAATTTATTCGCGATACCCCAAATTATTAACAAGCGACCAACAACACTTTCGTCCTTTAATCACTTTGCTTTAAAGCGGCTTGTTTTTATTACAATTTGTTTAAATAATTTTACAAAATAAAAAAATGCTTTGAAATAATTATGGCACACACTGATACGAATTCCTTACAAACGATTGCATAAAAGAACTTAAAAAATAAAGAATAATTCTACTTTGCTGCGTTACACAGGTTCAGTGACTCCAGCATCAGCACAATAGGTGGACTTAACTGGAACAAAACTTCTAAGCACTAAGCGGCTCACCGATTTCATACCTATGCTTGATTTTTTACGATCACTACTACTTCCTCTTAAACTTACGAAACATTCCTCTTTGAAAGGAGATTAAAATCAGTTTCATACTCATTCCTGGGAATATTGTGTGGTCCAGGACCTGGATTAACTACCTTATCCCTGATTTCATGAAAGCTACCACGAATCTGTTCAAGTGCATCACCAAGTCCAACTTTGATTTGATTGAATTCCTGAGTGATCAGTGATAAGCGTCCAAGAAGGTAATTTAAATTGGAATCTACCTCCATCATGCGGCTTGTGATTTGTGCCACCTTGCCCTGCATACCGTCCATTGTGCTAAATGTGCCATTGACGTAGACCTCTGTTTGACCATGAAGTTTGTTCAGTGCATCCTTACTTTCCGTCATTTCGCTGTGCATAATTTCAATCTGACGCCATACGTGGCTAATCTCTGATTCCATGGTTGCGCTAATATTTTGTAGCGATTCCATGTGATTATTGTCGATCGCTTCGTCCACATCGTCGAATCGTTTCATCAAAGCTTGGCTTAGTTCCAATTGCTGCGCTTCGATTATGTCGGTCACCTTTTGTGATATTTGATGAGTTCCAAATTCGACCTTTCGCTGAGTTTTTAGGACCTCATCTGAGTTTACCATGAGAACCTTGCTAATAGTGGCCAGGCCTTCGTTCAACATATTAAAGCTAGCATTCATTTCGTTGTAGAACTTTTCGAGAATTTCTGTCGTTTCACCGAGATTCAGGTTCACCTTGCTCACAGAACTGTCGACATTGCTTTCAGACTCCTTGATACGAGCTGTTGTTTTAGCCAGGACTTAATTTGAAAAGAATGGAATATATGTAAACAAAGTTAATGAACCTTTTATTTAAAGCATGTACCTTTATCCGATGCACTCAGAGTATCGATTTTGAGATTTTCCAGAGCATTCAAAGTCTCATTTGTGAGCCCGTGAATAAAGTCTTTATCAGCTTGAACCAGCCCAGTTGCAGTCTGGACCTGCGGAGTAGCCGTCTTTAGTTCGTTGATATTAGTTGCGATCTGTTTGAATGTTTCCATGACCTTGTTTTCAAAGTTAGAATTGTCGTATACGATTGGAGCTTGAGTTGTGGCAACCGGGGGTACGTAAAGGCTGACCAATCTGCTCTCCATTTTGCTCATTAATTCTTCGGTCTTTGGAGACCGTTTAGCCATGGTTTCGGTTTTTTCCATAACCTTGTTAGACATTGCTAAGAGCTTTTCAATATTTGCCGATAATCCACGAACTTCATTGACCAAATCTTCGTTCATTGGCGCTTGAACGACAATAGGCTCCTTAGGGGCTGGTGCGTTCCTGTTACTGTTTTCGGCCAACCATTTGATGAGCTTTATTACTTCATCAATTTTTTCTGTCTGCAGACTGTACTTTTGTTCTTGCTAAATTAAAGACGAATATATGAAGACTTATCGAAAAAGGATTGAACGTTTATACTTACAGACATTAACAGGGTTTCAATTTGGCTAACACGTTCATCCAGACGGCTAAAGATTCCCTTCATCGGTTCCATTGCTCTTTGACCAATTTGAAGCGATTGAAGAGCTTTCTTGATTAACTCCCCCAAGGCTCTCTCTCGGTACTCATGGCGCTCAAGTTTGTTCTCTAACTGGTTATACGATCGGACCAGTGAAAGTAGGTGATCATTCCTGGAAGAAAATAGTTTCTTTATAAGTCCAGTTTTAATGAACCCCTATCTCAGCAAAGCAAAGCAAAGCTAAGTAAAATAAAGTCCAATAAATCAGTTCAGAGTGGAACTTGTAATAAAGGGGTATAGATTGATATAGCTATTTTTGTTGCATGTATCCGATTTTGGTTTTATTCAAGGTTTTCCTTCTAATGGCTTGCTGACAAAGTATGACACTAGAAGTAGTTCTTCAGCAGTGCCATGAATCATCTACCATTAGGTAGTATATGTATTCATAAATTAGTCACTCAAGTGACTCCTACTTGGGATAAATGCCTAGCTTACCTACTTATACCTACAACGATTTTCTATGCATATACATACTTCCTTACTTAAGGTATGGCGCTACAGTTCGGGGTGGACCTGGGCCTCAACCAACAAGCGTCTCTAGCCAGCACGATCTTTGGTTAAGGTCCCCTTCCACTTAAGTGCGCCACCTGAGTCGTGGTCTTCCTCTACTGCGCCGTCCCTCGGGTGTGGAGTCGAAGATCTTCCGGATCGGAGCGTTCGCTTCCATTCGCTGTACATGACCCAGCCACCTCAGTCGTTGGACCTTCACTCTTCTGGCTCGGTCGATGTCGCTGTATAGCCCGTACAGTTCGTCGTTGTAGCTCCTCCTCCATTCACCGTCTATGCAGACGGGATCAAAAATTACTTAAAGAAATTTCCTCTCGAAGCAACCAAGAGTGACCTCATCCGCTTTTGATAGAGCCCATGCCTCTGCACCATAAAGTAGGACTGGGATGATTAAGGTCTTATAAAGGGTCACTTTAGTTGTTCGAGAGAGGGCTTTGCTACTCAATTGCTTTCTTAGCCCAAAGAAACAGCGATTGGCAAAAGTTTTCTTCGCTTAATCTCAGCGCTGGGTTGGCGTTGTCATTGCCTGAGATCAATGCGGAGCCTACGTAGACAAAGTCCTTAACCACCTCAAAGTTATATCTGTCTATAGTGACATTCATTCCAAGACGTCGGTGTTGGGTGTCCTTTATTGATGACAGCATATACTTTGTCTTGCCCTCAACCCATCTTCGCCACATCGCCGCCTCGCCGTCGCAATACTCACGAACGCGCCAGTGACATCAAGCTGCGTTCTGCCGAGTATGTCGATGTATGTCGTCGGCGCAGGTGGACGTAGATGGACGGACTTTTGAAAGATAGTGCTTCTTGTGTTAGCGTTTGAGTTTTGCAGTATTCTTTCAAGAACGATGTTGAAGAAGTCACATGACAGTGCATCGCCCTGTCTAAATCCTTTTTTGACAGCGAAGGTCTCGGTGGGTCCTTTACTGACCTTGATGGAGCAGCGTACATTCTCCATTGTCATCCTGCTGAAACGGACGTGTTTGGTAGGGATGCCAAAACTAGACATTGCTCTGTATAGATCATCTCTATAAATGCTGTCATAGGCGGCCTTAAAATCGATGAAAAGGTGGTGGGTATCGATTTGGACTTCCTGTGTTTTCGTCAAAATCTGCCACAGTGTGAATATTTGATCGCTGGTAGACTTTTCTGGTCAGAAGCCACACTGATATAGGGACCAGTCAGGTTGTTGACTGGCGTTCAGGCGTTCATACAACACGGCAGATAAGATCTTGTAGGCGATGTTAAGAAAACTAATATCTCTGTATTTGGCGCAGTTCAGAGGATCTCCTTTCTTGAGGATCGGACAAAAAATGCACTGAGGTTCCATTCATGGGGCATACTTTCTTCCGACCATATTTACAGATGAGGTGGTGCATGCTCCTAACCAAGTCATCGCCTGCCGCTTTAAATAGCTCGGCGGTTAGGCAATCTGCTCCAGTGGCTTTGTTGGACTTAAGCTTAGATATGGCAATCTTCACTTCGTCCATGTCAGGTGGACGGAATTGTTGGTCGTCATCGTCCAGGTAGAATGCTTCATTCTGCCTGACAGCGGGATTTAGTTCGTCATCGCCGTTAAACAGTCTGCAGAAGTAGTTCTTCCATATTCTTAGCATCGACTGCGATTCTACTATGATGTTTCCTTGTTCGTCCTTGTAGGCTTCGGTTCAGGCTCTGTAACCTTGACAGGTTCTTTTTACCCTTTTGTTAAACTTCCGAATCTCATTCCTTCTGTAACATCACTCTATTTCCTCGATAGCGCGCTTCTCGTGCTCTTGCTTTTTTTCTCCTGAGAAGCCGGTGTTCGTTTTTTTTTGTTCTATGCAGATGACAAACGTAATACATCTTAATCAAGTGGAGGCTACTACTACGCGAAAGGATCAAGGCCCAAATAACGAAAATCATGTTTCTATAAAACTTCACATCTGATCGCTCAGCATTTTGAATAGGAGTCTAGTATACGCTATTCCAAAATAGCTGAAATTAGGCGCCTCTTAAAAGTTTCTCTCCACCACCTTGCTAAAAGTTCGTTAATTTTGGCAGTTAAGTTAAAAAAAACAACAAAACCGCCTAGTACGGGATGATCTTCCCGCATTAAAATGTAGGTACTATACATATTTGCATTATTAAGTAGTACTTTATTTTTAAAACATAGTTTTTTCTCTTGATCTGTCAAAATTAAAACTGAGAAACAAATTTAGCTTAGGCTTTGTAGTATCCAACCTAACCGCTTTGCTTAATTGCATCTTTTGAGACATTTTTGTATTTGGGTTAATCATTTAATCTAAAATTCCGCACAACATGTTTAATACCATTAGAAATACCAGAATACGTGAGGAACTCAATGTCGAGCAGCTACTTCTTCGGACGGAGCGGTCCATGCTTCGGTGGATTCGTCATGTTAAACGCATGTCCCCGACCAGGATTCCACAACGTGCTATGGAATCCACAGGCGTCTCCTATGTAGACGCAGGATGAGATGGTTAGATCAAATTCATAATCTCTACTCTACCCGTATGGGGATTGCCCTTAATGATTTGGAGTCGATGGCGGAGGACCGAGAGCTATGGAGGTTCCACTTGAGCAACCTACACCCGCGACCCACTTAATGGATAAGCGGGCCATTTGAAAATGTATGTATGTATGGTTAAATCAAGATATATCTGCATCCCCACTACAAACAATCTGAAAATTGTGTAGGTACTTATCTCTCCCTTCCTGAATATTATTTTTTTTTATATTAAATTTAACTAGGTAATCAAGTTCCTCCTTAAAAAAATATTTTTTTTTTATTAATAGAACTTTTAGAGGCTAGGTATTTATTTCAAAACTACACAAGGGCAGTTGTCACTATACTAATGAAGTTTTCCTTGTTCCTCAACTCTTGCATAAATACCATTTTTCATCCACCAAAATAAATGACATCTGTCAGAAATAACAAAATTTAAACTTCTCGCTTTGTATGTAAAATGAAAGATTTTTATAGCTTTTGCTATATTAAATAATTTCGCTCTTAGTAAACTCCCGGTCTTTGGAAATATTTAAAAAAAAATCCTAGAAACCGATTACAAAGATCTTCATTCATCATTATGTGTAAACAATGCAAATGCAACACATCAGTGAGACCATTAATCAAGTACATACCAGCAACTGTGCGTAGGCCTTTGCACTCTCATTAATAAGAATTTTAATTTTATTTGTTTATTTATAAACGAGTGCGAGTCGGTTTTTTAGATGCATTCTGACCCTGCAAGATGCGCCGGCTGCGCCGCTACAATCATTTCAAAACATCAGAAATAGATTCGAGTTGCGCATAGGGAAAGGGCATTTCAGCCATAAATATCCCAACCTTAAATTTGGATACAAAGTTAAGTAACATCAGACTCGGCGCAACATGTGCACACGCACAAGCGTAACCCAGAAAGTAATTCATCTTGTCATGTGCACATTTCTGTGCTTCCTCATCTCGTTATTTATCGTTTTTCGAAGGAGAAAAAAAAATATTTTTGTTACAAATTTATGTTTCCCCTTAAACAAAAATGCAACTCAGACAAAGTGTCAGTGCACCCTTAAATTTTCCATTGATGCCGAAAGGAATAGGGTTACCATTACCATATCCATTCCATAACATGATAATGCGAAATTTATCTAAGTGCTGCACTTGAGTTTTATGGATCAGATATGCTGTGGTGATAGGAATTAATTTTAATTGCCCCTGTCGTCTCGTCGTATCTGTAATTTGAATGAGTGCACAGTGCACATTTGGTATTAGATTATGCTTATCAATTAGGCGGCCTTTTTTGTGGTCTCAAATTTTACATATGTTGTTGGCTATATTTTAATTGAGTGCTTGCTCCGTGCTGAGAATTATGTCATTGAGAAAATTGCATAGCCAATTATGTTGTCCATGTCTGGTTCTGTCTATATTATACTTACATGACATCTTTAGCTGGAGCCAGATCTATTAATCCGAATCCAATTAGTGTAACGAATAAAATTCCAATTGATTTCCTCATGATTGTGCGCTGATGGCTTGTGTGCAATTGTGTATAGGATCAATAGATTCAGTCTTCTTAAGTGTAACAGCGGTGCCTAGTTGAGATAATGCTGATTAGTGTTGTCTGCAGCAATCTGCAAAAGAGGAAAAAAAATAAAATATTTAAATCTAAATTAATCGCTGTGCTTCAACTATTTTTGTTTTAAGTTTTCGCATATTTTCTCTGCAGCTGCCTTATACTCTTACATGGAAACCTAATGAAAGAAATTCCTTTCAATGAGAATGCTTGTTAGTGATTGCACCGAGCGGCTTTCTTTCATGGGCTAGATGTTAAACCATTAAAAAAGGACTACGAACTTTATTTACATGGATATACGGAGATAGTTTAACATGGACCGAGTGCATGAGTAGAGATGCGGCTGCTGATTGCAATTTTGAGATTGGAGCGGCTAGTTAGTAAGTGTTATAATAAAAACATTTATAAATTAAATTGTAATTTTCTTGGTTAGACAACTAAATGAATAGGACGTCAGGTCCATATCGGCAACCTACCCCTAGCTTCTCACAACTATTTGCTAGTGTGAGTTGGGTCTAATGGAAGGGACCTACAATTGTCATTGAACTGCAATTATATTCTCTGTTCTCGGATGTTTGTCAGACAAGAGGAGGCACAGGGGAAAAAAAATCTTAAGATGTAATTTGTTTTTCCGTGAATCAACCCTCAGACCCCCCGCTCAGTAGTACAGCAGACTAATTACTAAGAAACTGTGCGCACAACTGCCCTTGAATAGAAGCACGGTCCAGCAATCATACGCATACCACTAACAGATTTTAAGATATTCTAACCTTAACTAACCTAGCTGCTTACATAATGATACATTCATTGTAAATTCGATTTCACTGTTGACAAACATTTTTTATATCCACTCTATAGGCGTTAGTTACCTATTTGACGAAATCGTTATTAGTAGGCTTCTAACCCGAAATAGATGGACTGTATAGGATAAGTGTTTCTAACTTTCTTATGAATAAGTAAAGTAGTAATATTTTTTAGACTGTTGGCAACCCAATCATTTTAAAAAAGGGGTTGGCAGCACTTTTGATACGCATCTAAAAGTTTGTTACGAGTTCTATTAGAATAAAGGTTGTGGTATTCTGTCTGCTCTTTTTAATATCTAAAACTCTTGTTTTTCTTAATATATATTTCAATTATTTTGGTGGATTCCAAGATCCAACAGTGGCGACGAGGATGGGATACTAACGATTCAAAGTTTTGTGCCCATAAAATCAGTAAAAAGTGAAAATATGTTTCAAAAGTGCTGCCAATAGCTTTTTTACAATTATTGGGTTGCCAACATTTACAATTTCATAAGTAATTCTAAAGCAAATCATTAAAAGTAAAGTAGATAAGAACCTTTTACTCGCAATTATTACAATTTAACTTGGCAACATCTAAATTATCTGGCTAATGACGCCTGTAGCAAACTGCTTTCAGCGTCATTCACTTTCACAGCTTACCACAAATGTCACTTAGGACCACTTGCACCAAACTTATTTGACAGCAGTATCTTTTATTTACTGTTTAGCTCTATTCCGCTGATTAGGTAAAAATTGTGTTGCACATGTAGCTGTAGTGTAGGTACACTTAATTATCTATCCGTGGATAAATTCATAAAATATTTATCCAGTCTCGAAAGGCTGGATAGTCGTGCACAAACGTCAAATAGTAAAACAAAATTGTTTTACATATTAAGAATTCGTCCATTTTACTTTGCATTGATAGGTCAAGAGTTCAATAAAACAAACCTATAGCTAGTCCTATCAAACTTTGATTCAGTTGAGTTCAGTTACAATAAATTTCGCAGTCTACTTTAACATTAAAAGTGCAAAATTAAACATCCTCCTTTAATATCTGCCCCATTTTCAATTTTCGGCCGTTAATGCAAAAAAAAAAATAGTCAACATGCTGCCAGTACTAATATTTACAAGTATTCCCAACCAAATATAAATATTTAAAATGTATTCCATAAACAAAACGGAAACATTTTCGAACCTCAAAAAGATTATTTATTCAAAAATGTGTTCTGCATTCGTGCCCATGGATCTAGTTCAGGCGGTAAAATTCCGGAACACAAAATTCCTACAAGCAGCATTATAAGCGGCAAGTAAATAATCAAAATAATTTTATTTGCAAAATTTCATTAACTTTTCTTTGTCCTATTTTAAACACTATACAACTAAGGTGCATTTTCCTTTGTCCGATGGATGATCGGCCGGCCGGCGGCGGGTCAGCGCGGCTAGGATGTTATGATTGCCGGTGTGAAATCGGCGGCGACCATGTTTTCACATTTTCATAAACATTTTAAGCAAAACTCTATAAAAATGTTTCATTTTCTTTGTATAAGATTTTCCTTTCCAATAGGTGCAGTAGAAATGTGTTGGCTGGCTGACAAGAAGATGAACTAGATTTTTCCGCGTTTTTAGAAAATTTTTATTACCAATAAAATGCATTATTCAATTTCGAAAGATTGCTTTTCCTTGGCGATGTTAATTGATTTCTTTTGTGCTTTTGTTTGTGTAAGATACAGTATTTTGTTAAATGTTTATGGATGGACCATCTTAATGGGTTAACTATCGACTTGAACAAAAATATGTGCAATGTTGTTTGTGATGGATGGGTATGTCTTGTCTGCTGTTATACGACAGGAAGAGATGGTTATTTGAATCTAAGTTATAAGGATTTGTAACGACCACGATGAGAAGACAATTGCCTTATATGAAGATGCAGTCAAGAGATTTAAATTTTCTTGGTGTACTAGACTCCCGCATTCCGCAAACCGACTGAATAAATTTTCATGCGGTTAGTCTCATTGTCATTATCATACACACGTAATTATGCTTATGGACGTACCAGTAAAGACATAAGGTTTGTTTTATTGAATATCTACCTCCGGAAAGTAAAGGAAGTTATACGTGGACAGTAGGCCTAAAGTAGAATCAGAATCACAACAACACACTCTACTTGACACTTCCGATTTTAAATTATAGTGGAAGTATCTTGCAAGGATAGGGCAACTATAGATACCCTTCTACGAATTGATAGAGACAACCCATACAATCAAAGATAATATCAAGATGACCAACCCTCTCAACCATTCCAAGCACATCGACATCCGAATTTGAATACCCTGATGAGGTCAACCCAAACTGCGAGTGTGAACATGATAATTATTTATATAAAATAAATATAATGAAAAAATCATTTTTAACCATTGCGAGTTGCGACCCTATTGCTAAGCCAACACTTTAAGTATTTTAAGGGCCACTTGCACCAAACTCATTTGACAGCAGTATTTATTCTATTATTCACTGTTCAGCTCTATTCCGCTGATTAGGTAAAAATTGTGTTGCACATGTACACTTATTTATCTATCCGTGGAAATATTCATAAAATATTTATCCAGTCTCGAAAGGCTGGATAGTCGTGCCCAAACGTCAAATAGTAAAAGAAAGTGTCAAGTACTTGGTAGTGTGAAAAATAAAATCAACACACAGAATGAATATTAGTTTAATTTCCGACGATTGTGGTTTTATAAATATGTAGCTACTTTTATATGCGTGGAATATTCGATAGAAAAAAAAAACATTTCGATGTCAGCGAATAAAATGCGGCGATATGATAGGAGTGCATAAATCCAATCGACAGCATGTCTTATAATCCATAGGGTTTTTCGCATGAGATAGCTCAACTCAGACCAAAATACCTACTTTAGATTTTCAGAAACAACAGCAGAACAATAGATAAAGTTGCAACAAATTCCTATTTCTAAAATTTGGAGCCCTATAGCGCTATTGGAATTATCTGAAATCTGGCATTAATTTCATCCACTGCACTGCACGAGTTTATTTACCTACGTCCGTAGCTTTAATTTACCATTTATTCGACAGTTCAATGTATTTTTTGCATTTTTACTTTTTAGTATTGGTAGTACTGTCAAATTTAAAATAATCGAAGGTTACTTATCCAGGCATAATTTTGCAATGGTGCAACACAAAGACGGGAAGTAATTATTTATTGGTTTATCTTTGGTTAGCTATTCAGAAGTTTATCTAGATATCCAATGATTTGGTGCAAGTGGCCCTTATTATATTCATCACCATTTCATACTGTATATAATACAAGTTTAATATGAACACTATTTTTAATGTTAATTTTGACTGTAGATATAAGTTAGGTACATTGATACCTTTCTGGTAGATGGTAAAAGACAATTTTGATAAAGCGGGTACTATGAAAACGTTGAATCATACGAAAAGCCAAGACATGCAATAGTAATATACTAATTTCAGCATACCAGTGTTTTATATCAGTTTATCAAATTTATTTAAATGGCAAATTGACTTAAAGCTGGATAACTTCCACGGAATTCTATTGCATTTCTCCCTTAATAAGTCACTCTAGATTCGAGTGAAAAAGAGAGGAAATTGTTGAAACCCATGGCCGCGTTCCATTGGTCTAGATGACTAACGACATGCCAAACTCCATATAAAAAAACTGACATTTTTCAATCTAGCGCAAAATGAACTGCTAGATTGAAAAAAATAACGAACTGTCAGAACAAAAGTGAAAGTGCACAAGTCAAATGCTTCCAATTTGGTGTAAAATGGGAATTCAAACTTCTATTTAATTAATATTGTAGATACATTGTATTTGTTTATTTAAATTAGGTATAGTGTATTAATAAATATGCGGCATGATGGCACAAAATACATTTTTGACTCTCATGAAGATGAAATAATACGAATTCAAATTGGTTCCAATGTCATTTTTCCGCTGCCTCTAGTTCTCTAGCGCCATCGTTCCTCCATCAGGGATATAATATGCTAGACGACTAGCGGTCAACGGAAGGGGCCATAGGGCTGGCGCTATAATACACCTACATAAAACTGAATATAATAGGTCTGTTTCTTTACTTTTTTAAATCTTACGAATTTTTACGAATTTGTACGCATTTTTACTCAATGTCGTTCCTCAAACTCAACTCGAAAAATTCGTAAAAGAGAGCGGCTTCGAGAGAGCAAAATATTACCCCTCCAATAAGAACCTCACTAGTTTTATTCAACAAATTTCCTTGAGTAAGTATTGGCAAAACTGTCAGTCGCCTGAAAATTGACGGATTATTTTGATTTGAAACTACTATTTGCATTTGTCTTTTGATTTCCTGCGATATGAGAAACAAATTGGTATAAAAATGGTATCAGAAGGAGGTAAAAACTCGTCCACATACTTGGGTTCCTACTCACATGCAATTTATTGAAAATAAAATGCATCTGTCATTTTTCAAAGTTACTACTACAAAGCGTTCCCTAACGTTTTCGTAAGTTTTTCTCTTTGAGAGAGACTTGATACCCACCAGACCACATGCCATTTTGGCAGTCTTTTCCATTTTTACTACAAAAGTAAAGGAACAGACCTAATAAATAGAAGGTAAAGTGCAATCAAACTAACAAATTGGTAAAAAATAACATTAGAAAAAAATTATGTTAAGCATTTTAATTATTGTAATTCTGGTAAGAACAAAATATTTTTAAACAGGTCCCAGCTTTAATGGGATGACAGAAAGAACTATTATTATCTATCAGAAAGTTTAGCAAAGATCGTCATCACGTGTGCCTCTGTTTATTAGATATTTAAAAAAAAGTTTTGCTAATGTGCATAAGTGTATGTAGATATTCCATTACTATTAGGTATACACATATTCCAAATTCACATAAAGCCAGTTTTGAAATAAAGAGCTAATCGGTTAATCAAATTTTCTCTAGGCTAGTCAAACAGAATACTTCTAAGCATACCTATGTATGTATATTTGCGTGTCAGCCCAACTATATTGATAAAATATACTTTACTTATGTCGTTTTCGGTTGGTCGTCCAGAACCGTCCGGAAGCAATCCGAACTCTTCTGAAAGCGTTCGATTGCCACTTAACTGACAGTTCTTCTACTGAAAAGAAAAGAAATTTGCTTCTGGATTTGAATTCAGAATCGCGGAGAGTTCTTCCGGACGGTTCTAGACGACCAACCGAAAACGACATTAATCGAGCGATTATGATCGAATCTTTCAGTTCAAACATTGATTATACTTAGATGCGATTTGGCGTTAAATTCATAAACAAATCTTTCGTTTAAATGATTACCATCACAATTTCCGATACCCTTCCCAGCACTGTCTGACTGTATATTATATCTATTACATCCAAGATATATGCAGGATTACCATTGCTGCACTTTTCCGCAACTGTATCGTTATAAAATATTCAGCCATGATGCTACCTCTAATTATAACAATTACGTCAGATTAAACACTAATTCAATCTGCTTACAAAGTTCTTATCAATTATTTTAACTTATTGCCGACACCAACAGTTCAAGCGAGAGTTACATAGATGTAACGTAATTGCGAATAAATTTCATTACGTCTGATATTTCGTGGCCAAAAATGTATATAGGTAATCAAAAATTTTATTTTCAAAGTTCAACGCTCCTTAGCCTGATGCTTCCTTTAGTTTGATTTTCGGAAAACCATTTATTAATGCACTCATTGGAATTCAAAAGTTCAAGTTACTTAGATATGAAATTGCAACAAATGTTCTAAAGTATAAAACAGTTTTTGTGCATCAATATGATGCGTACTACTCCATTTATTTTTCCGATTTTGTATTACTTTTTTTTTTAGTTAGAAACGTTATCGGAAATTATGATTTTTTTTTAGGTCAAAAGTTTAAAAACAAAAAGAAAAAAAAAACATAATAAATTACGATTGTAGTCTCGTACATATAGGTAGGCAGTTAGCAATTGAATTCTCTTACCTTGATTGAAATGATTATCCTAGTAGGAAATTTACGGTATATTTTCCAAATAATTCACTAATAGTAGATACTTGTCCTTTAAGCAGTTATAAACTCAGCACTTTGTAAATAAAATATTTTATTGTTAGTCACACCGAAGATACTATACGTATACTCTAAAACTTATCACTCATTTACACTTTTATTCAATAGAAAAGGAATATGAACACAATTCAAGCACCCGAACCAAAGCCTCTGACCACGCCAAGCAAAGGTTCCACTTTAAATGGATGCTATGATGCTGAGAGCTAACTTCTGGGCATGTGATGATCGGCTCGCTGATGGTTGTTGGTGCTTGGTGGTGTATAATCTTCTAATTTATAGACAGAGACAACCACAGCAGAGCACAGTGACTGGATGAATGAGCGATTGTCGATTTTTCTTCTAAGGCGATCATTTGAATAGAGAGCGGTGTGTAACTTCACGAAATCTCATCCAGAAATAGAAATGCATCTGAGAAAATCTACTTCTGGGATACCATTATATGATGCTGTGTATGTGTATCTACCCATTTAAACTCAGGAATGCAGTTGTTTCTATGATGATTATTACCTAAACAAAAAAATAAAAAAATATGAGTAATATAGCAATGATCCTTTGGGAAGATAATCACCCCTATTCCCGTTGGCGTTTGTTGTAAACGACTCATATTTCACTTCGTTTTTTAGTCGGTGTTCTTAACTTTTTTGAGACAAATAAATTAAAATAATGGTGAAGACATAGAAAATAAAATAAAATTGTTAACAAAAGTTTAAAAAAAAAACCTGAACATCATTTTACAACGACACGGAACATGAGTCGTATACGACAAACGCCAACGGGAATATGGGCGAATGTGTTATGGTGAAGATCAACATGAGTCGCAATTGGAGATGTAAAACTGCATAGGACTCGTATTGTGATACGTACATACTGTTTCGTCTTTACTCATAATGCAGGTGCCAACTTTTCGGGCATTGTGAGGCGATGATACTATATCGCCGGATGGATGATGATTGCTAGTCAGAGTGAACTCCTTCAAAAATTAAACATTGCTCACACATTTCACATTAACCCCAAGATGCACATACAGTCAAAATCGGTTATAACGACCTTCAAGGGACTGACGGATTTGGTCGTTATAAGCGATAGGTCGCTGTAACCGATATCAAGGTGCATACATAAATTTATCTGTTTTAAATTTTTTATTTATTTTTATAGTTTTTATTTGTACCAGACAGATATATGTACATACATACGAGATAACTTTATGCAAACCGAATAAAATCAAAACTCTTCGACCACTCGTCACACAGAAAAATTTGCACTAATTAATTTCCCCACCTACTATTGAACAAACTCAAAACCAATACTAAGCGCAAAAATAAAGAATAATAATATCTCAACAAACGGTGAGCTGTAACATGTCTAGACAGATACATCGCATGTACAGACCCATAAATAGTTTACCGTTTCAGAAAAAATGCAGTCGCACAAACAGCTGCGTCGATCTTAGTCGTTATAACCAATATTTTATTTCAAAACAAGGAAAAAATCGGTCGTTGTAAGCGATATGTCGTTGTAAGCGATGTCGTTGTAAACGATTGTTATTCAATGGGTTTGTAATGGAGCTCAGCCGGGACCTAAGAATTTGGTCGTTATAACCGATACGTCGTTATAACCGATGTCGTTGTAAGCGATTTTGACTGTATATGATTTAGCAATTTACAAAATACAATACATGTCCTGTTGTTACATCACCAAGGTCTGCATTACTTATTGGTAAAGCATTTGGCTAATTGATCATAATTGCTTCTTCTTTAAACGAGATTAATAATGCCTCTATTATGGAACACAACTCAACTTAGTTGAGTTGAGTTGTCTTCAATTCAACCCAACTTTCACACAGCCCAAACTAACTAACGACTTATAGACAACCTTACTTATCGGGCTCCCGACCCGTGAAGAGTCTCTGCCTGAGACACTGCAGCCTTCCATTCTCTACGATCCCGGGCACGCTGCTTCCAATTGTCCAGACCAAGCGCTCTAACATCCGCGATGGCTTGGTCTTTGAAACGGAGGTTCGGTCTTCCTTGTCTTCTCGAACCTGGGGGCTGGGATTCGAAGACCCTCTTGGCTGGAGCATTATTGTCCATTCGCTCGATGTGGCCGAGCCAATGTAGTCGACGTGTTTTGGCTTTTTGGACTACATCCACATCTTGGTACAGCTCATAGAGTTCGCGGTTGTATCTTCTCCTCCATTCGCCCTCCTCGCACACAGGACCAAAAATCCGCCGAAGTATTTTTCTTTCGAAGGAGCCCAGTATCAGCTCTCCCTTCTTGCTTATCGTCCAGCACTCGGCGCCATAAAGCAGAACTGGCAGGATAAGGGTTTTGTAGAGCACACATTTCGTCCTTCGAGTTAGGAGTTTTGAACCCAGTTGTTTTGCCAAACCGAAGTAGCAACGGTTTCCTAGGGTAATTCTTCGCCGGATCTCCACTAGGGTGTCATTCGTGGAGTTTACGTTTACTCCGAGGTAGGTGAACTCCTTAACTACCTCGAAATTGTTGCTATCAATAGTGACGTTTTGTCCTCGGCGGTGGACAGATGCTTGTTTGTTTGTTGATAGCATGTACTTAGTCTTGTCCTCATTTACTTCAAGCCCAACGGATTTCGCCTGTTCTTCAATCGCCGTGAACGCTTCTATCACGGCACGCTGGGAGCGACCGATGATGTCAATATCGTCCGCATAGCCAAGCAGCTGGACGGACCTGTTGAAGATAGTGCCTTCCGTGTTGACACCTGCCCTGCGCACTATCTGCTCTAGTACGAGATTGAAGAAGTCGCTCCTTGCCGAAATCCTGTGCATGTTTGAAAAAGTTCGGAAGAGCTGCTTCCAAACTGCACGTTGCAGCGCGTATTTTCCAGCGTCACGCGACACAGCTGAATCAGTTTTGCCGGGATTCCAAATTCGGCCATCGCCATATAGAGCTCCTGACGATTTATGCTATCATACGCGGCTTTGAAGTCGATGAATAGGTGGTGAGTTTCGACTTGAAATTCGTTGGTCTTTTCCAAGATTTGCCTCAGTGTGAAAATTTGGTCTATAGTCGATCTGCCGGGCCGGAAGCCACACTGGTACGTGCCGATTAGTGTGTTGCAGAACGGTTTTAGACGTTCACACAGTACGTTGGATAGGATCTTGTATGCGACATTTAGCAAGGACATGCCTCGATAGTTCTTGCAAGATATAGGATCGCCTTTTTTGTAGATGGGGCATATGGAGCTGATAGTCCAGTCATCGGGCATGTTTTCTTCCACCCATACTTGGTTGATGATTCGGTGCATGCTCCCTACCAAAGCATCACCACCGTATTTAAAGAGCTCCGCTGGTAGAGCATCAGAGCCTGCGGCCTTGTTGTTCTTAAGCTTTTTTATAGCTAAGCCAACTTCTTCTATACTAGGTGGTGGAACTAGTTCTTCATTGACTGGACGTGGGTTCTCTTCTTGCCCTATCACTCGCTCTACATGATGCCCATTAAGCAGCTGCTGGAAATGCTGCTTAAACACATCTACTATTCCCTGCGCTTCGGTGACTAGGTTCCCTTCGCTATCTCGAAGAGCCTGCGTTCCGGTTTTGTAGCCAGCAGCCAGTTGCTTAGCTTTTTTATAAAACCTCCGGATGTTATTACGATCGCGCGACTCTTCGACCTCCTTGAGCTGGGCCGCTGCGTAAGCCCTCTTCTTTCTACGCAGGATCTTTTTTTCCTCCCTTCTCCTGGCTCGATACTCTTCTCTCGCTGCCCTTGTTTTGCGCTGCAGCGCTTTCTTGTGTGCATCTTCTGTCACCTTTTTTCTGTACACGCATTCATCATCATACCACGGGCTCTTTCTCTGGGGTGGCTGGTACCCTACGGTGGTTTCGGCTACCTCCTTGATGATGTCACGATACTGGCACCACTGATTGTTGGCGTTTGTGGGAGGTGAGTGCACAGAGGAGAGTTTCATACTCAGGCGCTCGCTGTAGGCTCTGGCTACTCCAGGTGTGCTAAGGCGTCCAACGTCGAATTTCTTCTTCTGGGCAGTTCGCAGCTTCTTTTCGTTGGACAGTCGAGCTCTGAATTTAGCCGCGACAAGAAAATGGTCGGAGTCGACGTTTGCCCCTCGGAATGTGTGCACGTCGAGGATGTTGGATGCGTGCCTCGCATCGATTAGCACATGGTCGATTTGGTTGGCTGTTCGACCGTCTGGAGAGCGCCAGGTTGCTGTGTGGATCCTTAGCCTTGGAAACCTAGTGCTACTTATCACCGTATTACGAGCTGCAGCAAAATCGATTAGTCGGTAGCCGTTGTCTGTTGTCGTTTCGTGGATTCTGTGCTTACCAACTAACCCGCCAAAGATGTTTTCCTTTCCGACTTTAGCATTGAAATCCCCGAGTACAACTTTTACATCATACTCCGGACAGGCTCCGTAGGCTCCATCCAGGAGGTCATAAAACTCCTCCTTGATGGGATCTTCAGCCTCGTCGGTAGGGGCGTGTGCACATATTAGGCTTATGTTTTGGAAAGTAGCTTTGATGCGGATCACAGAAAGGCGATCACTTATCGGCTTGAAGTCAATAACTTTTGTCCTAAGCCGATTTCCCACGACGAATCCGCATCCTAATACATGCAGCCTTTTGTTGCAGCTGTAATAAATGTCGCAATCTTTTCTTTTCATCATGCCTGATCCTATCCATCGTATCTCCTGGATCGCGGTAATGTCTGCCTTGTACCGCATGAGGACAGACTCAAGTTTTTGAGTGGCACCTGGGGTGTAGAGTGTTCTTACATTCCAGGTACATACTCTTAAATCATAGTCCATTGACGTTCCGGGTCTGGTTGCCATTTGAGGAGTTCCGTTATCCGAGGCTGGTTGCGTCTCTCTCATAACTATTTAGTTTTTTCCATGGTCGGGAAGTTACCCCGACGGCACAACCCCCAACCTGGAGGGCCAGGCCCTGTTTTGACCCTAGGACAGCGGGTCGGATATTCAGTAACCCAATTTTGGGATATGAGCGCTGCCGTTGACCCGTTTAGGGTTCGTCCGCCACCAACTCTTTTCCAACACCCTGGCTCAGTATTGGAGATCCCCATAGACCTGGTATCCAAATATGTCGAAGCAGCTCATACAGGGATTGCACTTTAGTTCGACCTGACCGGAACTGTAGACGCCACCGTTGATTCCATCTAGGGAATTCATCCGCTGCCGCCTGAAACAAGAGGAAGTGTCTTAGTGCGTAGACACTCCTCCCCCCTCTCTCGTTCGCTGCCACCAACGACCTTCCACAGGGGTTGGTTACCCCATCTCCAGTCGAGGTACTAGTCACCCACCAGTCACCAACGTGGAGGTGAGAGTAGGAGTTGATAGTGAGAGGCTAGAGTGGGAACGCTTGTGTTCTCATATAATCGCATCACTACCCTTAAACCGGCACTACCCTTATAGACAACCACCGCCACACTTGTTGTGTTTTGACAGACAACTTTTCTATCGAGGTTTTGTATAACAATACGGACAATACCGAATTTTGAATGACATAAAACGAAGAGACAACTCAACTGTAGTTGTAGTTGTCTTACATAATAGTGGCATAAATGTGAAGTTGTGGGCTGATGGTGGATTTCATTATGAACCTTTTCGATACAGATTTCGAAATATGATATAAGGACCTGTTGCACCGGATCGTGAATACCACTAATTTTCAATAATTTTTTACATCTCAAGCTGTTTTCCACTGTTCCGACTCTCTCTAACATTCTGACAAATATTCGAGAGTTCAACTCTCCAGGAAAAGCATCGTGTAGCATATTTCGCCCACGCGAAAAGACCTGGAGCTTGTTGGGCAGGCTGTCAAATATCGACTAGATATAGTTGGTATCTCCTCAACAAAGCAAAGGGGTTCTGAACTGTGGACCTTGCGGATGGGTGGAAGCTGGTCATGTCGGGAGTAGCACCTTTAATGTCTGGTCAGACTGGAGTGCCCAAGTAACAATTTTACTTCGGTAAGGTTCAAATTTTTAATTTCGGTAGGCAACTACTTTTATAGAGCTTCTGTAGTATTTCTTAGGCGAAGTACAGCAATTTCCAGGTAATTGTTTCGATAATAACTTTTATAAGACCTTTCGAAAGAAAACACACAGGCTTTATAGAGGGATGAGGGATTTAGTTTCGATAAAATCTCGATTGGACTTCCGAAAATTGGAGGTGGATGTGTGGGAAGTCATTTGTTTCCATAAAGTTTCCAGTTCGAAGTTCTGTCGAGAAGTCTCTTTAGGGCTTGTGACCGGAAGCATTATAAAGGCAGTTGTCTCTCATGCAGGCAACAGCTTGCAATTGGAAGATTTAGAGAAGCATTAACTTGCCATTATTTGCCCATAGAATGAGTGGCTTGCGAATGAAGGCTTTATAGAGGCAAAAACTAGTTTTATATGTTATGTTACAGCATTTAAGTGGAGCGGCTTTAATAAGAATTACGAGGGATCATAGCTGTCATCGTATTATAGTAGATATACACGCGTCGATTTTGTTTTATATAAAAATTAAATATTTTGGGTCTATAAAATGATTAGTTCCATGGAAAAAGGTGAAAAGATAGGGAAGGTAAAGAATAGTGCAAAGGGAGCGTGACGCAATTCTGAAGGGAGCCCGTGAAGTGTCCGATGAATTAAAGCGAACAGCTCTTTGTCGCAGTGAATGTTTTTAGCGCTCATCATGTGGTCCTAAATAATAACACATTTTTTATGAATAGTCCCCAGTACACTATTCCGCAAGAATTGTCTACAACAGCCTACAACATTCATAATAAGAGCACCAGAAATTATGAGGGTTTATGTACGTGTTTTCTTTTTTCTATTTATTCACCATTTCGACAGATGAATATAGTTTTTCTTTTGACTTTGTCAGATAACGCCAACAGTGGCACTAGTGCTAGTGGGGATCGTTATATCGATGATGGCACAAATAACAGCAAATATAGCGCACTTGGGAAAATTAAGCGTCTGCTTCGATATGGCACACGTCCACTGGAACAAGCAGCCAGACGTATATACGAAGACTTTAGTTACATAATGGCTTCGACTGATACCAATGCGAAAAAATCGGAAAAAGAAAGGTCTATTCTGAGCAAACAGAACGATGGAGAGAATGTTCCAAATTCGTTTACCCCATCGTTTGAAGGCGAATACACATATTTTAACAAAGTTCAATTAAAGACATTTTGTCTAAACACCGACTCTTCAAATTGTCGGTTTTTGACGACAAAAAATGAAAAAGCATGCCTCACAAATATCATTCAACACATAGCATGCAGAGTGACTTACAACTATGATGTATTACAATTGACGAAAAGGCAAATTTTTTTATTAATTCCGTTTGACTCAAGGCATTTAGATATTTATTGTTCCGATCGCTATGCTCACTCAAATAAAAAAAGAAAGAAATATATTTAGGCTGACCGATGTGAAATGTAAGCTCGTTCGTTTGCCTTACCGACAATTGCAGGTTTTTATTCCTTTATTGCACATTATACCAGTATAATTTTATTATTACTTATTATGTACTTATTTCATTTTTGTTTACAATGATTAAATAAAATTAAATTGGTTATTTCTGAATCAAAAATGTTTCATGGTCTTTTTACTTCTACACAGTCACCATCAGGCGACATAGCCAATTGGCGACTTTTCCATTGTCGGGACGCGTGGCGACCACAATTCGAAATAAGCGTTTTTGGACCCCTTTCACAAATACAGGCGACATTGGGACACATTCTCAAAGCTTCAATTTATATTTCAATAAAACCCAAAAATTTTGAAAAAAGAAATAGTTCATAGAAATTTGCGTGTGTTTTCTGCTTTAATAATTCTTCGCATGTCTGTTTAATAGCTGTAATAAATAAATAGTTGGAGCAACAGGCGCGAAGACACCCTGGCCCTAGCTTCTTGCAACCATTTGTTTGTGCGAGTTTCAGTTTTTGCGACGATTGGAAGGGACCTAAATGAATTGTGAATTGTGAAGACTTTTCAGACGTTCGCGAGAGGGAAATAACCTTTTTGTTAACAACTTTTTAATTGCGTTTTTTTATATGGGAGGTGCCACGCCCCTTTTTCCAAGTTTGACCAAACTTCACAGAAACTTCTTTGGACCAATAACAAAGATTCTCCCAACATTTGAGTTCAATCTGTTTGGTGGTTTTCGGCTTTGCGATCATTGGTCGCAGTTGGCGCGGCGGCAAGTCTTATCGAAACTCTAAAAAGTATCAAGTACTTCATATTTAACACTGGCAAACGCATATGACGATTTAGCCTAGTGGATAGGGTATTGGACTGCCATGCGACGGGACCCATGATCGATTCTAGTGAAACCCATGTAAGTAAAATGTAAATTATATCTCGAATGTTAAATGAAACTGTATCAAAAAGTATGAAATGTCATTGAATAATAATTAATAATGAGACAAAAAAATAAAAAAATGGAAAATTGAACAAATTAAAAAAAAATATTTTTTTTCTTTTTAATTATTGAACTTCTATAAGGCTTTTATAACAGTTGCGGTAAGGCCTTACAGCAGTTTCTTACCGAAACTAACGTTTCCTTACCGAAGTAATAACCTACTGCTGACAAATATTAGAGATGCTTCTTTTGCGAAGCAATAGCCCACCGCGGATGTTAATTCTTTCTATAAGGCCTATCAGAAAGCAGAAGTTGTATCGTCTGTAAGGCCTATCCCAAGTTGTCTTAATCAGTAAATAGCTTCGCTAAAGTGCGCCAAATGTCCTTCTAAGAGGCCTTTTGCAATCAATATTGCGGGAGGGGAAATAGCCTCGATAGCGCCTTATCGAAGTCAAATTGTTACTTGGGTGGGGATACTCACAAGTCACAGGCTGGCAGGCAGAGCGTTAGAGTGGAAATCATTAGAAGGGAGAGTTGCGGTCTTAACCTTGAAATGTAGGTGTCGATTTAACGAGATGGGGCAGCGTGATTGGGAAATACGGTGACCCCGATCAAAACGCGAACGGAGTGAAGTTACTGGACTTTATGCTCTTCAGCAGAAATCGCTGATAGACGTGGTACCATCGTGTACTAAAAGGATGGTTTGTGATGTTCGCGTTGAGAGGGTCTGAACTATCAACTGATTACCACCTGGTATTGTGTAAATTGTATCTCAACGATCAAATACCTATCCTGCCAAACAGTAAACCAATGATCGTTACGCGCATACGTTGGGACTGACATGGCAGGTATCTGAAAGGTCTGAACAAATTCCAAATGCTCCATTGAATGTAGAGGAAGAATGACAGTTGTTTTCAACAGCAATCATTGCTGCAGGACATGTTTGCGGAGTGAAGCGGCTCGGTGTGGCGACTGGTAGTGCGAAAAGAACTGCGTGGTTTAAAAAAGAAGATGAAAGCTTTCAATGTGTGGATTCACTTGGGGGACTCACCCTTTCGAAACCGGTACATTAAGGAGGAGAAGTCACTTTTGCGATCAAATCGCTAAAAGCTGGCAAATCTGCAGGAGTGGATGATATCCGGCAAGAGAAGCGCAAGGTCTTAGGTAAAGAGGGAGTCAATTAATGGCTCTCTCGTGTCATTAAAGTTGCAAACTCCGAGTGATTGGCAGATTGGGGTAATCGTGCCCCTTTTTAAGAAAGGAGATAAAAGGGATTGCTCCCAATTACAGGGGTTTATCATTTTTAAGTCTCTCGTGAAAACTCTTTGCCAAAGTGCTGAAAACGCGTTGCAGATCTGTGCTCGAGTCACGATTAGGACATGAGAAGTGTGCGGTTTTCGTCCGGGTCCAGAAGCACAACCTACCAGATATTCACTCTCAGATAGGACTTGAGAAGGCTTAGGAGTATGCTACACCTGTTTACGCATGCTTCGTACATTTGAAGAAAGCATACGACCGAGTCCCTCGAGGTAAACTAATGTATTACAGGAGTATGGAATTGACGGTTCTCTCTTGAGAGCCATTCAATCTTTTTACACAAACTGTAAAAGCTGTGTTCGGGTTAAATCAATACCTTTCACCGTGGGAGTTAGACTGTCTTATCTCGTTTTCATTACCTACCTATACTTATAAAGACTAATAGACTAGATGTTACAGCGCAGTCATGGCGGTCATCTCCAGAACACCTGCTCCAAGTCACTCTGCATGTTAGTGAGTCCCATTGAAAGAGGTGAAGAAGTTTAAGTATCTCAGGGTCTTATTCACGAGTGGTGGAAGTTTTCCTGGCTGTAGGATTGATCAGGCTGGATCAATTTGGACGACTTGGTCATTATTAGGAGGAAAGCTAAGCTTAATCCGCTGTTTGTTCCAACTCTTGCCTACCTATGATTACGAGGTTTGGGTATAATAACCGAAAGAATAATTTCTGCGCCTTTCTTGTGTTTTTGTCAGCCCCGAAAATCCACTGTCACTCCTTACTGCGCACTGACCACTTCGAACAAACGTCGGGAATTCGGGTACAAATAAGTTTTGATGGTGGCAATCAAATTACAGAGTCCTCAAATCCTAGTCGAAATGCGCATTTAAAGACGTTAAAACATATGGGAAACTCTCGCATTTTGAGTTTCATCTGGTGCTATAATTTTCTGTCATCTACGTAATTTGATATTCGTAAAATTTTGCAGCAATAAGAAATTTATGTATGTAGGTAAGGTAGGCCGTAAATGGTAGACATTTCTGCGGTGCTTTTGTTACGTTCTACCTGAGCGATATTTTAATTAGCTCTTATTGGCAATACTGACTCACTGACTGTATTCTTTCACTAAGTTTGTTTGCTGTCAAAACTGCATTTTTTGTATACTTACTTTTCTTTATTCGTTTCCTCAAATAAACTTATTTATTTAAAAGCGTGTAACATACGTCTTTTTTCTCGTCGGGCTTTTAGAATAGTCAACAGCTTTAAGTGAACACCGTTGTTTCATAACTGAAACTCTTAAATGATGTAGGTAATGTTATGATAGAATTTTCGCTATTTACAGGTGAGTGCAATGCGCAGCGTCACTAAATAAATCGAAAACGTTAAAACGGACGCACAACGCAGTGAGTCTACATGCATATAGGAAAGTAACATTAAAAATACACTCCTACGAAGTGATGAATGCGCATTTAAGATTGCAAAATGGTAAATGATTGGTAAAATGGAGAAATTCCTTTAAAACAAAATTTCAAAAATATGAGTATTCATATTTGTGATTGTGAATGCAACTATTCAGTACTACATCCAACTTCATTAGCATCGTAAAGCCATGTGATTTTCTAGAAACGTCAGTTTGACTGTTTTGGTTCTTTTTTTTATTCCCTCGATTGCCTTGGTTGTACACCCAAAATAAAAGAAACTACGAGCTATTATGCAAGAACATCTTAACAAATTACACTAGTTTAAAACCAACATAAATATTCGATGTAAATGTAATTTATTATACGTAATTATAGTGTCAAAATGTACCGACTGCTGTCAGTAAAAAGTTCAACATTGCAAAACGTTCGGCTTATAGTTGGACAATGTGCTCCAAATTGGGAGCGAGCCGCTGCGCAACGGCCTCTCCAACCTAATTTTTTAACAATTCCTTCCGAAAACATAGTGCTACGGTCTTATGACAAGTGTAAGAAGAGTTCCTCTCTATTGAAATATTAAATTAACCCCCTTTTTTTTTTTAAATATATAGCAAAATCTAAATTTCAGCTGACAGTGCGTGAACAATCGACAAATAGTTCCACAAATCCCGAAGCGCCGCCAAAGAAGAAGAGAAAATCAAAACCGAAATTCTCCAAATATGTTGAATTTCTCGAAGGTGATTTTGGTAAATTTAAATTTGTAAGAAACAATATTAACAAAACCGTTACTTCTAGTAACCAATTCAAAGTCAACCGAACGAAAAGCCAAAGTGAAACGTTTAAAGGCAGAAAAACTACAAGAATTTATCGCCAAGACTCAGCAACAAATTTTAAATAAGCGAGCAAAGTTTGAAAAAAATTCTTTAGCTGAAAATTTAAAAATCGCAGCAACTAGTAGTGCAGCAGCAGCCTTTAGTACGAGTTCTCTAACAACAAAGTCTAAGCCACCACCACCAACACCTCAGGCCAGCTTACTATCACAACAGCCAATTGAATATCAGAAAATCAATATGGAAATTCTGGATAATTCCATCATTGAGCCGGAGATGTTTGACGAGAAGCCATTAATTTTCCTTGGCAAACACACAAAGCGGGTGTTGAAAAACCCTGAGGACATAAAAAACATCATTGTTAGCTTTAACAATTTTCGAGAAATCATCGAGGCTATGGAACATGAAGGTCATGAAGCCGAGGATCCGCTGGCGTACAAGTGAGTACCTACTTTTCTTTTCATTTCGTGTTTCGGGGCTTAGTTAAAATAACAAAGGGAAATAATTACTTTGTTGTTACATGGCTCTTCGCGATGCATTTGAAGGTACATTATTTCCTTTTCGTGTGAATATTACTTTGATTTCATGTTATGTGGCTGCTGGTTGATAAATAGAAACTATTTCTATGAAAAGTATGACTCAGCCTAGTTGAGGTCACCCATTCACCCCATCGGTATTACGTATAATGTGATGTAAGTTGATGCAAACAAACATGATAGGTTAAAGTTTGGAATATCTTAACGCTGACAGTCACATCACATTATGTATTGTTTTGTCTGCCAATGATAAGTCCAAAAAATGTTAACCATTATGTGGTACTTGTATGTAGTACTTGGCTTTCATTATCCTAGTCATTTCAATGACAATCCTCGCTTTTTTTTTTATAAATTCCATTTTAATGCTAGTATTCAATATTTTTTTACACAGTTTTCCGCATGACAAACTCGAAGGATCCACACCCGAAATTGCCGAAGCCATCGAACCTTACGTTCTGCCACAGCTCGAAGAACGCCAAGAGAGAAAACGGAAACATGAAGTCGAAACAAAGGCCAAACAGTTACGCTACAAGTCTAAATATCACATAAGCGAAGACCAGGAGCGCCTGGCCAGGGAGCAAGCTTTGTTAATCAATCTCAATTCATACCTGATCGCTTGTGTGTCGTCGGGAATGGTAAACCGAGGCCTCAACACTATTCTCTCATATCGACAACGAGCAAAGCGGCATAACCCGTCTGCAATATTTCCAATTGATCTCTACAACATTCTACTGCATGGCTTTGCGGAGAAGGGCAGCTTCGATAGATTTAAGGAGGTGTTTACTGTTATCGAAGAAGATGGTATACCATTCAATGAGCAAACATTTGCAGCGATATTCGAATGTCTCGGTCGGGTGGAGTCTTCAGAGCAAAATCTGCGACATATTCGAAAATATATCGCAATGGCGGAGAATATGGTGAGATACCCAAGTCCAGGTTAACATGAACACATAAAACATATACTACCATTTCAGGGAATATCTCTCAACTCAGTGATGGATAAAAGTAAATTCCAATTCGACCAAAAGGACATTGCACTAGACGCTATTCAACGGATTCATCCAGAATACGTGCCTGAATACACCGCGCCGATTTTAGCGTACAATAATGAGTTGTTGAATCGACTTAATGAAGACACCTCGAGTACAGAATGTGTTAGCGGACGTAGTCCAATAATGCGATCCAAAGAAGGCTTCACCAAAGAACAGCTGGAAGTGATGGCTCGGGAACAATTGAAAATCGAGCTGGAGGGTTCTGTGACTATAAAGAGCATTGAAAAAACGAAAGAGTTTGCCAACGCTGACTTTTGTGTAAGTTACAGTTGCCTTTAAAAAGATAAAAACTAATTCTACTCTTTTCAGCGCGAAAAAATGGAGGAACTATACGCAACGTGGCGCTTGCAAATCAGCGCTGCAATAAACCGAGACTTGAACACCCTCCGCGCTCAATTTCGCTTTAATCCGCAAGGCAACATGAACTACTACACATATCTGAAGATCTTGGACAGTGGACAGTATGTGGACATTCTGTTGAAGGAAATTCGAATGCTGGCCGAAGGTTCTGAGACTTATAGTCCGACTGTTGGTCAGTTGTACAAAAATCTCGGACTAAAGGTGCAACAAAGGTTTGACTTTCCGGTTGGTCTGTTGTTTTAATCGTTTTAACGCTAATGTTGTTTCAGATATCAAATCGAACAAAAGAAACGCAATGGAATTCTGGAGAAAACTGGTGAAATTTACGCAAGCTACTGCGAGAATTGGGAACGCGGTGTTGGGAATGAAAATCCCCGACAGGTATGGCAACGTTTGGTGCATGAAAATCGTGCAACTGGTCCTAGTATGGACATTCAAGAGACCCCATGGCCACGCAATGTCTTGGCCGGAGTTGGACGCTTTCTCTACAACATACTAATGCGAGATATAAAAATCGATTCCTATATCCTGCGGGCGAATGGTAAAAGCAAACAATCAAATCAGATGCCAGCTTTTTACACACTATTTAGGAATCAAGGTAGACTAATGAAAGAAGAGGTCAAGCCACATCCCGTGTTAGTGAGGTAAGGTAATAAAACTGCAATATTGTAACGTGGGTGCGTAAGTACGTGGACAAGCACATGACCATGTTAGAGTAGCTGCTAAAAGAATTTCTTTAACCGAAAACTGTTTACGAATCAGTTACCCTGAGTACAAAACGCGAAATATTTCGTTTCAGATTACTTCGTGCCTCCCGCCAACAAACGCTGACATTCGACTCGAATCTAGTCCCGATGTTATGCCCCCCACAGCCTTGGAGTACACCCTACAATGGTGGATATCTGCTCAACAAGTCTGAGTTAATCCGACTTCCACATCAGGTAAGATTACTCTCACAATCAAAACACTGATCATAGTCAACTCTATGTTATTGCAATACAAGGCGATACAACAATGGCAACGCATCAAGGAAGCCAATCCGCGGGACTTGTATCCAGCGTTGGATTCCCTCAATCAATTAGCTAGTATTCCATGGAGAGTAAACACCGATGTACGAAACCGTTTTTTTTCTTTCGAATTTATTCAAGTGACTTACAGCATCCTCTCTCTTCAGGTCCTTGATGTCATAACTGAGGTTTTCCAAAACGGTGGTGACACAAAACTCGATGTTCCCCGACCACCAAATGCCCTTCCCGCCCTGCCCAAGGTACCAGATCGAGATTCTGGACTCTCAAATATAGAAAGAGCAAAGCTGTTCAAAGACAAAATGCAACATCGACGCAAACAAGCGGAGATGTACAGTTTGTGGTGTGATACACTATATCGACTCTCGCTGGCGAATCATGTAAGTTCAGCATGTTTTTATATATGAAATTGTTTGTAATTGTAATTTGTTGCTAGTACCGAGATAAAGTATTTTGGCTGCCGCATAATATGGACTTCCGCGGAAGAGTTTACCCGCTTCCTCCGCATTTAAACCATCTCGGTTCTGATCTGGCCCGATCAATGCTTATCTTCGACCAGGCGCAGCCAATGGGCGAAGACGGTTTTAGCTGGCTGAAACTGCACTGTATCAATTTGACGGGTTTGAAAAAACGGGATTCGGTACGCGAGAGGCTACTCTACGCTGAAGAGGTTATGGACGACATTCTGGACTCTGCTGACAATCCACTGACAGGTCGCATGTGGTGGTGTAAGTCTGACGAACCGTGGCAAACTCTGTCGTGCTGCATGGAGATAGCAAAAGTCCACCGGTGTCCCGATCCAGCCAGTAAGTTAAACGACATTTTTTCCATTAGAAACACGCCCTCACAGCTTATTTCTAGAGTATATGAGCCGCTTTCCAATCCATCAGGATGGCTCTTGCAACGGCCTGCAACATTACGCCGCCCTTGGCCGTGACAAATCCGGTGCAATCAGTGTGAATTTAGCTCCCTCCGCTATTCCCCAAGATGTGTACAGTGCTGTTGCCACACTTGTTGAAAAAATGCGCAAAACAGACTCGGACAATGGACTTCATGTGGCTCAAGTGCTCGACGGATTTGTTCGCCGTAAAGTAATCAAGCAAACCGTCATGACTACAGTCTACGGGGTGACTCGGTATGGTGCACGCTTGCAAATCGCCCGCCAACTTAAGGACATCGATGAGTTCCCCAATGAATGGGTATGGCCCGCTTCAACCTACCTGACGACAAAGACATTTGAAAGTCTTCGCGAGATGTTCACCTCAACCAAAGAGATCCAGGACTGGTTTACGGAATGTTCACGGCTTATTTCGGGTGTTTGCAACCAAAACGTTGAGTGGTGCACCCCACTGGGGCTACCCGTGGTACAGCACTACAACCGCACAGAATACAAAAACTTTCAAAAGGGAAACAAAGTCAGTTCCAACATGTCGCTGGATATGTACGAGAAGCCAAATGTCATGAAACAGAAAAATGCGTTCCCGCCAAACTTTATCCACTCGCTGGACTCTAGCCACATGATGCTAACCTCGTTGCACTGTGAACGTAAGGGGTTAACGTTTATTTCGGTGCACGATTGCTTCTGGACGCATGCCTGCACTGTGCCCGACATGAATAAGGTACATTTTTAGCTCTCTTTGTAAAACAATAATAACCTCTCGTCTGTAGATCTGCCGCGAACAATTTGTCGCCTTACACTCACAGCCCATTCTTGAAGACTTATCAAAATTCCTCCAGCAAAAGTACAGCTTTAGCGAAAAGTAAACGAAACAATTTTTACCTAGTTAAAGAACTGAACACGAAAACAATTTATTTTGCAGGGATATCAGCAACAACGGCTCGTCGGAGGATATGTCAAAGAGGAACCTTAATAGGGTACTGCGTCAGCTGCCAAAGAAGGGCAGTTTCGATCTTAAAAACGTTTTGGATTCTGTCTATTTCTTTAGCTAGACATCCGCTGGTGCTGGGATATTATGTTCTTCCCCAAGGTGATACTATACTAGAACGTGTTTGTGCTGCTTTTCATCACTTTCCTTGTACATTTTACATACAGAGCAAACGCAAATAGGATTTTATTTGTTAAGAGACATTGTATACTGTTGAACTTTTGATAAGTTGTCATTCGATATATACATATAAGAGAAATATAAAGAGAGATGCTAATTCAGAAAGTCTTGTCGCAAAACGGGTCATAGATAGAAATTGCCAAGCTAGCAAGAACAAAAAACGTCACTAAGATGTAGTTTCTTATAGTTGCTTTTATTTTCTTTATGCCGAAATTTCTACATCATTGGCAGTACAAAATTGAACAAGTCATGTTGCAACATTGGAGCCAAGCTTCTCCATTCACCTGTTTCAGGATTATATTCGTCAACTAAATTCGAACAATCACCATCCACAAAGCCCCCACAGCATATAAGGCAATTGTTAAACGAAGTACAATGTATATCGGAACGCCCGAGCACCGCTGACCTTATTGTCGTCCAAAAGTTTTTAATGGGGTCGTAGCGCTCAATCACATCCATCTCTTCTGGGTTATATGAACCTCCCACCACGTACAAATGACCTTTCACAGCACACATGCCAATGTTCTTTATTTTGTTGTACTTAGACGCTTTCTGGCTCCATTCATTAATAGCAGGGTCATAGCAATCCAAACGATTGTCGTTATCGCAAACAACATACAACAGTTCATCGAGTACAGCTACATCGAATCCATTGTGTTCAATGGGAAATGGAGCCAGACTTAGCCAAGTTCTTGTGGAAAAATCATATCGTTCTACAGCACAAGAGTCCTCGCCAAAATGTTCTCCACCAAGTACATACAGCTGACGATGGATTACACACAATTTCGGCCAACGGCGGGCTTCTTTCATTGGAGGCAATTCGCTCCATTCCATGGATTCCAGGTCTAAGCAATCAACGCTATTAGTCTCGCTCCTATCAAGTTCACCGCCAACGAGAATCAGCTTTTTGTCAATGACAATCGCACCATATCCGGCTATATTTTTCGATGGCCGAGGCCACTCTTTACGGGACCACTGGTTTAAGGCGCGATTAAAGGATTGGAATTCGAATTCTTCTGTCTTGTAGCCACTCAAGCAAACAAGATTATGGTGTGTTTTGCGTGGTATAGCGTCGACTTTTGAAAGTTCAGATCGTTGATCGGAAAAGAAATGCCACTTAAGCCAGTCATTAAGCAACTTTACGCCTTCATTGGTTTTGCAAAATACTTCGTAGTTTTCGATAAGGAACGTGGGCTTTAAGAACGTGTAACGCAAATGGGATAGGAGGCTGATAAAGAATTGTTCACGACTCTCCTTGTTATGATCAACCCATGCCCTCAAACAGAGGAACACCTTTTCCTCGGAGGACACACACAGATAATCGCTTGAGAGAAACTTTCTTAATTGTTCCGCGTTTAGTCTTAAAAAATCTGATTGTGTATAAACCATTTCAAACAGCGTACATGCAAATGCAAATGCTTTCTCATAGAGAACTGTGTCGTTGTGTAGCTCTGCGTACAATGCAATTCCCAAGCAATTGCAAGCATCCAACTGCTCACCCATAAACTCACAACAGGCGGTTATCAATGTGGACATTTGAAGAAAATCTGCAGCTTTCAATAAACTTTCAACTGTATCACTGCATATCTCAATTGAAGCTGTATACATGAAGCCGAGGATCAATTTAAGAGTGTCGCCATCCAATGTGCTAAGCTGCACTTCGTCCGCTTTCGACTCTTTTAGTGTACATCGAAACATTGCCATAAAGTACTCACTAGAAGCAGACAGAACAAACCGATGGGCCTGAACTTTAACATTATCGATTCCAGCGATCAAAACTATATCAAAGAACTGCCCCTGTTCGTAGAAAAGTCGAAGTTTCTTTGATATATTGCTCGCATGAGTGTTGCATTTAAAGATCTTCTTAGTGGCCAGTGGACAGAGTGAAGGGAATGAGCCATCTCCAGGCATTGTATTATGACTGATCGTGTCTGTGTATATTTAATGGTATATATTCGATTGGCAAGAACGAAAATACGATTTTATTGGCGTAGATAACTTTTACTTTTTCTCCCTTACAAATAATAAATACTACAAACTTGTGAAATTGCTGGTATAAAGTAGACGAACCAGTATTATCCGAAGAGGACGATAAAGTTGTAGCACATCAAGAATATGTACATAACATAATCTATTATTGTTCCATATTTATCCAAATTTTGGTTGAAATTACTTATTTTAATATGGTTTTTCACTAGTTCAAACTTTTTTGCCAGACTTTCCGCAGGGTAAAGCCGTATAAACAAATGCCAAACGTCAAATCATTTATGTAAGTGGGTTGGTAAATATCCGCGAAAAAAACTAGATTCGCAAATGTGCTCAGAAACTGGTGTTTTTTTTCCCGCTCAATGGAAAACGAAATTGATAGACGACAGACATAAAAGAAATTGTTTTTTTTTACCAATAGAATGCGAAAAGTGGGCTGTTGCTATTCGCACGTTGTTCGGGACACGACTACGTAACGAAATGTCAAAGTTTATATTGCGTCAAGTTGGGGTATGTGGCTCGCTACGCTCGCGGCAAGGACTCTAAACCAGCGTTGCCGCAAAAAAATTTTCTTAGGTGCCATTGACAGCAACCAAAGGTGCCAACTGGGTGCCACCAGCCTTTCAACGGCAGAGAGATATTTAAAAACACAAGAAACATATAATTTCGCATTAGTATCATTACGATTATTTGTGTATTGAATTGAATATGCTCTAATACTTTAAATATTATCAAATCGAACAAACCAAACCGAAAATGAAATGTCAAAGCAGTCCAACGCCACTGAAAGTAGAAAGTTGCTCTACTTGTGCGCTGCGTTGAACTTTGCGATTTTTACGATCTAAACGCGACCCGAAGCATGAAGCCGCATTCTATCTGTCAACGCACGCACGCAGCAAAGCAGCTGTGAATTGGCTATAAGAGTTAGGTGGCCAGCCGCTGACTGAAGCGCTGACATCTTACCTCGTTTTCGAGAATGCTATAGATTTCATACACAAGGGCTGCGTTCTATGTTGTCAGTGAATATGAAATAAGTGTTCGCAGATGAAAGAGAAAATGACTTGCACTCTCAATCAATTTTAAACATTTTAAGAAATGATTTTTTTTAAATGTTATGTATTAAAATGTATCAAGCTCATAAGGTGCCAAATAAGAACTGAAGGTGCCAAGGTGCCAATCGGACTGTAGGGTGCCAAAATGGCACAATTGTGCCACTTCGGCAACGCTGCTCTAAACTCCAGTATAATCATTTTCGGACATTATGCCGTACGTTTTGTATCCAACTTTTCTATTTATAAAGAGATTTTAATGAAAATAGGATTACGTTACGCTGATTACGTAGTCGTGTCCCGAAAATCGGTAAACGTCAGTTCAGTACAAAATCTGTCAAAATGAACGTGCGAATAGCCACTTCGCGAAAAGTGATCTGGGGCAAAAAAAAACTGGGGTATTCATGCAACGTCGTAAGTTTACCATTTGCGAAAAATAGTAAGTTTACGAAACACGTTTCATGAACGCTACAATATATTTCGTAATCTAAACTCTTTTAAAACTTGTTTTCTTAATACAATTTGATGGATTAATTAATTACCCTACACGTGGAATAGTAAAATGTGCAATTTTCTCTTTATAATTGCATCAAAAGTATTATAAATGCATGCAAAGTAATTTTTTTCTGGTTTCGCGCCTTAATTTCAAGTGTCACAATGAAAATGAATCCGTCCGGAAGCAATCCGAACGCTTCTGAAAGTTTTCGATTGGCACTCAACTGACAGTTCTTCTCCTTAAAAGATGCGAAATTTGCTTCTGGATTTAAATTCAGAATCGCGGAGAGTTCTTCCGGACCGTTCTGAACGACCAATCGAAAACGACAAAAGTTTACCACTTTGTGGTCACAAACTTACCAAGTTTTGCGAGAAACAGATTACCACAGCACCAGCAACAGCAACTTTGACAGCAACAGCAACTTCAACAGGAGAAGTCGCATGAAACACATTGGAAACATCGACAGCAACTTTGTCAAGGGAGGAAAACAAAATTTGTTGAGAGTTGATTGCACCGCAGCATTGCCAGATTACCTTTTATATCTTCCAAAATAAATGGTAAAAGCGAAAAAAAAAAATGATATTAGGTACATGACTTTTCTTTTAATAGCTTGTCAAACATTAATTTTAATACAACTCACGACGATTGAATTAGTAGTTTAGCAAAACAAAAGTTTAGCAAAACAAGTGTGTTTATTATAGATTAAAGTTCTTTAGCAAAACGAAAGTGTGTTTATTTAAGATTAAGGTTTTAACAATTCAATGCTTTCAGAGCCGCGCACCATCTACTACTGTACTGTCTGCCCTTACTTAAGTCGATGAGTTCACCTGGCTATCTCCCTCTAATTTATCTTCCTTCTCAAGACGGCGCTGCCAGGTTATCGTTTCGGCGCTGCCAGGTTATTGTTTGTTATAGATTCGACCGTCCTGACGTCTTCGACGCCCTCGTCGAGTTCCTTGCTATTCGACCACTGCCTTTTCCTGGATTGCGGGCAGTATCTAGCGTAATGTCCGGTTTGATTGCAATTATAGCAGGTTATGAACCCTTTTGATGTCATAGTTCGCTGAGGTTGCCGTGTTGTATATTCGCTGGTGGATGGCCGCTTTGTGGTAACTTGTTTCGAGGTTCCTGGGGTACTAAATGCTTGTGAATCAGCGCGAATACCGTCATACCATTTGATTTGTTCTATTAATTCTGCAATATTCTTAAAATTTACCGCAGCTAGATTCGAACTCATTTGTGAATCGTTCAAACCGGTAAGAATGTATTGAATAATGGTTTTGTCTGACAATGCAATCCTTTTGCCCAACATGTTCATCTCAAAGCAATAGTTTTCGATTGATTCCGTTGGTTTTCTTATTTTTCTTATTAACTCCCGGTGTATCTCAACTTCGCTGTAGTTATGCGGAAAGTTTATTTTGAGTCCTGAAGCTAACTGAGTCCAGGTAACAGAGGCCTCCTGTTTTGTGTCCCACCAGTATCTTGCAGGACCCTGTATTTTTGATGTCACTGCCATTAATAATGCCCTCTCGTCCCAGTCATAAATCTTCGCCAATCCTTCAACTCTGTTGACCCAGCTTTCCGCCGACATGGAAGATATGTCACCGGGTGAGAAAACCGGAAGTGAATCCGCAATTTCCCTTATCGTGCAGTTTACCTTCGGTTTATCTGGAACGGTGGCACTCGCCTGCTGTCGGGTTGGATATAAATGCCTTAGTTTCTCAGTTATTTCACATTCTTTCATAAAAAGAATTCGTTCCTTTTCAAGAAGTTCCTTTTCCCTTTTAATTAATTCCCACTCTCTCGCCCTAAGGTCTCCATCTGTAGGTGTACGTACATCAGAGATAGTGGTAACATTTTGACCTTCTTCGCAGTTTGTGCCATTTTGCTCAGTCGTTGCGCTCAAAACCTCGCTGGAGTTAAGTTCCAGTTGAGGAGATCCGCTTTCCCCTTGCTCCCTATCATACTGAATGATTCTTTTGATCAGAATCCTTTTAGATCCGCTGATTATCAGACCTCTATTTTTCAATTCTACTTGAAGTTGTTTGACGCTCATATGCTCCATGTCAAAAGATCTATAAAAACAAATAAATTGATAGTTTTTTTTACATTATAGACAATAAACTATTCCACGATCCTCCTATATTGCAAAATATTGCAAAATAGGCAGATCATCAGCGTGATATTGATTTCATTCAGAGTTATTAACAAAATATCTATACAATAAAGGTATTCACCCGAAACACCGCAGAAATTTATATTTACGAGCCGCACAAATTTATCGGATCAAGTGAATACCCTTGATATGATTTTAATGTGTGAAAACACTCAGAGCATAACCATAAACATCTTAAATGATCGCACTGATCATAACAAAATGCGACTACTCATAAACAAAAGTACAATCGCATCTTTCGCACTCATCCAAAGTAGGACAAAAGAAAACATTTGCTCCCTCGTATACCGAAAAAGCAAATAACCTCCCCTTAATATACAAAAGATGTTTCTCTCAACAATCTTGTATCTGTTGCACACTTCATTTACCCACGCATCTCGCCTAGGTAAGAGAGATGAACATATTGCCCTTTCGTATACCGAAAACGCAAAATCATGACATGCAAATGCAACAACCAATTTAATTTTGCATAATGCATTGCAGCTTGGGATATCTCCTTCCTGCACATATGCATATTTTCTTCTGTCTCAATGTAGCCACAACTACATATGCTATCACAGATACGCGCTGTTTACAAGTATATATTAAAAATATATACTACTTACTCACAACTAAAACAATGACATCAATACTTTTCCATATACTGAAAACGCATCTGCCCTTGCTCTCTCTAAAATACCATGTAGCCACAACTACATATGCTATCACAGATACACGCTGTTTTGTTCACAAGCATTCATTGAAAATATATACTACTTACACACAACTAAAACAATGACATCAATACTTTTCCATATACTGAAAACGCATCTGCCCTTGCTCTCTCTAAAATACCGGTCGTTATTGCGTTTCGACCAACAACGCAAACGAATTTCATCTCGACGCAAATTGCGTCTCAAATCAATTTGTACCTATATCAAAATTTTGTGCGCAAAACAATTTGATTTTTATTATTATTTTTTTTATATATATATATATACTTTTTAGCTTATAAATACATACTTATTCATGTATGCACTCACGACACACCGTCACCATACCATGCTCAGAGTATCAACGCAATCAGACAACAGAATAATTATATTATATATTAACTTAGTAGGTTCCACAATCCCACTTCTGATCTTTAGCAAAACAAAAGTTTAGCAAAACAAGTGTGTTTATTATAGATTAAAGTTCTTTAGCAAAACGAAAGTGTGTTTATTTAAGATTAAGGTTTTAACAATTCAATGCTTTCAGAGCCGCGCACCATCTACTACTGTACTGTCTGCCCTTACTTAAGTCGATGAGTTCACCTGGCTATCTCCCTCTAATTTATCTTCCTTCTCAAGACGGCGCTGCCAGGTTATCGTTTCGGCGCTGCCAGGTTATTGTTTGTTATAGTAGATAACTCGTTTCCACATTGCAATTTAGTAAAACTAGAATTCAAAATCACGTCCCACCGACAGTAAATAATTTGACGCCTGCAGATCACAAAAAAGAATTGATTTCTTTTGCCAATCGAAAATGAAAGGCAATCTAAATCAAAAAAAAAATTAAAATAGTATTTTATAAATAATTTATTATAAGAATAATTATTTGTAAACTGCTGAAACTTTTTTTGTCTATATCTGGTAATGATGCTGCACCTTCAGTATGTCAGCATTCGAAAGTTGAGAGAACTGAAAAAGTCACCGTGGTGTTGGTAGCCGTTGCACAGCAACATTGAATTTAGGACTTGGCTCTAACGTCGATGTCGATGTCGATGTTGCTGTGGTAATGTAACTTCAGCTATTTAAAAGCAGGGGCTCTAAAAAGTGCGCTGTGGCTGTCAAAGTTGCTGTTGCTGTTGCTGTTGCTGTGCCAATCTGTTTCTCGCATTTTACCACGCTTACCTAGGGCGAGTTTACGACGGTGCATGAATGCCCCTAATTTATTTATGCAGTTCGCTCACTGAACGCACTATATTTTGCTGAATCTCAGAAGCGCCAGATATCGCAAATTACGCAGGTTTGGCATCACTTGATGAAATTTGACGTTTGTATTAAATTTTAAAACTAGGTACTTGGCGGCTTTATTTAACGGAAGCATAAGTTGAAAGTTGTTGAAAAATAAATTTTATCTGCAAAACGGGAAATAATTTTCATTTTCATTTACGAAATAAAACATGAACAAAATGAAGAAAAAACCGCCAAGCAGAGATCAGCTTCCGGCACTAATTAGCGATGTACCCACACAATACAAAGACCGAGTCCTGGACATGTCCGTAAAAATGATGTCGCATCCAGCATACGGCCAGCAGTAAGTACATGCTCTTATTGCATCCCCTATTGCTATAGATATTATCTCACCAACTCCTTTTAGTTACGATTGGTCAACGAATGACTTTGAACTTGGAGCTCCGCTAGGTAGAGGGAAATTCGGTCGTGTTTACATTGCTCGTGAGCGCCACAGCCAATACATGGTTGCCATGAAGGTGATGTTCAAATCCGAACTTCAAAAAGGTGGCGTACAGAGGCAGGTATTGAGGGAGATTGAAATTCAATCGCGTTTAAAGTGAGTATATCAGCCGTGGCGTTATGAGGCACTTCAAAATTCCATTTCTACAGGCATCCACACATTCTGCGCCTTCTCACTTGGTTTCATGACGAAACAAAGATTTATTTAGCATTGGAAATTGCATCAGAGGGTGAATTGTACAAACATTTGCGCAATGCACCGTTCCATCGATTTGACGAGTTACGCTCGGCCAAATACACGTACCAAGTCGCTGATGCGCTAAACTACTGCCACATGAACAATGTTATCCACAGAGACTTAAAGCCAGAAAATATTCTCCTTACGTCGGATGATAATGTCAAGTTAGCTGATTTTGGGTGGTCTGCACATACAATGTCCAATAAGTGAGTGAATTGTTAGCACTAATACCAGCAAATAATATATATTTACCTTTTTCCAGACGACGAACAATGTGCGGTACTCTTGACTATTTGCCCCCAGAGATGGTTGATGGTACTAGTTACGATGACTCTGTAGATCAGTGGTGTCTGGGGATTCTTTGCTATGAATTCTTGGTGGGTAATCCTCCATTCGAGTCAAGCAACACTGAACTGACGTATGAGAAAATTCGCAGACTGGAGATTAACTATCCTAAGCATATGACTTCGGGAGCAAAGGATCTCATTGCAAGGGTAAGTTAGTTTACCAACTTTTAAATTTATTTACTTAATCGGTTTTACACAGCTCCTTCGAAAGAGTACGGCTCGTATAACACTAGTACAAGTGATGACGCACCCCTGGGTAAAGGAAAACATGCAGAAACGTAATATCGCTTTAAAGTCCTGAATGATTTTGTTTTTATAATACATTTTCGCGTTATTTTTAATAAAACTAATTGCATTTAGTAAGTAGTAAGGATATGCAGTCTCTCTGATTTGTTAGAATACGATTTAAGTTGTGTCCTCAGAGATTGTTCACATTTTTAATTTAATTGAATAAAAATATGTTAAATGAACAGAGCCTATTGTACGTGAAAATGGAACTTCTTTTCTATCGTGTTTCTGATCAGGATTGAAAGCAACCTCTCCCAAATGTGGGATAGGCATTATGATATTTCTATGTTTGGTAGTGAGGCATATTCCTGGCTATGCAAATGAAATTTGGATTCTGACTGCTGTTAACTATGTAGCATGCGACGACAAATGGTGTTTAGAAGTATAGCATCATTGGAGTGAGATCACGCTAATTCATTTTCAATTGCCCGCTTATTCATTAAATGGGTCGCGGGTGTAGGTTGTTCAAGCTCTCGATTCTCCGCCAACGACTCGTAAATCATCAACCCATGAACCCCATACGGGCAGAGGATAGATTGTAGACTTTATCTAACAATCTCATCCTGGGTCTACCTAGAGGACGCCTGCCTGATGAGATCCTGGTCGGGGATATGCGTTTAACATGACCAGGCCACCGAAGCATGGATAACTCCGTCCGGGAAGTAGCTGCTCGACATTGAGTTCCTCACGCATTCTGGTATCTCTAATGCGATCTACGGATCACACCTGCAATACAGCGGAGGAATCTCATTTCGGCAGCTTATATCCGCGATCTTATTTTTTCGGCCATTACCCAAACCTCATGACCATAGGTAAGAGTTGGAACAAAGATCGAATTAAAGACTGACAGCTTATCTTTGACACCAAGTTCAGTCCTCCTAATAACAGAATGACCAAGCTGTCTCAAAATTGATCCAGCTTGACCAATCCTGCAGGAAAACTCAGCATTGCTCCTTCCATCGCTCGTGAATAAGACCCCGATATACTTAAGCTTCTCCACCTGTTTCAATGGGACTCCACTAGAAGCAAGAAAAAAGAATAAAAATCTTTCAATTTATTTACTCTTTAAGCATTTTATTTTTTTTTTAAATGTTTCTTTGTAACTCCGTTATGTTTCATATCTTCTACTACCTGCTTAAAGGATACTCCTTTGGTTTTGCACGTATGATGGGTTATAATTCTTTTCAAAAAATTATTCTGACCAGGCGTAAGCTTCTTTGCGTCGAAATCACTTTTTTTAATTGAGTTGATGTCTTGAATTGTGCTGTATTTTGTTTCAAACTGGAATTTATTGGGTGCCTGCTTGTGAGGTTTTGAAGAAGCTGGGATTTCATCGGAAAAGTCTTCCCATTGTGTTGGTTCATTCCGTTTACTGTCGATGAGGTTTCTTCGATAGTTTTCTTCCCGTTTCTTTAAAAACTCCTGAGCATTTGGAGTTTTTAGAGCGCCTTGTGATTCTCGTTTATCGTCTTTTTGCTTTTGAATCATATTATTCTTGAAATGTGACCAGGGTGTTGCTTGTTCTGTGGCAGCAGTTTTTGCTACTGGGTTGAATTTGACTTTACCCCATTCCGATTCTTTTTTGGTTTTTTCTATACGACCGCTACTTTCTTTCCGAAAGGGATTATTTTTATTGGATTTATTCATTTATAGTTTGAGAGTTCTTCACTTCTGTATTTTTGTAATGTATTTTGTACTTTTAAAACAAAAACTAAAGTGGAAAATCTTCTTGTTAAAAATGTAGCGGATAAATGACAGAATGCTTCCGTGCTCCCACTTTTGAATGTAGGAAATTATTGTTGATTGCGATTCGCCAAAAAAAAAGTACTTTTTCTTTTTTCGTTCGTTTGGTACAAAAATAAAGCAATCTTTTTCAGAGTCGAGAGAACCTTTGCGAATCTAGATTTTTTCTCAGAGTCGCTCGAGATTTACCAATACACTTACATATGATTTGACATTTGTTTGTTTACGTTTTATGGAAGTCGGTCGGAAAAGTTAGAGCTACTGGAAAACCATATTGAGAAAAATAATTTAAACCAAATTTTGATAAATATGAAACAAATAATAGAGTTGTAAATTTCATCTTCATCATGTGGCACATCTTCATCATCGTCGTCGTCCTCTTCGGATAATACTGGCTCGTCCTCATCATACGAGCAATTTATGCAGTTGCAGTATTTGTTCTTTGCAAAGGAGAAAAAACATCGAGTTTGCAATTTTGTGCAGGACGTGGGCCGTGGTGAACATATACTCGGAATATTTAAATATTATGATATTTGTTTTATAGTTATTTGAAAATGTATAGAAATCTTAGAAGTTGCAACAAAAAAGGTAAACAACTTTTGGCAGGCACACCACCAACACTAACAAAGCATACTTTTTTTTGTTCGATTGGCTAGACGAAATATAAAAAATCTGAGATTGCCAATCGAAATTAGCATATGACTTCAGATCATGATACAACAAGACATGATAGCGCATAGAAGTTTTCATTTTTGATTTGTTCTGCGCATCTACGTCACCGCAGCGGTGTAAGTGTTTTGACATTTTGGCATTTACATGTGTTTTATATGGAATGATTTGTGTTGTTCCTCGAAATGTTTAAATAAATTCTAAAATATAGGAAATATAGTTTCGTAATTGTGTAATTGTGTTAAAAACTTTCACAAAATGCAGTCTTAATTAGGTCTTATCGTTTAAAGATAAAGATTCTTTGCCTTAAAGCGTTTTTTTTTCTTAGGAAAGTTATGAAGCTGATTGATTTAACTGCAATATCCGTATAAAAGAAAACACTCCTTCCGCTCGCGTATGTACTTTTGGAATCCCATCCTTAATCGCCAAATAGTTGACGAACAAACACAAGAAAACAAGAATATAATAAATAATTAACCAAACTACTTGTTTATTAAGCATTTTATTTTCATTCAATTCAGAACACAGGATTTTTTATAAATTTTGTTGTATACGCCGCGCCGACCATTGGAACAGCAAAACAAAAACACACAAACTAACGTTAAATGTTTTCCAAACATTTTTAACACAATTCCGAAACTATATTTACTATTGTTTTAGAATTTATTTAAACATTTAGAGGAACAACACAAATCGTTCCATATAAAACACATGTAAATGCCAAAATGTCAAAACACTTATACCGCTGCTGTGACGTAGATGCGCAGAACAAATCAAAAATGAAAACTTCAATGCGCTATCTTGTCTTGTTGTATCATGGTACATACCTACCCCTAACACCGCGTCTCCACGAGCAACTTTTCATAGAATGCCAAAAATTGCTGGTGGAGACGCGTAGTAACACCGCGTCTGCAATCTGTCATTTCTCATAGAAAGAAATAACGATAGTATGCAATAAAATGTAGGGTGGGCATTTCATATCTTACTTTTTCCATAGCCATCCCACGAAAACTCATGCGCCACAACAAAAAAGTACACCCCATAGAATACTATCGATAGCAGGCTATAAGCTGAGCAATAGATAGAATACCATTTTTCGTAGAATACTATTTGTGGTCTCCATGAGCAATTTTCATAGAATGCTATATGACATTCTATAAAAAATTGCTCATGGAGACGCGGTGTAATGCCTTGCTTGGAAAAGTACACGAGAATATTTCTGAACAGTTCCCCAAACAACACGTGAAACTTGACATTTCACTTTGATTATAAAAATTCTTGTACCTATTTGTAATTGTAAGTAGCAGTCGTATTGGAATTGTATATTTTCTTGTCCATATTCAATTTTCATTGAAAATTGCCTTAAAAATATGGGTCGGGATTGTGATGGGCAAAACTATTCTAGTAACAACAATCGGGGCAATAATCATAACCGTAGAGGTAATAGTGGTAGGGGTGCTGGTCGAGGCGGCAACGGGAACCAAAGATATGGAAACTTTGGCGGGGAAAAAAGAGACCTGAAGAATGGATTGCGTGGTGGCAGTAGTTATCGTGGTACTGCTAGGGGCTATAATCACAACGTAGATTGGACTAGAAATCATAGGAATACTGAAAATGGGTACTATAGTGAGAATCCAATTCAACGAGGTGAAAATAGTTATAATAACGATGACCAGGGAGAAGGATTCAAGAAATTTCGAGATAAAAATGCACCTAATGTTTTAAAGAATAGTAGTAGCTTTGGTTCACTAAAATCATTAAACTGGCGACGGATCAAACATGATTTCGATTATTTGCCTACCCAGGAAGAGCCACCGAATAGGACGCATGTTGAAACACCCGTGGTTCCGAAAGACAATACGCATCCATCGGAATCGGTTGATAAAGTGCCCGCTGAACCATCTCCAATTCCTTTGAAAAAATCAATCGACGTTAAAGAACCAAAACTCTTGCACAAAATCAAAGTCGAAAAATGTGAACATCAAAAGCAGAAAGTCCATACATCTTCGACATCCCCCAAAAAAAAGAAAACTTGCATAGAAGCACCCCCTGCCGTAGTTCCGCCTCCACCACAGAACGAGTCCTCCTCGGAATCGTCATCTTCGGATTCTAGCGAAGAAGAGGAAGACGTTCCTACAATGCCAAAACCTATAAAAGCCACCGAGTCTATTAAGCCTAAAAGGGAAAACATCGACGAGGACGATGTAGTTTGCTTGGGGAAGCAGAGCAATATTGAAAGTCTAATCGATGACGATGACGATAAGGATAGGCAGTCCAAGCCATGCATCGTGTGTAATAAGAAGGTAAGCATGGTTTCTTTGCATTCGTCCATCTCCGATGACCTAATATTTGTGCTTAATTTACAGGGACATTCGCCCCAGGAGTGTCAAATGAAGTGCAAGAAATGCAGTCAATCGGGTTATGAGACACAAGTTGTATGCAAGAACTGTCGCGAGCCTTACAATCAGAGTCTCGAAAGCTTGCCAAAGCTACCAAATCCATTTTTAATGTTCATGCAGTTTATGCAGTTTTACATGAGCCAATATAGCGGTATAAGTTCAGATATTAAGTATCCGTTTCCTCAGTTTGAGAACCCATCGGCTCCGGTACTTGGACCTACGCCAGCAGTAGAAGTTATCCGCAAAGATATTGCGAATTCGATAAGCAATCGCAAACGAACTAAATCTGGATTAAAGCACAGCCGAAAGAAGTCACGCGTGAGCATAAACTCCGATAAGGATTCCGATTCGGATAGTAGTTCCAAAGCCACCACCTCAACCAAGAAACGGAAAAATCTTTCGAAATCGTCTGATGGTGAAGTTGAGTCACCTCGAACACCTCAGCAACCGCATCCACAACACCAGTTCCCACAATTTCAAGGACATTTTCCCGCAAACTTGCCATTTGTCGGGAGCGGATTCGGCCCCCCTGGATACAATCCAATGTTGGCATTCAGCCAGATGATGGGACTCATTCCATCACTGATGAATTTTACATCGTAGTAAAAGGATTACGTTTTTACATTAATGTTTATAATAAACGATATGTGGACAATTTGAATGGCAAGCATCTTGTTGTAAGAATAGATACTAATACGTATGAGTGGATAATGAAGATAGAAACGAAATAGATAGGAAAATGGAACAGTCTCGTACGATTTTGCAACCAGATTAGGAAGGAAAACTTGCTATGGAATCTGTGCCATAAGGCAAGCGTATGACTTTAAGCAGGCCAAGTATGAGATGGTTGGTTCAAGTCGGACATCTCATATCTACCCATATTCGATCGGTAATGCCCATGACAATGTGCCAGTGGCGGAAAATCGACTTATGGAGAGTCCACTTGAGGGGACTTTGAAAATCGTGGTGACTAACTTGAATAATATCTATATGTAAGTTTGATTCTCTGTTCCAGTATCTCGTTAAAACTACTAACCTAATCCGCATGGATTTTTCAGTAGGTGGCGCTGCGATCGGGTTACAGGACTCCTCCTAAACGATTGGACCGATTTTGATGAACTTTTTCGGTTGTGCACAAGTCCCATCTATTTCCTACGTTCATCTCGTTTTAGTAATTACTGTTACTTGGTATACCTAGCGCTTAAAATCTTCGTGTATTTGTTTTTCTTACAATTTTAATTTAAGGATATATTTTAACATGTTCTTCCTTTTCATATCCAAATACTTATGATTTATATTATTACAATCCTTCCATACTTAACCTAAGTTGTTCCAGTGCTTGATTGGCTACGCGTCCCAACATTCCTTCATGCGATGATGCATCCTCATACTTTAATATGCTAACACACTCATCGAGAATATTTACGGCCTCTTGAATTCTCTCCTTAAGGTTTGCAGCAGTTAAAACGCCTGCAATGAAACCACTCTTTGCCAGTAAGACCAGTGGTACATGGAGCTCGTACAAGAGCATTGCACGAGCCCTGCTTAGGCCAGGTTCAAAAACATTCAATACCCCCAGAACTTGTCTGCAAAGTTCCTCTTTCCGCTCAAGCAAAATATCAGGCAACTCGACCATTTCATAGCCATGGACCCTACCATACATTTCAATAAGACTTTGTTTGATACCAGTTTGGATAAAGTGTGCTGGATGAAGTACCATCCGGTATTTGCGCAGTAAAGATTCACATTCTTGCAACCGCTCTGGTCCCATATCCATAGCTTGTACGTCAGCTACTTCTGCCTGCATATTTGAGACGCTTTGCTGAATTCCATCGGCAGGAGTTTGAAACCTACAGTGGTTGCATCTCCAATCAACTCTTGAATCTAAGTAAAATAGAATGGTAGATTTAGTTTAAAAGCTGTTTGTTTCGGTCTTACCAAATGGATCAGTGGTTGAGATGAAACCTAATTGGCACTTTGTGCACTTGAATGAACTAAAGTATGTTCCAAGCTCTGTCGGATCGGTACACCTGTCACATCGGCAAGTAAAGAATTTTCCTTTTTGGATGTGTTCCAGGCGAGCGGCGGTACCGCTCAGGGTGTAAGTGTATGAATGATGGAGTTGCTGACCAGCCTTAAGATTCTTCATTGCTCTCAAGCGGATTCTGGAAGAAGGGAGAACTATGGTTATATGATACAAATATTAGAAAAGTTTACAGCTAGTTTCTTTAACTGCGTTTTATCGCTATCGAATTTTGTGAATTAACGATAGATTTATGATAGTTAAAAGAACCTAAACTGAACCCTCATGGGGTTACCTGTATCCTTCACTAGGGTAAATACTTCGAGCCGTATTGGGAACACAATTGTGAGCGAGAACCCCCGTTGTAGGATACAAGCATCTGATGGGATATCCTTTTGCTGTGCGAGCTTCAAAGGCATTTACTTCAAGTATACCAACAACCCTCATTATGAGATCTTCGGAGAATCTGTCCAGTTTGCAGGGTCCTCTTAGGTATTTCGCAACATTGACAAGGTCAGCATTCCATACATCTGTCATTTCTCTGCGTGATTGGTTATGGTACTCCATGGGAGCGACTTCTCTTTCCCATCTTTCGGGGTCAGCTTCCTTGGTAAGGAGGACTCTGAAATGATAGACAAATAGATTGATATAAAATGCTGTGGCAAAAAATGTATGGCTTATAAATTGTGTCCAATTCAGCTAGCATAGCACATATTTGAGCTATCCTGCAAAGCATAATAATAAGAAAGAAACATGCTGCAGCATATTCTGAACGGCTTAAAACCGCATAGGTATACTCAATGGTTACAAAAGTACAAATTGGGAAAATGTAAAATACATTTTTGCTATAAATTTTCTAATGCATCTAAAAATTCTTTAGGCGAACGTCTTAAATGCGCACCCTCATATTCCTCAAAATCTGTAAATATGGAGGAAACACTAGATTACTGACTTAATTCCAACTCACACTTGCGTTTTTGACGTTTTTTCTAATGTAATTATTCTCCATGTACTTTGCTGAAAAAGATCTTTTAAATTGACAGCAACTTATTCACCCCTATTCCCGTTGGCGTTTGTCGTATACGACTCATGTTTCGTGTCGTTGTAAAACGATGTGCAGATTTTTGTTTTAACTTTTGTTAACAGTTTTGTTTTGTTTTCTATGTGTTCACCATTATTTCAATTCATTTGTTTAAAAAATGTTACAAAATTCGACTAAAAAATGCAGTGAAATACGATTCGTTTATGACAAACGCCAACGGGAATAGGGATGAATATTTCCTCCCCGGTTGCCTAAAACAGCCCTTATTGAAATACCAGTAAGACTATTTATATTCTGCTGCCATCCTTTTAGTTTTATTGGCAGACTTATCGAAAAAAAAAACAATACTAAAAAAATGCATTATTTCATAAGAAATATGATTTGCACTACATTTAAAAAAAAATTGTCTTCTAAATTTGTTTATGTCTTTAAATTCAGATGAATTAAAAACGTAGTATAACTTAGGTCAAAGTTCTACCACAAGCAATTGTATTAATTTTAAAAACAAAAGGACGTATTTTTAAATGTGTTTGAGCAAAACAAAAGTAAAATAAACAGAGCGTAAAAAATTGTAATAAAAAATTACACCTCCAAAGAATTTGAAAAGAGATAATTTCAGGAGTTTTCACTACCTATCGCCTCATAAAAATATTTTACACCTGAATTTTCTTTTTGTTCCCGACCGCAGGCCAAACAAAAGTATGTTTTCCAATTTCCTGTTAAAATTTATATTTAATTCAAAAACACTTGCACTGTAATTTGTGCGCACCGAAAACTATCACGTGTCACCCTGTATTGTGTTTATTATACTTCTTTCGCACAACTGATAAGCATTTGAGTTTACGCGCCTTTAAAAATGCAAATTTCTTTGCGTAAGAATTGAAACAACTGTCAGTCGCCTGCAAATTGACAGATGGTTTGAAATTTGATTTGAAATGCGTGTAACGGCTATTTGCTTTTGTCTCTGATTTCCTGCGATATGAGAAACAAATTGGTATGAAAATGGTGTCAGAAGGCGGGAAAATAATGTAGCTTTTTTTTCTTATCGAATGCATGTAGTTCAGTCAGTAAAAACTCTTCCATATACTTGGATTCATACTCACATGTAATTTATTGGAAAACAAAATGCATCTGTCATTTTTCATAGTTACTACAAAAGCGTTCCCTAACTTTTTCGTATGCTTTTCTCTTTGAGAGAGACTTCAACCCCACCACTGCCATTTTGACAGTCTTTTCCATTTTTACTACAAAAGTAAAGGAACAGACCTATTATTTCTAGCGAAGTCAGAACAACCAAAATATATTTATTTTTATAATTTAGATAGAAATATTAATGGCAGGAGTTTAGAATTAGGTGTAATACCTGGAAAAAATAATCATAACTACATAAAACCATTTTCCAAAAAGCAAAACAGGTCACACTGCACAAATTGAAAGGGTGCACTGCACACTACACAGTACACACAACGAGATCGAGTTTACGCGCCTTTAAAAATGCGTTATGAAAAAACACACAATCATTCGTCGTACGCAGCAAGCCCCATGTAGTGGTGCAGATAAAATGTGTTGTGTACCCTTTTCTTCTAAAGCATTCGTTGTATTGAGGTAAAAAGTATTCTTTCGACCTGCTTTCACTAATTGTATGATTTTTTCTGCATTTTGCTTTGGGGTAGTAGGAAATGCATATGTAGAGAGAGTGTCCCTACTCATTAATGGATTCATTCAGGGATTAACTCATTCCGAAATCCAATGGAACAAGAAAACTGCTTGTGTGGGTGACTACCCTCATGTATTGGTGAAACGTCAAAAATGTTTGTATGGCTTGGCTACTTCCCGCTGGCTTGTATAAAATACATAAAATGCACTTGTGTGCATTGTGCTTTTTGAGTGGATTCTGTCTGACTTGAAATCGAGAAGCGAAATTCTCTCCTCAGAATCAACAGAAGAGTATTTTTTGCGCCAATGGAACGGTTTTAGAAGTGATTTTATTGATTCCGGCGGGACGTTTCTCTTTGCCCAATGGTAAACGACATTACCCAAAGAAAATTTTGTTAAAATTCGTAAGATTTTAAAGTAAAGGAAAGGACCCCAATTCTCAAATTCCGCATAACGCAACTCGTATACGAGCAAATCCGCCTGAAATTTTCGCATACGAAAAAAATTGACAGGTATTCTCAAAGTTTTTTCCACCTCTCGCATGAGGTAGAATTTTACGTCAAAATGTACCTACTTTTTGCAATAAGCAGAATCTTACACCAAATATTAGAGGCCGTCGGCTTTAGTAGATATCTGCACGAATATGTTTAATTTTATAGAAATTTACAGCAGTTAAATGCTGCACGACAAAATTAATATTCATTTCAATGAATTGAATAAGTGTCTCTTTTTAGTCGTTGGTTGCATGACCGGTATATTCTTCTTTGTTTTCCTTCCATTTTAATTACATATCTTTGCTTCGTCACAATAAATTATTTCACACAGAAATTAAAAAACACATCGTTATTCGAAGTGCCAAACTCACAATTCTGTATGCGAGAAGCTAATCCGCCTAGAAAAAGCAGACGAGTAACATTCGAAGAGAAATTCTCGTATGCGGATTTTGAGAATTGCAAATTTCCGTCTTTCGCATGAAATTGGAGATTTTGACAGATAAACGTATGCGAGAATTTTTAAGAATTGTCCCCCAGGCCTAATGGTTTCATTTGTTATTGATATGTCCTTATCAAACTTTTTTCAGATCGCTGGTTTTTAAGAACTTTTTTAAGACTACGAATTAAAAAAAAACGTCAAAAATTTAACTCATTTTTGACGATCACTGTACATATCATTGACGGCTGCAGGAAATAACCCCCCAATGAAATAACCCCCCAAAATGAAAACGAAATAACTCCCCAAAATTGGGGAATAATTTCGTTGTGAAATTATTCCCAAAATCGAAGATGAAATAAGTCCCCAAAAAGGTATGAAATAAGCCCCCAAACGAAAAACGAAATAACCCCCCAAAATTAGGGAAAATATCCCGAGTTTTTGAGTATTTTTATGTTTTTATTATATTACAGAAAGTTAATATTACATTTAGGAACAAGAAAAATGCGTCTTTGCGAAGGAGGGAGGGGGCGCGCCGGCGCATGTTCGCGAGGAGCGCGACGTGCCGGCCCGCGCCGCGCCCGTTCGCGCCGTTACCGCGAGCGCGGCGCGGTCCGGCACGTCGCGCTAGTCGCGCCGCTCCCGTTCGCGCGGTTACCGCGACCGCGGCGCGGTCCGGCACGTCGCGCTCCTCGCGAACATGCGCCGGCGCGCCCCCTCCCTCCTTCGCAGATCTGATTTAAAATAATCGTAACTGTAGCCTTGCAATTGCTTGTTAATTTTCTTTAAATTCTTAAAAATCGAACGCCCCGCTTCTGATATAAAATAAAGAAGTAGCGCGTAGATACATTAAAAATCTATACACATATTACACTTTTTTTTATACTTTCCTTGCCAAAATATTCCACGTACACTATTATCAGCTGCCGGAAACATCCCTGTGGCACAACCTTAAATGTTCCATCCATCAAATAACGCCTGTTACCAATCGATATATTTTCTTCGATGAATTTCATCATGCGATTTGAGCCAAAAATGCAAAACGCAGATGATCTATCATCCGATTCGATGCAAGCTTTAAAAAAAGCTGTTGGATGCTGTTCGTCTTTGGTCCTTCCAAAATTACTCCAAATCGATTCTCGTTGAAAAGCCTCAACTACTTCCAACGGAGATTGTGGTGAAGCGACGAAAAGTTTGCTCACTAAATACTGCAAGCCACGTTTCATTTTGGGAAAATCAAATTTCGTTGTTGCTTCTTGATTCCTGAGTGAAGTCAAGTTTATTTCAAGTTATGAAATTCTAATGAATCCAATAATATAACACACTGACAAACATTAAACAACGAACATAAAAATAACATAAACGAGTTTACAAAATTATTTACATATATGAAGGACATGTTATCAGAAACATATTGTAACTACGCGATACATACTTTTCACAGACGTGTCTAAAAATTGAGCGAATGCCGCTCATAGCGTTAACATCACTTAACACGGTTACACTATTCACACAATCCATTTTCATTGTATTAAGCGCTTTGAATTCTTTAAAAATAATTTCACTATCACTATTGTGATTATGTCCACAAAACTTTTTTGGTCTTTGCAAAGTGTTGTCCGGCAACAAATTAATACGTGCTTTACAATTTTTTTCATAGCACTCATATTTATCAACACCATTATACACTGATTTTTTTTGATATAATTGTTTTTCATTGAAAAGCATCAATGAAAGTTGAATTTCACTCAAAAATAGAATAGTGAAATAAGTCCCCAAATTTGAGGACTTATTTCATACTTAAATTTGGGGACTTATTTCATCATGAAATAAACCCCCAATTTTAAGTATGAAATAAGGCCCCAAAAACCCATGAAATAAATCCCCAATTTTGGGGATTTATTTCATATGAATAAAATCCCCACTCCATACAAAATTTTGGGGGGATATTTCGTTTTCATTTTGGGGGGTTATTTCATTGGGGGGTTATTTCCTGCAGCCATCATTGACATACTATACATGGACTGCTAGTGAAATGTCAGTTTCATACAAACCTGCGAGGAAAAATGAAGCAAACATTTTGGTTCAGTGCGGCGAAAGTAGGAAAGAGATTTCAACCTCTGCGCGCCTTTGCTATTTTTTTTACATAGAACACAGTGCCATCCATTATAGAAACATTGCAACTGCGCAAAAATAACGACTTATTCAAATTATTTTAAACGATCTATAACAGATGACAGTATGGCACACTCAGCACACAAACCTCGACACAAACCAAATCGCACCAATTTCTCGATGACATTTGAGTGTTTTCGTTTCTCTCCGCAGTGAACCAAAAGAGCTAGTGCTTATTTTTGCTTCAACGAAAAATTGGCTGCTAGCAGTCCATGTATAGTATGTCAATGGTACATATACATACAACATTGACATACTATACATGGACTGCTAGTGAAATGTCAGTCAGGTTTGTATGAAACCTGCGATGAAAAATGAAGCACTAGCCCTTTTGGTTCACGGCGGAGAGAAACGAAAACAGTTATGTTTGCTTCATTTTTCCTCGCAGGTTTCTATGAAACTGGAGTTTCACTAGCAGTCCATGTATAGTATGTCAATGATTGTGAGAGTATGCGTAATCCGAATCAAAAAAAAGATTGATCTTTAGTGATTTTATTTTTATTTGATTTTTTGTACCAATGGAAAACCACATTAGAAAAGTAAAGTTAAGTAAAGCAGAATCTTCAAAAGCAATTGCAGCAAGCAACTATCTTCATAGGGTCTCTAAGAAGTCTAGCAGAATGCAGTTGTTGTACCTAATTGCATGGGTGAGATAGATGTTCAATAAAACACGCCTAATGTTAACGCAGAGAGTGTTATCAGCAGAAGATCAGATTGCGAAAAGTTTAACAACATAGCAGTCAATTAATAAAGCGACCGATCTACAGTAACTGACAGTAAAACAGTACCTAGCTGTATAATATGATTGTGGTGTTCCCACTTTTTTAAAATATAAAATGCAGATGTAAATCTCTGATACTGCTAATCGGTAGTAATAATTATTTTTAAACTGTAATAATTTTAATTTACTATCGAATTGAAATGTAAACTGACGTAGTTTTTGGATTTAAACTACAATTGTTGACTTTTATAAATTTTCTCTGACTATTACCTAAAAAAATAAATAAAAAATAAAGTTAAAAAAAAGGATTAAAAATGAATTTTCTTTTACCCAAAGGTCAGTCAACATGTATTCAAAGATAATATTCCAAAGATCACCTAAAATAACCAAATTGATAGTTATTATATATGTTTCTTCTAAATCTAAATGTATAACATAATTGCTGCCATCTTAACTGCTCTACTAACTGATTTCAGATTTGAAAGATTAATTATTTCTTGTTATGTAAAAAACAACTAGGTAGGTACCCGATAGGTAGGTACATTTCCTTCGCATTTACTATAGCTACCTCAAGGGTGTAATGCAATCCAATTGAATACATTCATTGACACAATCATCATTTCCGGGTATAGGAAAAAATTTCACTTTAGCAGACTGAAAAACTACACACTCCAGCTGATGATCTTTGACCTCGCTTCGGACACATTCTTCGCACAAAGGCCACTTGCATTTGGGACAGGTAGATTCATTAGAGCTACAGTACACTGGAGTATAGCACCCCAAACAAACTACCGGTGAACTAAGTTTCGGTCCATATGCAAAAGGTAATTCTTCGATAAGAATATCTGAATCTGAAACCGGTTCACTAGTGATTAGATACCGCCCCAGTTCCGGACTGAATTCGATTGTAGTACGATTTTGAAGGAGAGTCATTGCGCGCGACCGTTTGACTATCTTGCTATTTAGACTCTGCGAAAATTTTGACATCCGCGACCGATGATATGGTTTTATGTTAGAACCAGATCCCAGATGAAATTTCTTGCGAGTATGTGTATATTTGTTGGCAGCTGGCATCCTATTTGCGCTCTCGAAAATTTTGACAATGCGAGATGGGATAGTTTTTTTGAATAAATATTTCTTGGCATCGGATTGCTACCCAATGTGCGTATAAATACATTTAATTGAACACATTGTGCACAATTCATTTAGTAGCTAAATATTGTTTTATGTCTGCGTGATGATGGGAAGTGAATATTGAGAGAATGAGTTTTCGAAATAAATAAAGACTTTAAATGCTAAGTGGATTCAGTATGCAAGTTCCATCACACCGCATCAGTAAAAGTCAGCAAATATTTGTTCATGATTTTGGTGAGCTGTTTTCGTGACCCATTTAATCATCCTGCACACAATAGTCAGTCTTGCATTTTGACTTAACGTTATGTAGTCGGGGTTCGTAAGGAAAAAATAGCCTCTTTTTCCCATGCCTTTATGAATGCATTTTTTTTTCGAAATCTAACAAATTATTCTAAATTGCCGTGTAGCTGAATTGTTAAAAGTCAATGCACGTATAGAATCTAGAAAAATAGTTTCTGTATGTATTTGCATTTTTCTGTCAAAGAAAATTGCACCTTTTGCGAATTTGTGATTCATAGCGATCCAGTACTTTTGGATAATTTGTCAGTGTTGTTTTGTCTATTCATTGAATAATGAACAGCAACTTTTCCCACTGTAATAGTAATCTTTCCCATTTTGGTATGCGTAAACGCAGTTGAAAAGGTACCTCTCTTCCCTACAATTCTGCATTTGGGTGCTTAACCACCATACTCAAAGATTTACGTTAAGATTTGGCGTACTAATCGCATCTTATGAATATGAGATCTTATAGCTAAGTTCGTTTCCATTGGGTCATATTGACCATTTCTAGCAAACAAATACAGGAAGGTACTACACATCATAAGCCAACCTACTTTCACATATTTTGAGGCCGTAAACAGCAGTATCTAGTAGGTAATTGATTAAAAGTCGTTCTGCCTCTTTAATAATAATTTCCAAAAATAATGCATCAAAAATCTTTTAATCCGGTAATAAACTCGCCTTTTTAAAATATATTTAAAAAATCCTATGTAATTATTTATAGATGTATCTCTTATCTTAAATACTGAATTCGTGTGCAATTTTCCAGAAATATAAAAACTATTCACCTGTTCGCTCCAAGCAACTTGTTGTTCACTATTTGCCAATGCTGACAATGCCAAATTGTGAGGACTAATATTCTTTGCAACTTGTTTCCAACGCCCAAACAAAAACAAAACAAAACAAATACAATAATAATTTTGTATCAAAATAAAAATAAAAGCAATGTCTAATTTATCGAGCGGCTACTAACCTTAAAGGAGTTATGCAATCCAATTGAGAGCATATGCCTTCTGAGCTAACATTCCCAGCGAATTTAACATTTGCTTTGTGGAATACCTCACATTCTGGATGATGTTCCAGTGAATCTATACACGCACTACACAATGGCCAATCGCATTTTTCGCATCGATCCAAGGAGTCGCCATCCTCGTCGAATTGCAGATACATATAGCATCCTAGACAAACTATTCCGCTATTCTGCTTCGGACCGTAAGCAAATGGAAGTTCATCGACCACCACTTCACCAGTTTTTACATTATCCGAGAGAACGATAACGCGACCGAATTGTGCGTCCACTTCCACGTGAATCTTGTCCATGATATGCGCAATTTTCTTCCGGTTATAATGGAAAAACTCACGATCACGACAGGACTATATGACAGCGACTAGTTAATTAGCGATGAAAATAGCTAATTGCACTGTGTAAGTACCTACCACTATGTAGCTATGTACAAGAAGATTTCAGTTTCATGTATAGATACAGATACGTAAACTATCAAAGACTTCTTGTGATGACAAGAGTTCTGATCTAAATATAAAATGTATCTGAACAGATGAGGTGTTTTTGTTTTTTTATTTATCGAGCGTGTGCTTTCTTGAGGGCTCGGTAATGCACTGTATTATCGAGAATTAAACATTTTAAAAATTATTATCATTAAAGCTACATTTATGAAAATTACCTTGATTTATTTTAGAAAAACGGTCTTTGCAAAATAATAAGCAGTTTAAAGTTTCAGAAGAATAGGTTGATCAAACGGCAATTTGTGAGTTTGTGATGTGAAAACTACAATCACAAACTAGCATCAAAATCTTTCAAAATGTCAAGCAGCTGGATGACGAAGTATCATCATCCGATGTTGTTTGGCTCTCATTTTTTTTTCTAAATGAAAAACTTCGATTCTGTTTTTTATACCCGGTACCACACTGTGGCGAGGGTATATTCACTTTGGCATTCCATTTGTAACGCACATAAGGAGGCGTTGTAGGTATGACAAACTATATATATTATTGATCAGCATCACTTTCTTAGTCGATCTAGCGATGTCCGTCTGTCTGTCCGTCTGTCCGTCTGTCCGTCTGTCCGTCCGCACGATTACGGCCGTAATTTAAGAGCTATCGACTTGAAATTTGGTACGTAAGCTTTTATCCACCAAACTGAGGCTAGGTTCGAAGATGAGCAAGATCGGATGAAAACTACTACTACCTCCCATACAAAAATATCGGATTTATATAGCTTTTTGATGTTAAAAATTAAATTTAAATAGCTACAATAAAGATAGCAAGTTTAAACTTTGCACATATTGTTTTAATAATATTTAAAATTTTTTGACAAAAAATGAGCTTGGTCGAATAAAAACTACCCATACCTCCCATACAAATATATATATTTTTAGTACTAAAATATTATTTTTTATTTTTACAATAATACAGTACCGGGTATTTGAGCTTCGGCATAGTCGAAGATAATTGTCTTACTGGTTTTTGATTATGTTTATTTGAACCTTTAACAATAAACCAATAAATAAACATAATCAAAAACAGAATCAAAGTTTTTCATTTAGAAAAAAAAATGAGAGCCAAACAACATCGGATGAATTCTTTTGGCCCACCCTGTATTTGCCGTGCTGTGAAATTTTTGAAAAAGAAAAAAAAATTGGGGCACGACATAAATAAAAGTAGAGAAAAGTCGGAGAATATACAGTTTTCATTTAATTCTTTTACAATTATTTCCCATATCTCACCCCTGTAACGAAAGGTCCCCGTTCGTCACATTTTTATGGCGTTTGAACGCTGCGGTGAGTTCAACGCGTGTCGTTGAAAACGGAACGTGCTCTGTGTGACAGGTGATATGTATTGCAGTATATTACTATTTTCATTACAAACTGTTGTCTGTCATTTATAAAAAATCAGAATACTCAATACGTTTCTTAATAAATGTTCCCGTACTTTTTAGACGTTATTATAATATTTCTCTTGGTGGCAAATAAAACGACATGAATTTAACAGAAGATCACCTTCGTCAACAAATTTGGTAAATGTATAGTTTTTTTTACGACTGCAACATTTTAAATAACATCATGCTTGTTTTTACCGAAAACGTTTTATAATCATAATCGGTACATAAACGGTGTCGCATAATTCACACAAAATATAATTTTTATAGAAAATACCAGAGTTTTAATTAGAAAGTTTACATTTTTTTATTGATTCATAGATTATACAGATTATGGTTATGTATGGAATAGCACATCGGATAAATGGCCGCCACGGCTTTGCTGGCAAGTAGGTACGTACTCCTTTATTGAAATTGTCTATGACCGTTTCGCATAAATGTGGCTGAATTTCATTAATACACCTCCCAATTTCCTCTTTCAATGCGTTGGTTTTCCTGGGCTTGTTTGCATCTGGTTTGCATAGACCTTTGACTTCAAAAAATCTGAAATGAAAAAGTCAAATGGCATTAAATCGCAAGATCTGGATGGTCAATTCTAATCGCAAAATCGGCCGATTACACGATTAGGAAATGACTCATGCAGTAATTGAATTGTTTCTCTGGCTGTATGGTATGTGGCACCGTATTGTTGAAACCACATGTTGGTCACATGTAATTTAGGCACTAAAAACTGAGTTTATCATGTCACGTTGTTTTGCGTGTTCTTTGAAAGAAAAGACAAGGAACGATTTGTGAAAAGTCGTATAAAAGCTAAGTACTATACAATACTGCAAAATTCTATTCATTAACTCAAGTTCAGGTTCAATAGAACTTTAGTTTAAACTTCACTATGAAACTAGGGGCTAGGAACTTAGGATCATGTAAGGGAATTACTCTATACACAACTGTTTTAGCAGTTCATATTTAGGTAACTATATTCCGAAATAAACTGTTGTTTTGAGGGCCATTCCGTATGTCATCGCTATAGAAACAAGATGGTGATCCAATTAGTTGTCACGCCTTTTTGCATGTTGTACCATGTTCCCACTAACATGATTTGGTTAAATCATCCTATTAATGACTTGATTTATCATACATTTTCATGATTTCTTATTACTTAAACTACAGCTCTTTATTCAGAGACAAAAAAAAAATACAAATAAAAAAAAAATTGTTGCTAATTGGAAGGTTTATATGCATAGAGCATTTTGGCAAATTTAATTTAAAATATAATATCTAGCACTTGTACTGTTCTTCAACTCAGCGATTCAAATATAACCGCTCCTTTCATTTAATGGCTTCCGTCACAATCTCGCTAAACGTGCATACACTTAGGCGGGCTATCCACATGAACTTGGATGCAATTGAAGTTACCGATAATACAGTTCACTTTGCTTCTTTTTCATTTTTTCAAGATTTAAACCCCTTTTTCCTCATACGCCAGAAAGAGACAACCTTACTAGACTGCTTTGAACTAATTTTAATCGTTGCTGCTGTCTTTTTCGTCTTCATCGTCGTTCTCGGTCGAAAGACAGTTTTTTCGCAAATTAAATAGAAGTCGCAATTCTGCTGTCGGTCTCTGATTGTGTTTGAACAACGTTTTCGTGTTCCTCTTTAAAAGTTAATTTAAATTAAAAAAAACTCATTACAAAAGTAAGTACATTTTGCAATATCACCAAGAAGTTCCATCGAATTTAGAAAGTCTGAAATTTACCCCAAAATAAGGTTATTTCCGGTACAATTAGCAATTTACAAATGCCAAGAAAAAAATGTCTGTATGCTTTTGATTTCCGAGCGAAGAAAAATCGAAAAAATCAATTTATCAATCATGTAATCATGTGGGTATTTATCAAATTACAACTATAATTGTACTAACTTTATCGTGTTTTCAATGAGAACCGGCGTTTTTTCGCCCGTGATAAGAATTTTAAATGAAATCTTTGCACAGCTCCCATTTACGTGTTACGTAACACTGGGGCCTCACTCGATATATTCTATATAATGCTAATGAGAGAAATTGAGCTCTCTAGCTCTCCATGAGGTTTTGTTTGCTAGTCACATGGAGTCTCATACTAAGTGAAAAAAACGTTCTAGAAAGAGGATTTTTATTTTTATTATCTACGGCTGCAGGGAAGTCTCATGATGCTGGTCGTTGCTCGGTGGTGCTCTTTATTTACACGTACATATCGAACGATAGTGACGTGACGTCATCTCATCAGATCAATATAGCAGAAGGAGGTGTGTATGCCCTGTCCGAATTTTAAACAATAGGAAGTGTAATACTACCTTTTGGTTCGGGTCAATGAATTTAATAGAATATTAATAAAGTGGTGATAATTGTTTGGGGCTCGCTTGCCAAATTCACAACATTTGACAGAAAGCATTAATTTGACTTTAGTAGGTACTTGTTCTTATACCCTGCCAATTCTCGGTATTTGCGCAGCGCAGCTCTGTGGGGGGTGAACGATTGAGTGGGTTGAATTGCTTATGTAAGGGTAGGTGAATTTCGTAATTCTGCCAACAACCTAGACACAGATTTCTTTTGTTTCAGGAAAAGTGAAAAGTGAATTTTTAAATTTGTTACAAGTGGGTGGGATACAAACTTTAGATATACCTGCTTATAGAGTATAGATTATTCGTCGATTACGAAAGATTTGTATTTATTGCAGTCGAATTAGGGTGACAAAGTAGTTCATAGTAGTGACATTGGAAATAGTAAAACAAAGTATAATACACGTGTGTACGTAGGGGGGCTGCATCGTTAACCCATTTACATTTACAAGGCGACTGGCTACCTAGTTACGCAATTTTAAGATTTGCTTTCAGTTATAAACGCGAGCAAACAAAGTTATGAAATTGCAATCATGTGACCATCTGTCGAAGTATATCTAGTACTGTAGCTTGAGAGCAAAATATTAGATATAGACTCTTTGAATGGAAGTATTCTTCTACCACTTTCCACACGATTTTAACAACATGTGGCAAAGTGATTGCTTGCAGTGGAAATTTTACGATATAGAGTAGTTATTAGCAAATGCCTGACAACTAGCTCTACAATTTAATGTTTTAATTTGGAGGAAAGCAGACGATTCAGCTCAAAAAAATGATAAATTTTGCCAATAATCAATACCTTATCGTTCAAGGCATTCAAATCACTTAAAAAAATAATTGTCTGAAAGATATCGTTTGCGAAATTTTAATTTTTAATCACCATAATATTAAGTACCTACCTACTTTTTTTTGTATGATTTTTTTCTGATTCTGCGCAAATTTGTTATTTATTGAAGCTGAATGCTGCTCTTAAAGTTTAACAATGTTTATAGTTGAATAGGTCTACCCTTTCGATGATAATAATCGCCTTAAACGTTAGGGCTCGGCAAGTAGCTAACGATGGTTATTGGGCGGTTGAACATTGTCTGCATTTGTGCAATTCCAAAAAACAAATGTATTTTCTTTACACGCACTCATAAGCACTTTTCTCTGAAATGTTTACATTAAAGTGCCTAATATCTTAAATCGTGAAACAAACCTCCATTGGTATAACTACCACATAACTGAACCTGACATGAGCTGGCTGAACTACAACGTTCAAATCCGTTTATTTATCTTAAATACGAGGCAGGTCAAATATAGAGAAAGTTGTTGACGGATTCCTTTTTCTGTTCGTTTCTGCAGAAGACTGTTGGACAGACCCATTTTCTGCGCGTAGCCTAAGATCCACTCGTATAGAAACTCACACGGGCGAGTGAACTCAGTTTGAGCCAATTGCTTATTATCGTCGTCTGCGGTATATTTATGGAATCGTAAAACTAGTCCCGCATTCTTTAAAATTACATATTTGCTGTCTAAACATCTTTCTGCAGTGTTGACGGACCCATTTCGTTGGAACCAAATTTGTGGTCGAATTGTTACCGCTGGGCAAAAAAAAAGTAGAGACCATTTGCAGCATAACACGATATCGTTTGTTAGTGAAGTTGCTGCTTCAATTTGTTTTCAGAGAAATAGAAAAAAATGATAGCTCATAAGAAATTACATATAAAAAAATTCTGTTGTTGGAATTCTAAATGGTACGCTATAGATGACATGTTGGCATTAAATCTTACACAATAAAAGTACGATTGAAGTGACAATCGTTTTCAAATATTCTTTTTAAATGTGTTCTTGGTATGCGGTTAACTCGTTACTGCTTCAATTGTTACCAATCGGTTTCCTAGTGAACGAAGCTTATTTCTTTTTTTTTTAATGGCAGTTTTCTCATGCACACCTTCCCCAGGGGGAGATACAAACCAACCTCTACTGAAATAAAATCCATACCACTGGGAAACTGTTTGCTTGCGGTCGTTATTAGGAAATGCGTGATCAAAATAGTTTAAATAAAACATGTGTATGCTCTCAATAACGTTAACCTGCGAAATATTATCGATGCCTCTCGTGTGATTGTTTTCATTAAAAGTCATCCAAGTGTCTAATTTGCTTAGCTCGCTAAAACCTAAAAGCATTGTTAGCATAAATATTGATTTAGACTTTGAAGAATCAAATACGGAAAACACTTCAATTCTCTTGCAGTGTGTGGTTCATGAGAAATAATTAATGGTTTTCATGAAATCCCATCAATCGCAAAAACAACTTCTGACTTTTGCTTCCAACCCCGAAAAACACTAGATAGCCCCATCACTTTATATAACACCATTACAGGTCTAGATAATCGAAAAAACAAAAACCTTTATGCTTGTGAGACAACTCATAAAGTGTTGAAATGTATTTTAGTACCTATTCTATGGCAAAAAAAAAAAACCGATTACACGTAGCTTTTCTCTGAGATAGAACTCACACATACATGAAAACACACTTCGAATTCAACGTCACACGCCGGCAATAATATCGTTGTACATATTTATAAACTCGTAGTCGCTAACGACGCATGAGGCATCGGCATCGGCATCGATAAACGAGAGAAAAACATATTTTTGTGCCGGTCCACCACCGCCACATGGGTACCTTACTCTATGCCACATAATGACACTCAGGTTTCCTGCAATTGAAAGCGAAATTCAATTCAGAAAATAAAAACGCATTGTATAACTCTGTCTGCGTCTATTCAGTGTTGTACTACAGTTTTGTGATCAGCGATACACTGATCTCCGATTGCGTCAATGAACGATTAAATGGTGAATGACCTCTTTCAGGGTAATCGCTGAGAAACAACACATGTGTATACGTTTCTAGTCCTTGACCGTCGCGTGTCTTGATGACATTGATGCTGTAGCAATGGATGAGTATTCAATTTTCACTTTCTGGCGGCATTACACATGTCTAAACTGAAACGTTGGAAGAACTGCAGTCGATATATTTGCGATAAATATGTTAGCTTGTGGTTTATTTTTAGATAAAAAAAACCATTCGCAGAATTTATATAGAGATCTTGTTTACTAATAAGGCACAGTCTGTAGATTAGATAGGGACATGCCAATGAAATCACCAGTCTGGTTGATTCAGTGGTAATTTGCAATTAAATGATGTAATTGCTGACATGTTTTGTGTTTTGTAGAAGAAGTACCTACATAAATATTAACAAAAATAATTTGGAGTACACCGACGCTTAAGTGTTGAGGGAAGCTTTAAAACTATTTTTAGAGTTTTTAGCGGAGCTGAGGTAGATACATTTCCTAATAACCTCAAAATTATTGCTGAATTTTATGACGTTCTGCTGCAATTGACAATCGATGTTGGGTGTTTTTTTCTTGTTGTCCACCAGTTTCACAGTGGAAGTTCAAATCGTCCGGTTTCACAATGTAATCTGAACTTCAGTTCAGGGTGGACCTGGGCCTCAACCAACAAGCGTCTCCAGCCAGCACGATCTTTGGCCAGCTGTCTCCAGTTTGGCACACTTGGTTAAGGTCCCCTTTCACTTGCGTGCGTCACCTGAGTCGCGGTCTTCGTCTACTACTTCGTCCCTCGGGTGTTTATTCGAAGATCTTCCGGGCAGGAGCATTCACGTCCATTCGCTCTACATGACCCCAGCCAACGCAGTCGTTCTACCTTCACTCTTTTGGCTAGGTCGATGTCGCTGTACAGCCCGTGATTTTCGTCGTTGTATTTTCTCCTCCATTCACCGTCTATTCAGACGGGACCGAAAATTACTCGAAGAATTTTCATCTCGAAGCAACCAAGAGTAACCTCGTCCGCTTTTGTTAGAGTCCATGCCTCTGCGTCTTTTGTCTTTTCTGTTGCCATCATTGATCGCCAAACCTATCTTCGCCGCTTCCGTCTCAATGCTCACGAACGCACCAGTGACATCAAGCTGCGTTCTGCCGATTATGTCGATCTCGTCGGCGTAGGCGAGTTGGTGGACGGACTTTTGAAAGATAGTGCCTCATTAACCGCAGTTGAACTAAATTTAATAAATAGAAATTGGTTCGTAAGTCATTTCTAAGTAAGCAACCAGTAATTTACTTAACCGTGTCCATTGAATGTAAAGTACATTTTCACTTGTGTACGCGACAATACATCAGTTGCCTCGAGAGCTGTTTTGAATACACATATTCATACATATTTTCAAATGTATTACAGACCCATATCAATCTTTATAATATTTCTGCCAGTATGTAGTCTGAAAGTTACTGAAATATCTTAAAACCGTTCTTATCTCTCACGTTTCTCGTTAACCGCTGAATTTTGTCTCGTTTTTGCCTTTTTTTAAATGCAAATACTCTAGATTTATATTTTTCTAACGCCATCTTCTAATTATTCTTTATAATCTGCATCTCTCTCAAACGAAACATACAAATAGAACACAGAACATGGTAACACTGTACAAACTAATATGGCATCAGGTTTCACCAGACCCCGACCCTGATTACGCGCTAAAACAGGAGGAACGTCGAGCCAAGGCACTGGTTCGTGTTTCAATTTTAAGTGTCTTTTCATTTTTGCTCAACTACTTTTGTTTTGAATTTTGTATTTTGTTGATACATATATAATACTAGCTAGACCCGTGCTCGCCTTGCCCGCTCGCACAAAATTATATTTGGTCTCTCTTCTTATGAAGATTATTAATATACCCCATGCCATACTGTAGCACGCACCCCATCCCCATCCGGCATCGGGCATACGATCATAATATACATATGTACCTACATATACAATTGACCATAGCACTTACTGCGAAAACAAATCAACCCTCGAATGTATATATTTTCACTTCAAAAAATACATTTTGGCTAAAAACTGTTCCTAAGGACATGGCTATAAACGACATAACCTATAGCAGTCTCACAGTCCTAAGGAACATTTAAAAAAAAGTTTCATCGAAATCTGTCCAGTAGTTTTCGAGTTTTTAACGGCTAAAGAAAATTCCTACAGTTTTATTATATGTATAGATATAGATTTCACAAACTGGCTGGACAGAAGTAAGTCACTCATACACAGTAGGTACCTATCTGTTCAAGAAAAATTGCTTTCGATGTGCGACAACAACCCCAAAGTAGAACTACGGAATCCAAACAACTACCCCAACCCTACCCTGTTATGTCATATCAGAATAAAATTCCTACTGCGTTGCGTGGCGATATGCGATAATGGATGTAATGCATTGGATATTATAATGTGCACCCTCTGCATCGCCCTCCCTCTCATTGATCTTGCTACTTGTTTAATATACTGCATTTCCTTTCCTTTCCTTTGCTTCCCTCTTCCTATAGAATCCAAACAACTACCTACCCCAACCCAACACAGTTACCATACCACATATCGAATGAAATTCTGAAATGAAACCTGTTTTGTATTATACGTCTCTTCTCTTATGAAGATTATTAATATACCCCATGCCATTCTGCAGCACGCACGCCTCACCCCATCCCCATCCTTCTTCGGACATTCAATCATAATATACATACCTACATGATATACAACTGACCATAGCACTCACTGCGAAAACAAATCAACCCTTATCGAATGTGTAGTATACGTATGCTAGTCTTGTTTTGTTTTTGTTTGACGATCGCAAAAGTCAAACATCCATTCGTAGCAAGGTATATGTGTATGTATATATTTTCACTTCAAAAAATACATTTTGGCTAAAAACTGTTCCTAAGGACGTGGCTATAAACGACATAGCCTATAGCAGTCTCACAGTCTTAAGGAACATTTAAAAAAAAGTTTCATCGAAATCTGTCCAGTAGTTTTCGAGTTTTTAGCTGACAAAGAAAATGCCTACAGTTTTATTATATGTAAGGATTATTTAGCTACCAACTTTAGTTTAGTGTTTTTATAATTCAGCTCGGCACAAGGTCTTTAGTTTTGATAAGCGCCTCTTTGTTTTTACATCCACTCCGAAGTTACTTGTGTATTTGATTGTCGCCACTCTTTTATTAATCGCGCTTTACTTTTATTCGATTTATTTTAGATGGCTCCTCCATCATACTCAGATCTTGGCAAACAAGCCCGCGATATCTTCGGCAAGGGTTACCACTTTGGCTTGTGGAAATTGGACTGCAAGACCAAGACCTCATCTGGTATTGAATTCAACACATCTGGACACTCTAATCAGGATTCTGGAAAGGTTTTCGGTTCTCTCGAGACCAAGTACAAGATCAACGATTACGGTCTCACTTTAACCGAGAAGTGGAACACAGACAACACCTTGTTCACTGAAGTTGCACTCCAGGATCAATTGGCCAAGGGTTTGAAGCTTTCCTTCGAAGGTACCTTCGCCCCACAATCTGGGTAGGAAAAAAAATTAATTTGTACCCGTTTTTGTATGTTTATACTTTCTATTCGTTGTTTCTTTTTAGCAACAAGAACGGCAAATTCAAGGTCGCCTATGGCCAAGAAAACGTTAAGGTCGACTCTGACGTCAACGTCGATTTGGCTGGTCCATTGGTTAACGCCTCTGCCGTATTCGGTTACCAGGGATGGTTGGCCGGTTACCAGACCGCCTTCGACTCTCAAAAGTCAAAGATCACCACTAACAACTTTGCCTTGGGCTACACAACCAACGACTTTGTCCTCCATACAGCTGTGTAAGTAAAAAAAAATCCAACCCACGACAGTTGTTGTATATGTTTCTAACGATTTGCGATTTTCTTTAGGAACGACGGTCAGGAATTCAACGGCTCAGTGTTCCAGAAGTGCTCCGACAATTTGGACTGTGGTGTGCAATTGTCGTGGACATCCGGCTCAAACGCTACCAAGTTCGGTATTGGTGCCAAATACCAATTGGACAAGGATGCTGCCGTCCGCGCTAAGGTTAACAATGCTAGCCAAGTCGGTCTGGGATACCAACAAAAACTCCGTGATGGCATCACACTTACTCTTTCCACATTGATCGATGGCAAGAACTTCAATGCCGGTGGACACAAGATCGGTGTCGCTCTAGAATTGGAGGCTTAAGCAGAGCGGTGATTTACTAATCGCTGCAAACAAAATTTAAGTAAACAAAACATCGCTCACAAAACACCATAAAACAAAAACAACAGATTAGCAGTAATAAAGCAAAACACATTCAAAAGAGCAAAATAAAAGAGAAGCGAAACCCGAAAACATTAGGGAAGGGAATGTTTTGTTTGTAAGACCTAAAGACAAAATTTAAAATTAAATAAAAAAAGAGAAAGAACTGCCTACAATTTATTGAAAACCTAAAACGAAAATTAAATGTTTTTTTATTGGAGTAAGAATTTCTGACTGGAAATAGAGGTTCGTTGTCACATTTTCAGTTTTGTTTTGACTGGCTGGCTTCCATACTTTATTTACGGTTTTGAATCGTTGGATCTGGCGTTTTTCCTGACAAACTGTGTGTATTAAGGCCCCTATTGTGAGTGTAGATAGTTGATTCTTCAGCGACAACTGTCGATCGATCGACAACTGTGAATGTCGATTGCGATTGATATGTGTCGATGACGATCGTTGATCGACAATCACAATAAGGGCCTAAGAGTCGAATTACCGCATCCGTGACCTAGCTATAGGTCACTGAATTATGTCGATTTTACACGCAAAGGAGTAAATTCAGTCGCATAGTAAAGCATTGTTAGCGTTGCCATTTCAAGATCAGATTCGGTCGCTTTAGTGCGATAGCCTAAATTTAACAAATATTTAGTTAATTTTATTATTTAGTAAGTATTCCGTATTACTGAATGGTAGGGCGGGTGCATTAACGTCAGCGTGTAAAAGCAAGAGATATGTATTTATTTTTGCTTAGGTAATTCATAACAATCTCTACGACTCTTGGTTGTGCTGTGTTATCGAAAGTAGACTAATACCCTTTCGATAAAATGGTTAAAACTCAAAACCTTCAGTTTGATTGCGTATATGTATATCCGAGTGTGATGGATAATTGAAAACATAAAAAAAATATGGAAAGAAAAGATTTTAACAAATAAAAAGCAATCAGAAATTCTTTCTTCATTAATGGAGAAGAATATTCATCTGGCGAAAGGATTCAGCAAGGGGTTAAAATACGATCGATTTTTGTCGTTCTTGTTTTTGTTATAACGATTAATAGATATGGTCCTCCGACAAGAGATGGCAAACATTGGCAAAGGGTACTACCTAATTTTGATAGCAAATTGTGTATTTAATATAATTGTTTGTTTAGTTTAGGTTTGGGCAGATTTGAAATATAAAGTGGAAGTTTCTGTATGCAAAAACTAGTGCATAATAAAAAGTAGTCTCGCTCGAGCAACTGAAGGAGGCAACTTTAAACATGCGATATATGCGATATTTTCGCCTCAAGATGAAGCTATTGCGAATTTGCTCTCGTTCGAAATAGTCTTAAATCCGAAAGGTGTGGCCATAGGAGCTTCAAATACTTCCAAGGTTCATACACAGTCGCGAATCGCCTGATTGTAATATGAACTATTCGTCGCATCGCAGGCAGTTTTTACGCTAATCCCATAACAATGGATGATTTTCTGTAATGTAAAATATCTATCTCCACTCGCAAACACCATCCACTTTCTTATCACGTCAGACTGCACATCACAAATCACATAGAACTAGACCGTCGACTCCTCCCACCCCAGGATTTTTCATGTATTGGTGCTGTACAAAATCAAAGGAGCGCCATTAACGCACGCAGGGGAATTAATTCCGGGGAGAATCGGGTAGGTGCACGGAAGTCGGCGGCCTAGTTCTATGTGGATTGTGCTGCACATACTCCTGAACAAAATGAATGAACTCTTATTTTTGATCGTGTTAAAATGAATTCCTTTCTTTTTGGCCTTTCACTGCTTTCATCTTCCTCACTATCTGAACTGTAAAACATTTCAATCATTGACATACTATACATGGACTGCTAGTGAAATGTCAGTTTCATACAAACCTGCGAGGAAAAATGAAGCAAACATAAGCACTAGCCCTTTTGGTTCAGTGCGGCGAAAGTAGGAAAGAGATTTCAACCTCTGCGCGCCTTTGCTATTCTTTTTTACATAGAACACAGTGCCATCCATTGTAGAAACATTGCAACTGCGCAAAAATACTTATTCAAATTATTTCAAACGGTCTATAACAGATGGCAGTATGGCACACTCAGCACACAAGCCTCGACACAAACAAAATTGCACGAATTGCTCGATGACATTTGACTGTTTTCGTTTCTCTCCGCCGTGAACCAAAAGAGCTAGTGCTTATTTTTGCTTCAACGAAAAATTGGCTGCTAGCAGTCCATGTATAGTATGTCAATGATTTCAACGCTATTCATCTTATAAATCCTTTGAAAACTTGAATCTTTCGAGAAGTAAAAACTTAATAGCACAATAATTTACTTTCGGTTTTCGACAAACCACAACGGTAATCGAGGTTATAACTTTCACCTAACTACAAATAACGACATTACACATTAGCCCATTGCGGGACAACATAAATTGATTTTTATTTTCCGACACAGCACAATACACTTACCTAATCCCAGACTACAAAAACCTGATTCCCCACGATTTACAAAAAAAAAATTAAACATTCCTAAAAAATGTTTAATAATAAACATCAAAATTAATTTCAACGCATGCCCTTCTGTCCTTGGTTTCGTCACTCTTTTTATGAAACAGTAGGTGCATTCGGTATCTAGTGCTCAATTCAGTTCCTATTAAATATTTCTCAAAATACTTATGATCCACTCTCGGTATTTCGAATTTAAAAAGTCCCTAAAATAAAAAAAAGTGATTATTGCTATTGATCTGCGGCAGACAAATTAGCAATGCTAATACATACCGTTTCAGTACCACAAGTCGATCCGCTCATAGCCTGTGAAACCATATACCATATTCCAGAGTCATCATTTATAAATTTTTCACAATGCAAATCTGTGATGATGTGCTCCACTTTTCGTTGGCATGGAGGTGGATCTTCTATAGTGCACTTGTATATTGTAATAGTTAGCTTAAGACAAAGTTGTTAAGTAAAGTGTCAATCTTTATGTAGAATCAGGTGCCTACCTCTTTTTCCCGCGTATCAATTGTACGAACAAGATAGGTTCCATAAATGTGATCGATAAAACCGTCATCATTGTATTCGTAGTGAACCTCTTGGATTTCAATTGGCCATTCTTCACCAGCATTCAAGACATCGGGACAGTTGTCGAATAGTGTCATATTGATTTCCTAAAACAGCGTGATAAAAATCAAATTCGAGTTTGTTTCGTTGTGTGATTTGAAACTTATTCCTTCAAGTAGGTACCTATAGACATCTAGGAAAGGTCATGTTCAATAAAGCGCGGCTATTAGATTTAAAAATTGCCCTTCAATCAAAAAGTAAACCAAACAGGGCTTTTTGGATTTGTTTAGGGCAATTCTTAGCACGAAAGAAGAGTTCGAGAATTAAGAGAATTTGCCTGAAATTATGTGGATTTTCCATTGCGACAAAAAATAAATTTTTTGTTGATCCAGATCACTTTTCATATTCCATTGAGCAACAAAATAATATTTTCTTTCATGTGGATCACTTGTTGAAGATCCAGATTCGAGATTTACACAACTGGCTAGGATATGCATGGTGTCTACCACAAAAGTGCTCCTAAGAACTTCATTGAATAGAACAATTCTCCATTTTGGGCTCAATTCTGCAGGATTTTCAATGAAAGACGCTATAAGAAATGTTTATGCTGTGCGTATAGAATTAAAACATTAATGCTCTTCACTCCAATATCACAACAGTACCGTCGAGAAAAATAAGCTTAGAGCAAGTTTGGTTAACAAATAGAGAAAACGAAGAACACGCTGAGTAGTTTGCCAAGTTATCTTGGTCACATTGTCGACACCATAAATAATCTTCTCCAACTAGTTTTATGAGTTTTATACTTACCAATCCTACATCTAGTTGGACTAATCCAAGGATTATCCATACTGTGAAACGTAGACACATCTTCCAATTGAGTCGTTAATGTTTACACTAACGAAAATTGAACCAACTTGTCGTGGTATTTTCTAACTTATAAAGAAGAAAATCTCATCAAATATTGCGTTAACGTGAATCGAAAGTATCAATTATGTCGATTAATCAACATGCAATTCAAATGCTTTTAAAACTCAAGCATATAGGTTGTGAAAACTGAAAATTGATCGCCTATTGTTCTAAAGTATAATCAATAAGCTTCATAAAAAAAATCTGTCCGATGATCATATAGTTGAAGTATTTAATGTCTTAATTAAGTAAGAGCTTTGATTAGAAGTGCACTTATCCGGCTATAATAGCATGCTATTAAAGACCTTGTAGTATTAGTAATTCAGTTCTGATTGAGAAGTAATAAACATTGAGGTGGTCTACGGGAGTCTAACAACTAATATTTAAGATAAATATCTGAATAGCATGGCTATATATGGCCGAATTCAGTTCATTGGTAGTGCCTCTGCTGGATACTTACCGACTAAAAAAATCTATATTCTGCATTGTAACTATTTACGGTGGTGCTCCAAATGTCTTAAATCATGGTCAAGTATGCGCACTTGAGTTACAAACCTGCTTACAGTGCAACAGTGGAACCTTGCCACAAAAACGGCGGCGATGACATCTGCAATGCCGATAATTCATATTCCTTACAATCGGTTCGTTTGGATCCCCATTTTCTTTCAGCAGTTGGACTAGCCTTTGGCGTTTTTAAGGCTCTAGCCAAAATCTCCTTCTAAAGACACGCGTTCAGTAATCGGATGTCGGGTCGTGTTTCACCTAATGCGCCCTGATGAGTCGCTGTCGAATTTCTACGTCCATGGACATTTTGAAATGGACTGTAGTCGGATTGTCGATATGCCGCAATTATTTCTAGTTTCGTTTCGAGAGTGAACAAAATGACAGTTATAATTCATTGCAGACGCGAACGTGAACGCTGCCAAAGGGGTGGGAGGGGCTATAGAACGATGAGATACGGGAGGAATTTGCACGGCAGGAATCTGAAATTTGAACCAATTCTAAATGTTCCATTGAATGTAGAGGAAGTATGGCAGTTGTTTTCAACAGCAGTCATTGTTTCTGCAGGACATGTTTGCGGCTCGGTTTGGCGGCTGGTGGTGAGAAAAGAACTGCGTGGTTTAAAACGCCCGGAGTTCAAGAAGCGATCAGAGAGAAGAAGAAGGCTGTCAAGGTGTGGATTCACTTGGGAGACTCTCCTTCTCCAAACCTGTACATAGAGGCGCGAAGAACTTGCAAATTGGCTGTTAAAGCAGCCAAAGAACAATCTTGGAAGGAGTTCGGCGAGGAATTAGACCGTGATCACAGATCTGCAAGCAAGGTGTTCTGGCAAACCATCTGCCATCTTAGAGGAAGGAAGTGGAACATTATCGAAGGAGTCAAATCCAAAGACGGTACACTTCTTTCTAATGAGGAGGACATGTTGCGCAGATGGAGCGAGCACTTTTCCGATTTGCTCAATCCAATCCAGGGCATTGAGGATGACAGAACCATCGCCTTAAGCAGGGCGGAAAATAGTCCTACGGTAGAGGAAGTCACTTTTGCCATCAAATCGCTAAAAGCTGGCAAATCTGCCGTAGTGGATGAAATCCGGCCAGAAATGCTCAAGGCCTTAGGTGAAGAGGGAGTCAAATGGCTCTCCGTGTCATTAAAGTGGCCTGGGAATGCGGCGAATCTCCCAGCGATTGGCAGATTGGGGTGATTGTGCCCCTTTTCAAGAAAGGGATAGAAGGGATTGCTCCAATTACAGGGGTATATCACTTTTAAGTCTTCCCAGAAAAGTCTTTGCCAAGGTGCTGAAAACGCGTTGCAGTTCTGTGCTTGAGTCACGATTAAGAGATGAGCAGTGCGGTTTTCGTCTTGGCAGAAGCACAACCGACCAGTTAGTTGTTCACTCTCAGAATGGTGCTCGAAAAGGCTTGGGAGTATGCTACACCTGTTTACGCATGCTTCGTAGATTTGGAATCCGAATCCCTCGAGGTAAACTCTGGAGTGTATTACAGGAGTATGGAATTGACGATTTTCTCTTGAGAGCCATTCAATCTCTTTACACAAACTGTAAAAGCTGTGTTCAGGTAAACGGCGTTAAATCAATACCTTTCACCGTGAGCGTTGGACTTCGTCATCTCCTTTTCATTACTTATATGGACTGGATGTTACATCGCAGTCTTGGCGAAGAACGTTGCGAATTGGGAGATCTGAGGATAAGTCATTTGCTCTTCTCTGATGACTTGGTCATCCTTGGGTCCTCTCATATTAAACTTCAGCGCGCACTCGATCGGTTTGTAGCCGTTTGTGCTGAAGCTGAGATGAAGATAAACGTGAACAAATCTGAAGTGATGGTCGTCTCCAGAACGCCTGTTTAATGCACTCTGCATGTTAGTGGAGTCCCATTGAAACAGGTAGACAAGTTTAAGTATCTAGGGGTCTTATTCACGAGTGAAGGAAGGAGCAATGCCGAGTTTTCCTGTAGGATTGGTCAAGCTGGATCAATTTTAAGACGACGTGCTATGGAATCCGTACCATCAGGCAGGCGTCCTCTGGGTAGACCCAGAATGAGATGGTTAGATCAAATTCATAATCTCTCCTCAAACCGTATGGGGATTGCCCTTGATAATTTGGAGTCGATGGCGGAGGATCGAGATCTATGGAGTGACCACTTGAGCAACCTACACCCGTGACCCACTTAATGGATAAGCCGGCCATTGAAAATGAATGAAAAAAAGGAGACCTGAACGGCTTATAATTATTTTGCCATTTCCGGTTTAACTTTAACTTTACTAAGGGCCAGTTTCAAACGTTCCGGATAAAGTTTCGGATAGTTAGCCGACACATAACGCTTTCCACCAGATAAAAGTAGCTGATATTTTTTTTCTGTTTCATCGTCGAAGTCTCTGATAAACTATCCGGTAGAAAAATTTATCAGGCACTAATTGTTTGACAGGAATGGAAATGATGTTTTTTATCGTTTATCACATTTTTAAGTGAATTGTGTTGTTCTAGTTTTTTTTAATTTAGCATGGATAAATTCATTCATTCACTCATTTTCGATACCCCGCTTATCCCTTAAGTGGGTCGCGGGTGTTGCGCAAGTCCAAGTGCACCGTCTCGATTCTAGGCCATCGACTGTAAATCATAAAGGGCAATCCCCATACGGGTAGGGGAGATATTATGGACTTGGTCTAACCATCTCATCCTGGGTCTACCTAGAGGACGCCTGCCCGATTGTACGGATTCCATAGAACGTCATGGGATCCTGGTTGGGGACATGCGTTTAACATGACCAAACCACCGAAGCATGGACCGCTCCGTCCGGAGAAGTAGCTGCTAGACATTGAGTCCCTCACGTATTCTGGTGTTTCCACCATCTCTACGGGTCACACCAGTAATACAACTGAGGAATCTCATTTCGGCGGCTTGTATCCGGGATCTTATTCTTTCGGTCATTACCCAAATAGGTAAGAGTTGGAACAAACTCCGAATTAACGACTGACAACTTGACAATTTAGCTTTGACACCAAGTTTAGTCCTCTTATGATAACAGAATAACCGAGCTGTTTCAAAATTGACCAACCTGACCAATCCTACAGATAAACTTAGCATTGCTCTTGGTCCTTCCATCACTCGTGAGTATACATTAAACAGGCGTTCTGGAGACGACCATCACTTGAGATTTGTTTACGTTTACTTTCATCTCAGCTTCCACATAAGCGACTACAAACGGATAGAGTGCGAATTGAAGTTACGTCTAAGAGGACCAAAGGATGACCAAGTCATCAGCAAAAAGCAAACGACTTATCCTCGGATGTTCCAATTCGAAACGTTCTTCGCCAAGACTGCGCTGTAACATCCAGTCCATATAAGTAATGAAAAGGAGAAGAGACAAAATGCACCCCTGGCAAAGTCCAACGCCCACGGTGAAAGGTATGGTTATAGTTAAACAAAATAGCGAAAATTCAGAAATCTTCATCGTCGAGGGTTTCTAAAAATAATTTGAAATACTCTGTTCCTACGGGGCCCTGTAATATGGTTGTAATATTCATCTAATTCGACATTTAAGAATTCAAATAAATGCATGATATAACACTTCTGACAGCTGTCTACACCCGTCAACGAAAGAATGCTCTGAAACTATATTTTTTCCAGCCACATCAAATAAATATTTTGTTTAAATCTTCCGGATAGAGTCTTTAACAGCCGGTTGAACTGGCTGATAAACTATCCGAGACTTTATCTGTCAGCTATTACTATCCGAAACCTTTGAGACCGAAATATTACTTTTATCTGACATATAAATTCCGGATAGGCTATCCGAGACTTTATCAGCTAGTCTTGAAACTGGCCCTAAATTTCTTTTATTAACAGTCTGGTATAATTGTCTTACCTATTTCAGAGTTCAAATTGAGTTCGACTTATGTCTTGCACCAGTCATACGCATACCTATGTGAAACATAAAAAAACGAATAACACACAAATTAAAATGTTTAAAATGAAATTACTTTCATTTATTTATTATTTCTTTTTTACCATTTTTCTTTCTTAAAAAAATTTAAAAAAAAACTCCAATTTTTACATAAATGTTAATAAAGTTGCTTTTGCATTTTGTTGTTACCGTTTTTGATAATCTTTCACAAATAAACTGACAGTAGAATCATTCTGCAAGTTTGTTTATTCTATGCATTAGGTATGTATATAGATTTGTGAGGAAAATATATAGTGAAGTACACACACACACACATATTTGGGGAAATAAGTACGAGTAAAGTTGAAGGAATGAATTACTGATTTCAAATTGCAACTGAAGACAATATTAAATCTGTAAATGCGTGCAAGAAAGTGTTAGGCAACGATTGAGAAACTTAACAATAACAAACTAAGAGTGTTCCACAATTGCGTTGTAATTTGTTCTTCTCGTTTCTCTTTAAGAGAGAATTGGAAGAGTGTTTTTGGAGGATAAGGGAAGAACTAAACATCTTAGATTTTGATAGGAAACAAAATATGATGGAAAATCCAAATAGTAGGTTTTACGCGTCCAAATCGCTTACGAATAGAACTTCACGATTCTTGAGGCCAACTTCACTTAGAGTCTTTGCTTCATCGGCTCTGTCTTTGGCGTAAAGAACACGTTTTGGAAAATTCGTAGTGATTTCAAACTCATCTGGTGATGATGGATGACAGAATAGATAGTTGTAGACGTCCTATATTGAGAAGTCATTTGAAAAATGTCAGTCACAACTTTAAATCGAGTGACGCGCATTTAACTTACCTGTAAGGAGTCTGTGCTTAGGAATCGACGTTCGATACGTGCTCCATTTGGTAGTTTGAAGACAACGCTTACCGCATTTGGTGAGTCTGGTGGGGGTTCAGAAGGCACTCGATCGGCTAAGTCGATTTTCAGCTGCGCTATTTCCTGCAAGGATATAGATATTTTTAAGTAACATTTTAATTGATTCTATACAACAAATGACAATCATATTAGGGGTAGTTTTATTACTTAAATTCAATTTAATTCTTTGGTTTTTTCTTTTATTTAAGTGCTTCTTACCTCCTTTCGCCGTTCCTCTGCTTTACGCTCATTTTCTTCAGCTTCTTGTGCTTGTCGTAATTCTTCCAGATGCTCTTGCCGCCGCCTCTCCTTCTCCTCGTCGGCTCTCAAACTCTGTTCGTAAGCCTCATCCTGTTGCTGACGTAGCGACTGCGTAAAGCTACGTTCTAAACGATCAGCACGCGCCTGGCTTAACCACACCTCGTTGCTGGAAATCACTGTTTGCAGCCGTCTGACAAGCTCTTCTGGGGTGCAGTCACCCTCAAAACGTCCCATTACTATCATCTTATTTGCTCGCAGACCAATCAATACCATCATCGGGTATATACAAGCATGCATCGAGTGTGAAACACGATATCCCTCAGGGGTTGCCACATCGCAACCCCAAAGCAACACATTGCGGTTCACGTAGTCGATGACACTCTGATCGGCAAATGTCTGACTGCAAAATGATTGCACGTCATCGCTCTTGGGTACCTCCTTGTGCAGATACACCAAAAGGAACCGTAACTCGTTCTTGGCGTCATTCAGAGCCTGGGCATATGTACCCTGGTAGAAAACTGGGTGCCTAGGGTACTTTTCGTTGTATGATTGTATGAATTTCATAACATCACCTAGCGGATCTGTAACAACTGGCACAAAAAAAATCATTTATATTGCGAGCAGGCATGTGGAACACTTGGGACAAACATACTTCTCTCATCGCTGCGCAATAAACTGACCAATGTACTAATAAGCGACGACACCGTTGAATAGCAGTATTGAAACACGAAGTTTATCACGTAACCGATGATTCCAGTGAAACTACCTGGCATAGGCGGACCACTGCCTGTTCTCCCACCAGGCATACTCGCAGAGAACACTTGCTGTAGGAAACGATCATTAACCACATTTGGTGCACGCAGCTCTGTCGAAGCAGCGTACATGGACGGTCGACCTTCACGGATGTTCATTTGTTCTTGGAATGCAACCTGGAATGAATAAGGAAATCATTCCCTTGTTTTGTCTACAAAATTGCGCCTATACTGACCTCCAAATCCCACTGATGTCGTATAAGAATGTCCCGGCATACGTTCATGTCGTCGATGCCGGTGATATCTTGGAATTGCAGAACCTTGTCGGTCTGTTCATTGGATAATCCATCAATGGCTTCCATATTGATAAGAAGCTGTTACGGTCTCACTCTTACGATAGGGGTTAATACAACGGGGGGAAGTGACCCTTCTTCAAGGTCTTTGATTATTTTTCTGCAAAAAGGAAAATAAACGCTAGAACTGGACACATCGACAAATTTCTTCCGCGATGCCTACTCATTGACTTGAAATTCTTAGATCTCGATTTGTGTGCTTTTCACCGATATTTTTCGCAATATCACTCTCTACCGCACTGTATATATATGACAAGACACAAATATTGCACTTCCTTTGGTCGTCAATTAGTGCGGGCGTTTCACGTCAAAATAAACACATTGTTAGCAAACGGAAGTAGGATTTCAAATCGCCTCTTTTGATTGTAATAATTGGTTTTGCTCGTGGAAAAATTTGTGAATTTTTTAGCAAAAAAACTGAAAAAAAGAATGAAGTAGTTCCAGAAGAGCAAGAGGGTACAAAATTGAGTCTTTGTAGATTGGAGAGTTTTTTTTTTTGACATTTGTAGATATTCCGCTGATTCGTTGGTAGTGGAGAGTTGCATTAGCGTTGCCAAAATATATTTTCATTGGTGATTTTATATTCCTATAGAGAGCTGTGTTCCGCAAAATCGTTAAAAATTAAAAAAAATATATATTATATAAAAGTTCACCTAAAAATTTATTTCAGTTTGTGACAAATTCGGTATTCATGTAGTTGTTGATAAATTATAGTCGACAGAATACTCAATTTATCCTATCAGCTCGAACTAAACTAAAACCTACAGACAACAGACTGCATCACTCAGTACTTGCTTCGAACGCAAGAAATTTAATAAAATTCTTTCCGAAGATGAAGATGTTCTTAAAAAGGGTTGAATCTATATAAATATGAAAATGGTGCGAAAAATGTATAGTAATTCATCAATTGAGAATGGCTGGACCCATTTGGCTCAAATTTTTTTCAGTTGTTTGTAATTACCAGGAGAAGGTTCTTCAGAGAAAAAATTTTGGAAAACCCTCCGGAAAAGTCGCGAAATTGGAAAAATCGAAAATGATTTGTCTCAAATTTTTTTTCAGTTGTTCGTAATTGCCAGGAGAAGGTTCTTCTAAAAGAAAATATTGGGAACATCCTCCGAAAAATCGGGAAATTGAAAAAAATCGAAAATTGAGAACAACTGGGCCGATTTGGCTCAACTTTTTTTTCAGTTGTTCGTAATTAGGCCTGTTTTATTGGCAATCCATTTCAGTGAAGTAAAGTAAAGTAGAATTTTTAACACGCAATTACAACAACTACATAGAGTCTCGAAAGTGTCAAACAGTTTGTAGTTGTTGTAATTGCGTGTTAAAAATTCTACTTTACTTTACTTCACTGAAATGGATTGCCAATAAAAGAGACCTATTGTCAGGAGAAGATTTTTACGAAATACAATTTTGGGAAAACCGTCCGGAGAATTGATTTTTCCACGAAATTTTGCATTTTATCGTATGATTTGATGATTTTGGGCGATGTAAAGGTGGAAAATTCGTTGTGAAGCTTGGAAAATTTCAGCTAATAATGAAATTCATTGTGATAAAAAACGTCTTCCGTGCATTTCGGGTGAAGAAGTTAACGACATAAATAATAGATGGCGCCAGGTGTCCTTTTCGCATTGTCATTTCCTATTGAGCAAATGTGATATTTTTCCTGCTGCAATTGATTCCTGTTTAGCGTAATTATTACACTGATTCCGGATAGTAGTATATTGCGCATCACATCCGCAAAAGATACAAGCAAATTGTGCTAAGAACTCCACCGCGTAGTTTACAGCTGAAGGTGGGATCGATCATAATCATGTTGCGGAATCTGAATCATCCGAAATGTTGTCCGTCAAGAAACTGATGAACAAATTCAAATCAGAGGATGTCATTATCCCAAGAATTCCGATTCCCCGATCGATTGACTTTTGCGATGACAATCAATAAATCGCAAGGTCAATCGTTGAAAGTCAGTGGGACGAAGTTCGCCGGGTCCGCTAGTTGTTTATAAATAAAAGACTTGGCACCGTTTCAAGAAGTTCAACAGCAGCTAAAGATAGCATTATACAACTTTGCAGGACATTCAGAAGAACCTTGAGGGGAAAAAGTAAAACTTTAACGAAAAGAGAAGTGCTACTCGATGATTGTATGCATCAATAATTGAACGATTACAACTGAAAGAACACGCTTGAAAGCTGGTTAAGGGCGTCAACTAAAAATATATTCCGGTAAAAGCTGATAAAACCTGCTGATAAAACCTGCTTAAAGCTTATTAAAGCACATTTTAACGCCAGCTTTATTTGGAACCCGCGTGAATCAGCGGCTGGAAAATGATAAAGCGAGAAGCTGGTTCACTATGGACGTATGTACCCTAATTGGTCATTTAGAACATCACGTAACAATTTACTGCCTATTGGCAACTTTGTTATAAAGTTTCACGGAAACATTCGCTGGAAGTCCCTGGCACTGCGTACGTTAAAGGGTTTTCGGTTTTTCTGACAGCAGAATAAGAAAGTCAGAAGTAAATAAACAATTGGAAAAACTCACACATTCCCACACAAAAGTATTTTTGTAAATTCAATAAAAATGGCATATTTAACAAATTTTAACAACGACACCGCTAAACAAATTCTCATCGATATAATTCGCACTGTAAATCAGACTGAAAACTCAAAGAAGCTCTCAGAAGCCAAGGCTTCTGCTGGTAAGGAGATGTTGCTGATGATGCAGCATGTATTCCCCTTGGTGATGCAGCTCCAAACTGATGTGATCAAGGCCTATGGATTTCCAGGAAATCGAGAGGGCTTAGTACAATTTGCCCAACTTGTCCGTGAAATGGAGCGAGAGGATGTCGAAATAGCGAGGCTAAGGAGCCAAATTCGAGCCATTTATTTGCCACCGATTGCTATCAATACCACCAACGATGTTCTTATTTAGACTGACTATGAAAATAGATTTTAATTATAGAAAAACGGTACTAGTATTATTTTCATTTAAATGCATTTATTGATGTGTTGCCCTATACTATGTCCTATTATTAAATTTGCGAATGTAATACCTACTCATAAAAAAGCCAAATAAAACAGCTAAATTTTTTATATTAAAGGCGTTTAGTCTTATTTGCTTTCGCACAGCGCTGGTACATATTCTTTATTTATGAAAACAACCTAGGCCAAGGAACTACAATTTTATGTCGAGCTCTTCCTGAAGAGTTATACTCTCGCTTTTAGCATGTGGCGCAGTGGAAATATCTTAAGATGTAATTTCTGTTTTCCCGAGGATCGAACCTAATGTGTTTTTCCATTGGGCAGTTTAGTTCACTCAGCTACTGCGCCAATTGTGTCTAAACTGCTGTCTTCCTTAGGTGATGCTTATTGCAAACTTACAGAAAGTTAACTGAAACCCAAAATTGACGTGGTTTCACAGACCAAAATTTGACATAAATATTAAAATAAAAGGTTAAGTAAAAACATTAACATTATGAAATTCCGGCTGGTGGCCACTATTCACTATAAACTATACCTGTGACTGGAGCTTCCTGGGTTCCTTTTCCTTGTCGGTATATCTAACCGGCGGTGATTAGATATTCTTTGGCCCAAGAGGCTGCAAGTTGAATCATCAGTAGGTGGGTACTCAGACAATAAATCTTGAATCCAACATCTGAGTGCTTCAAGTTGTCGGGTTGCGAGAATACTGTTAATTAATTTGTCCAAAAATAAGACGCACACTGTAGACTATAACGATTAGTAATAAAATATCTTAAGGCCTTAGTACAGGGCATGAAGAAGCCATTTACGGATGTAGCTCTGACGTCAACAGATGGTGTCACATATCGTAAGAGCTAGTACACGGCATGTAGCCATTGGGACCATTATGCTGACGTAAAAATGACGTCGGTGATACATACGTATGTGGCTCTCTACATGCCGTTTTACTCGTTTATCTATTTTAAATGTGACACATGTAGAAGGTCAAACGTTTGCTACTTTGTCATAATCGGTAAATATGTTTAAATATAAATGCTTATGTACTTATCATATATGATTTAGTTACGCAAGAATGTAGAAGAATCGTACTAAAGAATAGTAATAAAATAAAAAAAATAGTAACAAAATAAAAAAATAATCCAAATCTTAACGATGATACTGAAAGGTTGCATATAAATAACTTCGCTTGCGTATGCACCTACAGCTTGGCAACTTCAATTCGCAATATATCAGTGAGGTAGGTACACACTTCCTTCCAAATCATCTCCCATTACAGACGTCGTCATAACCAACAGAAGCCACAGTGGCAAAGATACAAACAACTAGGTCCGCTCCAATTTCACAAAACACAATTCCCCACAGACGAGGAACTTTCCAGGAAACGCCAGTGTTGTACAGATCTTACTCAGGCTTAGTCCTTCAAACAGTATATCCTTCGACATTGTAATTGCAACATTCAAAGTTTCGTAAATTAGAAATTCAGTTCGTATATACCTACAACGTTGAGGAGTATGCTTACAGCAGCTGGTTCATCCTTCCATCCACTACCTTCATTGTGCGGTGCATTGCAAGAAGTTATTTCATTTCATCTTCATTTGCTGATTATAATCCTCTCCAAATAGAGCCAAACTAGGTAGAGGTACCCCGGCTGCATTCACAGAAGGCGGAACTCTGCAACGTAGCGAGAAACTACACTTGCCAGTCAGTACCTTCTCTATGCGATTGCCATGAAGGGCTTAATAGTTTTATTACGTTAACTTGTTTATAGAGGCGAACATTAGAGACGTCTCGTCCTCAACAAGTTGCCGCTGCTTGATGGTAGTCTTCTCTAACTTTGTATCCTCGATTTATGTATGCAGCTCTTTTGGTAAGGATATAATGAAAATGAAATGAAGATTGTTTCGTTTTGATAGTTTTAATAAACAGCACAGGGTGAGAAGCTTACCTCGGGGACTGGGATTTATGAAGTACTCTATGCATACACACATATCTCATGGCAATGGAAAGTTATGTGATAGGTAGGTGTGGTTTTAAGGATGTACATTTGCATGCAACCAAGAGAGGGGTTTCTGTCAAGGGGAGTCTCTCAAATACGATATGCGACGATGATACTGAAATTGTCGTATTTGTCCTTGTGAGCTTATTGCCACAGATAAAGAAAGTGCTAAATGTGTTTTGCAATGATTATGGCTGTCGTTCTCATGTTGAGTTTGAAGGAAATAATAAATGAGATTTGGGAGATAGTTCGTTGTAGTAGTGACAAAAGGACTATATAAAGTGAATAAAATAAAATAAAAAACAACATACATACATTATGTGTCCATATAATATTGTTATAGAGATATATATGTTGAAATGCAGCAAAGTGTTGCATATGTAGGGCAGATAAAGCGAATTTTTCAATTAAATAATTTCTATTGGATATGCCAAAAAAAAAAAAAGCAATCGATTGTACCTTTCAGATAAATTTGTAATAGTTAACTTTACATATCCATTTTCCTATTTTAACGAACACTATCATAACTTACTTACTTACTTAGATGGCGCTACAGTCCGGGGTGGACCTGGGCCTCAACCAACACGCCTCTCCAGTTAGCACGATCTTTGGCTAACTGCCTCCAGTTGCGCACTCCAAGTTGGTTGAGGTCCCCTTCCACTTGTGCGCGCCACCTAAGGCGAGGTCTTCCTCTACTGCGTTGTCCCTCCGGGTTGGAATCGAAGACTCTTCGGGCCGGAGCGTTGGTGTTCATTCGCTCTACATGTCCTAGCCATCTTAGTCGACTGATACGTACTTTTCTGACAAGGTCGATGTCGCTGTACAGCTCGTACAGTTCGCTGTTAAATCTCCTCCTCCAAAGCCCGTCAACGCAAACGGGACCGAAAATCACTCGAAGAATTTTGCGTTCGAAGCGACCAAGGAGATCTTCATCCGCTTTTGACAACGTCCATGATTCTGCGCCATAAAGCAGGACTGGGATGATGAGGGTCTTATATAGAGTCTCCTTAGTGTTTCTCGACAGGGCCTTACTAATCAATTGCCTTCTTAGGCCAAAGTAACAGCGGTTGGCAAGTGTAATTCTTCGCTTGATTTCTGATGTGATGTCATTTTCAGAATTAATAGCGGAGCCGAGATAGACAAAGTCCCGAACTACCTCAAAGTTATAGCTGTCTATCGTGACGTTCTGTCCGATTCGTCGATGTTGTGTGTCCCTTCTAGTTGACAGCATATATTTTGTTTTGCCCTCATTCACCACCAAACCCATTTTTGCCGCCTCTGTACTGATACTTGCAAACGCACCAGTGACAGCTCGCTGTGTCCTGCCAATGATGTCGATGTCGTCAGCGTATGCAAGTAGTTGCACAGACTTTTGGAAAATTGTGCCCCTGGTGTTGGCTTGCGAGTTTCGCACAATTTTCTCAAGAATGATGTTGAAAAAGTCACATGACAGTGCATCACCTTGTCTAAATCCTTTTTTGACATCAAAGGTCTCGGTGAGACTGTTTCCGACCTTTACGGAGCAGCGAGCGTTCTCCATCGTCATTCTGCACAATCTGACAAGTTTGGCAGGGATGCCAAAACTAGACATGGCTCTGTATAGCTCGTCTCTATAAATGCTGTCATATGCGGCTTTAAAATCGATAAATAGGTGATGAGTATCGATTTGGACTTCTTGGGTTTTCTCCAGGATCTGCCGTAGTGTGAATATTTGGTCGGTTGTGGACTTACCGGGCCTAAAACCGCACTGATAGGGTCCAATCAGGTCGTTGACAAATGGTTTCAGGCGTTCACACAGTACGGAAGACAGGATTTTGTAAGCGATGTTAAGGAGACTGATGCCTCTATAGTTGGCGCAGTTTAGAGGGTCTCCTTTCTTATGGATCGGGCAAACAATGCTGAGGCTCCATTCATCAGGCATACTTTCCTCTGACCAAATTTTAGAAACGAGTTGGTGTATGCTCTCTACCAAGTCATGCCCCGCTGCCTTAAAAAGCTCGGCCGATAAACCGTCCGGTCCTGCAGCTTTGTTGGACTTCAGCTTGGATATTGCTATCCTTACCTCATTTTGGTCAGGTCGACGGAAATCTTGGCTTTCGTCGCCCAGGTTGAATGGTTCATTCTGCCTGACAGCGGAATTTGTGTCGTCTTCGCCGTTTAGCAGTCTGCAGAAATGGTTTTTCCATGTCCTCAGCACCGACAGTGACTCTACTACAAGGTTTCCTTGTTCGTCTCTACAGGTCTCTGTTCGGGCCTTGTTCCCGTGACACGTTCTTTTTACCTTTTGGTAAAACTTCCGAACATTGTTCCTGGAGTAACACCTCTCTATTTCCTCGATCGCGCGCTTCTCATGCTCTTTCTTTTTCCTCCGGAGAAGCCGGTGTTCTTCCCTCCGTTTTTGCTCGTAGAGCTCACGAGCTGCTCTCGTCCTTCTCTGCAGCGCCGCTTTGTAGGCCAGTTGCTTTGCTGCATGTGCTTGCCGGCACTCTTCGTCAAACCAGGGGTTTCGCGGTGGTGGTCGGGTGAAACCTAGCACATCAGTTGCGGCTTTTCTGACGGCTTCTTGGCATCGATGCCACTGGTCTTCAGCACTTGATGCTGGCTGCACAGGACTTCTCGAGAGGTTGAGGGAGACGCGATCGGCAAAAGTTCTGGCGGTTTGTTGCGTTTGTAGCCGTTCAACGTTGAATCTTCTCACAGTATTTCCTCGTTGTTGTGGTGTCTGGGATATCCGCATACGTACCTTGGCTACAACAAGGTAGTGATCCGAGTCTATGTTGGCCGCTCGGAAAATTCGGACATCTAGAATACTGGAGGAGTGCCTTGCGTCGATCACAACATGGTCAATTTGATTGACCGTTTGATGGTCTGGTGACCGCCATGTTCCTTTGTGAATGTTGAGGTGTGGAAACCGTGTGCTTGCTATAGTAGCATTACGTCCCGCAGCAAAGTCAATTAGCCTAAGTCCGTTTCCAGACGTGGTGTCGTGTAGGCTGTGCTTTCCGATTGTGCTACCAAAGAGGTCCTCCTTTCCTATTTTGGCGTTAAAATCACCTAAGACAATTTTAACGTCGTATTTAGGACATTGCTCATATGTTTTGTCGAGGAGCTCATAGAAACATTCTTTGGTAGCGTCGTCTTTATCTTCTGTGGGGGCGTGAGCGCATATCAGGCTGATGTTGGCGAATTTAGCCTTGATGCGGATAGTTGTAAGGCGCTCACTTACGTGTCGAAAGCTCAAGACTTCTTGCCTAAGTCTGCCGCTTACAACGAATCCGCATCCAAATAGACGCTGCTTCTGCTCTCTGTAGCAATCACCGTAGTAGATGTCACAGGTTTTCATCCTTCTTTTGCCTGGCCCATCCCACCGCACCTCCTGAATGGCGGTGATATCTGCCTTGTAGCAGTCTAGGGCCTCCGCTAATTTTTCGGCTGCACGCGGTCTGTTCAGGGTTCGAACATTCCACGTGCAGACCCGAACGTCATTGTCCTTTTTTCGTTTTGCAGGGTCGTCAACAGTGAATCCATCCGTATCCGAGGCTCTTGGTTGCTTCGTAACCATTAATTTTTCCGTGGTTGGGTAGTTAGCCCCACGCACAACCCCCAACCTGGAGGACCAGGCCCTAAGATAACCCTATGACAGCGGGTCGGATACTCCGTTGTCAGTAACCCACTTCGGGGATATGAGTGCTGCCGTTGGCCCATAAAGGGTTCATCCGCCACCATCTCTATTTCAGCACCCTGACTAGTGCTGAAAATCCTTACAGACCTTTGCTCCAAATATGTCAGAGAAGCTCACGCAAGGTATCTGCCATCTCGACTGTTGACAACACCGTTGATTCAATCTTGTGTATTCATCCGCTGTATGTCCTCTTTCTGAGGGGCTCATGTAAGACCTCTGAGACTCGTTCAGTCAGTCATTCCGACAGAGCATTATAGTGTTGCTATTTTCTTCGTGTTCAACACTCGCGCTTATAAGTTTAGCAAGCCAAGCCCGGTTGAGCGAGACCAGTACCCGGTGGTTACCACGCGGAGGTAAAATAAGCACAATTGATGTGTATGAAAAAGTTACAACAGCTGGGCACCGCCAAGTTGATGCCAATCAGCGCCTACCCGATTCATACACACCCAACCACCAACACTATCATAACAGCTAAGATTAAAGTGAACAGATGTGTCTTATTATTGATCTATGTATTTTTTAACCCACATTCTGCGATAAGTTTGCCAACATCGTATCATCACCTACCCGCGATGCTCCGAAAAAGCCATTTTTATAGTGAAATAACGATGAACGTGATTTCGACGGAAGTCATGGCTCCAGTCATTTAGATGTCCGCAAAGTGCGGTGCCAACATCGACAAGAGCACAAACTTCACTGAAGAAAAAAGTAGGGAATACAGAAAGCGCGGGTTAGATTAATGTTATAACTCCAGGAATGATGTTCGAAAGTTTTCCCAAAAGGTTAAAAGGATCAAGGTTTAAGAACCCGACCTGAAGCCTGCTAAGACGAACAAACAAATATTGTATTCTCACAGTTGGTATTGAAAGCTTGAAGGTACCACTTCCGCAAACGGCGATAATGACCAATTTAGGTACGGCTGGCAGGCAGTATAAAACGTTCAACATTGATGATGATAGACAAGAATCCCGTTAACCTGACCAACATGAAGTGAGAATAGCCATAACTACACCTAAGCTTTTCAAAAGCACATAGGCATAAGTCTCGGTACCATCGCATACATGATTTTGTCTGCAATAATCAATCGTCAACAATCTTTTGCGGTTCTAGGCTGAGAAAGTCCACCATCGAACAGTTGAAACTACAGCGGATTTAGGGAAAAAACTCATGCATTTCAAACCGACAGCCACCGTATATAGAGATGAGATATACAGAGCCATGTCTAACTTTGACATACCCCCTAAACTCATCTGTTTGTACAGGATGACATTGCAAAACTATTGCTACTTTATAAAGATCGGTAAGGGCACCACCATTTCTTACATCGAACGTTCCTGATCTCCTGACGCCCTATTATTATGATTTCTACAACACTTAAAGAATTGTAATGGAACTTTCAAAATCAAAAATCTATATCTATAAACAAAAGAACTCGGCGAACTGTCAGTGGTCAGTGCTAGTGGTTTTCCATTGGCATTGATCCATTTTTTGATCCGGATCATTTTTTGCAGATCTCGATATTTTTCGAGATTTACACATACTCTCTTGCACAGCTGTTTTACGACTTTCAGACGGAATTCTTCTTTCCTCGTCTTCTGTGAATTTCGATTCTTCGTCGATATAATTATCCATATGAAGTTCGTATGTTTCCATCGACAAACGAAAACAATTTTCACAGCTAGTTTAGGTACTGTCACATAAAACACTAACTAAAGGGATGCGACGGATTGTATGGGTCGGGGCCTTAATACAACTTAAGTCAACTTTTTAAGGTAACGTATGGTAGCTAAAATTTGGTCAACTTTTCTGCATAGTAAACTTTTCTGAGAGTCAACATTTCCGAACTTCTACTGTACTCAGTTTGTAGAGAGGATAAGTGAAGCTTCATCGGCAAAATATTCTTTTCCGTGAATAATCCCCCCCGGCGGATTCCACGATAGGGGTGAATATGTATGTACACTATCGGTTTCAGTAGTTCTCAGTGTGATTTTGGCTTCTTAATCCCAATTTAAATAATGAAGCTCTAAAAGCAGACAAATATTTGTGATACAAAATCCACTTAACCAAAAACCAGGCCGGCATATTTTCTGATCAATGTCGTAAGAGTCCTCCTTTACCAGGTGAGCCCAACCTTGATTTATGACTTCCATTACTCTCTTTGGTATCACAATAAGATCCTTTACCTATTTCTTCTAGGCACTAAGCCAAATTTTACTACGTGACCACATGCAGATATACCTTATTCATATATGCATCCAATTTTCCGCCATTCAGGACAAATCCAATCACAAAATAATGGGATGCGATGAGGCGCAAAAGTCGATTTGAATTCGAACACCTTCGCTTCGCTCGACTTGAACTTTCCGAATAAGAAATCCGTAAGCGGAGGGAACGACCAGAAAAAGACTCACATTTCCGAACAATAAGTGACTTTCAAATGTTAAAACATGCAGAAGAAGATGGCATCGTCATCGTTGTCATATGAAAATCATCCTGGAATGGGTATCGAAAATTTGTAAGAAACCCATTTGACAATTTGTACTCAATGGGGTGAAATGTATGGGTGGCTCTGTATAGATAAGTTACCATTAGCATACCCTTGCTTTTGACTGCTGCACGCTTCAAACGAAATAGATAATAATTTCATATCGATTGATATTATGGTTTCGTTACGTTTGTCAAGTTGAAGAGGAGACTATGAAACACAGAAGTGAAGGTTGTAGGTGACTTGCCGTAGCCACTCTTTGAAATTCATTTAGTGTTGGAGTAAAATCAATATTGGATTGAGGTAGATATGTTAGTTGAGAGGGGGTTTAAACTATACCGCTTTGTTTGCAAATACCTATGTAACAACAGAGGAGAGAATGGAATCGATGTTCCTATTTGGCCATCATTACTATGCTGCCGCTCCAACTACCCGAATCAGGAAGAATATTCACTTCAGTGATATGCACCTACCCGGAGTGGCAATTGATTGTGTGGTCGGCCAAAAGCCCATTTGGGCTAGATTTTTGGTCAAATAAACAAACGGCATCGATGCCTCTCGGTGCGGAATGCATCCAGGATGCGTATGTCGGTGGTGCAGTGAGAAATCCTCACTGAAAATTTTCCTGTTGAATGGATACATAATCGATTTTGTATAGTCAGGTGGTATACCGCCCACAGCGCACCTCTATAGGGCTGTACAAAATTACGAAATCGCATTGTTGCCCCCCTCTTCGCCAGCAAGTAATTAATGAACCAGTGGTGAACAATGTGGTTAGACTTGTTTTTTTTTGTTGGCGAAATCTATTTGCATTTGAACTGCGTTTAGTGTTTGATTAAATTTTCTGTGGGTTTAATTGTTGTTGGTTTTGGAGTAATGCTCAACTCATTTTATGCGCGGTTGCGGGCTTAATTTGTGTTAGGTAGATGAGATGTTGGTGTGATATTCTCTGTTTTTGAAAATACGTATAAATTTGCGTCACATGCAATGGCGCTGTCTGCTCGGTTGCGCGAAAAGCGTTTGAAACAAATTAAGTTTGTCTTTTCTAGAAAAGAACAAACAGCTCGTAATAGCGACAAAGTGTCAAAATAAATATAACCCAGCATAATGTTTAGAATACTTCACCAGTTACGTTTGAGAAATTGCTAAATTTAGTTCAATTGTATGCTGATTTTTTTTTTAATACATATTGAGAAAATAGATATGTATACTTAATTTGTTTGTATAGTTTTTACTGCCTAAATCAATTCTTAATCGAACACTGGAAACCAGATTGATTTATGTCTTCTAATTTTTAAGAAAATGGAAAATTACTTTTATATATCGCTCCGCCTAGAGTACAAATTGTTTCCCTTGCACCTTGCCTAATTGACAAAACTAAATCTAATACTGAAGATCATATTCCAAGCCATTCTCATGGCTATTCGTCAACTGAAAAAATCGAACTGTGATTTCTTCGCTTCGTTGCATTGGCTGATATGTGCTTTAGAGATACCGATGTCAAACCCTGGTTTAACATAGAATGCTTTCCATGAATGGCGGTCAAACCCTTCAGAGCAAAAAAGATCTGAATTTATATAATTATTCGAAATTATAGATGCAACCTAATTATTGAATCGGCGAAGACAACAACTTACAACGAAAGAGTTACTAACAAGGTAATTGAATGTCCTAACGGCATTCTGGTCAATGGCAAAGACAATCAGTAATAACATTAGTTGCTCTTCCTTTCCACCTCTAGTAAAAGAAGACGGCACGCTAGCAACAACACCTAAATAAAAGGCAGATCTTTTCGCTAGCATGTTTTCAGAGAATTTTACCCTAGATTCTGCACAACTATGAAGAGCCACCAAGTATCCCGAGGGTACAAACATCGATGACAGAAGTGAAATTTCGGCCTCGAATAATTCAACGCATCCTTAAGAAACTAGATTGCAATAAGGCAACTGGACCCGACGGAATGCCGGCTATAGTACTGAAAAGCTGTGCTCCAGAACTTGCACCTGTACTATGTAAGCTGTTTAGCATGTCGTACTCCCAGAAGACGTTTCCTTCTTGTTGGAAGACCGCTTGCATTCATAACCTATTTCAAAGAAAGGGAGGAAATGTCTACCACAAAACTGTCGTCCAATAGCGTTCCTTTCAATGCTCTCAAAAGTAATGAAAAAGGCAATAAATGTCGAAATAATCAAAAATCTAGAAAGTCGTTCCACTGGATATCTACGTAAACGTAACGCACTTATGGACGCAAGCAATTGAACAACACAGCGAATCCAGAGCCATAGCCTTGGACATATCAAAGGCATTTGACCTAGTCTGGCATAGAGCCCTATTAGGCAAGTTAGCGTCATATAGATTACCACAACAACTCTGCGGATGGATGCGATCTTCGAGCCAAGTTGTTGTAGATAGTGTATTATCTAATTCGTTTGCTATAAATGCAGGAGTGCCCCAAGGATCTATTCTTTCTCCAACTCTATTTCTTCTCTACATCAACGATTTGCTTGGATCGACAAATAATAATATCTACAGCTTTGCTGATGACAGCACTCTTATATCCTCCATCTCGAACAGTGGGCCTGTGAATGCGGCTACATCACACAGTCAGAGATGTGAACAAATTAGTTCTCTAAATGATGATCTGGACAAAATCTTGAAGTGGGGAAAAGACAACATGGTTGTATTTAATGCAAACAAGAAACAGCTCACAACATTTTCCAGGAGAAATGCATCAACAGTTCCTCAGATTCAAATGGATGACCATCCAATCCATCCCAAGGACTCAATGTACCCTCTAGGAGTCAAAGTCAATTCAGGAATCACATGGCAGGACCACATATCCTATATCGCAAGATCGGCGTCCGCTAAGTTGAGCTACCTCTATTTAGAGCAAAGAGGTATAGGTACTTTAGCCCTAAGCAACTTCTCCTTCACTACAAAGCACAGGTTAGAACAGGCCTGGAATGGTCTAAGGCCCCAAAACATTCACTTAACCTACTTGACAGCATACAGAGACAAACAGTTCGACTTATTGGGGACCCTACGCACTCACATCGAATCTGCAACCGTTGGTGCACAGAAGACAAGTCGCTGATCTTTGGTTGTCTCTATAGCTACTTCCATGGTAGATGTTCCGTGGAACTCAAAGACATTATCCCTCAAAGTGCAACTTTTGGGCGCCCCACAAGACAGGCAGCTAATACTCATATGACCATACAGTATACACTCGACAACCGCGCGAGGACATCAATTTTCCAAAATTCCTTCTGTTACGGGACAAGCAAACTTTGGAACTCGCTTCCTGGGGATATATTTCCAGAAGACTACAATTTGCAGCAATTTAAGTGCAGGAATAACATACATCTGCAAGCATCTCGGGAAGCTGTTGAAACGTTATAGGTTCGCCTTTCCCGGGGGAACTATAAAAAAAAATACCAAAATCTTAAGTTTGCTAAAATGAGATAAATTTCTTTCACTTTTGAGGTTATGACATTCCAATATAAACCAATGCAGCGCTGCCAGAAATATATTTTCGTGTTCAGTAGTCACCCCGAACTAAGCTCACAAAGTTACAGCCTTGCTAAAATGACTTGAGAAAAAACGTTGCTAGCTCTTAGTCTATTATTTCTGTTAATATTTTATGGAAAAAATTCTTTTGAACTTAAATTTTCGTCACTAATTTTCGTCGCCTAAATTATGGTAATCTCCCCTTTTTCGGTGTGTAAAAAAAAAAGAAGATTTTTCCGATACAAACTTTGAACCCCTTTTCTAACACGTTGAGTTCGATTATCCACTTCTTAGTAGTCACTTACGCCACAAGAGGAAATTCCGTCGATCACCAATCAGGAAAAACTGTTTTATAAATGAGATTTCATGGGTGACATTGAAGAAACCAGTCATTTATATATGATTAGTGATTGATAATGTTTACAAAATTGCAAATTCACTTATTTGCTCATATCAACCCTTAACATTATATGCACAATCAAATCGGTGACATTCAATATCTGGCGTTGCTTCCTGCCAACCATCAACTACTTATTAAAATCCTTCCAGCAATAGTTTAGTACATTTCGTATTCATTCTTCTAAGTCCTATAAATATCTCGTATTTCTTCGTTTTATAAAATTAAATGCAACCAATAAATTTACGACAACTTTTCCAATTTCAGTTGTAGGTACCTACATTTAAAACTTTCCACAGGAAGTAGGTACCTACGCAACGCAACTGAGCAAAGCTAGACAAAAAAGAAAGCCATAAATGCAAAAATATTCTTTGAAAGGTGGTCACCGTCACCAAGCCTCAGACTTCCCGTCTTTTATTTCTGGAGAAAAGTCTTGCAACGAAAATTGCAACAGCAAAATGCAAAATCAAAGTACAAACAGTAGAAAGAAAAATCGAGATGGTGGGTACTGGGGTAACTACTTTTAATAAAGTTACTCGCAAGAACTGCCCTAGAGGTAGGTCGGCAAAAACAAAAAAAGACACCCAAAGGAAGTGCAGACAATTTACCGCCAAAAAACTTTTCCTTTCATCTTACCGAGAATCTACATACAATCTCGATGGCGACCACGAAGCGACGATAACGATAGTTTTTCCCATCACAAAGCGTTTTTATTTAATTTGCTTTTTATAGGTTGACATTTGAAATTGTGCAGTTTGTTGTTTTGAAATGGAGTTGTAAAGAACTATTTTTTTTTTGTTAAATACGATAAACGAAAAGTGGCACTCTTGTGGATTGTGGTTTTTATTACAGTTCTATAGAGCACTTGAACAATGAACAGCACTTCCATTAAATTGAACTGACATTTTTTATCGCCTGACATTTAAATAGAAAAGTGAATAATACTAGCCCAGTTACCCATTCATCCACAAAGAGCTGCCAAATTGTAACATTGTAACTTTCGTGAGTTAACTTCGTTAAATTTATGACATCTCATAATAGGGGATCATTACATGTTACCATTACCATTGGGCAACCCCTCAAACTGAGGCCGTCCACCCCTTGGTCCTTATGCTGATTAATTGCGCCGTTGATGTGAAATGCTATTGAACGCTTCCGTAGTCGCATGACGACGTCGTTTTCCACGCAACCATCAGCGGAAGTTGGTTATTTGCATGTTTTTTTTGTTTAGCTTTTAAAATTATTTCCGCAAACGTTATGGACAGAATGAAAAATAACGCAATCGGTTTGCTTTGCAATCGTTTGTCAAAAACGAAATTATTTAACTGACAGTGGTGATCTGTTTTGACACTGCATCGAGAACAGTTTACTGTAGCTTTTTTTGGCTGCAAAATCGATTGCAATTAGGTACACTACATACCTTCCATCTCCGCATCCAATACGAGAAAATAAACTTTTACCTTTCTGTTTACAATCCCGAAATGTAACCTCTTTACGGGATTACCTGTCTGAATCTGGTAAGGGATTCTGTCAATTCCCTCCAACAAACATTCGTACATCGTTGAGCCATCCGACACACATGGTGTGCTGTGTATAGTCTGTGTGTACATTCAATCTGATAAAAGTGTTTGCAATCGAAAATAAACTGAAACATAAACAAAACATTCATAATCCTTGTGAGATGTTGTTTATATTGGGAAGAGGTAGAGGTATGTAGTAGTATGCACGCTTTCAATGAAAAGAAAACTTGAAGATTTCAAAGTTTTTTGTTGGCATCTTCTTTTTCTGCCAAGTTGAGTGGTAGATTTAATTTGTTTCTTAGGAAATATTGTCAGTGTCACAATGTTTTTGTAAGTTAATTTTATTGATATGGCGATGTGTGAGTTTGGATCTCTGGTTTTGTAGGACTTGCAAGAACGGTGAGACATTATGCACATGTCAACTGTAACTAGTGCAAGTCCGACAATGCCATGCCGTCCGACTGAGTTGAAATAAAATTCGAACAATGGCATATTTCTACGGATTCTTAAAAATGTCAGCTTAAATCTTCAACTTCTTTTAAATTTCTTTTGTTTCGTTAAATCGTTACCCTTTACGGGGCATGTAACGGGGTGAATTTTTTTGACGATAATACAAATTTTGTAGTAGGTGTAGTCCAATATGGTACAAATGAAATGTATGAAGAGGAATATGTGTCCATCTTAATATTTGGACTAAGAAATCCTTTCCTTTTCTTAGTGTTCCTTGAAATAAGAATGCAGCTTAACTAAGCGTTAACAGAATTACTTTCGGCACCGCACTACATCGAAGCTCCCTCTCCTTACACATTTGTTTAGATAGCACCATCGCTTTGCAACAACCAACGAGCTCCGATGATTGTAGTAATTGTACATATTACCAAAATCATCCAAAGCATGTCCTTAATCCACCGATGATTACTCAACAATTGCATAGTCCTGCAACTGAAACGTTTAATCTGCTTCACCACTATTCAGCTCCATTTTGGACAAAAAAAGCTATACTAAGTCTTCCAATGCAATATGTAAAGTTTAACTCCAGGAACATACCCACGTCATGGAGAGAGGTACGAGTGGTTTTCATACCCATCAGTCTCTCAACATTTATCCTCAAGACACTTGAAAGGTTTGTCTACATCGACATAAAAAGCAAGTGTTTCAGTGGAAATCTATGCAATGCTCAGCACGCATATCTAAAAGGTAAATCAGTAGGAACAGCTCTACATGATAAGTGGTAGGTAAAATAGAAGACAGCCTACACCACAAGGAATTTGCATTAGCTACCCTCTTAGACATTGAGAGTGCTTTCAATAACGCTAGGGCAGAGACAATCAAACGCGCTCTGGAAAGGATAAATGTCATCAGAAATATCACTTCCACTCTCGGACACAGTTCACTTCCTGTCCCTAGGGAGGGGTTATATCTCCCCTTCATTGGGTTAGGTATTGTCATAAAGGATATACTTAAAGAACTCAGCAACGCAGGGTTTAGCGTAACTGCTTACGCGGATGATGTGGCAATTCTAGTTCCGGGTAAATTCTTGAACACATTGAGTGAAACGATGGAATCAGCCCTCAACGAGCTCAGAAAGTGCGCTGAAGGGTGTGTACTTCGTGTCAAACCGGAAAAGTCAGAACTATGGTTATTTTCAGTACAAAATACAAGATATCACCCTTCAAACTACTCAGGATTGGTGGGGTGAAGCTTTCCGTTTCGGATAGCGCAAGATATCTTGGTACGGTCCTAGATAAAAAATTCAATTGGAAACTTAATGTTCAGGAAAGAGTCCGAAAGGCTCATAATGCTAACTTCATCTGTAAGAAAACAGCAGTGGGGATTGAGTCCAACAATGATGCATTGGTTGTACATGTACCTACATCATGGTGGTTAGGCCCATCCTTACCTATGGGGCTCTTGTTTGGTGGAAAGCCACAAATATATACGGGATATGTTGACCAGGGTACAAAGAACAGCCTGCACTGCCATCACTGGTGCTTTACGCACTACACCCACAGCTGCACTTGAGGCATTTTCTTTTACCACTGGACCTACAAATAAAACTTCAAGCAGGAAATAGTGCGCTTCAGCTAACTAACGAATGGTTCTTTAAAACCAGACAGATAGGACATAGTTCCATACTAATGGAATCCTCGTCCAACATCACCGATAAAACGGATGAAAGTTTGGGTGAAGTACAATACCCAGATAGGGAGGACTGGGCTAAAGAATGAGGTTTCGAAAGATAATGAAATTTCGATTTATACGGATGGTTCCAAAACTAATTAGGGTACAGGGTCAGGTATATACTCCAGGGATATAGACATACACGTATCATTAAGACTTCCGGATACATGCAGTGTGTTCCAGGCAGAAGTTCTGGCCGTGCTCAAGGCCGCGGATCTACTTGATATGGGATCAATTACCAACAAGAATATCGCTACCTACATTGATAGTCAGGCTGCACTAAAGGCGCTAGAGTCCTTCATCATCAAATCAGATTATGTTGGGTACCCGGACACTGTGATATTGAGGGTAACGAAAGGGCTGATGTTCTGGCTAAAACAGGAGCAGAGCTTCCACCTAGGTAATGAAAGTATTGAGGGCATAAGGCCACCAATAGGCATGGCCAAGAGAATTATTCTCGAGAAAATAAAAAAATAGGGCAGATCAGAGATGGTTGGATATAGTAGGGCACAGGGTCTCAAAGGCTCTGTGGCCTAAGCTAGATCGGAAAAAATCTGTAGAATTACTAAAGCTCAGCAGATCAAAGCTACGAATAGCAATAGGAATACTCTCTGGGCACTGTCTTCTAAGGAAGCATGCTATAAGATTAGGTTTAAACAGACACGGATACATGCAGGTACTGCGAGGACTTATCTACACGTCGCAGAGGATACAACTAATCTACATTACCATCTAATCTACATCAGCATCTAATTTGTCAAGTCGGAGCGTAGTTTCGGTAACCTATAACAGTGTATCCCGATAAAATTCTCTAAAAATCCAGTAAAACCCAAAAGCCTCATTACATCCGTCACGTTATTTGGCACAGGGAATCTTCTCACCGCTGATACTTTTTTATCAGAAAGTCTGATACATAGTGCCATTTAGAACTATATACCACACAAAACAAACACAACATTTATCAGAAGCTTCCATTTACTTCATTTATCATAACTTTATGTTAGCTAAACACTCTTAAAACTCTTCTTAAGGACTCTTTTTTTTTCGTTTTTAGATTGAATAGTGAGAATAAAGACGGAAAGAGTTTCCTCTTGAATCATGTCTCGAAAAATTGAATTTATGTATTGCTGGAAAACTGAAGACATTCCTAGTCATAGTCGAAGACGAAAGTGCTATACGCATTTTGTTATCTTTTTGAATTTCTCCAAATTCCTACTTTACAGTACCTATAAGTTCCATAAATCGGTATCGACAAGGTGTCACATTTTCCAAAAAAAAATTGGTTATCGTATGTACATATTTCCTTTAACTTCTTATACGATTACGTTTTGTCTCCTTGATTTGATCAGCAGAAACGACCAAGTGATGCCAGGTCTTGAGTTAAAATAAGGTCCTTACCAAAAGTAAAGCAAATTATGTAGTATTGTTGTCAATTTTATTCATATTCTACATTCGAGATCGGCTTTGTTATGTAGATCCGACTATAGGAATAAATTCCCCTGGGGATTTTGACGCCTGCAATCATTTTTACAAACTGAAGTACTTATGCTTTTATGTCTACCAATACCAAGATTTCAACCCTGAAAAGCAGAATTGTCATCTCTTCTTCAACTCTATATATTATCAAGACCTAACATAAATAAAATATTTTCACTGCCAAGAAGTTGCATTCATATTCTCTATATCATCACTTTTTATGTCCTCATTTCTGACAAGGATATATAATTCCACTAAAAAAAAAACCCACAAAAAATGAATTGTTCTTCTCTAAAAACTCACCCAAACGTGCGTCAGTATAATAAATTCCAACATCTTTCTTCCCCTGACCTAGTTATTGATTTTCCTTCTAATCCAGCGATTCCTCGCAAAACGCACCACGCACGCACCCCATACTAAACGCAAAATAATCAAACTTCAAGTTTACAACCGAGAAGAGAAAATCCGCTTCACGACTAGCTAGTCTTCAAATGCACATTTTATGAAGTCTCACGCGGCAAGTGTGTTCGTATATACGCTCCCCGATCCGTAAGCGGAAATTCATCGCTTCCGTTTAAATTTACGACCACCATAATAAAATAGTCCATTTATTTAAAAATGTTAAAGTGCACGTTATACAACAGTCCTTGTTCGCAAGCCACCCGAACGCACCCCATCATCTATATGGTGGTTTAGTAGCCCCCATAGGTATATGTAAATAATGTTCACTGTTGAATGGGAAGCTTTTTGTTTCCCGACAGGTTTCTTACCGCACAGTTCACGAGTAAAAAAAAAAGTGAAATCAAATAAAAGAAAAAAAATAACAGAATGGCAGACTCCGAAAATTGCGGTTACGCCTGGGAAGGCACTAAAAATTCCTCCATCCTGGCCATACTACACTATACCGAATGTGGCTTCGACATTTAGTTCGGCGTGTCGGTGTATGCACGTCCTCCTAGCTCCTTTGGATCGGTGTTTCTCGTCGGGAATCCTTAGACAAAGCATGACTTTTCATAATATTTCCGCATCATAAAGCTTTGAAGTAATTTTCTGCTCGAGATGGTTTCTTAGCGCAGCGCAGCTATGAAATGAGCATAATGTAGACACAAAAAAACAAAAAAACAAAAAACCCACCAGTCCACCATTTGTTGTCTCTGCGCCACCCGCAACCCCTTGAGTGTGGGGTGGCACACAAATTTTACAGCACTTCGAGATATTGTTGCTTCGAAATGGACATACAGTAGTAATAACAAGAAAGTCTGAAAAAATACATAGTTCTTTTTAAATCGCTATTAAAACATTAAAAGAAATGAGATCAAGGACATTATTTTGGTTATTGGCTAAAGCTTAGTACGCTGTTAGAGCTAAATTTTTGGTATCATAAAAAATTCTTTTCAAAACTTAGCTGACCTAAATTTAAGCGAATCCATTTAGCCGATTGGTACGCTGCTTCAGCGCGACTACATCGACATAATCGGGAGAACGCAGAGTGATGTCACTGGCGCGCTCGTGAGCATTGAGACGGAGGCGGCGAAGATATGGGTTTGGCGGGCAAGACAAAGTATATGCTGTCATCAAGAAAGGACACCCAACACCGACGTCTTGGACAGAATGTCACTATAGACAGATATAACTTTGAGGTGGTAAAGGACTTTGTGTACCTAGGCTCCGCTATGAACTCAGACAATGACACCAGCGCTGAGATTAAACGAAGAATAACTCTTGCCAATCGCTGTTTCTTTGGACTAAGAAAGCAATTGAGTGGCAAAACCCTCTCTCGAACAACTAAAGTGACTCTTTATAAGACCTTAATCATCCCAGTCCTACTTTATGGTACAGAGGCATGGAGTCTATAAAAAGCGGATGAGCTTACTCTTGGTTGCGTCGAGAGGAAAATTCTTCGAGTAATTTTCGGTCCCATCTGCATGACGGTGAATGGAGGAGGAGATACAACGACGAACTGTACATCGACCTAGCCAGAAGAGTGAACGTCCAACGACTGCGGTGGCTGGGTCATGTAGAGCGAATGGACGTGAAGTGAATGCTCCGGCCCGGAAGATCTTCGAATCCACACCCGAGGGACGGCGCAGTAGAGGACGACCGCGACTCAGGTGGCGCACGCAAGTGGAAGGGGACCTTAACCAACTTAGCGTGCAAAACTGGAGACAGCTGGCCAAAGATGGTGCTGGCTGGAGACGCTTGTTGGTTGAGGCTCAGGTCCACCTCGGACTGTAACGCCACCTTAAGTAAGTAAGTAAGTTCGTTTTTTTCTGTTGTGTTTCTGTGTTGCAAAAAAGTAAATGAGGAATAGTTTTTTCAATGAATACCTCGATGAGGAATCCTTTGAAAGTGAAAAATTTGAGATCAAAGAATCGCAAACAAAGAAAACAGAAAGCGCAACGAAAATATAACACCTTTTCGCGTCAATGAATTTTTGAAGGAAGTTATTTTCAACGAAAAGCTGTTTTCTGCGACATATCCACAACGCACTCCACGTCAAAATTTAGCTAGGGATATAGCTAATGTTTGGAGAACAAATTTGAGAACAGCTACAATTTAGTTTCGCTCGAGCTGCTTACTCAGCTTAAAGTTATAGATTAGGAGTCAGGGATCGGTTTGTTGTGGAAACTTAGAAAGCCTAATACTCTAATGCAAGAGGGCACACGTATGGTCTGGCAATGCTGTTGTTCAAATATTAGGCAATGCTATTCCCACTGTCGTCTGCTTATTACCCACCTTTTCACGACTATATTTGTCTGTGACTTGGAGATATGTGACTAAATATTTCCGAGGAAACAGAGTGAAGAAACGTTTATCTAAATTATCTAAGTATGTACCTAATCCACATAAAAAACTATTTTTTTTTCTACAAAAGACAACTTTACAAATTTTGGAATATTGATGTGCTAAATGTGGGCAGGATTGGAAAACAAGGCGTTGTACCTCTCAATAAAAAAAAACACACTACAGGACAGGCAATATTTCTCGACTCTTATGGGAGGTAGAGTTGTTAAATTTGAGACATTCCTGCTTTAATACATTTGACGAGAGTTTGAAGTTTGTTCTTCTTCATTTTTGCTTGAGTATTCGACGTGCGTTTTAATATTTTCCCTTTTATCGAGCCTACAAATTTTAATGATTCATCTACTGCGACTCTATCTTATGGATGTGTTTGGCCAGCGTGCGGTGGGGGCAGTGGCTCAATGGTTAATGTGCTTGACTAGAATCTATGCGAGGGGTCCCAGGTTCGATCCCCGCAAAAACCAAATTACATCTTAAGATTTTGTCCACTGCGGCACCTCTTGCGAACGTCTGACAAACATACGAGAGTAAGGCCCGAAACACACATGCGATTTCAATCACAAAAATAAAAAAATAAAAATAAAAACTCACACAAACGAATGGTTGTGAGAAGCTGGATCTAGGGTGTCGCGCTAGCTATTTTCTTTTTTTTTTTTTAACCACGGCGTGTCGGCGTTAGTTACACAACTTTTCTTACTAAACGATAGAGACAGTCGATGTTCTAAACATTCCTTTAAACGGCAGCATTGGCTACAATATTCGGATTTCCCACCTGCATACTTTGTAATGGTCCTCAGGTTTTATTGCTAGGATATGTTCAATAGGTATACGGCTTCCTGGCGATGACACAATTGTCCGTTGGGAATGTCCCTTCTTAAAGGTAGGTATATGGTATACTGTATACATATCGAAAGTATTTTGTCTTGCTCTTCTTGATGGAATGTAGCAAAAGAAGCAGAAAGCAGACGCGATAGAGGAACCGACTATAACTATACCAAGTAGGTTTATATGCTTGCAGATAATAATTGTCAGTTCTGCACTTAAATTGTTGTAAGTTGTACTCCTCTGAAAACATGTCACCAAAGTGAGTTCTAAAGCTTACTTGCCCATGTCCTGTAGCCAAAAGTCTTTTAAAAAAATGAAATGACGCGGATGTAAAGCGAAGTGATAAGAGATGTGCATTCGTTGTCTGTCATAGAATAGTTTCGTTAAGTTTGAGAAAGAGAATGACTAAAGTGACCAAGCGTTATGATCAGGGTCGGCCTTAACGATCTAAGCGCCGCGGGCGAGTCATGCAAAATGTTTTCCGTGTGAATTTGTGTGAGTTAGTATATGTACTTGCATGGATCTAATATTGGTTTTGTATGGGAGGCACCAGAACTACTTGACCGACATAGCCAATTCTCAAAACGACGGTAAAAGAAGTCCCCTCACAAATTTTCATTAGCCTTATTCGATCCGTTTGAACGCTATTGTTTTTTCAACAGACACACAGAACACAGACAGACATGGCTAAATCGATTCAGAATGTGATCCTTATTCAGATTTATGGGGTCCCCGGTGACTTCTTCTTGGCGTTACAAATGTAATGGCAAAGAGAATATACATACCTTCCTGTGGAGGGTATAAAGAAACTTGTTTTCAATTGTGTACCATATTTATTTTAGAAAAGGGTATCAGTTAGTCACGAGACATAATGAAAAAAATTAATCTTATTTTTCTAGCTTTTTTGTCAGCAAATTCTCCGATAAGACTGTCTAGGCTTTCTGCAATTTGATTTTCAATGGACAGTGAGACTAAACAAACTATACATAGTTCTAATCTTGTTTGGGACATTCTAAAAATATAAGTACTATTGTTTTTGTATAAATCGAAAGATATGTTGCTTACTTTTATCACAAAGTGTACATAAAACATATAGAATTAAACAGGAAGCAACATTTTTCCTCGAAGCTTACAATGCGAGAAGTCCATTCGATTAAAAGTTTTGAATTCGAGGGATACCTACTCGATTTTATCGGATCTCAGAACAAGCGTGAATAAGTCCATAGGTGTTGCCTGATTGTCTTCCAGGTAGGTAGTGTTGAAGACCTAAAATTTCATCACACAACAAATCTCCATCAATATCAAATTTAAAGTTGATCGCTAACTTTTCTTGCAGCTCAGAACTATGTCGCATGAGTTCTTTTTTATACTGATTTTTTTATGTTTACCAAGAAATTCCACACGTCAGAAAAATCTTGCATCTGTTGAAATCTTTCCTTCATGTAGGGTGTCCAAAAAGCAGAAAAAAATCGGCTTCGACAGTTTTTTGGTTCATCAACAGCCTCTTCACCCGGTCTTCGTTTAATACGTCTTAATCGCGCTACTGGTTTGAAAAATGTTCACTTAAGAAAAATAATTATTGGGACTTCCCCCAAATAAAACATCTCAAGCCCTCCGGAGACATGAGTATTCAAATTCAGTGCAGTTAAGCTGGCGCCCGTACGCTTCAGCGCCCTCCAGGTGCCGGCGCTGGTTATGATCTCGCATTCAAGTGAGTTATCTGAAGGAGGAAATTCGTAAGCACGTTGTAGACCTTTTAAATGCACAGCTGTTGGATATGACTACACAATGGATGAAATGATATTGCGCGCTTTGTCATACATGATTTTAGAAGCCTATTCCAAACACATTTAAATATAGCTTTTTGCCTTGGTACCTCGTAAAAGGCTCAATAACATCAATCCTTTTAATCCCTTGACTGTTTTGTGATATTATTCAACAGGGAACGAGCTAATATATGATGCGATAATTCCTTAAGCCATCTAATTACTTACCTTTTTTAAATGGTGGTTCAAAAATGTTACGACTCTTGTTTGGACCAGATTCCCTTTCGCGCGCACCCTTAAATATTGTGCTGGCGTAGTCCTCTACCTGTGCGTTCATGTAACAATCTTAACTATAACCTTTCTTGCTGATCACACTATACCCAAAAGACAACTCGAAATGAAATAAAAACGTGTCCACGGGATTCTTAACTTAACTTTGTTAGAAGTTGCAAACCATCAGTATATGTTTGGCTTGGTAATGACGACAATGATGATGATGATGATGGAATGGGATGGCAGAGAGTAAGAGAGACAATTCTTTAGAAGCCATTTGTTGGACGATACCCTGGTGAATGTGAACTATTCGGTTCACAGGGATCTTTCCGGGTAGCGCATTGCATATACACACACATAGTCCTCGCGTACAGAACAATTAACGCAATTCTATTCGCGTTTTATTCACGCACTGCTACTTCGAGGGTATTTAAGGAGGGTAATTGGAAAAGTATGGAGACTCGCTTTTGAAATTTATTAAGTCCTTGGGGTAATGAATAAAAGGCAGCTCCCGTTTGTTTATTGGGAAAATTAAAGAATTTTTGCGAGCTGTGCGCTCATAAAGTATAAATCAACTTAATGTTGATGTTTCTCGCTTGCAAAGAAGTAAACATTTTAATTATGTTCACTATGGAAAAGCCTGTTTTTATATATGTACATAAATAAATGTTCCCTTGCAGGGTAATATTATTTTGTACACTTTGTGTATAGAAATAAGGTCCAAGTATACATAACTGAAGGAGCTCTTTGGACAAATAGGTTGACTCTGTGAATAACATGCGAAAATCTGTCAGGCTGGAATTTAAAGGATGCCAATGCCACATTTATAATCGATAACATATTCGGATTAGATTGTGATTTCAAACTGCTGCTCAAACAAGACCTATTTAACATTGACCTTAGCTTGTCAGGAACCATTGACAATTGACGCTTTACAATGCTGTTCTCTTGGCAACTTTCCGAATTTTTAAGACCTCGCACTAATGCGAAATATGCGCGAGGCCTCTAAAACCCAACTCTGCATTATCGCTCCCTAATAGTTCACAAATCAATTATCTACCTACAGATACCTTAACAAAATGATGCCCAGAAAGCTTAACTGCATTAAATCATTCTAATTTCTTTCTCTAAATATAATTTAAAGGATAATACCATCAAATCCGTGTAAACGTCTGTTTTGTACTTTTCACTTTAAAGCCCATTTAAGCACACCATTTGTAGGATTTCTTCCAGAAGAGTAAATCTTCTTAAGACAAAGAATTAGCAAACATGTTCAACATTTTTCTGGAAAGCTGTAAAGCCCTATAAAAGTAGCCGCGCACATACACCTGCCTATATATAGGGAACGAGGACAACAAAGGAAAACATCTGACATTTCTACCATCCATTACTGTGATACAACAAAAGCACACCAGGATATGCTCAAACACAAAAAGGACTAATTACATATGCAAATTGTTTTTTGATCTCCATTGATACCACAAAGCGGTTAAACATTTGAATGTTTCCATTTCCAAGAACACACACGCATACCGGAGGCGCACAAAAAGGGTCAAAGGGTATTCCAGACGTAGAATACGGACGTCCTTTGTTAGTGGTTAGCCTTGAAAATGTTAATTCCTCCGAGTGTGTGGTTTTGTAAAGCTTTTCCATTTTCTTCAACTTCAACCAGGTGGAAGGGCTTTATGTATTGAGATTAGCAATCTCTGGTTACAGTTAAGCTTGAGTTCTTTTAATGAAGGCATTTGGATGTGCCACAATTGAAATGGGTCACATGTGATATGTCACCGGCTGAAGAAGAACATACTTGGGATGTAATGGGGCTTGAACATTTTGTGCGCACATTATTCGGTTCGAAGGACCAATATTGAAAAGTCATAATCCATATTGGATCGAGTTCCACAATGGAGTGCTGACTTCATTCGTTAACTTGATAGCGTAATGCAGAACGAAAGAAGGACATCTCAGTTTCTATACATGGAATTTTAGAATATTTCTCAAAAAGGACGCTTGACATCCCCTACATGCTTCAAATAGACCTTTTGTCATGCTGCAGTACGTTCGAGAACAATCTGAAAAGGGATTAAATTTGAAATGTTTCCATAAGGACTCATTTCCCCATTCCACTTGGTCCATGTCCTTCTGTGTTTGAAAATGTTTCGTTTCGATTTTCTGCCTTGTCAGTTTCTCAACGCTTCCGATTCAATTAGGGACATAAATTATTCGATGGATCAATAAGTTACATTGCATTCGGCCAGGATACTCAGGCAGACTCACACACACAAATACACATATGGCCTTTCTGCTACATTCCAGATGTCCAAACGGATATTACAACTGCCGTTGCTCCTGAATATGCAGATAGTTAAAATAATATTAAAATATTCTATGCAAACTATTTCGTCCTTGGGCGACTCTAGTATATGTATACATTGCATCATCAAATAATACCTCGTAACGTTATTCATTTGTATCGCATACACATACTCTCGTATGATTTATGTCCTCGACAACAGGTGGTGAATTTCAATAATATTAATGCGTATCCTTTGTAGCGCGGCAGAGAGCTGAGAGAAAAGCTGAAAAAAAACCATAGCCCAGGTGTATACGTTTTATTGTATTCATTCTGGTACAGTGATGCTGCAGCAGTGTGGGACATTTGGGGAGGGGGACATCATGAATCCTAAAATTATTATTGTACCCTACGCCATTTCAATTTCGAATTCAACATTTTCTCCGGATGTAGATGTAGATTTGTATATATGGCAAAGGAACCACCCATATATACGGTTGGGGGTTGTTGACTGTATTTTGCATTTGATTCCTTTAGGATTAGGTTATGTGATGGAATTCTCTTTTTATTTCCCTTCTACTAGGTATATCAGGTGGGAGATTGAAATGTGTTGTGAAATTGCTGCCTGATGTATTTCAGACCTATACCTACTCTTCGTAAGTCTTTTAGGAGGGTATGAGGTGCACGATGATGCATGGTTTTGCATTAAGAGACACGGTACTGTGACATGAATTTTAAGTTGTTGGGTGTTTTTTTTTGTATGCCAAAATTGTCTCCGGAATAATGACTCTTAGTTTGTGCACACCTTCCAAAATGGTGTCAACTTAAAGTGAGCGATTTTTACAAAATTCTTAAAGTCCATCTGGATCGGTTGCCATTACTATAGGACATACCATTATTTTCAGTGCTATCATAGAATTAGTTTGTACAATAGGCAGACATTTGAAGGTCTGAATGTCTAAATTTGAGGGTTCGAAGGATTTGGGCCTTAGTTACAAAAAATTCATCAACAAAATGAACAACTCCCTGTGAAGTGGAAGTCTGACCGTCAAATAAAGGGTTTTGCTATTGGGACGGGTCGATCTTGGCAGCCTGTGCCGCTTATGGTATTTTGTTGGAGTCTGTCTAACCTGGTAGTTATTATTTAGTGATTGATGCCAAATCACCATTCCAAGTTACACGATTAAACAGAACGTCCAAATGATATAACCATTATTATCAAAAAGAGTATTTGTCAGTGTAAACGTTGCGCCAAATTTACTGCAGATCCGGCGTCCATTTAAAGTCGACTCTCCAACGTTTGGTAGCTAACGGGAGAAACTGACCAATTCCTCGCCGTGCACAAGAAGTCAGCCTCTAACAGACTTCAACTTGGCGAATTTTACTGCGGGACTTAGGGCTACATGCGTAGAAGATAAAACTGACCCAGAAGCTCAAAGTTAGTGACCATAGACAATGCCTTTTGTTCGCTGACCAGGCCTCGGAGCGTTTGGAAGAGGACCCCTACTTCGGCCGAAATGTTTTTCTGGGTCTGTTTCAGTTTTGTGTAGCTGAACGAGCAATGTAAACAGAACCGGATTTTACTAGAGAACGAAAAAGCTTTCTGTTCTGTTTCAGTTTCTGTTCCTGTTTCTGTTCTTTGTCACTTGGTGCCTTAAGAATGGCTAGGTTTTCTGCAATTTGATTTTCAATGGACAGTGGGGCCAAACAATCTAGTTAATCTTGTTTGGGACATTGTAGACTGTAAGTCCGTTTGATCAACTTGGTTTAGAAAAAATGCGTTCGCCACTTGCGAATTCGAGGAATACCTACTTGATTCTATCGAATCCCAGAATAAGCGTGAATGAATCCATATAGGTGTTGCCTGATTGTCTTCAAGATAGTGTTGGAGACCTAAAGTTTCATCGTACAACAAATCTAAGTCAATATCAGATTTAAAGTCAGTATCAGAACAATGTCGCATGAGTTCTTCTTTATTTTAATTTTTTAATGTTTAAACGTATGTCCCCGACCAGGATCCCAAGACGTGCTATGGAATCCGTACCATCGGGCAGGCGTCCCCTAGGTAGACCCAGGATGAGATGGTTAGATCAAATTCATAAACTCTCCTCTACCCGTATGGGGATTGCCCTTGATGATTTGGAGTCGATGGCGGAGGATCGAGTGCTATGGAGGGTCCATTTGAGCAACCTACACCCGCGACCCACTTTATGGATAAGCGGGATATTGAAAATGAATGAAAGAATGAATGAATAACAAGAAATTCCACGCGGCAGTGAAATCTTGCATCTGTTGAAATATTTCCTTCATAGATATAAGTAGGCGTAGGGTGTCGAAAAATCTTTTAAAAAATTGACTTTGACATTTTTTTTTTGATCAGTTATTGGTTCATCAAGAGCCTCATCACCCGGTCTACGTTAAATACGTCTTAATAGCGCTACTGGTTTGAAAAATGTCCACTTAAGAAAAATAATTATTGGGACTTTCCTTAAATAAAACATCTCAGTCGCTCCGGAAGTGTTGCCCGTTTTTCTAAGCTCATTCACTCTGAGATTTTAAGCTGGCGGCGTCATTGGTCATTTTTTGAAATAGACGATAACCATCAACGAGGGCCATAAAATGATGGTAACTGATTTTTTTTTGGCCCAAATTGAACGATATGGAGAAAGATGTCATGTGGTTCCAGCAGATGCCGCACAGCAGACGCCACGATGGACATTTTGCATGAACGATTGAGGGTATTAATATCTCTCGCAGAGGTGCGTAAATTGGTCACTAAGATCGTGCGATTTGACCCCGCTAGACCTTTAAATGTGGGATTTCCTGATGTTGCGGGTCGATGCTAAAAAGCCGCAATCAAATGATGCCCTTAAATATATCATAACCAATGCCACTCGGATCGTACACTAAAAAAGATTTTTAGTACCGCGGAATGCCACAAAACATGGAACGCTATTGAGAGAACCGCAATACATTTTGGGCCCAACTAATAATCATTTTTAACCTTCAGCTTAAGTTTGTTGTAGGTCACATTAGAATATTTTATATGGAAATAATTGCTACTGTGAGATCACAAAACTTAACATGGAAACAAAAATGATTATTAGTATCTCGCTTTGTTCCTACAAGACAGCGCCATCTATACACTCGTAGACGTTCTCGATAGTAAGGTCTGCTTAAAAAGCAAACGAGCTGGCAAGAACTGGGTCGGATCTTGATGCAGTAAATACCATTGCATCAATAGACATCCCAATTAGTGTAGCAAAAAGAAATATTGACCAAAAATCAAAGGAAAAAATGAACACCACCTGGTCTAACAGACACGACTGTGTTATATCCCGTAGCCCGATGAAAAAGAACAAAATGTTTTCAGAAAATGAATAAACGAGAGATTCGGATATTAACGGGTGTACTGACAGGCCACTGTACCATTGGTACCATGGCCATAAGACTGGGCAGCAACTTACCAGACTACTGCAGGAGCTGTCAAGACATAGAAGAAATGCCATCAAGCACCTGCTCTGCGAATGCCCAAACCTCCAAACTAGTCGACTACGATATCTGAGAGACAGACTTTTCGGTGCAGGTACCATTGACAGACACAATCTTACTTCTTACTTACTTACTTATCGGGCTCCCGATTCGTGAAGAGACTCTGCAGCCTTCCATCCGCTGCTTCCAATTGTCCAGACCAAGCGCTCTGGCATACACGATGGCTTGGTCTTAGCAAGCGCAGGTTCGGTCTTCCTTGTCTTCTCGAACCTGGGGGCTGGGATTAGAAGACCCTATTAGCTGGAGCATTATTGTCCATTCGCTCGATGTGGCCGAGCCAATGTAGTCGACTGTTTTGGCTTTTTGGACTACATCCACATCTTGGTACAGCTCATAGAGTTCGCGGTTGTATCTTCTCCTCCATTCGCCCTCCTCGCACACAGGACCAAAAATCCGCAGAAGTATTTTTCTTTCGAAGGAGCCCAGTATCAGCTCTCCCTTCTTGCTTATCGTCCAGCACTCGGCGCCATAAAGCAGAACTGGCAGGATAAGTGTTTTGTAGAGCACACATTTCGTCCTTCGAGTTAGGAGTTTTGAACCCAGTTGTTTTGCCAAACCGAAGTAGCAACGGTTTCCTAGGGTAATTCTTCGCCGGATCTCCACTAGGGTGTCATTCGTGGAGTTTACGTTTACTCCGAGGTAGGTGAACTCCTTAACTACCTCGAAATTGTTGCTATCAATAGTGACGTTTTGTCCTAGGCGGTGGACAGATGCTTGTTTGTTTGTTGATAGCATGTACTTAGTTTTGTCCTCAAGACATAGGATCGCCTTTTTTGTAGATGGGGCATATGGAGCTGATAGTCCGGTCATCGGGCCGGGCATGCTTTCTTCCACCCATACTTGGTTGATGATTCGGTGCATGCTCCCTACCAAAACATCACCACCGTATTTAAAGAGCTCCGCTGGTAGACCATCACAGCCTGCAGACACAATCAGGTTTGTTAAAAGTACGGGGTGGTTTACTTAGTAGACCAACTCCGCCAAGGAACAACTCCAAGAAATCAGGTAAAGTGTTCATGCATGTTTTCTGTGTTGTCCAATAAAATTATAATTTTATCCACAACCAAAACTAAGGGATCACAATGGACCAAAAGGCACCCGTGGTAGCACAGCACTTTTAAAGCTGTGCACTTCCCTCAAACCTAACCTAACCTAAGGAGGTTAGGTATTTAAATTGAAAATCTACAATTTACACATTTGTCATTGTCATTATATACAATCTCTATGCTTAAATTTATATCAAAGCCAAAGTCATATGGTTATATTATGTGTCACAAAGGATTTCTAATGAATGTCATTCTTCTTTACAAAAGATTCAAGTTCTACGCATCAAAAGTTTTACTAATGAGAAACAGTATACGTAAACGACTAATTACCAGAACTCAAGTATGTAACAAACAAACGAACTATTATCTTTTTTACCTACAAAATGGATGCTTGCATCTTCTGCGTTGCATTCGCACGACATAATTGCCATCCAACATATTAATTTCAACATGCCATAGTTAACCGAATGCCAGTGTTGAACTTGCAGCTTTTATAAGAACGACTTTAGTTGTTCCACTTTAAGTGTACCTACCCTAAGTCCTTTATCTTTATTGCGAAATCTTCTTCCAGATTGGTTGTTACCTCTACGTACAAGCCATACCGCTGCTGTAGACACAGTTCCACTGATTAAATGCGCGGATAATAAAATGAGAAATTCCACGGCATTGCCGGTCCCTGCTCGTTGCTAAAGTTTGTTCTTATTATTCGCCAGGACAACGGCCTTATCAGGTGTGTCATAAATTAAAAAAGAAAAAATAAAATTGTTTCTCCTTCGGTTTTTTCTGCTTTTGTACTTGAAGCTTTTGGAATTTTTTAAATGTGCCCGCTATATGTACGATAGCAACCGGAAGGAAGGAAACAGGCAATTTTCCGATGGATGTGGCACATCCTCTCCTCGAGGCATGGGTGAATGTTGGCGAATGCCGTTTTGTTGGACCTTGAAGTTGGAATTCCTGGAATTGCTGTCCAATGAACTTTATGATCTCCAGAAGATAATTTGATTTGATGTAATTACCTTCACTTTGTCTTAGGTAACCTAAATGAGCAGAATTATTAATATTTTGAAGGATAATGATGTCTTTAACTAATTGAAGTGTTGTTAAAAGATTGCTAAATTTAACCAATTTATCGAAATGCTAAAATTTTTACCATTGTTTCTTAGCTCCCACCCTTATAAATAATATGCTGAAGTATTATCGTGTTTAGGATCACTGGAACACTGCATTTGCAATGTATCGGCTAATTTCTCGTACTCTAACCACAAAGGCACAAAGAAAAAACTTAGAAAAAGAACCGCCCCAACGGGGGCGGACTTAATTACGTAGCGTCTTTAGGAGCTATATCTGGTTGTTATACTTTCTCGATAAAGAAGTGGATTCCGTCGCTGATATATGGTGTCAAAATGTAATCAAATCACCTCAGCTCAGATATGAAATCCTTCATCCCTATTAGGATAACGTATATAAAACCAACAGAAAACGCGTGGGGTTCAACTCGATCTGTTAAGAAGGTTTTATAATCGCCCCTATTCTCGTTGGCGTTTGTCGTATACGACTCATGTTTCGTGTCGCTGTAAAAAGATGTTCCGACTTTTTTTTTACTTTTGTTAACAATTTTATTTTATTTTCTGTGTTCACCATTATTTTAGTTCATTTGTCTCAAAAAAGTTAAAAACTCCGACTAAAAAACGAAGTGAAATACGAGTCGTTTACGACAAACGCGAACGGGAATTGGGGTGATTAATCGGTATTACAAAGCCAACCCATCTGAGGAGAGCAAAAAAAAAAGAGTTTAAACGAGACAGAAATTACTGCAATGCCCTCAATTTGCAGCAATTTAAGTGCAGAACTAATATACATCTGCAAGCAACTCGGGGCGCTGATGAAGCGTTATAGGTTCGCCTTTCCCGTGGGACAGACAGACATACGGACGGACAGAATTGCGAGACCCACTTTTTTGAGTTCCCCTATCATCGTAATATCAGAATTGATCAAAATCTCGAGTTCGAAATTTGTACGAAAACAATACCTATCTTTCTCTTACTACGTATACGAGAAAGTTAAAAATTAAGCGCGCCAAAATTGAGGCAAAAAATATTACACTTTTCTAAAGGTATAGTAAAAACGTTTGATCTATTGTAAAAAAATATTAAGACTTCTGCCTCAATATCGATCTCAACGCTCATTTACAATGACACTCTAATGCCCAGTTGACAGTTGTACAGTCAGAGTTTAAACTCTCGTTTTGGTTTAAACCTTCGTTCAACAAATTTTCGGTTTAACTGTGTTCGTTTAAACCCAAAGTGGAGTTCAACTCTCGGTTTAAGTTAAACGCCTGCATTCTGCCGTTTAAACTTTCGTTTCGCATTTTGAGGTTTATTTTGACAGCTGCTATTTCATACAGAGAGATAGAGAGAGAGAACAGAAATGAGAAATTGTTTGGGTGTTGCACTTCTTGAATTTATATGAGTGAAAAGTAGAGCTATGATTAGTTCCAGCATTACTGCGGTAAACCCACTGTCATTAGAAAATTTCAATAGATTTTCAACCAATATAATGTACTTTTCAATGAAAACGCCTTTTTTCAAGTGAACATCAGGTAGATCTTAGCCCAAACATAATGTAGACAAGCGTAAATTGTATTGAGGTTTTTTCAATACAAATTATTTCTTTTCGTGTATGGAAATGACGATTATTTTTTTGTAATGTACTAGTGATTTCTTTAGATTCTTCGCGAACAAAATATATTTCTATACATACTCAAATCTTTCACATTTTGTTTTGGCTGAAACAAGACACTACCCACTCTATTCTTTTTACAATGCAATTTGTTTGTCCGATTTTGAACACACTTCTCGGGACAATGCCTGTTCAGTTCAAAGGTTTCGGAGTTCATACCATTTTTGTATAGAGATCTGGATTACCTACATTTTTTGTTTAAAAAAAAGTAAAACCAGAACAAGATAGCGCAGATTTTCGTAGAAACACCAGCAAAAAACTTTGCGCCTACCTATTACCAGACAATGACCCTAATTAGAGGCTCATAAAATCCTTTCAATATTTTACTGGCGACGGGTGATTGGATGTGGTAAAAACCCATCGAGTTACAAAGAAGCAGTACCTGTGATCGCATCCGTCTGAATGCCACATACATTTCAACAACTAGATATGTATTATTATTGAAAAAAAAAAGAAATAATAATTACTGCAATAATTAATTGGTGAAATTAGATGACAGTTCAAACATGTGTCGAAAATAAATCAATTCACTTCGTTAATACCAAAATACACAATGTAATAATATTGCACACATTTTCTTTTATTTACAAATGGTAAAATAGATAAAGTAGAGAAAAGCAATAACCATTTACTTGGTCAAAAGTGCGCTGGTAGAAAAATATCCCCTTAAGGGAAATTGTTCTGCGCTTCCACAACTGCGTTTAGTTAACTGTCAGATTATTTTGTACTGTGAAACTGAACGAGTTAAACCAAAAGTTTAAACTCTCGGTCAGGTTTAGTTAAACTTCAGTTTAAACTCTGACTGTACAACTGGGCATAAATGTCAACTCTATAGAACTTGTGAGCGTCTAAAACAGCTGTCGAACCTTGTCTTGCTAATTCGTCTGCTTTCTAATTGCCTGGAATGCCTTCATGTCCCGGAACCCAGCAGAGCGATACCTTGTGCTGTGTACCAAGAGGCGCTGATAGGCGCTAGAGAAGGGTCTTGTAAACTCTAGGTAATGCGTAATGTAGTCCGTGACAGGTACATGGCCGAAATATTTCTGTAGGATCGTAGAATGACCCGTTTCGTTCAAATTCTATTTTACCTATTGGCGAAGATTGTTGCTCTTGATATTTCAAAGGTATTTCAGAGAGTTATTAAAATGATTCATTAGACCTTACAGGAAGGCGATACAAATCTAAGTGAATTAAAGTTTTAGGTTATTAGCTATAGAAGTTAACCCACAAAAGCAACTTAAGCAAAGCGGCGGACAAGTCACCCGAAACCCAGCACGGGTGCATGACATTGAACCGGCCAATAACCTGCAACCTCAAGTTGGCAACCCAACACCCAGCACGAGCGCATAGCATTTAAGTAAGGTAGAATTAAGTTATTTTGAAAAATTGAAAATAATAAATAAGTCACTTGGTATCAAGTCATCGAAGAGAAGAGTTTTGTTTATGAATTTCTCTATTCAAATACCTAACTTAGACATGTGGTAAAGAAAATAATTAATTTTTAAGGTATATATCAAAGTGACATAAGCGAACAGCTTGTTAATAGCATATCCCTGCATAGCCCAATTGGAATTCAGCTATACAGTGGAATTTAAGCCGGCTCTCACATTGAGGAAACGATCAATAAGCAACTGGCAATAGGAAACACGCAATATTATCGGTTGCAGCGTTGCCGCAGTTTTTTTTTTTAAAGTGTAACAAAAAGTGTAACAAATGGAAAAAATGTAACAAACTGTTTAACAAATAAAAAAAAAAAAGAAAAAAGAAACAAAAGTATTGACCATCGAAGTACATAGATTTGAATTTTTATTTCAAAAACTTTATTTACCATCAGATGTAGAACATTGTCAACGGCGAAACAGAAAAATATTAAGGGTATTCGCTAAAACGCTTTAAAGTGTCATAAATTGCGTAACCTGCAGAAACTTACCACCTCGTGAATGAAGTGTCAGGTTTTGTATGGAGAATAGTTTACGCAGACCTTACAATTTTCCGCGACGATTTTGACACACAGTCATATGAATTGTTGTTTGATTCCTGATTTACAGTCGATCTACGCGATCGTGTTCACTTAAAGCACCGCAGAAATTTATACATTTACGAGCTGCACAAATTTATCAGATTAAGTGAATACCCTATTGTTGTATTTTCTCGTTCCTTCCTATTCCCATTCCTTCGCCAGTTTGACGTTTTGTAAAAAAACAAATACCTTGACAGAAATTGCTAGAAGTTTCTTCGAAAGAAAAAAGTGCTGTCAGTTGAACTCTTCAACATTTTAATATTTTTTAACGAGAAAAACAAAAAAAAAGATTTTAATGGGAGAAAGTGTAACAAAGCGAAAAATAAAGTAACATTGTAACAACATTTTAAAATGATTAAAAAGTGTAGCACTTTTGTTACACTTGTATCATTGTAGCAACGCTGGCTAGGCGGCTCTCGGATTGAGGCAACAAGCAATAAACAACTAGCAACTGCCAATAAGCATAATCAGCAACATTTTTTGTTCGAGCGATATTTAGTTGCTTTGATGTCAGACCTCTAAATTCAAAGTAAAATAATTGTGAGCGATAATATTGCGTGGTTCCTATTGCCAGTTGCTTATTAAATGTTGCCTCAATGTGAGAGCCAATTTACAGTTGTTAGACTCACTTCAAAGCAATTCAATATCGCTCGAACGAAAAATATTGCATTGCGGAAATAATAATCGCTAGCAACAAATATTGCTTCCTAGTAGCATACTACGTTGTATAAAGTTCTGGAAAATATGTCGGGCGATCCTGTTTTCAACACAAAATTCGTAGAAGTTGTGGAAAAATATTCCTGATAGCTAAAAATATAAGGCAATACTGTTGCTTCGATGTGAGAATAGATTAAAAAAAAGTTGCATATTGCTTATTGATAGTTGATAGTTGCTTATTGCTTGTTGTCTCCATCTGAAAGCCGCCTAATAATTCAAAAACACTACACTATGCTGGCTGCTAATGTCTCTTCAAAGAAACCTGTATCTGCAGCCATTATCCATTATAGGCACATGCATTCATGCCACTTCTACTATTCTCGGTATGTATGTTTATGACAACCTTCGTTGACCATATATTATACTTGAAGTCTCCAAGAACGCTGCAAAATGTCCAGGTTGCCTCAGACAGTGCAAAATATTCAAAATATGTACATATAGTATAAAACATATCTAAACCGCTATACATATGTGGCAGTTAATGTTGAAATGAAAGTTTGTTGAGCACTAGCATTTCAATAAATCTGGATAGCATGGTGTGGCACCTTTTATTGAACAAGAACAATTAAATCAAAATAGTAGGAGATTTATTTTAAAAGACCGCCACGCTATAAAAAGGTTGAAAGCCAGGACATTTTTTTGAATCTTGCAGCGCCCGGTATATGCAATAAGCTAGAGCTCTGTCTCTGGCACAGCAAATCAATTATTTGCCTATCCAGGAAACAAGAGCTGACACAAATATTTTCCAATCATTAAGACAGCTTGATTTTTGGTTTGTGTTCTCGCTCTTTACTTAGGTCATACGTTAATGCTATGCCTTTTAATTTCAAGCGATTGCAATTTCCAATGGGCTTAAGTAAACGCAAGCGCTTGAGCTAAGTACCTATACATACTAGCGACGTTGCACCATGTTAACCGTCTGTATGGACGTAGCTTTAACATTTGCGGGTAGATATATATCTACGCACGGCAATGGCTGCTATATAAATAAAAATAGACCATAACAGGTTCATATAGGCCCTCCTGAGTCTATCTTGGCGCAACCACTCTTATGTTGGTTGAAAATACGTAAATAGATGAGACCTACGATTGTTTAATGTCTTGCAGAATTTTCCGAGAGGTGATGCAGTAGAAAACATTTTATTTTAATGAGTGTAAATTCTGACACCCAGCACTTAACTGTCTATGCGCTCTCAGTTTTATCATCCCATCCCACCAGCGAAAAGCAAACAAATCTGTAGACAAGCATTTTCTCTATAAGGCTGAAAAATCTTCAAGAAAAAACAGGACTCCCCTAAAAAATAAGTCTCATATACCCGAAAACGGCTAAAAGAAACCAAAATCCTTTGTTACGCTAAATTACTGAAAATGAGCTTATAACCATAATCCAGCAGTGTTCCAAATACCAAGCAGGGATTTTCTTATTAAGAGCAGCTTTTTGTTGATACACATAACTGCGTCCTATCGGTAATATATCATCCTTCTTCGGCTCCTCTTCTCATCGCCTTTGTGTCCTTGTTTCAGTGTGTGAATTATCACATCGTTTCGCTTTTTCTTGTCAACACAAAAGACAAAAAAAAAAAACAAAAACGGCGAATAAAGAAAACTCAAAACAAAAGCGTACAAATCTATTTTAAGTGGAATAATCCGCTTATACACAGTTATCCTGGCGTTCGACTAAAATACAATTTAAGTATAACTGATGACGTCGCAAGGACTTTTTGGTCGCATGGCAAACTTTTCGGGGTCTCAAATTCATAAACAAAAGAAGGAAACAAAAAATGAATGAAAGTATATACGGTAACCCACACCCGCACCACTTAACTTATGAAAGCAAGTAAACCGCAAACTGCTGCTGCACTTAATCCCCATTAATCTTGCTTTCGTTTCGTCGACATGTGTGTGTGTATCGGTGTGACAGAAAATTGCAAGGGAACATGTTAATCCTTAGAATAAGAGTCTCCCCCATCTCTAGACACTAAAAGAGACAACATCCTAACAGTCTCATAACTCACTAGGGGGAGTTACTCAACTCCCACACGGTTCTGTGTCACTTGTTGTCCTGTCAATTTAATCTGCCACACACTGTCGCACTGCGAATAATTTTTGTCGATGAAAATAAAATCAATTTTCCATTTTATTTGATTTTCATGGAAAACACTTTCGGGTTAGTCGTTTAAACGGCTGAGTCAGAGTGAACACTTTAGTCGCGTCACAACTCCCCCCTCAACGAAAACTCGCTCATATGAAAATTGTGTGCAATTTTTAAATCCTCCAACTCCTCGACCTGTGCGGATGTGCACATAAAATAGTATAATCGACTTGACACAATATTGGTAGATAGAGTGGCAACACATTTTAGTACAGTAGGTACCTATGCTGACTGTGGGGTTTTCAGGGAATTTCTGATTTATGGCTGTAGCGGAGTGGAAAATGCAAATTTCATTCCACGGATTAAAGTAAAGCAGACATATGACAGAATATTTTTACAAATAAAATCAAAATACTCATGGAATTGAGTGAGAATAAAGTTTTATATTGGGCGCCTTAATAACTGATTGGACGTCTTGTGTTGTGACTAACCTTAGCAGGTACCTAGAACTTCAGGGCAATTTTCTTGCTGTTTAAAAAGTTCTTGCAGAAAAGTTGCTTTTACAGTCATATTTTTACGAGGCAATAACTCAAAGTCCAACTGAATGGAACAAAATTTTAAGAAGTCAAATTCAAAATCAGATCAAAATTTGCAAATCAAATCCCTTAGCTCCCTTCAACAGCTCAAACTCAATAAATCAAAATCAAGAAGATCAAATCGACAATTATTCAAAATTCAAGTGAACAAGTCAAAAGCAATCAACCAAAGTCAAAAATCAAAAGCAAAAGTTGACTTTGATTGACTTTGGTTTGCATATTTGGATTTATTTGTTAGTTGGCTAACTTGTCTGTCTACGATTAGTTGACTTTGTTCATCTGATGCTGATTTGTCCACCATTTTAATAATGAAACTCGCACATGATATCACTCTAGAAAAGTTAAAGCAGGAGCAACAACAATCAAACAATATGCTGATGATGGCGGCACATCAAGATGCCCCACCAAAACCACAAATCGATTTCAAATAAGGCACCAGCTAATCAGTTGTAGTGCAAACTTAACTCGGGCTCATGTAAATTAATTGCAAACCACCTATTTAGAGCCACAGACTGCCATGCGCCCAAATTCAAAGAAATAATCCCGTGTGTGAAATCGAACACCCACCAGCCGTCCAAGCCCAACATGACAATCATTTCTTATCAAAGGGCTGAAAGTAAACCCTACTATCCCAGTACATACACATACATACTTCTATAATTTAGGTAAGGTACTGCAACCCTTCCTCCAAAATCGCTTAATTCCTCCGACAGACAACACGCCTTCGCACAAATCTACTCATCCAAGCCGGCTAAATACCCCGCTGCCGAAAATTAATCCGAAAACACCGACACTAAAATTCAAAACGTCCCGGAAGTTAGAAGTACAACATACCCCGTGATCCAACCATCCCCGATTACCCGTCGACATTCGACGCTGAGCTCATGCAACATACATGAGGTTAGAGCTGATGGTTGCCTCCATTAATCCCATCCCAGACCATGGCCGCAACGACGACGACGAAGCAACGAACAAGCGAACGAACTACCTTTACGATTGATTTTGTCGGATCATTTAATTTGCAAACAAATTCCACCGGTAGACAGACATACACATACACCCACCCACGCCCGCAGGGCATATGCACTGGTATGCCACCTCACTCAAGCCGGCGAATCCCTCGAAACAAATTGAAACGAAACCGATGTATGCAGCAGGAAATCCTAGTGCAAATCGCCCTTTTAAAATATTTAATTGCACTGCATGTAGCAGAATTCAAGTGCAAGGATTCCAAGAGAGTGGGGCTGGGCGCTGGAATTAAATCAACCCTTGTTAGGGAATTTTTAAGTGCACAGTTTAACATGAGCTTTAAGCCTTTTTGGTTTTGGTTTGTTGTGATGTTGTGGATGCAGTGTGCTTGTTCTATGCGCAAAAGGGGCAGGACGACGAAGAAGCAACAACAACCAAAAAAGTAGCAACAAGAGGAATTAAACACAATAACAGGAAACACCAACATCACAAGAAGACAGCGGTATGGGCACGAGTTCGGGTGTGTGGGAAGAGCTCGCAACATATCCCCAAGGATTGTCGTATTCCATTAGATAGAAAGCCTGTAAGGGTTTCTGAGGATTCCTGGTTCTATCTGTTTACCGCTTGTATGTATCTCCAGGCAAGGAGCCCGGCCCCTTTACTCAACGAGGATAATCGAAGTGGATGCTGAGAGGGGGAGAGCCGATGGCTGATGATGATGATGATGATGTTGACGAGGGGCGAATATTTCAAAAATATATTTCGGAGGTTTTTTTGTTCGTACGAGTTATTCGTTTGAAGTACGCCATGGTAGTGGGTAGGTAGTAGGTACATTTTGCACGTTTACATTACTACCCCGACGATACAAGTATCTGTATACCGTGTAGACGTTTGACAGGTGTCAATATAATTTTCGAGTTGATTGATTTTTACTTTGTTTCCGCTGTCGGAGGGACCTTTTTTTTATGTCGGATTGATTCCAGTCCTTCCAGTTTCGGCTTTTCGATATCAATCTATTGATTTTACATAATGCGGCGGGATTGAGGTACACGAGAATCTATAAGACAAATATAACAGATAGCTTTAACATTTTCAGTTAAATGGAGAAGGTACTTAGCTTTTGGATGTTCAAGGCCAGACTTATTAGACACCCACTATAGCTTCATGTCTTATTGTTGCAAAGCTGATTATGTTGTTTACTATGGTTGTATCTTCGGAATAAGTTTATATGTTCATCTGCCGTTTCTGAAGTGTCCCATTGATTGCCAGTTTACCATCGAAACCCCTTCGCCATTTTATTTGCTCTGCCTCTATGTTATGGATCATATGCCTTCGATAACGTACGCTACCTCGTTTCAAACCTTCCTTCGGGCACATACAAATTTAAGTGCAATAAATCTATAGATACTATTTATCTGCGCGATTGATTCCTCTATACGTTTAACGCATCCACCCAGATTGCGCATTGTTGAGTTAGCAACTCTAGTCAATAGCAAACTTTTGTACTTCTTTGTCCTCTATAGCATTAGGCAAGATTTTTAAAAGCGCTGTAGTCTTCCAAAATTCAGTCTCACTTACTTACTTACTTAGATGGCGCTACAGTCCGTAGTGGACGTGGGCCTCAACCAGCACGACTCTCCAGTTAGCACGATCTTTGGCTAATCGCCTCCAGTTGCCTACTCCAAGTTGGTTGAGGTCCCCGTCCACTTGTGCGCGCCACCTAAGGCGAGGTCTTCCTCTACTGCGCTGTCCCTCCGGGTTGGAATCGAAGACTCTTCGGGCCGGAGCGTTGGTGTCTATTCGCTCTACATGTCCTAGTCATCTTAGTCGACTGATACGTACTTTTCTGACTAGGTCGATGTCGCTGTACAGCTCGTAGAGTTCGCTGTATTAAATCTCCTCCTCCCTCCAAAGCCCGTCAACGCAAACGGGACCGAAAATCACTCGAAGAATTTTGCGTTCGAAGCGACCAAGGTGGACTGCGCTGGAAAAGGCTATTCACTGTAAGCAACTTAGTCGTGTGCAAAGAACGGCATGTGTGTGTGCATCAGTGGAGCGCTTAGGACCATTCCAACAGCGGCGATGGACATACTATTTCACCTGATACCGCTAGACCTCTATTGCAAACAAGTGGCAGCAAGTGCAGCCATCCGTATGAAAGCAATCCGTTTGTGGACTAGTCGACAAACTGGTCACTCGTCTATTCTATATAAAATAGAATGCATCCCTAAAGATACTGATTACACCCTCCCCCAGTTTCAATTCAGTAAGAATTTTGATACATGCATACCCTCCAGAACTGACTGGGAGAGTGCTGCAGTGACTCACAGGAAATCTGTCTGCCTGTATACAGATGGGTCAAAAACGGAAACAGGAGTGGTGGTGTGGTGGTGGTGTTTTCTCCCAAGATTTAAACTGTGCGATCTCATTCCGTCTTCCAAATCATTGTAGCGTGTTCCAGGCGGAAATCATGGCGATCAAGGAGGCCCTATCGTGGCTACGGTATAATGTAATATCTGCAAAGGATATCGTGATTTTTACCGATAGTCAATCCGCGATTAAATCCGTGGACTCTGTCATCTTTAAGTCCAAAACCGCCCTCAATTGTCGCTTGTCTCTTAACGAGATGGCGGAGCAGTTCAAAATTCACCTTATATGGGTGCCGGACCACAGGGACATTCCAGGGAATTGCAAGGCCGATGAACTCGCTAGGCATGGCACAACGCTGTCGATTCTACCGGAAAAGGAGAATCTCTATATGCCTCTCGCTACCTGTAGACTTTTAATTCAACAAAATGCGATAAGCGCCACTAATCGAAGGTGGTCAAACTGCACCACGTGCTCCATAACGAAACAGATCTGGCCCATGCTGGATCTTAAGCGCTCCAACAATCTTGTAAAACAAAAAAGATCCAACATAAGCATATTAGTAGGTGTCATCACGGGGCACTGCATTATTGGGAGACATGCTCTCAGGCTGGGCCTCCCCTCCAATGATTTCTGTAGAAGCTGCATGGACGAGGAGGAGGAAGAGACAATTCTTCACCTCCTATGCACGTGCCCTGCCCTTTCAATTTGGAGAAAGCTATATCTCGGAGAATACTTCTTCGACAATCTCGGCGAACTCGCTAATGCAAGCATAAGTTACCTCCAACGCTTTATTTTCAGCTCCTCTTGGTTCAACGGGTAGTTGTGAGATTATATAGAGTATCCTTCGTATTTCTCGACAAGGCCTTACTAATCAATTGCCTTCTTAGGCCAAAGTAACAGCGGTTGGCAAGTGTAATTCTTCGCTTGATTTCTGATGTGACGTCATTTTCAGAGTTAATAGCGGAGCCGATGTAGACAAAGTCCTGAACTACCTCAAAGTTATAGCTGTCTATCGTGATGTTCTGTCCGATTCGTCGATGTTGAGTATCCCTTCTTGTCGACAGCATATATTTTGTTTTGCCGTCATTCGCCGCTAAACCCATTTTTGCCACCTCTGTACTGATACTTACAAACGCCCCAGTGACAGCTCGCTGTGTTCTAACAATGATGTCGATGTCGTCAGCGTCTGCAAGTTGCACAGACTGTTGGAAAAGTTGGCAAGTTGCACAGACTGTTGGAAAATTGTGTTATCACAGCGCATCAACTTGTCTAAATCCTTTTTTAATATCAAAGGTTTTGGTGAGAGTGCGTTTATGGAGCAGCGACCATTCTCCATCGTCATTCTGCACAATCTGAGAAGTTTGGCGGACACCATCAGATGAAGTTAAGTGTAGAGCCCTCTTAGCAAATTTATCATAACATATCGTCGGCAAATCCTATGATTTTTGCCCTATCGGGGATTTGCAGTCTCAAGAAACTATCGTACTTTATATTCCAGCAGCTGAATGTACATGTTATACACACGGCCTGCCCTTAAAGCTAACAACAATACAGATTTTTAAGCGTATCTACATTTTTAACCGGACCATAAAAATTCCAATTTCACCTTGGAGTGCATCCTTGCGGTCGGAATTGTAAGATTAAATTATGTACCTCTCACCTTGCTAATTGCTTACAGTCAAAATCCTTTCAAATGAAATTAGAAAACAAAATGTCACTTAAATAAACTCCATTCCAACTGTTATTCCATTAGCAGTAAGTTTACCACTCGCTTCATAATTCAACTGTCAAACACCAAGAGATCTCGAGAATTCGTGGCACTATGTCGTCGGCTCTGTATCGCAGCAGGAGCACACTACACATATCTACACACGCCCGCCCGCCTCTAGGCAACCAGTATGACATGTGCTTATCTTGTACGTTTGCCTCTGTATTCATATACTACAGCCTCAGTTGGATTATCTTAACGTCTTGACAGACAGTTTACCTCCTTGAATCGAAATAAATGAAATTTCACTCACACATCCCTCGAAAGTTAAACAAACCCTACTCGCGCGAATTAGACAACACGAAAGCACTTAAAGGCAAACTTTTTAAAAGGATTACATATTAAGCACTCTAGCGCCGCGTTGAGTCCTTGTGTAAAACTGCCGCCGAGTGTGAGTTGTGTGCGTATGAAGGGCACTTCCGTAAATGGAATTAAATCTCAGGAAAATTGTAATTAATCCGAGGTATGTGGGATTTGTGTTTTTTTTTTTCAAGGACTTAACGTGAATATTAACTTTCCCAAGTGTCTGTGTGTGTATGCTTATTAAAAGCGCCAACTCAGCTCTATTATCCATAAAATCCTTAACTGCTTCGAAAACGGGTGCCGACGTCAAATACAGTCGTGTCATAAAATTGGCCAAATCAAAAGAATATCCTTCATCAACCCTGGGAGAGTGAATTATTTTGCCATAAAATGAAAATCTGTCCAAATATACACAAAGTCAGAGGAAAATATGAAAATTATATTTTGCGGCATTAGCACGTGACTTTTCGACAGACTCTACCCGCTTGGGTTAAATATGACCGCAGCAGCAACACGACCCCCGGACCTCAGGGTGTGTGTTGTGTATATGCTTTCTCGTTCGTTTATAATGAGCAAACTTTCAAAACCCGTAGCCTAATAAAAGTGATCCCAACCACCTCTGACCGGGAAAAGTTTAATTTGCGGCAATCATCGGAAACTCTCATTAAAATAATGAAAAACCGGAAAAACGCAGCCCACCACTGGACTCTGGACACAGAGTGCGAGTAAACAGGGTTAAATTGAAACTTTCTGGACGCATATATATTCCTGCCAAAACGATAAATTTTCGACAGGGTCAGAGCTGTGAGATGAATGAGTAAACACATGTCAGAGGAATCATTTATAACATTTCACAAGATATGTCACTTTGCGAAGGGGAAAACCCTTTTTCAGGACGATGTACGTCCTTTTTGTTGTGTGCTGTGCCCTAGATTTAATTTACTCCAAGTCAGCCATGTGACACAGATATGAGGGAATGTCACAAAGTTAACGATCCGATAAATGTGAAATTTTGATTTGGAAACATTTGTCGTCTGCTATGAAAAAGGTTTCCTGTTCAAAAAGTGGGCTACTCTCCAAGAGTAAAGTTGGCAGAATTTAATTAGAACATTCTTGGGGAAGTTTGAAAATTATTCAAATTGCAAGAGGAAGAAAAATTTTGACAAATCTGATTCTTTAAAAAACAGTTTTTTGTACTTGAGCAACTATAAAAGAAAAGGGAGGTTTTGGCGAGGGAGCTTTTGTTAAAGTCAAGCATCCTTTTATTCTTTATAGGCTCCTAAATACAATGCGTAGGAAGTGATAAATATATACATACTCGTATGTTTTCAGGTTTCCGAGTTCGGATATGTTTACAAATAACACTGTTTTGGGTTGGCTTCTCTTTGGGTGCAACAATCGCTACTTGGGCTCACTCTCCCTTTGATATTAATTTATAAAAAAAATACGGTCCAGACAAAATATGTGGATCTGGGAAACGGCAGATATAACTTTGAAGTGGTAAAGGACTTTGTCTACCTAGGCTCCGCTATGAACTCAGACAATGACACCAGCGCTGAGATTAAACGAAGGATAACTCTTGTCAATCGCTGTTTCTTTGGGCTAAGAAAGCAATCAATTGAGTAGCAAAGCCCTCTCTCGAACAACTAAAATGACTCTTAGTAGTTATTCAATAAGACCTTAATCATCCCAGTCCTACTTTATGGTACAGAGGCATGGAGTCTATCAAAAGCGGATGAGCTTACTCTTGGTTGCTGCGAGAGGAAAATTCTTCGAGTAATTTTCGGTCCCGTCTGCATATAGACGGTGAATGGAGGAGGAGATACAACGACGAACTGTACGGGCTGTACAGCGACATTGACCTAGCCAGAAGAGTGAAGGTCCAACGACTGCGGTGGCTGGGTCATGTAGAGCGAATGGACGTGAATGCTCCGGCCCGGAAGATCTTCGAATCCACACCGGAGGGACAGCGCAGTAGAGGAAGACCTCGACTCAGGTGGCGCATGCAAGTGAAAAGGGACCTTAACCAGCTTAGCGTGCGAAACTGGAGACAGCTGGCCAAAGATCGTGCTGGCTGGAGACGCTTGTTGGTTGAGGCCCAGGTCCACCCCGGACTGTAGCGCCACCTTAAGTAAGTAAGTAAGGGAAACGGTGTTACCTAATTCGGTGCGGTCACAACTATAATAATATCGTTGTCGGTGTCTCGGTTACCGTCAAAAATCAAATTGGGTAGATATATGCTCCTTTTCTTTTACACATAATATAACCTCAAATTGTATACAAAATAAGGGTAATTATAATTTACTTGCCACTGATGCATTTTAAAGTCATTTATATACCAATGCTTGGACTCCTTTGGTAGACACTTTAGACGTGGTGGCTACATCATTGTACGAATAGCCTGCCACTCTCCCTTCGTTTTGAAAATTTCATTATTTTACTATTTTTTATATTTTCAACTTCTAGCCACCATCATAGGCATGTCTATAAATATTCGGGCACCAATTGCTTGAGCCAGCAGTCTATTCAAAAATCTGTCAAAGGGCTAGTGATAGTGATATGAGGTGCGTCGTCGATGTGAAATAAATGAACTACTATAAGGAGTTTTCGAAATCATTTATCGGATTGTAACTTTAATATTTTTTAGGTACCTCGTAATTAAATACACTCCGCGCCACTTGAATAGCACATCCCATAAGGTAGGTTTTCTATTGTCCACTGGCCCCAAACCAAGCATGGTAGAGACTTATTTTTTTTTTTAAACTAAAATTCATTTAATTGTTGTAATTTGACCGGATGAAAGATTTAAAACTAAAGCTTTAAGTACTTATTAACAAAAAATGATTAACTAAAAAATAATAAATAATAGAACACTTAAATGAAAAAAAAAAAAATGTGCACGACTGAGTCGAACGAAACTTTCTCGTTAATTGCCAATTTCGCAGAATCTCAGAGTCAGTTCAGCAAATTTTGCGTTTAAAATCATATCCACTTAAGACATATGCAGGTTTAGTAAATGAACCCTTGTTAATTAAAAAAGTAATACATACTACATAGTCATACGAAGATATTAACTACAACACTTTATTACTTACATACTTTCAAATTTCACCCCGAACTGACACTTAAAGGAGGCAAGTATGCAATGAATTTCAAATTCCCATTTTTGATGATTGAAAAAAAGTGGTCTCAATGGTCGGGATTTGGATAGTCATTTTTGAGAAATATTCATAATTCGAGTATTCGAGTTTTCTGAGAAAAACTGTTGGTTCAAATCATTAGAGCCGTTTTCGAAAAAATCTGAATTTAGACATATTTCGTAAAATTTTTATTTGGGAGGTACCGTTAATATTAGGGCTAGCATAAAAAAAAAGTCAGGAGCGGAAAGCCTACAAACTCTAAACACGAAGTTTGAAGCAAACCCGTCCAAGCGTTTAGATTCCCCAGGGGTGGGACAGACAGACATACGGACGGACAGAATTGCGAGACCCACTTTTTTGAGTTCCCCTATCATCGTAATATCAGAATTGATCAAAATCTCGAGTTCGAAATTTTGTACGAAAACAATATCTTTCTCTTACTACGTATACTTACGTGAAAGTTAAAAACCTTAAGAAGTAATTTGTGTTTTTCCGGGGATCGAACCTGGGATCCCTCGAGCAGTAGTTCAGCACACTTACCACTGCGCCCACAACCAATTTAGTTGATTTCTTTTTAATGTCAGTAATTACGGTGATCAATTGATAGGCCAAACAAATTGAAGAATAAAAAAAAAATAATAATAATTAGAAAAGCAAAAAAATGCCTGGCGAAGCTAGCGGGAGTTCAGCTAGTTTTTAATACAAACCTGAAGGCCATAAATATGAGGCCTCTCATAAATTTCCAGTTGCCTAAGTCGTTTCGTTCGGACGCTATCGTGATTTCAACAGACAGAGGGCGACGTGGGTCTAATAGTGGTTTTGTATGGGAGGTACCAGAACTGCTTGACCGACATAGCTCATTTTCAATACCAACCTGGCGACGGTAAAAAGAAGTCCTCTCACAAAATTTCATTCATCTAGGTCAATTCGTTTGGACGCTATCGTGCTTTCAACAGACACACAGACAGACAGACTGACATGGCTAAATCGATTCAGAATGGCCGCGTTCCATTGACCGCTAGATGTCTAGCGCTCTATCACATATTGTGAAATGTCATGTTTTTTATATGGAGTTTGGCATGCCGCTAGTCATCTAGTGGTCAATGGAACGCGGGCAATTTGAATGTGATCCTGATTCAGAATATATATACTTTATAATATGGTCTCCGGTGAATCCTTCTTATGGCGTTACAAACGTAGTGACAAAGTGAATATATGTACCTTCCTGTGGAGGGTATAAAAAAAAGAGGCATAGAGTTTTCTGTATTTCGTAGACGCTTTTCAAACTCTTGAGTAGTTGAAAAGTAACATTAGTGAAGTCGGGCGCCATAGCTGATATACCTGCCGAAAGGTGGGAAAAGTGCATGCGATCCGGTCATGTGGTGGACTTTTAAATGATTTCACAGTTAATATGTAGGTACCAAGGGTTAACACCAACAACATTTTATCTACATTCTACGTTGTACATTTTTTCCGAAGCAAAATTCGATATCCCAATATTTTACCTATATTGGCTAAATTGTCTCGGAATTTTTGACATTTTTGTATGGAAACTAAAATTTTGCAGTTTTATTGAGTTAAAATTGATCGCGAAATATCGCTTCTCTATGTATGTATGTATGTATAATATGTATGTACATATACCCATTTTTTGCATCATATTATGCAGTTCATTCCATACTGATAAAGAAACAAGTGCCTTAAATTAAGAACCATCCTCCTCTTAAAGTATTTCCCATTTAAAACAAGATTTAAAAGTCCGTTACACAACGTTATTCGACTCATTAAAATTATTTACCTTGTCATCGGGATCGGGTTGCCGAATAAGAAATTGCACAATTTGCTTTCTGCTTTTTCGCAATCAATTAATTTCCGATTCAAAAGGGCAAATTAAATAAAAACAATTTCGCTTGCAAAGCTTCTCATTATGTACCATCGTTGCGCAACATGCATCAAGGAATCAACACCGCGTGTGCTTGTCCAGAGGAATTTAAAGAAGCATTTCTGCAAGACCAGCTCTCTTTTGGAGTTGTAGCTGTTGATTTTGCGTCCACTGTGTCCTTCATCATTTATCCACAAAATGAGTGTTCACGCTCGGGAATAAATTACGAGCAAAATGTATTTACATTTACAATCCCCGGTAGGATCAAGTCCTTTAAGTACCGTTCCCGCTGGTATTACGCAACGCACAACCGCCGCCGGTCATTTATGTATAGGCGCGCTTAACCCTACACGCAAAGGGTGTTAATTCGCCAAAATTCGCAAGTGGAAATAATTGATGATACATTGCAATGGGCCGTGTTTCGAATCCGGAGTTGACAAAACGTGATATGAATGATTAAGTGATTGCAGTCACATGGCGGGCAATGGGAAAGCTCATTGGATTCGATTGGGAAATCACCACCACGTGGGCAGACATCAATTAATAATTTAGCTGTTCCTTTCGAATAGGGATGGCTGGCGCTGGACGGTACAGGATTTGGTGTAACTAAATTTACATTTCAAGCAGTGGGAGATTAGTGGTATTATTTTAGCGATAGCGGACATGTTGCGTATCCATTTCGATGGATGGTTATATTTAAAGGTACAAATTAAATTTGTCAACATTTACATTTCGTATTGACCGGGAAATTTTGTCATGTGCATTTGGACAATGGGACAATTACGAGTGTTTTTTTCGTTATGGAAAAAACACATTTGCACATTGAATATTTTATACTTTACACTATAGGATCGTCATGGACCCATATGGTGACTAGTGCCATTGAGACCTTTGTGTCCCATACCCTACAACCTACCATACACTGCGTGTCGAATGCAGTTAACGAGTTCCACAGTAATTGCTACACGGTTAGTTATTTATTATACAAAAAGTGGATCTAGATGTCGACGATTTTTTATATTAAAGAAAACTTGAAACCCTTTATATAAATTGAAGAAAACACGTTCGTTTTTTTTAGTTTTAGTCTGCGCACATTTATTTATTTGTATATTATAAGCACAACAATTTTTTTTACTTAACTATTCGACTATCCCAAGCCGCAGTAAGATACATTCCGTCTGCAAAGTCGTTTGTTCAAACGAGCAGTTTTAATTCCCCAAAAAAAGGACTCGGCCTGTTGAGTAACAAACAGGACGAAAACTAAGACCAAAAGTAGTTGAAATAACGAAATCATTGTTATTTGAATATAACTTGATTTGAGTTGTCTTGATTTCTTATTGAGAAGAAGCTCCTTAATTTATATCAAAATAGGTTATAAGTGGCACCTAATATAGTATGTCAAGATAACCCTCAAGTAGGTGTACCTGGAAGCAGTTTTCAAGGGTGTTACCCATTTGTTCAAATATTTGAGCACGTATTAACATAAGTATTAACATTTGTCGATGTCACATAATTTCAGTGTCAGTGGAATATTGTGTATAATTAAGAAATTTAAATTGAAAAAAATTACATACTAAGATTTTGCAGGCCTCTGTGGGCCTTTACTGAAAATACAACATTCAGATAGAAATCCGTCTCGCCGCTGAACTTTGAGGTAGGGGAAAGTATTGTACCTCGTTCCGGATTTCTGTTTTTTGCCAATATTTTGTGTGCGGTTTTTTCATTAGTTGTTATACCTTCCACAGGAAGGTATATTCACTTTGCCATTACGTTTGTAACGCCAAGAAGGATTCACCGGAGACCCTATCTATATATATAAAAATTGAGCCTTAAAATGTTTGTCGCCGATTCACGCTTTAACGCATTTACCGTTCTTAACCAAACTTTCGCACATCTTTGGTATTGGTCCATACATGAATCCTGTGAAGTTTGGTCAAAAATGGACAAAGGGGCGTGGCACCCCCCATACAAAAAAAACATTCAAAATCGTATATATCGAAAACCACCAAATCGATTGAGCTCAAACTTACAGATAATCTTAGTTATTGGCCCTGAAGTGGTCCTGTGAAGTTTGGTCAAAATTGGACAAAGGGGCGTGGCACCGCCTATACAAAAAAAACATTCACAATCGTATATCTCGAAAACCGCCAAATCGATTGAGCTCAAACTTACAGATGATCTTAGTTATTGGCCCTGAAGTGGTCCTGTGAAGTTTGGTCAAAATTGGACAAAGGGGTGTGGCACCGCCTATACAAAAAAAACATTCACAATCGTATATCTCGAAAACCACCAAATCGATTGAGCTCAAACTTTCAGAAGATCTTAGTTATTGTCTCTGAAGTGGTCCTGTGAAGTTTGGTCAAAATTGGACAAAGGAGCGTGGCACGGAACACACAAAAAAAAAAAAACATTCAAAATCGTATATCTCGAAAACCACCAAATCGATTGAGCTCAAACTTACAGATGATCTTAGTTATTGTCCCTGAAGTAGTCCTGTGAAGTTTGGTCAAAATTGAACAAAGGGGCGTGGCACCGAACATACAAAAAAAAAAAACATTCAAAATCGTAAATCTCGAAAACCACCAAATCGATTGAGCTCAAACTTACAGATGATCTTAGTTATTGGCCCTGAAGTGGTCCTGTGAAGTTTGGTCAAAATTGGACAAAGGGGTGTGGCACCGCCTATACAAAAAAAACATTCACAATCGTATATCTCGAAAACCACCAAATCGATTGAGCTCAAACTTACAGATGATCTTAGTTATTGTCCCTGAAGTGTGAAGTTTGGTCAAAATTGAACAAAGGGGCGTGGCACCGAACATCCAAAAAAAAACATTTAAAATCGTATATCTCGAAAACATTATTAGCTAGGACCTAAGCAATACAATTCCTGTGCACGGGCAAAGCCGGGCGGGTACAGCTTTTCGATAGTCTTGGAATTGGAAGCCAAAGTTTTTAAAATTTGTAACATTGAAATAAATAATGAAAGTCAATAATATTGTCTAGGCAATCACATTTCTGAAAAAAAACAAAAAATGTTGTGTAAGAACCATAGAGCATTACAATTAAAACAGTTTTTCTATTTAACTATTTTGCACTACGAAGTGTGCACGGGCTACGCTAGTAAAGTATATATATTCTGAATCAGGATCACATTCTGAATCGATTTAGCCATGTCCGTCTGTCTGTCTGTCTGTCTGTCTGTCTGTCTGTCTGTCTGTCTGTCTGTCTGTCTGTCCGTCTGTCTGTCTGTTGAAAGCATGATAGCGTCCAAACGAATTGACCTGGGCGATTGAAATTTGGTGAGAGGACTTCTTTTTACCGTCGTCAGGTTGGTATTGAAAATGGGCTATGTCGGTCAAGTAGTTCTGGTACCTCCCATACAAAACCATTAGTAGACCCATGTGTCTCTCCGCCTGTTAAAATCACGATAGCGTCCAAACGAATCGACCTAGGCGACTGAAATTGAGTGACAGATCTTATTTTTACGGTTGTCAGGTTGGTATTAAAAATGATCCATGTCGGTCAAGTAGTTCTGCTACCTCCCATACAAAGCCAATATTCGACTCATGTATCTCTCTGTCTGCTGAAAACACCTTAGCGTCCAAACGAATCGACTTAGGTGAATGAAATTTTATGAAAGGACTTTTTTTAACCGTCGTCAGGTTGGTATTGAAAATTGTCTATGTCGGTAAAGTAGTTCTGCTACCTCCCATACAAAACTAAAGTTATACACATACTAACTAGCGTGGCAAACATTTTGCAGGACTTTTATTCAGTGGAGGGTATCAAAGCATCGGCCAGGCCGATGATAACACTTTTACTTGTTTTTTTTTTTTTAGTTATTACCTGAAGTCTTATTTATGATATGGCGAAGTTACCAAAAGGATATTGCTTACCATTCCTAAGAAAACGTCACTTTTATATCACAAGACGTGATTGTACCTTGGTCCACGGAGTAATATACCTTGGACCGAAAATATTATTGATGGTTTTGCTATAGTTTAAAGGTGAAAACTTTAATTTCTTTTAATAAAAAGTAAAAATGATACCATTCTTATTTTATGTCAAAAAAGCAGCAAAAAAAAAATACAAGTCATTATCTTAACTTTTTTTGGTGGTTAATTTTTTTTTTATTTCAAATAATAGTTTTAAATAAAAAAACTCTCTATAGGTAATTAAAACTTACTTTTAAGGAACAACATAAAAGAAAAAACAGATTTATCACTTCAATATTATTAAGGGTATTCACTAAATCTGATAAATTTATGCAACTCGTAAATGTATAAATTTCTGCGGTGCTTTAAATGAACACCCCTCGGAAATGTTATTGCGTAAATCGACTGTAAATCTGGAATCAAACAAACAATTCATACGGGCTGTTTGACATTTGTAACTTGCGTAACTTTCCGCGGTTGGTTTCCGAGCCTAAATCGTCGCGGAAAATTATGAGGTCTGCGTAAACTATTCTCCATACAAAATCTGACAGTTCATTTACGAGGGTGTAAATTTCTGCAGTTTACGCAGCTTATACCCTATTCACACCAAACCGAAAACTGGGTTTTCGCGAAAACAGTCGAAAACTTCCTCGAAAACAGAAGTTTTCCCATACATATTGCAGTTTTCAAAACGAGTTGTTTGAGGTCGTTTTCCACGAAAACGCCTTGAAAACGAGTACAATCGTTGGGTTGTTGAAGCAGACACACCTTTTGCAACATTCAGCGAACTCAGCAAAACTGCTGACAGGATGTGAGAGACTGAGTGAGAGCGAGAGTGAGAGTTTTTTTGTTATCTTTGCTTGCACTTGCACCATAAAGAGCAAACTACCTGCCAGCCTGCTACAACTAAATGGTATTTTCAGATGTTTTGATTTTGAATGTTGCTTATGTTAATTATTTTATGCATTTAACCATAAGTTAACGATTATCAAGTAGCTTAAATAATTTTGATGGTATATTATGTCAATACGAGCGAAGTTTAGTAACTAAAATAAAAGACTAGTCGCCACAAACATTTCATAGCTAGTTTCACTGCTAATTGAAACGTCAAACGAAAACGAGTTGGTGTTCGGTGTGAATGCATCTATGAGTTTTCTAAACTTTTTTGACGAAAACTCGGTTTTCGGCTTGGTGTGAATAGGGTATTACGAGGCTTTTACGCGTTTAAGTGAATACCCCTATTAATTTTTTTTTCTGCCGACTCGTGCATCTGCACGTTCAAAAAGTAACTGAGAAGAGAAATGAACAAAAGAGCAAAATTTCACAGAAAAACCGATTTTTGTGTGCTTTGTATTTTTATGAAAATTGGCACTCGGACCAAGGTACACGACCTTCAACTACCTGTTTTCGGCGCATTCAAAACAAGTCGTGCTCTCCCTTCACCTTAATTTCTACATCAATTGTACCAAATTTTCTCCAGCGACCAGAATTGGACAATTTTGTTGCCAAGATTTGATAGTTGAAGTTATTAGCTACTAGAATTTTTAGAAGATCTGCTAAGGAAGTGTCTCTGTCGGATTATAGGTTATGTTAGGTAGGTACATCGCTGTCCAAATAAAATGCGAAACCATCACTTTGCTGGAGAGGACGGGTATATGAAAAAATAAAAGCAGATACGTAAAAAGGAACTAGACGTAGACGAGCCTATCAAAACTCTTCCCAAGAACAAGGATGCTGTTCAAAATCAAGACCATTAGATGGGTTATAGTTCTCAAAAGAAGCAGAGCAATACAGAATCACTTAAGAAATCTTACGGCACCTACACTGAGACAAATGCGGGGACTTTCATTTTTATGCTGGAAACTCATTTTCTGCGTAAAGATATAACAATTGGGTTATCAGCAAAGCCCGCCTGCACAGGTTGAGCAGGATCTGAGTCTAGAAACTCGGTATAGCTGGTATACTACATCGACCGTGATTAGATTATAGATGAGGTTACCAAATTTGCTGTAGCATCTTCTGATGGATTCAAGTGACCTGTTTATGAGTTTACCCTGCTTTGCTGCAACATGGATTAAACCAGTTGGTGCCAACTTTGAAGAAAACCTTTATTGCGTTTCAGGCGTTAGCATATATAACTATTGGCATACGGGTTGAGTGGCATTTATACCAAAAATTGGAAAGATGACTTCTTCTTCACAAAGACTTTCAGGCGTATAAGACTATTAGATACTATTATTAGATAGATATTATATTTATTTCTTAAAATTATAAAATATCTACAAAGGCTTTCTCATTCTTGTTGAAAAACTTGGAGAGACTTGTCGCGATTATCGTGCGTAGGCCAATGCTTAGCTTATATAGAATAGAACTTTGGTTGAAAATATGAACTTTGGGGCCATGTTATGACAGGAGTTAACAGAGGCTGCTTACAAAGTGGAGTTCTATCTCAACTGTTATGGTGCATAGTAAATGAATCTCAGCTGCATACTGTCATTAGTTCCAATGTTTACGCGAATGGCTGTCATACGTTCTGTCGGATTATGGCCATGGACTGTCTGTATTAACGTGCAGATAGCAGTAGATATATGGTCGATGAATGGTGCATAGGAATCGGTTGCCGGTCAATCATTTAAAAACTGAGGTTGCTCTCTTTACGAAAAGGACTATGATGAGGTGTGACCAATTTTGCCAAAAGGAGTTTCTACGCAAATGAAGCAAAACATATCAAGTCGAAGACATCCAAGGCGCCCTTAGTTTTCTGACAGAGTACGGGTTATTTTAGCAAAACATGAGGCTTATCACCGAAAAAGATAATTTGAACCTATTTATTATACGAGTAGACATTTTTATTACCTATGCGTGCGTCGGTTGTCTGGAGGAGAGAATTTTCTCGTAAGTATGTGCCCACACGAGACCGACCGGCTTTAATCTAGAATCTCTTCTTATTTTGTTTTAACTCCCTCGCTTGTTGCTTGGCACTATCTCTTTTTGGCACCCGTTTTGAAGCTGCGCTTTTTTGAGGGTACGTAAATCTGACAAATGCTGACCCGTTTACCTATATTTTCTCATTTGTCTCGGACTTGTCCATGTCGGCTGGAAAGTCATCCGGCAGCATACTTACATTGCACAGTGTGCTTGCCTCCGAAATCGAGTCGCTCATAGAAGAGAAGATTCGATGATTCTAGACTCTGATCGAGTGGCAGATGTCGAGTCAGTTCAGTATGACAGGGGGGTTCATTAAGACCGCTCTTGAGTGATGGATTTTCGAGGCAATACTCTCAATTGTTCTTATTATTACGGTATCAATATTAAAACCATGAGTAGGCGGGCAAAAAATGGTCGGCCCTGCAGTCTACCCGTATAACCACAAGAAGGCAGAAAGTGAATTCTTTGTCGCCTGGTATCCAAAGTTCGCTAACTAGAGACTAGACACTCTCTTAGACATGCATCCTTCGGCGTTTTGCCCCTTGGATTATGTGTTTTATTTGAAGAGGTTTGGTATCATTCAGTACGTTTGCACATATTTTGTTGCAGATACATACAAACAAAACATAGTGATAATATATATTTAATGTTGTGTGCATGGTGATGGTCTTTGAACCCTAGCATACGGGACGAAACAACCCTTAAAGCTTTAATTCTCTCTCTCTCTGTGACCAAAACAATTCGCTCAAGGACTGACACGAAAACATACACCACTTCGACTGGTCATAAAATCCATTTCCCCCACTCAATTGCTTAACCATGTCATATTATTTTCCAAGTGTTTACGCCACTTAAGGGTAATAAAACATAATCACACATAATCCATAGCATTATCAAAAAGTCATAAATCGCAGCGACTCTGCTCACGGAAAGCCACAGTCAGTCGCCTAATAAACACCCAATGTGCACTTCATATCGCCTCCAAGAGGTAGAACTTCAAGAGTTAGTTACCATCATCATGGTTTATGGCTTTAATAAACGCAACACCTGTGACCTTATTATTTATCGGTACGAAGCTAACCAAAACGCATACCGGTTCCGTTGTTGCTTCCATTTATGCAATGGCAAACTGTTTTACGACGCCTGCAGGTGGTGTGCACAATCTGCTCCGGATTTTATGGTTCCCTGACTCCATGTTGATATAGCTGGCCCGCACCAACGATAACTTCTAATGAGAAGAGCAATCCTCTCTGGCAGCGCTTAGTTAATTCCGAGCACAGAAACCTATCCGAAGTTCAAACTCATTAAAGAAACAACACAAACAGTGAGCCTCCTAATGAAGAGGGATTTGCTTGCCATGTTATCCTTTAATGTACATAGCCGTAAAACCAATTGAAAGAAAACGGATCTAACTTTTTTCGACATTTTCTACATGTGTAGACCGCATTTCACTGCTCAAAAGAACAAACACGCTGCGACAGATGAAAGCGAACAAAAAACTCGCAATAGTATTCTTTTGTCAACTTAAAGCTCGCACACAAAACCTACACAAACACGAATGCTAGTCATCCTGAAGATGCCTAATCACAGGAGTCCTTGTGAATGCACATCACGTCCGAGACACCCAAATGGAGTTCGAGTGGAAAAAAAGGAAAAAAAAAGAGAAACAACATGAAAACATTGGCAACGCGGTGGGGGGCAGAAACGATTCGAATTGGATCCTAATATGAAATCTAAACGCAGAGATGCCACTGATTGCCAGGAGAGAGGGGACTCTTGCGTTTAAGGGTTGAAATCATGAAATCAGTTTAATCGATTTCAGTTGAAATGTATATAACTATAAGTAGGTCTAAAGCGTTATTTAAGAAACAAAGTATGCTGATCCCTTGTGAAAATTTAATGAAGAAAGTCCTCGCCTAAACGGGACTGCGCTCGCCAAATAATTAATTAACAGTTAAGTGACATTTCTTGTCGCAAAAGTCACTCACGACAAAAGTTCAACCCCACCTTTGGGGGTTGTCATTGTTGCCTTTGATTGTGAAATGCAACATTATTTCACCTAAGGTGTTGGAGGGTTGGTTATTGTTGTGTCTAGTTGACACCGTAATCATCCCCCAGGTGCTGAGATGCATAAGTGGAAAAGCTAATATTGAATTTACTTTGTGCTGTTGTAGCCATTTGGGGATTCGAAGTGACAGCGAGGGTGGAATTGATTTTTGTTTTATCTAGTAGACTGCTTTTGTAAACTAGAAATGCATTTGTATCCGTGACACTTGCTGTGGCATCATGGAGCGCAGGTATTTAGAAAATATCTGTCAGTGGAACATGTGTAATACAATTTTTGTATTTGTATGTATTGTATGTATTTCACCCATAAGAAAACTGTGAAAAAGAAAACTTACAAAACAACTCAAAAATCTTCAGGCTCACGTTGTATTCATCTATACGATCGTCTGGAATTTCATCTTATCTGCCTGGTCCTTGTCGTGGACCTTTCCGGCAGCCTGCCTCATTCTTTGCGATCTTCCCTAAGACGAAGAGGGCCATCTGGTACTTGCTTCGCATAGCTTTCCCTGCAGATTTATGTTTAGTTTGGGTGTGCGTCTTGGTTGTCGGTTGGTTTGCAGTCGAGGCTTAGGGACGATTGTCTCCTGACTGGAGGCCAGCAATTCGTCCTCTGGATGAGGTGCCAACCGCACAGGCAGCCTCAGCTGGTCTTTTTGGTTCCTACGAGTGAGACCGGAGAGGATGGTCCATCTTGGCAGAGCCGTCTTAACAGGATAAGGTTTAGACACAATTGATTATGGCTGCAGCTCATTCAGAGGGGTGATCTTACAACCGGCCCTCTGTTGTTTGCGCCTTCCACATGTCTTGTAGACTTACTACAAGCCCTTTCGCCCTGACAAGACGTCAACCTGTATGCCCCTTCTATGTAAGTATTCAGTATTTTTTCGAGTTTTTGTTTTTTTTTTTGCATTTTTGGGTCTGTTTTAGCCATTTTTCGTTGCGTTTATAAGGGCATTTATCAAAAGCGAATGCGGTTACTCTTGGTTGCTTTGAGAGGAAAATTCTTCGAGTAATTTTCGCTCCCGTCTGCATAGACGGCGAATGGAGGAGGAGATACAACGACGAACTGTACGGGCTGTACAGCGACATTGACCTAGCCAGAAGAGTGAAGGTCCAACGACTGCGGTGGCTAGGTCATGTAGAGCGAATGGACGTGAATGCTCCGGCCCGGAGGATCTTCGAATCCACACCCGAGGGACGGCGCAGTAGAGGAAGACCGCGACTCAGGTGGCGCACGCAAGTGGAAAGGGACCTTAACCAACTTAAAGTGCGAAACTGGGGACAGCTGGCCAAAGATCGTGCTGGCTGGAGACGCTTGCTGGTTGAGGTCCAGGTCCACCCCGGACTGTAGCGCCACCTTAACTAAGTAATTTATAAGGGCATTTTCGTTACCTATTACCTACAAGGAATTATTGGGCTAATTTTTGAAGGTTGTTTTGCAAAGATATTTGGGGCATTTTTCTAGGCATGCTCTCAAGAAAATTGATAGGTGGACCTGGACAAGGAACTGGGCCCTACTGGGCAACCCCCCGAACACGGAATTGATCATTTTCCCACCTTCTGTTGGAGGTACATCCTTTACAATCTCAGTCAGACACAAAAAAGCCAAAATGGAATTTTACTCCTGCAGCAGAATCTTAAGGGAAACCTAGGAACCATGGGGAGTCTGGATGTACACGACTATATAGTAAGATCTATACTTTCCTATGACAGTCTCGCAGGTAACCAAAAAGGCAACCAATAAGGCCGCTTACCTAAAAACCATTTCGAAAGTTCAAAGACTAGCGTGCATGTACGCTTCCACTGCAATAAGGACAATTCCAGCTGCAGGACTTGAAGCTATCTTCAATCTTCAATTTTCCAGCGAGCGTATGCTTGGAGAACGTTGATTAAAACCTGGAAAACGTAGTTATTACTATTTTAGCTGCACATTGGATTTTTCGCGATGAAGCTATGAGGTGGCTATAATAGATTTGTTGCGTGATGCTAGGGTGGATGTACCCACTTTTATTAAATTTCGGTTGAATTGCGCTGACAATTATTTGCTAAAACACTGATCACGGACATTAAACAAAACTTTAATGCTGTAACACCAAGACCATTTACATATTTCGGCTTTCAAAAAACTGTTCAAACACTTTAAGCGCAGTTCTATCAACTGTGTACACAAATAATATAACCCGAGTGTACCTAGGTTGACATAATGTAGGTACCTACCTACAATCACGATAGGTACATGCATATGCATAATATTTATAGTGTACTATATAAAAGGTGTTCTTCCATTGACCTTGAAAGCAACATGAACTCTATATATTTGAAAATAAAATGTGGAACAACATTAACCAGTTGCATGGCACAAGGTAGGTAATTCCCAAAGTCAGGGTGAGCTTGGTGTAAACAGTGGATAAAAAAGAATGTATATCTAAATTTGGTATAAATAAGACAACCTTTTCTGATTTGAAATCAAAACAATTCAAGTCTTGTTACATTCAATAATAACACTTTCAAAAATGATTTCACTCTTCCAACTACTTTTGGTCCTGGTTTTCGTGCTGTTTGTTGCCCAACAGGCTGAGTCCTTCTTTTGGGGTATTAAAACTGCTATTTTGAGCAAGCGACTCTGCAAATTGAACGCATCGTTCTGCGACTTGCTAGCATAGTGTTCTAAAATAAAATAACTTTGTTCTGACTGTGTTATGAAATAAAAATACAAAAATTCACATAAACTTAAATAAAGAATTTCAAAAGTTATTTATTGATTTAATTTTTAAAATTTCATAGTAGATATCACTAGTTGGGTTGGCAAACGTTGTTCTTTCGGGTAGATGGCGCGTTGAGTTTAATACATTTATTGCCTTAGTTAAGACTGGGCCTTACCAATAATCATTTTTAATCTTCAGCTTAAATATTTTGACAGTGGATAATTTTATATGGAAATTTTCGCCATTGTAACTTCGTAAAAGTTAGCCTGGACACTAAAAATGATTATTAGTACCGCGGATAGAGTTTATCGATTTCAAAGCCGCATATGACAGCATTTATTGACACGAGCTATACAGAGCCATGTCTATTTTTGGCATCCCTGCCAAACTTGTCAGATTGTGCAGAATGACGATGAAGAACGCTCGCTGCTCCGTAAAGGTCGGAAACAATCTCACCGAGACCTTTGATGTCAAAAAAGGATTTAGACAAGGATGTGACCTTTTCAACATCATTCTTGAGAATTTTGCGAAATTCGCAAGCCAACACCAGGGGCACAATTTTCCAAAAGTCTGTGCAACTACTTGCATACGCTGACTACATCGACATCATTGGCAGAACACAGCGAGCTGTCACTGGTGCGTTTGCAAGTATCAATACAGAGGTGGAAAAAATGGGTTTAGTGGTGAATTAGGGCAAAACCAAAATATATGCTATCGACAAGAAGGGACACACAACATCGACGAATCGGAAAGACCGTCACGATAGACAGCTATAGCTTTGAGGTAGTTCGGGACTTTGTCTACCTCGGTTCCGCTATTAACTCTGAAAATGACATCACATCAGAAATCAAGCGAAGAATTACACTTGCCAACCGCTGTTACTTTGGCCTAAGAAGGCAATTGATCAGTAAGGTCTTGTCGAGAAACACCAATGAGACTCTAAGACCCTCATCATCCTAGTGCTGAGAACGCAAAATTCTTCGAGTGATTTTCGTTCCAGTTTGCGTTGACTGGCTTTGAAGGAGGAGATTTAACAGCGAACTGTACGAGCTGTACAGCGACATCAACCTGGTCAGAAAAGTACGTATCATTCAACTAAAGTAAAAGTAGCTAGGACATGTAGAGCGAATGGGCACTAACGCTTCGGCCCGAAAAGTCTTCGATTTCAAATCGGAGGGACGACGCAGTAGAGGAAGGTGGCGCGCACAAGTGGAAGGCGACCTCAACCAACTTGGAGTGCGCAACTGGAGGCGGTTAGCCAAAGATCGAGCTAACTGGAGAGGCGTGTTGGTTGAGGTCCAGGTCCACCTCGGACTGTAGCGCCATCTAAGTAAGTAAGTAAGTAAGTTGATATAGAGAAATAGAGCCTTTAGAGGCTGGCCCAGAGTGGATATCAGCAACGGGTGATACAGATGCATTACCGCAGCGACTATATTAGACCTGCATTTTTACCGGCCAAGACGATCTTCAGCTATTGTTAGCGCTCCGCAGGTACTCTGCTTTGACAGAGTCCAGTGCATCCGTTTGGGTATGGTTTCCAAACATATATTTTTAGCACTCGTTCGAATACTCTTTTTAGACATCGATTCAAAGTTTGGTGTTTCTTTGCGGGGCAACCCTGGATCCGATGGGTTTACCTCAGCCTTCGCATGAAACTCATGAGAGAAAAAGGTAGCGAGCAGTCTTGACAGTCCGATGTCCGAGGGTTATTTTTGGTAAGCCATTATGGGATTATCCCCCCAAAAGAATTTCTCTTGGATCTGCATAGACACATAGCGCGCGGGGTGTAGGTAAGTAAGGCCACTCAAAAATAACAAAACGTCTAAAAATTGCAAAATGCTGCGAAGGAAACGACGATGCTGCAAAGTATATCCTCTGATGTTTTTCTTTTGTCAGCCATTCCTGGATCTTTTAGTGCTGAGGTAGGTTTCATACTTTGAAGAAAACTGAAAAAGTGATCAGGAACTTCATGAACTAGGTACCTTCTCAGAACTCTGAACTACTGTGACAACCAATCCAATAGGATGCCGTGATGTAAAGTCAAGGGAAATAAGGTCGAATCGATTGTATTTCCATTTTGCTATGGAAATAAAGTCGACTATGAAAAAAGATGCAGTTCGACATTATTTCCAATCTGAAAAGAGAATATGTCGACAAAAAAAAAAATCCCATAAGCAGGGAAACATGTATGGGGGGCATGATGCTCCTCTGCAACCACCCTGCTTGGGGTTACAGTATAGGATTTGGAGTATAGGTGGGCTGAAATCTTATTGAAGTGATCCACACTACATTATTTCCATTATTTCCAATCTGAAATGGAAATAAATACGATTCGGCCTTATTTCCTTCGACTTTATTTCACGGCACCATCCAATAGTTCTGTCTATTACTCTAGTTGGACAGTAGAAACTTATGCAACACAAACAAAGTAACGATGCCGGTGATTATGGAAAATCCATACCTGCATATTATCACTCCCCGCATATAACCCCCTATAAACCGTATATTCACTTGAGTTGCTAAATTGCTCCATATAGGTTCTTAATTAATAATCCACTAAGCAAAAACATTTTACAGAAGTTATCCATCATCAGGCTTTCGTCGACGGTGCGCACAACAAACAAACGTAATTCTCGTTGTCACCGCAATTGACATCCGGATTACTGTCACCTCCTGTCATCGTTTGTATTCATTTGCATTTTCAATAATTGAGCCAAAATTACCTGTCGCGGTCCGCCGCTAGTATCACATCACATCATATCACGTATTTAACGATTTTAGAGCTCATGTGGCTTCTATTACCTAGTTCACTCAGCTTCCTCCAACACAGACCTGTCTGCAACAGTTATTTATTACAAATTATCATTAGCTATACCACGGATACGCGTCAATTTCCAGAGCCTCCGTTGCATCATCTCAATCGATATGCAAATTAATTGAAATGCAATTCAAAATTTGTTTGTTCGAAGGAAGAGTGGGACACCGACCGATGCCGTCGAAAAAAAAGAGGACCAAAACAAGTCATTGTGTTGTGCAAAAAGGGAATAACTCTGTAAAAGCGGACGGGTAAAGTTTTTCCCTAAAGCCCCCAAGAAACGTCGTGGGAACGCTGACATGTGTCCGATGATGTTCCCAAGCTCTCGTGAAAATATTTTCATTCCTTTGTCAGATATTTTCCTATGAACAGAAACATTTTATCTTTTGGGGTTTCAAAAACTAGGCAGTGACTAGGAGTGGGATGTTGGATAGCTAGTTGATCCTAGAGAGCATAGGCATTAAGTAACGTGGTGGTACTTTCCGGTTTGAAATTCGATTCGATATTTGTTTTAAAAACATAAAAAAGCTTTTAAAATATTTCTTGTGAGGCCGCATTTTTTTTATGAATTGAGAAATTGTAAATTGGAATTTTCTTTCCGGATAAGGATATGTCTTCCGCAGTATTAATGGAAATGGATAGGGATAAGCATCGTCCTGATTGTATAATAATGCATTGTTTTTGCGATATGAAAATTCAATTCAGTGTTTTGGTTTTGGCCTGAAATTGAATTTCGTTGTCTGAATAGTGGAACACTTAGCCAGTAGGTTTTGCAGTAATAACTTTCAGAAAGTAATGTCCATTTTTTATGGAAGGATATAGTAGGTACTAATATTTTAATTGTAGTTTGTTGAAAGACTTTAACCCCCGTATTAATAAATACCGAATAGCGGCGAATTAGCTTTATCACATCTGATAACTCGTAATTCTTATTAATAAACATATATTAGCTTTCACTGACATGTTTAACGAGCGGATAACTTAACTCACCAAATTCGGCGTATAGAGAGCGGATAACATCGTACCACAAGGAGTTGGTTGTCAAAATTGACAGCTGAACTTTCATTCACTGAGTTTGTTGTCAAAATTGGCAGCTGACATTTCGTTTAGCATCAAAAAAAAATTAATTATTATTTAAAATCGACCTAGCACCTACAAAGCTGTATGTACTTCTACAAATATTGCTAATTATTAAGAAATCGGTATTTCGAATAAGGTAAATTGTTTTGAATATTGTATTATGAATATCTGTGAACTATATTTACCTTGTACTTAGAAAGTTAACCACGACATTGCCAAAATGTCATCAAATATCATCGATTAATTAAATCGATTGGATAGGCTAAATGACCCTGAAATCATCAGACGCCAAAAAATATACAAAGAACGTATCAACCCCATGGAGGAATTAGAAGATATCGAGTTCGAAAAAAATACCGCTTTTCAAAAGCCAATATGCTTAAATTAATAAATCTCGAAAAAGATGATTTGTAAGGTGACAAACGGGGTGGTCGTATTCCAGTCAATATCCAAGTGATGGCAACAGTACGATATTGGGGTCGTAATGAGGTAAGAATGCCATAATCTCAATGCTTTAATTAAATTGTTGAATTCTCTTTAAGATTCAAGACGACGGTGCGGATATGCATGGCCTTAGCCAGCCAACGCTAAGCATTGTAAGTGCTAGAGTAGCACGGGCATTTGCATCCAAATCAGTCCATTACATCAGAATGCCCCAAACCACATCGGCGCAAATAGCTGTCATGGAAGGTTTTAGGCGAATACGTGGATTTCCCCACGTTATTGGGGCAATTGATTGTACCCACATTCGAATACAGAGACAAGGAGGAGATACTGGACAGTATTATGTAAACAGAAAAGGATACTACTCCATTAATACACAGGTCGTTTGCGACCACCGTTTAAAAATAACAGACATCGTTGCACATTGGCGTGGAAGTACCCATGATTCCAGGATATACAACGAAAGCAGTATAAAGGAACGCATTGAAGGGGGTGAGTTTCAAGGACGTCTTCTAGGTGACGGTGGCTATAAATGCACCAACCACCTTTACACACCGGTCCTTAATCCTGCTTCATCGGGCGAAGTAAATTATAACACTGCACACATTTCGACGCGAAATACAATTGAGAGATTGTTTGGCGTCTGGAAATCCCGATTTCGCATTTTACTTACGGGAATCAGAAGATCGTTGCAAAATGTAAAAACTACCATCGTGGCGTTAGCGGTACTACATAACTTAGCTATTGAGTACAATCAAGTTTTGGGTAAGCTTTATATATACCTTTTTTCAATAGTAAGCCCTTAATATATGATTTGTTTTGTTTTTAAGACAACGACGATTCAATTGAAACCAGCGACATCGCCACAATTCCAGAAAGCCCTCAGCAAGAATTTTTCACACCCCAGAACACTCGGAGATCCTTTATACTCACCCACTTTCCAATACCTAAAACTGTAAAAAATTGAAGTTGAAAAACCCATGTAAACATACATATCACATTCTTTATTAAATAAAAAAAAGAAAAACAATTCAATGGACAACAAAATCACTATTAACTAAAAATAACAAAAAGAAAATAAGAATTTTAACATTTCATTGCAGAAAAAAAAATATCAAGCACTCAGCACATTTGCACAGCACATCGTCTACAGCTACCACAGCTTTCTCGGCTAATCGCTAAATAGAACTAAATGCTCTATTTGCAGCTCGAGCTTTTTTAGTTCATTTGCGCGGCATTCCTTTTCCATTTGTAGGATCTCCATACGGAGCGTATGCTCCTCCTGCATATGTGTCTTCGTTAGCCTGAGTATATCCAGTTTGGACTTCATTTCATTGGTCTGAAATTTGAAACAAAATTTTAGCAATGCTTTGATAATATTTTCATATTCGGCCCTAGCGAGGTATCCGTCGGAACGGAAAATTCTCCGATTTCATACGAATCGGAGAATTTTTGCTGTTCCGAAGTATACCTCGAAGCAAAAATCCTCCGATTCGTATGAAATCGGAGAATTTTCCGTTCCGACGGATACCTCGCTAGGGCCGATTAACTTACATTAGCCGCATTATTTTTCGACAGCCTCCTTGGCGCAGAAGCAGGAGTGGATGAAGTCGTTTTCGACGTCCAGTCCACATGTTGACTGTTGTCGTCGCTCTTGTTGACAAATTCATTTTTATTTGCTTTCAACTTGTAAAGAAAAGGAAAACATAATTATGTTAAGCTCATAAAACAAATTAAAAATGATTAGGTACCTCATTGCTATCGAACTCATTCGAGTCGATTTTAAATTCGTTCGGAATTAAATCTATGATGTCCGTGTCAAAGACATCAGGAGGCTTTGGTGCTGGGCCACCACCAGTAGCCTCAACCTCTCTTCTATATTGGGACTCCGCTCTCTTAGCCTTGAGTTTCATGCCCCGCCATTGAAATTGGAGCTGAGAAATATCGTGTGCAACGCATGCAGCTGCATTGAATCTGCAAATTAAAAGATAAGTTATATTGTATAATATGCAATGTTGTTTTGCTACTTACAAAGTCAGTATGGACTCCCAGCACTCCTTTTTTGACCGGTTTGTGTTCGTATCCACAGTTTTATTTTCGATGTTGCTGATTTGTTCAGCTACTAAATTTTTCAAAAGTTCCTATACATAATTAGGTATTATAAAAATGATAGATATTTACATATGTATTAAACTTAATTCGTACTTACTTTGTCTGTGAAACTCCAATTCTCAGTCCTTTTTCTCTTTTTCTCCATTTTGCTAACAGGTAGGTATCGTCGTATCGAAGACAGAATAATCGGCCCTAGCGAGGTATCCGTCGGAACGGAAAATTCTCCGATTTCATACGAATCGGAGGATTTTTGCTTCGAGGTATACTTCGGAACAGCTTTTCGGAACTTCTTTCCGACAAATATGCAACGCACACTGGCGTTTTGCGTTTCAGTGCGATCAAGTGCGTTTTTACTGATATTTTTGACAGTTTCATACAAATTTTCTTCCGATGTGCTCCGACAGGAATTTGTTGCGGAATTTGTTTACGATTTGCAGTGAAGTGTTGGTAAATGAAAGCAATAAAGAAAAAAAACTTTTAGCAAAGTAATTGGTTGTATTTGTTGCTTCAATTTGTGTTTCCAGAGCAAAAAGAAGCATTAAATAGGAAAACCCCGATGTACCACGAAACGACATCATGTCAAATCAATGCGTCGTCGCATTTTAATTATTCTTTCCGAAGACGGATACCTGATACCTCGAATGTAATTTGAGTCTCCGACGGAGTATGCGTTGCGAAGAATTCTTCGTTCCGACGGATACCTCGCTTCGCTAGGGCCGATTGTAATGAATTTCATTATGCTATTACAAACACTTAAACAAAGCATCGTGAGATTCCGTTGACAATATGTTTCGCGGATTGGTCCCCTTTCAGGACAGCCTTTGACCTAATGGTGCTAAATATTCAAAATTTGGTGGGTTTCCTCTTTTAGACCTAAGAAATCTGTTCACAAAGTTTGAAAGTCTTATGTCCTTCCTACGAGGTCCTGTAGAAAGTTGCTTAAAAGCAACACTCGTCCATAGTGGTAAATAAAACAAGAATAAAATAACGGAATTCATCACATCCCATTACTATTATAATAAGGAAGTAATATTTGTTGTAAGCTCTGGAACCACTGAACGGATTTCAAAAATTCTTTGACTGATAGAAAGGTACGGGATAGGGTACTGCGATAGGCTATTTTATTTTTTATTTGGACAAAGGGGCGTGGCAACTCTCATATCAAAAACATTGCAGAGGCTTTTTTCTCGACACTTCGAAAAGTAGTCGGTCAAATGAGCTGAAACTTTCACAGTATATTTTTTATGAAGTAAAAAGTGGGTCTAAATTAGATGATTTCCGATAGATGGCGCTAAACCCCCAATTCTCAAAATAACACAATATCTTGACATTTATGGCAACTTATATTTCATATTTTAATAAAATGTATGTTTTAAGTGTGATATAAAAGAAAACAATTTTTACTTGTATTAGAGCACAAGTGAACTTCACATTTTGAACATTTGGAAAGAGGTGTTGCAGTTTTGCAGAGACGGCAGCGACCTTTTTGACCCCAAATAACCCAATGTCCTTTTTGATCATATCGCGATATTTCTGTTGGATCTGGGGTGTACTTCCGTTTCAATGAAGAGCTGCAAACACTGATTGATGGCGATGACAAAGGCGATGGTGACGATTTCGAGGTCTGCGGGGTATGCGGGGAATTCGAGGCTACTGTAGGAGGACGACCCCTTGGGCGTTTTACGACGTTGGAGGAAGACGAAGAGCTTAGTAGAGACTGCGCTATTTCCATTTGAAAAAATATTAGTGCCATTGGTTTAGAATTAGGTTTGACAACTTTTAATTCTTTGCGATAGAGTAGCCAGGCATTTACAACAGCTGCTCCGATGCACCAGTAAAATATCCGCATATACCACTTTTTTGACCTGTGGTTAATTTTATATATTTCCATTAGCATATCGCATAGGTCAACTCCTCCCATATGTTGATTATAGTCGTTAACTATTGCTGGTCGGGAAATATGTATAATTTTGTTTTCTTTGCTGCACCAGCGCTTACAGGATCCTAATGGTTCGACCGACATATGGGTAGACAACAGCTGCACACCTTTATTATCAAACCAGCGGAGTGCAGTTATATTATGAGTTATTTCGCATTTTTTATCATACGAACCTCTGCCACGTTTTTTTAGTTCGGCTTCTGAAAGAATATCGCATTTACCCATTCTATTTTGTCGTACGGTTCCACTTGCGAATATGCCCATTTGTTTGAAAGCTATCATAAGGCTTATTGAAGTGAACCAATTATCAAAATATGGTTTACTAGTTGGTTGTACCCGCTTCGCTGGGTATGCAAAGTAATATTGATAAACAAATTATTTTGTTTAAAAAACTTCTTTGAAAACTACATTGCGTGTGAATTGTCTCTGGTTAATAAATAATCTTTCATGCTGTGGATTAGAATCAATATACATCTTCATTTGACTTGCAACTCTTGATCGTGATAAAGCCACATACAGTTGACCGTGTGAAAATACTTCGGTCTTCAAATGCATGCCAACGTGATCAAATGACTGGTCTTAAGCCTTGCTTATTTTATTACGTACGCTAGAATTTATCGGAAATTAAATCATTGTGATTGCATGTCGAAATAATTCTTGCTCTTATCACATTTCGTCCAGGCTCTTCCACAATCAATCGAGTTCCATTAAAGTCCTTTTTTAGGGTTAAAGTTTCTCAGCAAAATGATGATGACACCTTGCTTAAGCTACAGGGCATGAGGTGGCTTGCTGGATGGAGTTTGCTAATTGAGGAACTCAACAGGGAAATTTGGTGCATCATTTGGATCTTTAGTCTTCACTGACAACAGAATCGGCGCTAAAATAGATTTAGGATTTATTACCAATTAAATCGATTATATTCCTATTCATTTCTAATGTCTGCGCATTTGTCAGTGCGGCAATGACTCATTTTGGAAGCTCCTGCATTGACATTTACCGCAAATCGCCAAAAATTGTCTTAATCAAGTCTCCAGTTGATATAATTTCCGTGGGAATTTCAACAACGTCTTCTTCATACATTTCTGCTACCTGGGCAAAGATTTATGAGTATAAATAATATTTTACTTCTTTATCAATATACAAAGTTTTAAATTGCCAATTTCCTTTTGAAAGCACTTGCCGAGCATTAGTTTTTTTGAGTTTGAACCATGAAGAAAATTTAAATATATGAAAAGTAGGCGGTAATTTTAAATAATGAGAAAACTAAAATTTCGAAAATGTATTCAAATACCCACCGCCTACTTTTATTTAAAATAAGAAAAATATGAAAAGTATGGAGCGTTACAGAATCAGTAAGGGTAAATATATATATCGTCGTGTATATGAGAACACCGCACAACTAACATTTTATAAATTGTTCAGGAGACGCAAAAAACTGTTTTCTGCGAAAGAATTTCAAGTTGAAACTAATGCGAAAAACACATCAATAATATTTTTAGGTTGGAAATATGTTCATTAAATTCATCTTAAAAAATAGTATCTATTTGTATTTGAAAAGACAGTGTTGTGTGATGCAATTTATGTTTTTTTATACATTTTTGGAGATAATGTCTGATTTTATATGGTACGATTTGTTAAGGAAACGCCACACAAGTACTTTAGGGGAACTGGTAAAAGCACACATCTGCAATTTAAATTTTAATTTTCATTTACGTTATTTAAGAGCTTTAAAATACAAATAAAAACAATAGAACTATCAAAAATATTGATAAATAGCTTACCAATGAATCCAAAATATTAGTCAAACACAAACTAATTCTAACAGAAATCGTAAAGCAATAATACCTTAGCCAAATCACATCTCATATGCACGGGAAATGTGCAGATGTGCTAAATTTCTTAAACAAAAAATGCTGAGGTTGCATTTGTGCGGTATTTCAAACCAATTTGTACACTTAAATATAGATGTCACAACCACAAATAATGACTTAAAATGTGTATTTTGAGTAGTAGATGACGCTGATAACAAAAAGTGGATTTTCGAAAAAATGTCAGTTGTGCGGTGTTCTCATATACACGACGATATGATAGTCTTGATCTTTGGGCATGGTTGAAGCCAAAAACAAAACTATATCGGAGGAAATGCCGAGCCCGTATTTCGGACATGTTCCATCGCCAACATACAAAGCAAAATCATATATCATTGCTGACGTCCCTGCCCTGGTGAACATTTTCATTCCCCATTTATGTGGCTTTGCTGGATTGTACTGCTTTAGACTTGATCGCCCTTTGAAAGCTATAATCTGCTCATCCACACATTGAAATTCTTCTTGAGGCAATTCGTTGAACCTTTTTTTGAGTAATGACATTAATGGGCGTATTTTATATAATTTGTCAAAATTTGGTTCACCTTTTTTTGGCTGTTTTGAATTTTCATTCAAGTGAAAACAACTTTTAATTTTTTCAAACCTTGACCGTGACATAGCATCGGTTATAAAATTGAATTTCAACTGCTTTGACCAAATCATTCTTATCTGAGGTATTTTGATAATACCCATATATAAAAGTACACCGATATAACGCCGCATTTCAAATGGTGCGCATTTAAGTTCTATGCCAAAAGTTTCCATTGCGTGTAGATTGCTTTGCGATGTCATAAGATCAAATACTTCTTCATCAAAGAACTGTTCAAAATACTCTATTGGCGCTTTGTCTTCATAAACGCCATCAACATCAGCCTTTCCTCTCCATGTCGCATCATATTTTTTTAAGCTACTCGCAAATAATTAAAAATATTAATTGTTTCTTAGTAGTTTTTTGGTCTACCGTTCGCGCATCTGGACTTACTTTGAATAACTTTTAAAAGTATAAAATTCAAACTCATATTTCAAATATTTTTTCTCTTCTTACACTAATAAGATACAAGTCAATAGTTTTGCATGTATTTATTTTAAATCGGGGCCTCCCAAACGAGACTACGAGGGTTATAAAACAGAAGTTGCTTATAAGCAACTATTGTCCTGAAAGGGTTAATTAAATTCATAAATGAAAACGCTCGTTCTACTATACAGCATTGCTTACTGTCACTGGAAGTGCTAGCAATTGGATTGCAAATAACTTAACTTCAAAATTGCTCCATTCGACCCGTTTCTTACGTTAGATAACACATACATAAGCCCAAAAATGTTCAGGATTTTGGCTTGTGTCAAATAAAAAGGCCTGCAAAATAAATTAGAGTGCGTGCAAGTTCAACGACTGTTCGATGTTACTTGACTGCAGGAGTGCTGCTATTTTTTAAAAGTGAGGGTTTGTTGAAAATATTTATTTTTTTAGTTTTATGAAAGACTAAAACAAACAAAATTAAGACAAAATTTCTAAAACGATATAGCCCAAACCTAACACCGCCTAACACCGCTCATGGAAGAAATTTCTATCGTTTTTTAAGACAAAAGATAGCCCAAAATACGACAAAGCGCCCAATCTGGCAACAGTGGTACACGACGCACGTTCAAGAACATTTAGAAATAAAGAACTGCTAAACTTTTGATTTTCACAGCAAGCTTTATGATGGATGGCGAAGCGTGGTATGTAGCGAGCGGTATATTCAGAAGAACTGGAGCTAGACGCCACGATAGCCTAGGGAAATACAATGTGTCACTGATGGCTATTATAGGGAATAACCTGACTTTTCCAATATTGCAAGATCAGCGTCCCCGCAAAGTTACTTATAGAGCAAAAAAATAAATAAATAAATAGGTGGCGCAACAGGCGAGTGACACCCAAGGCCTAGCTTCTCGCAACCATTCGTTTTGTGTGAGTTTCTATTTTTGGGACGAATGGAAAGGACCCACAATTTTATGCCGAGTCCGAACGGCTGAATTGAGAAGCTTTTTCATGACAGTCATACTCTCGGATGTTTGTCAGAGGTTCGCGAGAGGTAGCGCTGTAGAAAAAACCTTAAGATGTAGTTTGTGTTTTTCCGGGGATCGAACCTGGGATCCCTCATACAGTAGTCCAGCACACTAACCACTGCGCTACTGCGCCCACTTATAGAGCAAAGAGAACTTAATTTTCTGTTAAGCTGAGGTTAGATAAAAACCCCGAATATTTCTCCCACATATAAAGCTCACATTCACTTAACGTACTTAATGGCGTACAACAGAGGCGAGCAGTTCGACTAAGAGAGGAAAACCATACCAATGACCCAAAATTTGAAAGTGAAAAGTTGTCGGTTCTTCATTTCACTTCAATGCATTTTCCAAAACCTATTGTCGAGTCGGTTGCATCGAGCAAACAGCGGGTCTAACTTAGATATTGTCAGATAGATGACAAGCCAGTTTTGATTGTACCGCAAAGCGTTTTCATGCGATTTAAAGTTCAGTATTGATTTCTGCAAATAATAATCACCCCTATTACCTGTCGTATTTGTATATGACAAACGAAGTAATCAGCACTTCGGGGATGATGTAACCCATTCATTACAGCAATTATATTCATTGTTCGCCAACTGCATCCATCACAAACACATCAGTAATGCAATCAAAGGACTGTTGTTATTGTGGAAACTGCAATGGGGTTGCTTCATTTCCATCATTTCATCCCTCAACAGGATGCCACTATAATTCGGTTTCATAAATTCAATGATAATTAGGCGAAATCATATTAACCCCAAATGGTTGGCAATGCAGTTCACTTCATTGCCAGGACTTACATAAGATATCCCCCACATACCCCATGTGCTTAATGTGCACACAAAGCACTAGCCGCTCTGCGGTCATCCTGAAGACTAACATCGCTGGGGCAACTTATTTCAATTTGCTTACGAAATTCCATTATGGAAATTAACGCATCGTTAACCATTTGACGGGATAATACCACCACACACCCATGACATGGCGCACATGGGGATGGGCCACCCATTCCCACTCCCCAACAACGTGTGTCAGAGTTGTTATGCTATATCAGTTGACATATCCTCACCGACTTCCTTCGTGTCGGAGGAATGATGGATCTGTTCCTATATTCCATGCAAACACACACTCACATATACAATTAAATGAGAGTGCCTTGGCACCGAGATGGACATATTATAGTCCTGCAGCAGCTTCAGGCATTATTACATTTGTGTCCATCCATATAGCGACTGCATGTACACTCCTTGATCTATAGGAAAAGCCGGCCATCCTTTAATGAATATAAATGGTAGTTTGTTAGTTGATTTGAAAGGATAACAAGCGGCAAAGTGCTTATGTGTTCCTCTCTCAAGTTGCCTCGCACAAACTGAATTGTGCTTGGGTGTTAATAATAATGTTTTGTATTGGCCAGAGCCAGAGGAGAACCCACTTGGATTGGCTGGGCAGGGCATACGTATAGAGATGAAGTATTTCCTCCGGATAATGGGAATGGGATTGGAAAGGAATTTAATAAAAACCAATGAGTGCCGTGATTTATGATTGATTTTGCCACAGTACTGTCAGAGGAGAATTAGTTTCTCATCGGAAGTAAGATGATGAATGGTTGTTGTCAATGTATTTCACTTAACCAATTTTTCGAGCATTGGAAGTGGTTGTTGCATTTTGGAAAGAAGATATACGTGACCTCAACAAGTTGTTTCTGGTGGTTGCAACAAGCACAACAAGTACTTGTTAACAAGTTGGCTCTATTATAATAGACTTATAAATCATGAATTGCATTTTGAAGAACTCGTGCGACTTCAAAACGCTAACCATGTTTCCGGAGAGCACAACAAGTGCTTGTTAACAAGTTAGTATCAGTTAACAAGAATATATGTCACGGTTGCCAGATATTGGTTGCTTTTGCAAAAATGTGTGCCACCTCAAAGAACTGTTGTGGATAGCACAACAAGAGCTTGTTAACAAGTATCAACGTTTTTAAAATTTGATTTGGCCGCTACTCCAAAAATGCGTTTCGCCCCGATGGAGGGTGGGCTCATCAGTAGACCACCACCACATCTGACCGATTTTCACCGGGACTATAATGATTTTCCAATTAACAAGTTGTAGCGAACGCGAATGTCTTACACTCGGCCATATTGGTGGACCTGGACGTTCCCCTAAAATCTTAGAACTATCTCCTCAACACCGATTGTCGACTATGGTTCGGGTTGTGAGAGGGGGATGGATAAGGTGACAGGCGGTGGACACGTTTTGCGCTGAGCATGGCTTAGCTCGCCGACCGGGTGAGTTCTTGCCTGAGCTTATCCTCCACACAGGTTACGTGCCTGAAAATAAAAAAAAAGCGAAAAAGACAAAAAGTGTTGATAGAAAGTGAAAAGTAGAAACAGACATAGCAGACTGGGAAAGATAGTTGAAAAAAAAGTGTGACAAGAAACCCAAGAAAAAAACAAAACTGGTTCCTGGGTGGCAATGGAACCATGGCATCGTGTCCCTCCCTTGTGGAAAAATCCATCCATACCTTTGGTTGCCCTTGGCCTGCAAAGTGACTGTGAATCATACCTCAAGATGAATATTTGGTTCAAAGACAATCGCCGAGGGGATTTCTTTTTTGCCCAGGACCTGCCTTGTTTATTTAATCAAAATATTTTCAAATCCTAAACATATTTATGAAGTGAATAATGGTGGAGTGTACGATGGCATCACAATTTTTAAATTTCCCGTATACGTTACGTAGGTAGTAAGACAAAGATATTGTTTTCGTATAAATTTTCGAACTTGAGATTTTGATCAATTCTGATATTACGATGATAGGGGAACTCAAAAAAGTTCTGTCCGTCCGTATGTCTGTCTGTCCCACCCCTGGGGAATATAAACGCTTGGACGGATTTGCTTCAAACTTGCCCTTGATTTAGAGGTTGTGGGTTTTCCGCTAGGGACGTTTTTTTTTTTTTATTTTATGCTAGCCTTTATATTAACGGTACCTCCCATATAAAAATTTTACGAAAAACGACGAAATATGTCTAAATTTAGATTTTTTCGAAAACGGCTCTAACGATTTGAACCAAAATTGATCGTTGAGTTAATGTAGGTATTCTTAATATGACTGCATACCCAGTTTTTCGCTAAAAAGTCCAGCAACGGCAGTTTTGAAAATTGGCTTTTTCTCGAAAACGGTAAAAACGATTTAAAAAAAACGTATTTTTAAGGTACTATTGCCATTCTTAACTTGATAGTAAACTCTAAAAAGACTGCGTCCTTTGATATCTACCCGAATCCCTAATAACAGTAGGTACTTTAAAAAACCGCTCATATCTCAAAAACGCCATTTTCGCTTATGATAAAAATGTTACTGTTAGGTAATGCTTAAATCCATAGTAATACCACTGGCTCAGTTTTGAGCTAAACAGTTGAAAAACAGTGTTTTTTGAACCATGAATGCGTCCTTCGATTTCCACCCCATCGCTAAAACGGTACTTTAAAAACTACACATATCTCGAAAACGCCATTTTCGATTTGGTTAAAAATGTAACTGCTAGGTAAAGTTTATATCCTGAAGAATACCTCGTACTCAGTTTTCAGCTAAACAGTTTAATAACAGTGCTTTTCGAATCCAAATTGTAACATTTGTCAGCATAATTTTACAAAAAACTGCTCTAACGATTTTGATCAAAATACATACTTAAGACAACATAAGCATTCTAAACATGATCACGTGCTTAGTTTTTCTTAGAAAACTCGAATATTGCCGTTTTATGAATATTTCTCAAAAATGAATACCCAAATCCCGATCTGTATTTACACACGGTATATTTTTCTAAAGGCCAAAACTTCAGTGGCAATATAATTCGAAATTCATCGCCTCCTTGCCTCCTTCAAGTGTCAGTTTGGGGTGGAATCTGAAAGTAAGTAATAAAGTGTTGTAGTTAATACGTAGGTTTATGTTTATGTAGTATGTATTTACGGTATTAATTACACCTTGAGTGGGTATGATTTTAAACGTAAAATTTGCTAAAATGACTCTGAGATTCTGCGAGATTCGCAATAAACGAGAAAGTTACGTGCGACCCAGTCGTGCACATTTTTTTTTAAATAACAATCAAAAATGAGAATTCGAAATTCATCGCCTACTTGCCTCCTTTAAGTGTCAGTTTGGGGTGGAATCTGAAAGTACCTAAGTAATAAAGTGTTGTAGTTAATACGTACATTATGTCTACGTAGTATGTATTACGTGTTTAGTTATCAAGGGTTCAGTTACTAAACCTACGTAAGATGTACGTAAGTGGAAATAATTTTAAACGTAAAATTTGTTGAAATGACTCTGAGATTCTGCGAGATTCGCAATAAACGAGAAAGTTTCGTGCGACCCAGTCGTGCACATTTTTTAAAATTTAATTTGGCCTCTACTTCAAAAGTACGTAAATCCACGTAAACAAGTGGATTTGGGTTTAGCAAAATACAACGATATGGTGTTGTTTCTGATGGCAATGCCAAACACATCAAGTGCCTGTTAAAAGTTTCTGTAATTTGACAAGTAAGGTACAAAACACATTTCTTTTTAAACAGAAAACACCTCAACAGAATATTTGACATTTGAGTAAAATCAAAAAATAGAAACTGCCTGATGCTTAAAAAATGTGAATGCTGAACAAGTTCGCTACAAGTAATTATCACAGTTTAAATATTTAGCTGGAAGTGTAGCGATTTTCGTTTTAAAATTACTGCTCGTGCACATTGATTATCTTTCTATCTAAACGCAAAATCTGAGCGACAGCGACAGTTGAACCAATAAAACATTTATAACGTTGTAGTTTGACAAATTTTCTAAAATCCTTTGTTTTTGTTTTCCATAGGTAACTTAAATAAAAGATTTATGGACTCTTCACGATCCACAAATGCACAACGTTGCCTAAAAATGCAAAAAAATAAAAATCCCGAAATGCAGACCCATGTACATGTACAATGCACAGTCTATGCTGGAAAAGGGAATCCTATCAACTTTCCCCTGTCAGCTGAAACTTAAATAACAACAAAATGTCGACGTCATCTTGTGTTTTTTGTTACATTTTATCCTTCTGCTGCCACAAAATGTCTGACGACGATGGTAACTTCAAATTCCATTTCAGAGAGAAGAAAATCGTGATTTATTAGCATTGAAAGTCAAGGACTCACGGTACCGTTCGCCACTGCACTTGAATGAAAAATAATTACACCGTCGTAATACTGGTAGAAAGGTGAGATGATGGCCTGTTTCTTAGGTAGTTATTATTATTATTCGGGTAAATTTTAAGACATTGCCAGGTGAAGTTGAAGTTGGATTTCTTTTATCTAAAGGAACCTTCGCTTGCATCTGATACTTGTAGGATTAAAATTGTTGACAATAACATTATCGGCAATTAACTCGAAGTGGCTTTTTAAGGCGGGGACGGACAGGTAATAGTTAAGTTTGACACTTTGTAAGAATTCTGTGTTCAGTTTTAGAACTACCGGAAAATTAATTATTAAAATTGTATCACCGAAATATGTCTAAACAGTTCTGAAAAATATGCTTTTTGCCGAAAAGGGTAACCGTCTACATATATTTTGTCAAAAAGAAATAGCAGCGCCTTCTAGGGCGCTCCGAGGTAGTTGAATGATGAAATGCTTACTTTCATCGCCCAGGTTGAATGGTTCATTCTGCCTGACAGCGGAATTTGTGTCGTCTTCGCCGTTTAACAGTCTGCAGAAATGGTTTTACCGCCTCTCGCACGCTCTTTCTTTTACCTCCGGAGAAGCCGGTGTTCTTCCTTACTTTTAGCTCGTAGAACTCACGACCACGACTCACGAGCTGCTCTCGTACATCTCTGCAGCGCCGCTTTGTAGGTCAGTTGTAGTAGTAGGTGCTTGCCGGCACTCTTCATCTAACCAAGGGTTTCGTGGTGGCGGTCGGGTGAAACCTAGCACATCAGTTGTGGCTTTTCTGATGGCTTCTTGGCATCGATCCCACTGGTCTTCAGCACTTGATGCTGGCTGCCCAGGACTTCTCGAGATGTTGAGGGAGACGCGATCGGCAAAAGTTCTGGCGGTTTGTTGCGTTTGTAGCCGTTCAACGTTGAATCTCCTCACAGTATTTCCTTGTTGTTGTGGTGCCTGGGATATCCGCATACGTACCTTGGCTACAACAAGACAGTGATCCGAGTCTATGATGGCCGCTCGGAAAGTTCGGACATGTAGAATACTGGAGGAGTGAGTGCCTTGCGTCGATTGCAACATAGTCATTTTGATTCACGGTTTGTTGATCTGGTGACTGTCATGTTCCTTTGTAAATGTTGAGGTGAGGAAGCCGTGTGCTAGCTGAAGTAACATTACGTCCCGCAGCAAAGTCAATTAGCCTAAGTCCTTTTCCAGACGTGGTGTCGTGTAGGCTGGGCTTTCAGATTGTGCTCCAAACGATGTCCTATTTTCCTATTTTGGCGTTAGAATCACCTGAGACGATTTTAACGTCATACTTAGGACATTGCTCACATGTTTTGTCGAGGAGCTCGCAGAAGCATTCATTGGTTGGCATCGTCTTTATCGTCTGTGGGGACGTGAGCGCATATCAGGCTGATGTTGGCGAATTTAGCCTTGATGCCGATAGTTGTAAGGCGTTCACTAACGTGTCTAAAGCTCAAGACTTCTTACCTAAGTCTGCCGCTTACAACGAATCCGCATCCAAATAGACGCAGCTTTTCTCTGGCAATCTCCGTAGTGGATGTCACAGGTTTTCATCCTTCTTTTGCCTGGCCCATCCCACCGCAACTCCTGAATGGCGGTGATATCTGCCTTGTAACAGTGTAGGGCCTCCGCTAATTGTTCGGCTGCACGCATAGGGTTCGAACATTCCACGTGCAGATCCGAAAATCATTGTCCTTTTTTCGTTTTGCAGGGTCGTCAACAGTAAATCCATCCGTATCCGAGGCTTTTGATTGCTTCGTAACATACCATTTTTTTCGTGGTTGGGTAAATAACACCACGCACAACAACCAACCTGGAGGATCAGGCCCTAAAATTGACCCAAGGACAGCGGGTCGGATACACCGTTGTCAGTAATCCACTATGAGTGCTGCCGTTATCCCATAAAGGGTTCATCCGCACCATCTGTATTTCAGCACCCTGCTTTTCAGCTTATAAGTAAGTCAAGTCCGGGTGGACGAGACCAGTACAATTAATGTGTATGAAATAGCTACGACAACTGGACGCCGCCAGGTTGATGCGCCATAATCAGTGCCCAGCCCTATTCATATACAACACCCAACCACTCTACGGCGTTATCTACGCTTATACTGGTTGAAATCGATGACCTTTTGGGCATTAGTGTTCATGTTCCTGCAAGATTAAGTGACTGCTTATGCCGATTCTACGCGAAACAATTCGGCTCCACGTCTAAGTCGGTGCATAGCTTTCAGAGCTCGCTGCTAAATCTACTTTTTCAATGCAAATATGATTTTTGTACATCAAATTTCTCAGTTAGATTGTTTCCGACCTTTATTGGAGCAGCGAGCGTTCTCCATTGGCGTGGATTTAAATAGATCGACTTCCTAAATGGTGTCATAAGGGTCATTAGAATCGATAAAAACATGGTGAGTATTGAGTGTTGCCAATGTCTTGCTGAAAATGATCTTCATGACAAGGAAAACCGAAATCCCGCTTCAAAGATCAAGACATTGCGAATACTAGAGTGCATTGTTTGAATAAACGGAAGGAATATACCTGCCTGGAAGGTCTTTTAATGCCAATAAATAAACTTGAGGGCTTTTACTCCGTCGATCTTCCGAACCATAATAATAAGAAGGGGATCCATTACTTCTAATTATCATAATCGACCCCAATTAAAATTCCCTATTACCTTCTCGACGCCACATTCCGAGGACATTATATCCCTCATCAATAAATAGCCTAAATTTAGATGTCACTTCCTCTGACAACTCATTTAAATCCTTGAAAATGGTTCCGTTAATATCCTACGAAACCTACACACCCAATAGCTGATTGTCATGCCATTCCGAAGCTATCGTAATCAGAGTTCAATAAAACCTCAGCGACACATTCCCTTAAAATTGCCGCCACCCAATGAATGCAAATCTCAAATTCCAATCATCACCACATGTACCTTCCTGAAAGGACTTCCACTGTTTAATGCCAAATATGAAATCTACAGCAAACAAAAGGCCTTTTGATACTCCCTCTGCTAACTGCCTCTAATGATCCTTTAAATTAAGTTTATGCCTCCATCAGTGCCATTGACGCCTAATTTAATACAACCGGACATGCAACCAAAAGCCAAAAAGTCCTGCTCTACTATTGACCACGATTTTAGACAGACCCATCATCACCGCTGCCATTCACGTGACCATATCCCATTTGCACTTCTTTTGTTGTGGTTTGTGCCGCGTGACGTCTTTTGTGTTATACAAAGGCCCACCAGACGATGATGTAGGGAAATTTATTTACAAAAAAAAAAAAGAAACAAACAAACGCCCAAAAGGGTTAGCAACACACACACACACGCACAATGCAATGAAACGAAAGTAATTTGCCAAAAATTCCCGACAAACATACATGCATTGGTTATGAACAGCTGAACCCGGAAAGCCTCAAAAGTAACACACCCCGCTTGGGAAAGTTTTTTAATTATAACGGTTTTAAATGGTCAAAGTCGTGGTGTACCTATATAGAGGATATCCTTTGCCATTCTAGTTGTTGTTAGTGAAAAAAAAGAATACAAGTGGAAAAGTTTTCCATTTGTTTTTCCCGCTTTAATTGAAGGCGAGGACGCACGGGGCTATTGTGGGGAAAATCATTTTTCTGCCCTCGTTAGGGTGACTTCCGCCATTCGATTTGCTTCCTGGCAGAGCATTTTATTCCCTACACAATGGAAGAACGTTCTCGCATTGTCTATCTATTTGGAGCAGGTCAGTTGGGGGATCCCGTAAGGATTTAATTATTTACACACATAGCGCATGAATAGCGCGCGCATATATCCTTTCAGCTTATGCTCCCTGTGTGTGCGCCTATAAAATATTTTCATTTCACTTTTATTTACTGGGATTAAATATTTAACGAGGGTCAGTTAAAGAGGTTCTACACCGATGCGGCGCCATTGAAGAAAATAACAAAATATCCTTAAAGAGTGAATAGTCTTGGGATTATGGTTATGGACGATGAGGACAGAAGAAAAAAAAAGGATAAGTGACTGCAATTCACTCAGAATTGAATAAATTAAAAGCCAGGCACTCTTAATTAGGTTGCGGCAATAATATCATAATTAATTTAAATGTCCTTTTGGTGTCTGTCGACAGTGGGGGTGCAGAATCGCCGAGTGGCACTCAAAGGCGATGGGCTACTTGGCGATATCCATCGGATGTAATGAGTTTACGTTTTTTTATTGCTCTCTTTTGTATGCGGTTCAGTGTCGAGTTGTTCAGTTCTAATTGCGCTGGAGGGTTGCTTTTCTACTTCAAAGTTAGGGGGGGAGTAATGAAAAGTTTAAATTAACCAAGAAATAAGTTTAAGGTTGTTTTTCGTAGGATTTTCGTTTATTTTTCAGTCGATAGTGTTTTTTTTTAGTGAGTTGGGTTCTCATTTATGGACCTGGATCTGGACCTACTTACAGACAGTTTGATCCATAGCTATAAGACTGTAGTCAATTATTTGTTTGAGCCTTAGGTGACGGCGCTCTCCAGAAGGTCGAACAACATCCTCGACGTGCACACATTCCGAGGGGCGAACGTCGACTCTGACCATTTTCTTGTCGCGGCTAAATTCAGAGCTCGACTGTCCAACGAGAAAAAGCTGCGAACCGCCCAGAAGAAAAAATTCGACGTTGGACGCCTTAGCACACCTGGAGTAGCCAGGAGTAGCCAGCTCCCTGTAGGCGGGAGCGCCTGACTACGAAACTCACATCTGTGCACTCACCTACCACAAACGTCAACAACCAGTGGTGCCAGTATCGCGACATCATCAAGGAGGTAGCCGAAACCACTGTAGGGTACCAGCCACCCCAGAGAAAGAGCCCGTGGTATGATGATGAATGCGTGTACAGGAAAAAGGTGACAGAAGATGCACACAAGAAAGCCCTGCAGCGCAAAACAAGGGCAGCAAGAGAAGAATATCGAGCCAGGAGAAGGGAAGAAAAGAAGATCCTGCGTAGAAAGAAGAGGGCTTACGCAGCTTCCCAGCTTAAGGAGATTCAAGAGTCGCGCGATCGTAATAACATCCGGAGGTTTTATAAAAAAGCTAAGCAACTGGCTGCTGGCTACAAAGCCGGAACGCAGGCTCTTCGAGACAGCGAAGGAAACTTAGTCACCGAAGCGCAGGGAATAGTAGACGTGTTTAAGCAGCATTTCCAGCAGCTGCTTAATGGGCATCATGTAGAGAGAGTGATAGGACAAGAAGAGAACCCACGTCCAGTCAATGAAGAACTAGTTCCACCACCTAGTATAGAAGAAGTTCGCTTAGCCATAAAAAAGTTCAAGAACAACAAGGCCGCAGGCTGTGATGGACCACCAGCGGAGCTCTTTAAATACGGTGGTGATGTTTTGGTAGGGAGCATGCACCGAATCATCAACCAAGTATGGGTGGAAGAAAACATGCCCGATGACTGGACTATCAGCTCCATATGCCCCATCTACAAAAAAGGCGATCCTATATCTTGCAAGAACTATCGAGGCATATCCTTGCTAAATGTCGCATACAAGATCCTATCCAACGTACTGTGTGAACGTCTAAAACCGTTCTGCAACACACTAATCGGCACGTACCAGTGTGGCTTCCGGCCCGGCAGATCGACTATAGACCAAATTTTCACACTGAGGCAAATCTTGGAAAAGACCAACGAATTTCAAGTCGAAACTCACCACCTATTCATCGACTTCAAAGCCGCGTATGATAGCATACATCGTCAGGAGCTCTATATGGCGATGGCCGAATTTGGAATCCCGGCAAAACTGATTCAGCTGTGTCGTGTGACGCTGGAAAACACGCGCTGCAACGTGCAGTTTGGAAGCAGCTCTTCCGGACTTTTTCAAACATGCACCGGATTTCGGCAAGGAGACGCTCTATCATGCGACTTCTTCAATCTCGTACTGGAGCAGATAGTGCGCAGGGCAGGTGTCAACACGGAAGGCACTATCTTCAACAGGTCCGTCCAGCTGCTTGGCTATGCGGACGATATTGACATCATCTTTCGCTCCCAGCGTGCCGTGATAGAAGCATTCACGGCGATTGAAGAACAGGCGAAATCCGTTGGGCTTGAAGTAAATGAGGACTTTTAAAAGTGTCATATCGCCCACTCTCAATGTGTCATAGCGCCCGAGGGCCTTTGACACAAAAAATGAAATAACACCCCAAACCTTCATCTGACATTAAACCCAAGCAGGGGGGTTGCAGGGGGGCAGCATGCACCCCCATACGTTTCGGGTATTATTTCATTTTGGGGCTTTAATGGACTTCCTATAGTGTCATAAGGCCCACAAAACAGTGACTTAAAGCCCGGCGGGCGATATAACACTTTTACTTTGTCGAGCCAGGCGAGGGAAAAAAGGGATTTTTTTGGCACTTACGTGGGAATTCTTATGACAAAACACTGACTCCTGTGTGATTCGGTTTTGCTTTATATCACAAACTAAATTTAAACTAAATTTCAAATATCATTCATAACTATTTAAATTCGTTTTTTTTTGGCATTATTTCTGTTGGAATCTACTGTAATGTAAACATTGATAACCAAGCGTTTAATTATTTTTTGCTTTTGTTTTTCTGTTATTTAATATTATTCTGTTTTCTGATTCAATAAAACTTACATTGTTCCAATAGGTTATGGGCCTCTTCCCATCGAAGGATTCATTGGAATTTTAAGTTTGATCAGAACAGCGAGACATCGTACAATGGCGGAAAAGCCAAAATCTATGCAATCATTAGATTGAATAATTTCAATTATTATATTTGGAAATCAATTCAATCAATTTTTCAATTCAATTCTTTATTTATTACTTTTCAAACAACAATAACAATAGCTTAGAAAAATAATATACAGTGAAATACTCTAATGGAGAGTTGATAATGAATTCAAATGTGGAATTGGTTCTCATCAAAAAAGGATTATGGAAACATATTGATGGGACTGCACCTAATCTGATAACTGACGATTGGAAAAATAAGGACGATGAAGCCAGGGCTTGCATTGGTTTAGCCATAGAAGACAACCAGTCGCATCATGTAAGGAAGGCAAGAACTGCAAAAGAGGCTTGGATAAATCATAAAAAACATCATGAACGTGCCAGTCTCAGCTCTAAAGCTCATCTTATGAGTTCGATTTGCAGTTTGAAGATGGAAGAAGGAGGTAATTTAGCAGAACATCTCAACCAGATGACAAAACACTTTGACATGCTAGAAGCGCTCGGTGAAGACAAATTAGCAGATAAATGGATTGTTGCCATGATTCTTAGCAGCTTACCAAGTTCTTATGATACGCTTATCATAGCTCTTGAGACAAGAATAGAAACGGAGCTGTCACTATCAATGGTTGAATCCCAGTTGATGAACGAATACAAGAGACGCGCTGTGAGAAATCGGAAGGAGTTGGTTCAGATTCTGTGCTAGCTGTTGTGAAGACACTGACAAGCCTGGTCATGTCAAGAAAGAATGTCAAAGCTATTTGAAATGGACCAAGAAAAAGCCAAGAAAATCTGAAGAAGCTAATCATGTGCAATATGGGTTTCAAGATTCAGCGAAGGCTGCGGTTGAAGACAAAAACCAGTATGTACTGAGTGCTGGCAGCGTTATTGAAACAAGAAACTGGACGCTGGATTCGGGTGCTACCTGTCGCATCACCAATAACTTGGATTCATTCGTCCAATCAGTTTCGCAGTATATTGGTGTGGCTAATGGACAAACATCATAGTCGAAAGGAATTGGTGTTTGCAAAATCAAGTTCGTCGGGGAAGGTGGTCAAGAAAATGAAATTTTTGTAAATGATGTACATTATCTTCCGGATTTTACTGGAAATTTGCTATCGGTAAGAAAGTTAACATCTTTGGGATATATTGTAATTTTCAGTGAACATTTTGCTGAAATAAAGAAGAAAGATCACATCGTTGTCACAGCTGAAAGGGAAGGTGGATTATATGTCATCAAAGACAAAGAAGAAGTGTACATGTCTGTAAGTACCTGTAATAATAAATGTATTCACTATTGGCACTGTGTTTTTGAGAATCGGGATCCTAATGTTATCAAGCAACTTATAGGGGAAGATACAAGAATAAAAATGGAGAATTGTCGACACAAACGACTTTGTGAAGCTTGCATGAAAGGGAAATTTGCGCATTTGCCATTTCCCCAGAAATCCGAAAGAAAATCTAAACGTATGTATCTTAGATCTAATACATACGGACTTATGCGGACCCATGCAAACTAACTCGGTGAGTGGGAAAAGGTATTTTCTTACCTTTATCGACGACTAATAGCAGATATTGTCAATTGTACTTAATATCTTACAAGTATGAAGTCTGCGATAAAATGAAAGAGTTCCTCGAATTAGTAAAGAACACGGCTTAATAAATAAGTGCTGCAGACAGACTCAGATCCTGTTCGCTTCACTTGTCATGTTGCCAAAATTGTTAGTGTTTTGTAAATCAGCTCTACCGCCCTGTCTAAATCTTTCGTATTACCACCAAGACTCAGCAGTGTGTCAAGAATCTGTTGAACTACTTCTGATGCATATTTAGACCAATCTTCTTTTTGGGATTTCTATAAAAGCTACATGCCCTATTTTGAAAGTTTACTTTGAAGCGTATCCTTTGATGATTGGATGAGACGCTTTCTCAGCAACGCCCAAATTTCTCATATACTCGCATACCTCTCGCGAACGTCTGACAAACATCCGAGAGTATGACTGTCATGAAAAAGCTTCTCAAATCAGCCGTTCGGACTCGGCATAAAATTGTAGGTCCCTTCGATTCGTCCCAAAAATAGAAACTCACACAAAACGAATGGTTGCGAGAATCTAGGCCTTGGGTGTCACCCGCCTGTTGCGCCACCTATAGATTATTTTACTCGCATAGCTCTTAAATTTGGTTGCAGAGCACACTGATATAATTTCCAAGACTCTGCAGAAGCTGTAATATCAACCGTAGGAGGTTACTCCTGCCAGAAGTTACTGTAAAAAATCTTAGATTAGTACAAAATTCGAAATGAAATCGTTCTGAATCGCAAAAACTCTTGATTACAATCGTACTTTCTGGGTAAAGCTCAAAAATAAATCTTTCTGATTTGTAAAAGCTTCCGAAGAACACTTTGTATGCAGTCAGCCTCGAACTACCCTACTTGTCGACTAGAATGGGAACATTTCATTCGATCCATATTCCCAGATTACACGTGGCAGTATTGTATATGTATACGCTCTTATACTTCTGCACTTCTTACGCTCCTCATATTCATGCCTATTTCTCAATGCGAGGACTTCTTTCTTAACTAACACACACAACTCTGGGCAAAAAGAAAAGGGTTCCCTTAGTGAATTAATGGTTTGGAAATTTGTTTGAACATTCTGACCCCTTTTTTTGTGTCACCAATGTTGGAACAACAACTGATGGACTCTCTCTGTCTCCGGTGGTTCTCCCTCTTTAATCATCTCCTTATGCAAGTCTATCTGAGTCAATTTATCAACTGACATCCGACGGATCGAAATCGAAAGCTTTCCAAAGGGGTTGCTGCAAATAAACACTCAGCCACGGCTCCATGTGAACATATGTGACATCGCACGACACCGCACCATATACCCCATAATGTATGTATACTGAAGGACATAAAAGAAGACGACTATACAAATTTATTTGGTTCGTTGTGTTTTTGCGCTTGTAGTCCTTCAGGATACCAATTTGCTAAGCAAATAGAATTTTTCCAGCTGCGCGTATGTTTAGGGGACAAGCGACATAATAAAAATTTAAATTTGCTCCATCAAATTTTCGACAACAGGAATGGGTGTGGGATAAATATTGAGTTGGTTCGTCCTGTCAATAAAAAAAAAATACTACTCCCCAACTTAATATTTGACAAACGAGAGTAGGTATTGCTATCCGTATCTACAACCGTGCGGGGTGCTCTTGTTCGAAGAAGATTAAATATTTTCGATTCGATGGGTTCGAGGGTTGCTCGGAGGGGTGGGTTCTTTCCATCTTCTTAACTTACAAAAAATTCTGATTGCATTGCAAGACTAGTACAACCGTAGACATATACATCCACATTTATATATTTTTTTCTCTCCATAGTATTATTGCGCCATATTAAAATTGTGCTTGGAATAATAATTCGCTGGTAATTGCTTTTAAATTAGGTCGATGGGACATGGAAATCAGATTAAGGTACTGTCCTTACCTGAGTTCGAATTTACTCGACAACCTTTGGACGCTCTTCATTAAGAGGATGAAAGGAATGTCAGTCAGGAATGGCAGACAGGCGAGGACCTCTTTAAATCGGCATGGAAGTTCCTTCTTCAGAACGACAGATTTTGTTTTCTTTTGCCTTCTGACACAAATAATTTAGAGAGGACTAGTGAATTCATTTTAATAGGATTTCAATGAACGGATGTAGATGCTCTTACATTTTCCAATCAATGAAGTGGTGCGGCCCTTCGTCGTTATCGATTCGAAGGCTGTTGAGGTTGCATAGTAGACCGGTTGACTGGGCTGGGGTTTAAAAATATGACAGTAAAATGATGAATGTAGAGTAAGAATGGCAGTAGTTTTCAACAGCAGTCATTGCCTCTGCAGGAAATGTTTACGGAGTGAAGCGGCTCGGTGTGGCGACTGGTGGTGAGAAAAGAACTGCGTGGTTTAAAACGCCCGGAGTTCAAAAAGCCATCAGAGGGAAGAAAAAGGCTTTCAAGGTGTGGATTCACGTGGGATACTCACCTTCTCGAAACCTGTACATTGAGGCGCGAAGAACTTGCAAATTGGCTGTTAAAGCAGCCAAAGAACAGTCTTGGAAGGAGTTTGGCGAAAAATTGGACCGTGATCACAGATCTGCAAGCAACGTGTTCTGGCAGACCATCCGCCGTCTTAGAGGAAGGAAGTGGAACATTATTGAAGCAGTCAAATCCAAAGATGGTACACTTATTTCTAATGAGGAGGGCATTTTGCGCAGATAGAGCGAGCACTTTTCCGAATCTAGGACATTGAGGATGACACATCCATCGCCTTAAGCAGGGCGGAAATTAGTCCCATGGTAGAGGAAGTCACTTTTGCCATCAAATCGCTAAAAGCTGGCAAATCTACCGGAGTGGATGAAATCCGGCCAGAAATGCTGAAGACTTTAGGTGAAGAGGGAGCCAAAGTCTTTGCCAATGTGCTGAAAACGCGTTGCGGAGCTGTGGTCGAGGCACGATTAGGAGATGAGCAGTGCGGCTTTCATCCAGGAAGAAGCACAACCGACCAGTTATTCAATCTCAGAATGGTACTTGAGAGTCTTGAGACGGCTTGGGAGTATGCTACACCTGTTTACGCATGCTTCGTAGATTTGGAGAAAGCATACGACCGAGTCCCTCAAGATAAACTCTGGAGTGTATTACAGGAATATGGAATTGACGGTTCTCTCTTGAGAGCCATTCAATCTCTTTACAAAACTGTAAAAGCTGTGTTCGGGTAAAAGGCGTTAAATCAATACCTTTCACCGTGGGCGTTGGACTTCGTCAGGGGCGCGTCTTGTCGCCTCTCCTTTTCATTACTTATATGGGCTGGATGTTACAGCGCCAGTCTTGGCGAAGAATGTTTCGAATTGGGAGATCTGAGGATAAGTCATTTGCTCTTCGCTGATGACTTGGTCATCCTTGTGTCCTCTCAGACTGAACTTCAGCGCGCACCAGTAGTCCATGACGTGCTATTGAATCCGTAAAATCGGGCAGGCGTCCTCTAGGTAGACCTAGGATGCACAGAAGACAAGTCGCTGACCTTTGCTTGTTCTATAGGTACTTTCATGGTAGATGTGCCGAGGAACTCAAAGAAATTAAAAGCAAGTTTTGGGCGCCCCATACAAGACAGGCTGCTAATGCTCATGCTCATGACCATACAGTACACTTGACGACTGCAAGGACATCAACTTTCCAAAACTTCTTCTTGTACAGGACAAGCAAACTTTGGAGCTCGCTTCCTGGGGATATATTTCCAGAAGGATACAATTTGTAGCAATTTAAGTGCAGAGCTAACATACATCTGCAAGCATCTAGGGGCGCTGTTGAAACATTAGAGGATCGCCTTTCCCGGGAGAAGTATTTAAAATAAAAATGAGGTGGTTAGATCAAGTCCATAATTTCTACTCTACTCGTATGGGGATTGCCCTAGATGATTTGAGCAATGGAGGGTCCACTTGAGCAACATACACCCGCGACCCACTTAATGGATAAGCAGGCCATTGAAAATGAATGAATGAAAATGTCGCATAAGATGCATGACGACAACCCCAAAATTGAATAATTCTTTTTTGAATTGAATATTCTTAATCAGACTTATTCTCCCCCTGGGATTATTGTGACCCAATCCATGTGCTTGGTCATCTCTATTATTTCACCCAAATTTGCAGCATCAATTTAAATGTCGTTCTGCCTTAACAAGTGTCTGATCCTCAATTATCCTAATATTCCAACAGTTTATCTCCCCATTTAGGAAATAATTGTGCTCGTAACGACACAAAATCCTTCCTCAGCCCATCAAGGCGAACAAAATCTCCATCCCTATGGCATAGGAAAAATGTTATCCTTTCATTGATATATCCACAACCAAATGAACTGTCACCTAATCCCAAATAGATAGTTGGCAATTAATCGCCCAAGAATAACATAAAGACGTCCTTTAGAGAGATGTTTCTCGAATAGACTGAGGCCAACACACAATAGAGACAATTTGTTAGCCATATGTGCCACAATTCAATCCGAAGCATAGACACAATCACACCTACACGTACGCATAATGCCTTCAGGATTTAAATTAACTTACAAGGATCATCCTTTTCATTTGAAAAACGTTATCGGTCCGGCCGCACACTGACATTATTTCCCTCCCATCTCTTGGTTCTTTTTCGACGCCAAAAGGCATAGGGACAGCCTTTGCGTGCGCAGACGATGATATCTGATTGAATTCGATATTCCTGTATTCTGTATGGAAGTGAGGATGCGACAGGACATCGACTAATCCCGAATGTCAAGCGTCTAACGATGCGTTAAATTTGAAATGATGGCGAGAGTTTTTTTGTTTGCTCTTTTGATATATTAATCCAAACTGAGTGATTGTCGAGGCGGTGATATTTAATCGAAGGATAACAAGTGACTCTGTGTGTGTTTGGCTTCTTAAATTTTAAGTTAACCACAAAACCGAATAAGCAAACCTTCACAAATATACTATACTCTGTGTGGATGCTGCAGTTGGTTGGGAATTTTAGTGTTCTCTCTGCCGGCAGGATTATTCAAGGATTAAAGTAGCTAATTATTGAAATAGTAGTCGTATGGTAGTCGTATTGTAGAGTCGTCTGGTGCGTCTCTATCGTAATTCGTGGATGCCTTGCTGGAATTTTAATCTGGCCAAATTAAAAGACAAGTATACTGCTGCCAATGTGTCTGCGTCTATCTGTGTTGGTGAATCAGTTTTCGGTACCATAATCCTTTTGTAATTACCACAGGATGGGGGCATAATAAACGACGAATGTACATAACTGACTGGGAAATGTATTAAATTCTAGATAAACGAATGAAAATTCGTTAAATTTTCATTGGGACTGCGGCGATTTGATTTTCCGCGGAAGGAAGACAAATTACACACATTTTCGTTAATGACCGGGGGGAAATTTGGGGCCAAGGCTTAATTAGGTTTTAATTGTCGGGATGAACATTTAAAAATGTCTATCTTACTTTAAGAAATCGATCGTGAAAAGAGATACGGGCGATGATGGTTTTCAGGAAAATAGTCTTAAATTAGTTTTGGAAAGGCCTGTAGAAAAAGTCCTGATACGTTTTAGGTTTTCTTAGTTATTGCTGCATCAGCCTGGCACTTTGTGATGTCATTTAGAATTTTCTATTCAAAAGAGCATTTCACGCGTTACTGCGTCAAAAATGGGATTTTTAGAATAAAAAATAAAAAAATAAAAATAAAATAAATAGGTGGTGCAACAGGCGCGTGGGTAAACACCCAAGGCCTAGCTTCTCGCAACCATTCGTTTTGTGTGAGTTTCTATTTTTGGGACGAATGGAAGCAACCTACAATTTTAAAGCCGATTCTGAACGTCTGAATTGAGAAGGTTTTTCAGGACAGTCATACTCTCGGATGTTTGTCAGACGTTCGCGAGAGGTGGCGCAGTAGAAAAAAACCTTAAGATGTAATTTGTGTTTTTCCGGGGATTGAACCTGGGATCCCTCGAACAGTAGTCCAGCACACTAACCACAGCGCTACAGCGTTGTTTTAAAATAGAACCGACAAAAAACATTAAAACCAAGATTGAAGACATATTGGCAAATCTAAACCGAATCTTAGCAACATCAGTGGAGACGGCATGCACATAGCTTACTATAGTTCGGGGTTATCGATGGCATTTCAAACTTGCACAGCGTCGAGTACGCTGAATTGGTTGTGGTCACATTCCACTTTTTAATGGAGATGAATGTTCGATGTCAGTGTCGCAGTACAGCTCCCAAAATTCTTCATAAACCGTCGTCAATGAAGATTTCACCATAAATCGAGTGTACAACTTTTCTCTGAAAAATTCTAAGTGAACTTCCGGTTAGTCATAGAATAGGGGGGATATAAATAAAAGAGGTCTTAAAAATCCTTTCGTTGGTTTTTCTAGACAGAGCCTTGTTTTTAAAGTTTCCACTGTTAATCTACCTTCATGCTATTGTCATTGAAAGTGTTAACAGCTGTGTCCAGGTTGACATAGTTTTTTTTACTACCTTGAAGTTATAAACTCCGAATATTCCAAGCTGCATACATCGACTCTGATTTTAAATTGTTACAGCCAAGGTACGAATGGGGACATCTAAGAGGATATTTCAACTTCTAACAATCGCATATTCCTGATATAGTCAAGTGTTAAAGATCATGCTATTGATGATGTGATGACAGAAGGCTATACGAGACGCCGTAACTGACGTTGTAGGTTTCACCCGACCCCCTCGAAAACATTGGTTTGATTAAGAATCGCGGTTAGTTCATGCCAGCAAAAAACCACTCGCCTACACAGAGGCGCCACAGAGAAGCACCAAGCAGAAGATCGGCTTCTAACTGTAAGGTCTACGTACGAGGTGTTTCTGCAGGGGCACAGTAAAAAAAAAACGTTAAGACAACAAGGCTCTGCAGAGATGAGCAAGGTAACCTTGTAGTTGATTCACAGTAGGTATTGAAGATATGTGAAAACTGTTAATCGGCAAAGACGAACGAAATTCCGCTGTCAGGCAGACCATTCAGTTTGTATGATGAAAGAAAAAAAGTTCAGTTCAGCCGACTAAAACGAAGTGAGGAAAATAGTATCTGAACTTAAGTCCAACAAAGCAAATGGACCTGGCGGCCTACCAGCCAATCTATAAGTCAGCGAGAAACGAAGAGCATCAGCGAAGTGAAGAGCATAGACACAAACATACATACAGAAAGTATGCCCGATGAATGAAACCTAAGCATCGTTTATCCGGTTTACAGAAAAAGTAGACCCCCTAAACTGCGCCATCTAGAGAGATATCAGTTTCCATATCATCGCATATAACAGCGGTTCCCAATCTGTTTTGGGTGCGGAGCACTTTTCTGGAGAGAAATTACTCGCTGAGCACTTCGTTTAATTTTTTTTTTAAATTGAAGAAATAAGTAACAAATATGTGATTTGACCTTTAGCATTTTATAAAATACTAGCTGGACCCGTGCTCGCCTTGCCCGCTCGTATATGTATATTTCACAAACTGGCTGGACAGAAGTAAGTCACTCATACACAGTACCTATCTGTTAAAGAAAAATTGCTTTCGATGTGCGACAACAACCCCAAAGTAGAACTATGGAATCCAAACAACTACCCCAACCCTACCCTGTTACGTCATATCAGAATAAAATTCCTACTGCGTTGCGTGGTAATATGCGATAATGGATGTAATGCATTGGATATATAAAGCGTACACTCTGCATCGCCCTCCCTCTAATTGATCTTGCTACTTGCTTAATATACTGCATTTCCTTTCCTTTCCTTTGCTTCCCTCTTCCTATAGAATCCAAACAACTACCTACCCCAACCCAACACAGTTACCATACCACATATCGAATGAAATTCTGAAATGAAACCTGTTTTGTATTATACGTCTCTTCTCTTATGAAGATTATTAATATACCCCATGCCATTCTGCAGCACGCACGACTCACCCCATCCCCATCCTTAATCGGACATACAATCATAATATACATACCTACATAATATACAACTGACCATAGCACTCACTGCGAAAACAAATCAACCCTTATCGAATGTGTTTGTTTGACGATCGCAAAAGTATAAACATCCATTCGTAGCAAGGTATATGTGTATGTATGTAGGATGGGAGCATACAGAGACAGGACCGACAGACGAACGCTAACGACTTACGACACACACACACACACACACCCATACAGCGAACACACGAGAGAACGAAAGACAAGACAAACAGGCAACGACGACAACCAGAAAACCCTAGACAACGATCAATCAGTCAGTCGTCAACCACCACTAAGTGTAGTAATACCTAATTTTGCAGTGCGCTTCGCAATTAATAAAAGTGAATAAAGACAGTTTCTTTTTATAACGTTAGCTTTGTGGTTTTAATTAATAAAAGAACGAACCCTACAAGTGGCGGCACGTCCGGGAAATTAAATTCAGTAAAAAATATTCTCATCAAAGAATAAGAAAAGTGTACAATTTGTGATACGGCGACATTAATCCCGTGTGTGCAACAGAAAATTTGCCTGTGCGCAGAACAAAGTGCAAAAAAAAAAAAAAAAAAAAAAAAAAACACAGTGAAAAAAAAGACAAAGAAAGAGCGACAACTCAAGAAGGCGACAGTGCGTGTGTTAAGTAGACAGTAAAAATCGGAAACGGTAAACCAAAACCGTAGTGCAGCAAAACACAACCACATCGCTGTTGTTCGCTCCAACGAAACCAACCAGTTGTACCGTAATAGAGGAAGGAAAAGAAGACAACCGACAACGAGACACAAGAAGAGTGCGCGCAGCTGTTGCAGAGAAAAAATATATACATTTTGGTTTGTTGTAAATTAAGCGTTGCCACTGCAGTAGTTTTAGTAGTAGTATTTTGGTTAATCGATTTTCAATACCTTTTTGCATCTTATCATATAAGTAATATTGAGTAATTTATTATATTAAATTAAAATGAATTTGGAAGAAATTTTGGGGTTGACGGTCGAAAGATTGAGGGAGAAATTGACAGAATTAGAACTTTCGACAAACGGACTGAAACAGGTACTACAGGACAGGCTCCTTGACCACTACGGCCTGACACGCAGCGAAGAAGCGGAGGAAGAAGAGAACGACGATGAGTCCTACGTATCGGCAGGGGCCGAAGGCGCACGTAGTTTGTTTACGCTTCGTGACATTGAGGACGCGCTTCAACCATTTGATGGCACTAGCAACCCCGACGTCAGGAGGTGGATAGAGGACTTCGAAGCAAACGCGGTTACGGTAGGCTGGAACGCGTTGCAGAGGTTCGTGTATGCGAAGCAGTTGTTGAAGGGTGCTGCGAAACTGTTCGTACGAAGTCAGTCGAGGGTCAAGGACTGGAAGTCACTGCGGTCGGCGCTGAAAGAAGAGTTCGGAGCCAAGTCGTCGTCGGCAGAGATACATCGACGGTTGGGTAGTCGAAGGAAGCAGAGTTCCGAGTCATACAGAGAGTACCTGTATGCGCTCATGGAGTTAGCGAAGCCGATCAATTTAGATGACGAAAGCTTGATAGAATACTACGTTAGGGGAATACCCGATAGTACGCAAAACAAGGCAGTACTCTACCAAGCGAGGAACATCGGAGAATTGAAGGAACAGATGGTCGTCTACGAAAAAATACGTGGTCCTGATCCGCAGCCATCAAGCTCGAGAGGGAGCCATCGTTATTCGTCGAGTCAACGGCCGTCGACAACAGTGAAACCGGAGCCGAAGGAAAGGAAATGCTTCAAGTGCGGAAAGCCAAACCACCTCGCCCGAGAATGTACGTCGAACACCTTTAAGTGCTTCAAGTGCGGACAACCAGGCCACCGAGCACGAGAATGCAAAGTGGAAGAGGCAGTGAAGAAGGAGGATAGCAACGTCCATGCTGCATCATCGGATGACGAAGCTAATTCTTGGCCCGAAGCTCGAGTAAACCTAGCGGTGGGCACAAACCGGGTATTTAAAGACGTAAAGATAGGGGGTATTATTCTGTCAGCACTGTTGGACACGGGAAGCGACCTATGTCTGCTTCGATACGACAGCCTAACGTCGATGCAGTTCGTAGAGCTGGACAAAACCAAAAGAAATCTGCGAGGTATAGGGTCGGGTAAAGTCACGACAGTAGGTAGTTTCTGGGTGGACTTACAGGTAGATGGGGTGGAGTTGAAACTGAGGTTCCACGTAGTGAAGGAGAGAGACATGCAGTATGCCGCGGTGATCGGGAACGACATCCTAGCTGAGGTAGACCTGTCAATTACCAACGAGGGGGTGGAGTTTAGAGACAAGCGAGGAGTGATCGAGTCGACAGAGTACACTGCTGGTTGCGGGAGAAGTAACCGTGAACCAGAAGTACTGGACCATAGCGTCGTTGTAGAGCACACAGTTGGTGCTAAGTTGGGCGAAAGCCGTGAGTACACTGCTGGTTGCGGGAGAGGTAACCGCGAATCAGAAGTACTGGACAATAGCGTCGCTGGTTGCGGAAGAGACCGTGAACCAGAAGTACTAAAGGAGAACATCGTTGCTGAACGTGCAGCCAGTGTTCGGTCGAGCGAAAGAGAGGACTACACCGCCGATTACGCAAAGGAGAGTCGTGAGTCGGAAGTAGCCGAGTTGGTCGAGGAATTTCAATCCATCTGCATGGCCGTGAACGAAGGAGTGTTCGAGACTGAGAGAAGAGTCGGCGCAAGCGACTTGGGAGCAGAGGAGGAAAGAATACTAGATGAGTTGATATCGAGCTACACCACGGGGAAGAGCAGCAACTCACCTATCGAGATGAAGCTAGTATTGACGGATGAGATCCCAGTTTTTCAAAGACCCAGACGCATGCCGTATGCAGATCAAGAACTGGTACGAGAGCAAGTCAAACGATGGTTAGCAGAAAAGATTATACAACCAAGTACGTCTGAGTATGCGTCACCGATCGTACTTGTGTCTAAGAAGGATGGTACCAAGAGGTTGTGTTGCGATTACCGTAGGTTGAACGAGAAAATCGTGAGGGACAATTTCCCCATGGTTTTGATAGAAGATGTCTTGGAGAGGTTGCAGGGTGCGAAGGTGTTTACCACACTGGATTTGGCCAATGGGTTCTTCCACGTTCCGGTGGCACCAAGCTCTCGGAAGTACACCTCATTCGTGACTCATGAGGGACAGTACGAGTTTCTAGTTGTCCCATTCGGTATTTCCAACTCGCCTGCAGTATTCGGAAGGTACATCTCAGCCATATTTCGAGATTTGATACAGTCCGGTGTCATGGTGCTGTACATGGACGATATAGTGATCCCGTCCAACAACAACGAGGAGGGAATTGAGAAACTACGAAGGGTCCTGAAGGTAGCAGCTGAACACGGCCTGAAGATCCGGTGGAACAAGTGCCAGTTCCTGAAGAGAAAAGTTGAGTTTCTGGGGTATGTCATCGGAGAGGGGGGCATACTTCCGTCCAGAGAAAAGTCAAGGGCAATAGAGGAATTTCGAGCACCTCAAGATAAGAAAGCGCTTCAACGTTTCTTAGGCTTGACCTCGTACTTCAGGAAATTCGTCGAAGGGTTCGCGACCGTAGCCAAACCGTTGTCCGACTTGTTGCGCAAAAACGCCAAATTCGAGTGGGGAGCCGAACAAGCAGCCGCTTTTCAACAACTTAAAGTAGTTTTGACTAGGGCACCCGTTTTGAAGCTGTTCAATCCGAAGGCGACAACCGAGATCCATGCAGATGCCAGCAAGTACGGGTATGGTGCTGTTTTGCTGCAAAAGGATTCAGAAGACCAACAACTGCATCCGGTGCAGTACATGAGTAGGAAAACCTCGGCAGTCGAACAAAGGTACCACTCATATGAGCTCGAAGTGTTGGCGATCATCGAAGCCTTGAAGAAATGGAGGGTTTACGTGTTGGGAGTGAAGTTCAAAATCGTCACCGACTGTAACGCATTCGCGATGACGATGAGGAAACAGGATTTACCAGTAAGGGTGGCGCGATGGGCCATGTTCCTCCAAGATTTCCATTATGAAATCGAACATCGCTCAGGGGCCAAGATGAAGCACGTAGATGCTCTAAGCAGAGTATCTTGTCTCATGATAGAGGATGCACTCAATCATCGTCTGAGGGAAGCCCAGTTGAGAGACGATTGGATAAGAGCAGTGCGGAAGATATTAGAGAAAGGCGACTATGAGGACTTCTTCATGAAGGCAGGTGTCTTATGTAAAGATCCGGTCAACGAGTTGGTGGTAGTTCCGACTGCCATGGAAAAGGAGATCATTGGGATTGCTCATCAGCAAGGGCATTTTTCCATTAAGAAGACCCAGGATTTGGTGGAGAAAACATTCTTCATCCCGGAACTAACAGCCAAAGTCAGCGAGGTCGTCAAAGGATGTGTCAAGTGCATTATCACGGAAGCAAAAGCGGGCAAGAAGGAAGGATACCTGAAGCCCATTGACAAAGACGATAAGCCGTTGGGGACGTACCATATCGATCACGTAGGACCGATGGAGCAGACTCACAAACAGTACAACCACCTTCTGGTCGTAGTAGACGCGTTCTCCAAATTCGTGTGGCTTTATCCAACGAAGAGTACGGGAACCGCAGAGGTGTTGGATCGATTGAAGAGGCAAGCCGAGACGTTTGGTAATCCAAAGCGAATCATATCAGACCGGGGCACAGCGTTCACTTCGACTGTTTTCGAGGAATACTGTAAGGAAGAGAACATCCAGCATTTGTTGATTGCGACAGGAGTTCCGCGGGGTAATGGCCAGGTGGAAAGGATCCACAAGATCGTAGTGCCGATGTTGGCAAAGGCATGTCTTGGAAGTCCGAAAAATTGGTATCAGCACGTGGGACGAGTACAGCAGCTGATAAACAATTCGCCAACCAGGAGCACGAGGTTCAGTCCATTCCGAATACTAACTGGATTGGAGATGCGTTCACACGACTACCCCGATCTTCGCGAATGGCTAGAGGATACCGAAGTCCAGGAGCTGGATGCGGAACGTGACAACCTACGAGAAGAAGCCCGAGAGAACATTGCAGCGATACAACGTGAGAACCGAAGAACGTTCGATAAAAAGCGGAAGCCGGAGCGCGTGTATGCCGTGAACGAGTTAGTCGCCATCAAGCGCACTCAGTTCGGAACAGGGATGAAACTGCGACCGAAATATTTGGGTCCGTACAAGGTCATGAAACGACTAAACCACGGCCGGTACGACGTGCATAAAATTGGTGACCACGAGGGCCCTATGAGAACCAATACCGTGGCAGAAAATATGAAAATATGGACTCCTTCATTCGGGTCGAATGAGCTGTCAGGATAGCCGAATGTAGGATGGGAGCATACAGAGACAGGACCGACAGACGAACGCTAACGACTTACGACACACACACACACACACACCCATACAGCGAACACACGAGAGAACGAAAGACAAGACAAACAGGCAACGACGACAACCAGAAAACCCTAGACAACGATCAATCAGTCAGTCGTCAACCACCACTAAGTGTAGTAATACCTAATTTTGCAGTGCGCTTCGCAATTAATAAAAGTGAATAAAGACAGTTTCTTTTTATAACGTTAGCTTTGTGGTTTTAATTAATAAAAGAACGAACCCTACATGTATATATTTTCACTTCAAAAAATACATTTTGGCTAAAAACTGTTCCTAAGGACGTGGCTATAAACGACATAGCCTATAGCAGTATCACAGTCTTAAGGAACATTTAAAAAAAGTTTCATCGAAATCTGTCCAGTAGTTTTCGAGTTTTTAGCTGACAAAGAAAATGCCTACAGTTTTATTATATGTAAAGACTAACTGTACCCGCCCGGCTTTGCCCGTGCACAGGAGTTATATTGCTTAGGTCTTAGACAATAATGTTCTTTTGTAAAATGCGAGATATAAGAATAAATTGATTTGCTGGAATTTTCTTTCTGCCTAAACCTGAAATACAGCAATACGCACGAAACAAAAAAAGAATCATGAAAATCGGCCTAGCGGTTCTCATTACATTACATTATCGAGTTTCAACCCATAGAAGCTGTTTTTTGTATAGGAAGTATACGATTTTGAATGTTTTTTTTTTTTTGTATGGGCGGTGCCACGCCCCTTCGTCCAATTTTGACCAAACTTCACATGGCAACTCCAGACCAATAACTAAGATTATCTGTAAGTTTGAGCTCAATTGATTTGGTGATTTTCGAGATATAAGATTTTGAATTTTTGTTTGTATGGGCGGCGCCACGCCCCTCTGTCCAATTTTGACCAAACTTCACAGAAACCGTATATTGACCAATACCAAAGATGTGTGAAAGTTTGGTTAAAAACGGTAAATGCGTTAAGGCGTGAATCGACGACAAACATTTTAGGGCTCAATTTTGACATAATTTGTTCATTGCGCCAATAACCACAAATTTATGCAAACTATAATCAATGGCATCATTATATCGAAATCCAGCACCATTCAAAGCAACATTAACATTGATTCGTGCAGCACGTTGTTCAGATGAATGACCTGAACGTGATCTGGCCATACGTTCTCTTTGAATTTGATTTTGATTTTCTCCTTCTTGTGATTGATTTTGCCTTTTATTTTGAGTCCTACGCGGCCGATGACCAATATCACTTCTTCGCTGACGTGGCATTTTTGACACAAACTAAAATAAAACAATGAAATCTTCAATCTTGAAAATAAATTTATCTTTTTTTGGCCGCATAATAAGTTGATTTCAAATAAGTAACCTTAAAATAATTGAAATGGAATGAATTAAATAAAGCAATACCACAAAAAAATAGAACAAAAAAATCAGTTTCTTTCTTTGAACAAAACATGAAACACTTACGATTCACACACTAAAAGCAACGAAACGGATATTTTTTCGGTGGCTTGCAATTCCAGCAAAAACACAAATTAATCAATCTGTTTCGAGAGCTGGTGGAGCTATAGAATGCTAATAAAAATATTAATACAGAAAAAAAGTATTAAAAATACAAAATATTCCTTAATTGAGTTGATGATATAGTAAACAAATTATGTATATAGTGTTTTAATTTTGGTTTAGGCAGGCTTGTTGGTCGCCCCTTTGTCCAATTTTGCCCAAACTTCACAGGACAACTCCAGGGTCAATAACTAAGATTATCTGTAAGTTTGAGCTCAATCGATTTGGTGGTTTTCGATATATACGATTTTGAATGTTTTTTTTTTGTATGGGGGGTGCCACGCCCCTTTGTCCATTTTTGACCAAACTTCACAGAAACCGTATATTGACCAATACCAAAGATGTGTGAAAGTTTGGTTAAAATCTGTAAATGCGTTAAGGCGTGAATCGACGACAAACATTTTAGGGCTCAATTTTTATATATATATAGATTTAAATGTAGGTAGTAGATCTCTATCTATATATATAAAAATTGAGCCCTAAAATGTTTGTCGTCGATTCACGCCTTAACGCATTTACAGATTTTAACCAAACTTTCACACATCTTTGGTATTGGTCAATATACGGTTTCTGTGAAGTTTGGTCAAAATTGGACAAAGGGTCGTGGCACCGCCCATACAAAAAAAAAATTCAAAATCGTATATCTAGAAACCCACCAAATCGATTGAGCTCAAACTTACAGATAATCTTAGTTATTGGCCGTGGAGTGCTCCTGTGAAGATTAGTCAAAGTTTGACAAGGGGGCGTGGCACCTTCAATACAAAACAAAAATTAAAACATTGTCGCCCGTAAATAAATAAAATAAAATAAAAAATAAAATAAAAGCAAAAAAAAGCCTGGCGAAGCTGGCGGGATTTCAGCTGGTATTAAAAAAAAATTCAAAAACATTTTTTACTCATTTTCGAGTTTGCAACAGAATAACAAAAACAATTACAGTTTCCAAAACTTATAAAAATTACGAATATTTAGCGGAATAATTTAATTTTTTTAAAATGGCAGTCAATCTTTTCTGAAGACTTTCCATTCAAATCTGGCATCTTACAAATAAATAAATATTGGGCGCAACAGGTCCGTATAGGCACTCTAGCTTCTCACAACCATTTGTTTTGTAAGTTTTTATTTTTGGGACGAATGGAAGGGACCTACAATTTTATGCCGAGTCCGAACGGCTGATTTGAGAAGTTTTTTCAGGACAGTTAGAGTCTGCGTCCATACGACATCATAATATGGTATGGTATGTAGTTCCAGACCTCCTTAATGTTTTCGAAAAACTCTTAAGCATTTCTTGACTTTTTGGCTTTTAATGCTCTTTCGATGTCGGCCCACAGGTTTTCAATTGGGTTCAGGTCGGAACTTTGCGCGTGTTTTTGTAAGTGGAGTCTTTCGAAATGTCGGCTCTTCCTTAAGTTTTTGTTGACATAATGTTTTTTTTTGTGGAAGTGCATCCATGGGAGTTCTTGATTGAGTTTAGGTTCAATAATCTCCCTAATTTTGTTGGACTTATCCGGCAAATCTTTCTTTGGAGTTGGAGTAGTTTTGCGTCCAATATCCTTTCTTTTGCCGTTCTCAAAACATCCGGATTCCGGTCTTCTTAGAAACGTGTATTTCCTCGAAAGCAAGCTGCGTAGAACAACCAAATCTTTTCGCTTTTCGTTGCCGCCATTGATTCGCTTCCATTTTGATAGCTCTGAAGTTCAGGAGTACCTAACACGATTAATTTTAACGCATTTTTGTACCGTGTAATCAATATCTAGACAAATTACATAGCTGCGAACAAAATGGCAAATTTTCAGAAGCACACAATTAGCTAGTCTGAAGGAATTTTTATATTTTTCCCATCTTTCCGCGGAGCACTTGGATTTTCATGAGCACACTTTAGGAAACTCGGACATATAAGATCCTGTCTGTCGTTCCTATACTCTGTGAATACCTGAAACCATTATTGTCAGCAAACTGATTGACTCCTACCAGTACGGTTTTAGACCCGGTAAGCCCACCGGCCGATAAACTATTTCACACCGAAATAATCTCACCAATACCTTTTATGTTAGAAAAGGATTTAAACAAGGTCATGTAACTTCTTCAATGAGAAACTTGATAAAGTTGTAGGAAAATCATAAATCAACCCCATAGGCACAATTTTCACAAACCAGGGGGCTAACTATGCACTTCGCCGCGAATTCATTCGGTTCGATTCGCGGCGGACATGGCAACTATGCAAAACGATTGTTTGGAATTTCGACCTTCCAAGACATTTCCACATTTCCCTTGGTATTTCCACAAACTTTCCCATTCATCTGTCAAAATGCAACTCATATATATGAGTTTTTTTTGTCTTAGATTTGTTAAGTTATTTCGTCTTTAAAAAGACTCATTTACATATGTGCTGGAAAATATAAAAGACGAATTTCCGAGGCGAAGAAGTATTGCAACGCCCATAATAATTAAACTAGCAGCAACGCTTCGATTTCTTGCTGAAGGATCTTATCAAAAGAGCGTTGGGCAAGATATGCACATCGGACCTGCGCTCTGCGCAACAAACTGTGAGCGTAGTTTTTAGTGAGACAATTGAGGTATTGGAAAGAATAATGTGTCCAAAGATGATAAAGTTCGAAATGAGTGAAGCTGAAAAAAGTCAAGCAAAAGAATGTTTTCATCGAATAAGCGGTTTTCCTGGTGTAATCAAGTGCGTTGATGGAACACATGTGAACATTATTCGACTGTCACAAAATGAACACCATTTCTACAACAGAAAAGGCTCCCATAGTATTAACGTCATGCTAGTGTGTTATATTTGTATATTTTATTGTTTACATTTATTAACTAATATTTTTTTTTTAAAGGCATGCCAGCACCAGATGAAAATCACATGCGTGAATGCAAGCTTTGGAGGCAGTTCTCATGATTCTGTCATATGGTCAACGAGTGCTGAGAATCAATATATGGAGGAAGCTTTTAGAAATGGAGATAACAGCAGGATCCTTGGTAAATTCTTGCAACACATTTCTAAAAACTAATTTTTATTTTTTATTTCTTTTTTATAAGGTGATGCTGGTTATGGTTTAGAGCCCTGGTTGATGACTCCATATAGGTCGGCTTCAGGCAACAGCAAAAAAGCAAACTATAATTCAATTCACTCCAAATGTCGGTGCAAAATCGAGAGATGTATAGGTTTATACAAAGCAAGATTTAGATGTTTGTTACACACAAGAGAATTGCACTACAAACCAGAGAAAGCAGCACGAATTATCAACGTATGTGCGGCGCTCCATAATGCGTGCATCAAATTTAATGTGGATTTCGACGAAGGGTTGATTGTTGAACCTGATAATGACTCTATTTTTCCCATTGAAATTGGTGACACAAATATGAGAAATATTGCACAGTCAATACGGAACCAAATTAAAAATTCCTTATAAAAATCTCGTATATATATTTTGTACTTGACAGTTATTTCACTACATACCATATAATTTACTAAATCAAAGACAAATAAAAATAAGTTAAAAGTTTTTGTTGTTATTGTTTTTATCACGAAGTTTTTCCTCTTCCAATTCGAGCTTCCTTTTTTTTATCTCAAGTTCTGCGATTTTGAGTTTAGTGTTTTCAATGTTTTCCTTTTGTTTCAAATCCATTTGCCTTTTTAACAGCTTGAGTTCGTCTTCTTTGAGTCGTCTTTTTTTCTTAATTTCTTCAGTCTGTTTTGAAAGAAGTTTGTTATATTCTTTTTGTAACTTCACGGTTTGTGGGCGCAGTAGCGCAGTGGTTAGTGTGCTGGACTACTGTGCGAGGGATCCCAGGTTCGATCCCCGGAAAAACACAAATTACATCTTTTTTTTTTTTTCTACTGCGCCACCTCTCGCGAACGTCTGACAAACATCCGAGAGTATGACTGTCATGAAAAAGCTTCTCAATTCAGCCGTTCGGACTCGGCATAAAATTGTAGGTCCCTTCCATTCGTCCCAAAAATAGAAACTCACACAAAACGAATGGTAGCGAGAAGCTAGGCCTTGGGTGTCACCCGCCTGTTGCGCCACCTATTTATTTTTTTTTTTTTTAACTTCACGGTTTCACGGAAATATTCTTGTTGCTGTTGGACCTGCAATTCTAAAAGTTTCTTCGCTGTTCTTTGTGGAACCGGATTTTGTTCCGGCATTTCATGTCGTTCTGCAGTTTCGTTTTGAATAATTTCCGTGTCATCAGCACAGAAAAATTGCTCCAAAATAACATCATCAACAGCCGAAGATTCATCGAGAGCAACAGCAGCTTCCTCTTCTTCTGCTGGTTTGGCGGTGCTTGTTGAAGGCGTGATGGTTTTATTGGGACCTCCGCCTGTTCCTTTAATACATTTAGCATTATGTCGAATTTTGCTTTTGACGTGGTACTTATAGTCCTTCCAAACCTAAGGGAAATGTAATATTTATGCTTTGAATTGTACAAACACGGAGGTCCTCTAGCGTTTAGCACTTCTGTAATTTCTGCCCACAATTCTTTCGCTTTGTTCTTAAATTGTTGACAATTTAACAAACCTTTCGCAAGCTGGTCATGCTCTTTCATAAATTGAACTAAGCAAATGAACTGTTCAGTTGTTGTAGTTTGTTTTTCTGCTCTAAATGCAAAGAAAATATAAGAAATCACAATATTTTTCGCTGTCGTTTTCTTACTTACATTTTTTTTTCACCATGCAAATGCACCGCTGACGACTTCATTCGCCATCAAAACATCTATCGCATTTGACGTCGATAAATGACGTTCGCATTTGCATAGTTGCGCGAATGTAATAGAGCGAAGTGCGATAGTCTTCGCCGGCGAACTGAATAGTACCAAAATGCGATATCGAATAAAAATGCGCTTCGCGGCGAAGTACATAGTTAGCCCCCAGTACAATTACTTGCAGTATACGCGGATAACATTGACATCGTTGGCAGAACTCAGCGACCTGTCACTGACGAATTTGGAAATATTGTGACAAAAGCGGCAACAATTATAATAGTGAACTAAGGTAAAAATATATGCTGTCAACAAGAAATGACATTATCTCTAGGCCTTCGGGGTTGCGAAGATGTCCTATAAAGTTTTCCAATATTAAAGTGTCGATTAAAGTGTAACTCCAAAAGGGTAACTTCCTATTCCATTTCTGAGATTGCAAATACGAGTAAGTGAGGAAAACTCTTTCTTGTGTTTAGATTCAATTCAAACTCTACTCTGCTTGATGCCAAAAATTATATAATTTAGAAATGACGTCGTAAACGTTCCCATTTTATATGAGATCTTTAGTTAAGCAAATTATGAAAAGGACTACCGTACCATGAACTCACTATCCTAATCTTCTATGCATGCTGATGCATTTATTCTAAACACTAGGTCTTTTGAGAACAAAATCTGAATACGAATTTAATGCCCTGACCATGTTGAGGTCAAGTAGCTCATTTTGTAAAACCTATCCATTGAGATCTCATCTGCGGGGCTTAAAAAGAGTACCAGTTCAACAACCATAAACAGTGGCGTAGCTACGATGTTCTTTTTTGATCCAGTTACCGCACATTCGCCTTTTGCATACTAAAAGCAACCCCATCTAAAGCTTAACCTAAATAGGACACTATACACTCGAGTGCGGCCATAAATTAAAAATACAAATAAAAATAACTGCAAAAAGTAATCACAGGGCAACGCGCTGGCTAAAAGCCGCACTTTCTCTATACTCCCGCATTCAATTTTACTGCGCTCACCAGTACTTTTCGTTTTCATTTATTTAATTTCTCCTTTCACTCCTTTTAGTGTTTAAGACCGGGAAAGGCAAACAAAAAATAAAAGAAAAATACATCCCCACAGAGGTTTCTGCACTTTGACTTTGAGCCGTTTGAAAGGCAGCTCGTTTTCGTTTACTACCATCGCTTGGGTATTCTATTACAAAAAGGGAGTTGGGCTATGCCTAAGGATAACAACTTACATACACAAATGTTGTTGCAAACTATTTGTAAGGAATGGCGCGCGGAACAAAATTGAAACAAAGTAGGTATCTCTGCAGTCAAAGGATAAATGTTTGATGTTTGTTTACTGGTGAATGCTAAGAAATCTTTCATTTTCTGTTAAATTAAATTCCGCATCCTTTACGACCCCATTCCTCTAATGAGCTAGCTACACAAGCTGTCATTCACAATTGGCAACACCAGTTAGAAAGTAATAAAAAAGCTCTAGGCAAACGAATGAACTTTTCCCAAGAAGACAAAGGACGACGGCGATGGCGATAACCGACAGAGTTATATCTCAGGCGCGATTCCTTGCAAGGATCCATGCGCCACTATCATCATTATCATCATGGGACCAATATAACAATGAATTTTAAGATTTTTATGTCCTTTACGTGAACAACAACTAACTATTCGTCCTTATGGTGTGTATCTGAAACTAAATGTAACCGCCTTCACCACAGGTGGTTGGTATGGAAGGGATGATTTTTGCTTAGAAGTGGTCCCGTTACATGCAGGATTCTTATGAGTTTTATGGCGGCGATGGAACAAAATTGCAAAATTGCCACCATGACATTGTCCTCTGGAGTGTCATTGTGAACCCTTCTTATCGAGGTTTTACGATGTGAGGGCGCATTTAACCAAAGCTGGCTAGGGTCGGGTCGGGATGATACTTTATGAGCACAGACACCAACAACGACGACGACGATGAAGAAGATGCCACCGCAGTCGCAAAGGTAAAGTCCGGGTAAACGATGCTATTCCTAGGGCGAGCAAATCTTTATGACTGGCGTGCGTGAGTACATCGGGTGGTGGTATAGATATACTGTCAGGATTCACCTGGATCGTATTTACGTGACATTTACGACATTACGGGGAGGTTTTGTGTTGTTATATTACAGAAAATGTTTTGTATGAAGGATTGCCCGTAAAATTGATGAAACGTGAAAACGTGAATGCGTAGGATATTACTCATACGCCACCGATGATAATGGGCTTGAGGGTTTTGTCGGCTTACTCGGCGCTGATGTTATTAGGGACATAAACTAGGGTAGTGGGGTAATGGGGTTTGGCCTCCAAATGTTCAAGTGAAATGATAATGATTTACGAACACGTAGTAGGTGAGTCGTTGTTTTTTTTTTTCTCAAAAATGGGTGACTTTAGCCTGGTTTATGGAGCAGAGTATAAAAGTTCTAGTATCTGAAGGTAATTTGTAATAGCAAGTCTAACAATTGACGTCTCACGTTATATGGTAGACCGTTAAGTTTATGAGTGAACCGAAATGCTCAAGCATCAGCGAAATTAGTGCTGACGGGTTTTTACTATTTCTTTTTTGGTTGAGAGAGGTTAATGGTGCAGCTACCAAATTTGATGTTCAGTTGGTTATACTGAGGGGAAATGGACCTTTAAAATACATACATTCTATGTGGGTGTCGTTGCATTGAGATCAACTGTGTGTACCTACTGAGACTAAGTTATAATGTGTTCCATGTCAAAATTATGAGAGAGATAGATTCTTTACTACAGTGAAGTTGCTGCTATCAATAGTGACATTTTGTCTCACACGGTGGGTAGACATTTGCTTGATACCATAGAAGCAGAAGAATCTTTTGAAGATATAGTGTCTTCCACCAGCCCTCCGTACTGTATTTGTTGTGGAACGACATTGAAGAATGCACGATATCCGATGCATGTTTAGAATAGATCACAAGGACTTAAGATCAATTCGATAATGTGATACTTTCTTAATTCATTTTTAAACCTTCATGTGTTATTATTTTTTTCTAATAGGACGCGGTAAAGAGTTCCATAGACGAATAGAATTAATGAAAAACTGACACTCAGAGGTAAGGGAAGAGTAATGCGGAGGAATCAACTAACTAGACCTGATTGAGGAAGGCATAACCAGTTTCTCGTACAGACCGGGAGGTTGTTGTGTTATCAATATGTTTGAAAGAAGGGTTAAAGTGCGGAACTGAAGTAGGCTGTCAAACGTCATGTTAAAAAGGCGCTTCGCGAAGTGCGACACGCGGTCGTCCCTTCTTTAGTCCAAAAACATACCGAACGGTGTTACCTGGACCTGCAGTTTTCTTTTGCTGACGAAACTGCAATTGGCAAAAACTTTGCACCTGGTACAATAATTTTGGTATAACTAGCTTTTTAGCTAGCATGAGACGAATTTTTAAAGGGGTGAAAGCTTTAGTTACCCATAGTGTTCGAATAACCGAATAGGTCTTACCGGTCGAATTTTTGGCCGTCTCAACATATTCAATAGGAGAATTGCCTAAGATCACAGAAGGAAGGTATGACAAGTCCGAAGAATTTGTTTGAGATGACAAGACACTTTAGATTTTGCAGACAAAAGACCATTCGTTTTAGACCAGCGCGCAATATTTTCAAGATCATCATTAACACAGGCAGCACCATGTTCAACAAAACCGAGATCAGAACCTTACTCTGGTTGATTATAGATGGCAGATCATTGACATACATTGAAAATAGCAGTGAGCCCAAAATGGATCCCTGTGGGACACCATTTGCAATCGAAATGACATCCAATCGAACGTCACCCACTTGAATAATTTGTCTTCTACCAGAAAGGTAAGAAGTAACTAATTTGACTGTATCGTGTGAGAAGTTGAATAACCCACAGTATGAACCACAGTGTCAAATGCCTTCGAAAAATCTAGCAACACTTAAAAGGTCACCTTGTCTTCATCCATCTTTTGCCGTAAATCTTCGATGACGTTCACTATGGAGGTTATAAACTATGCCCCTCCTAAAACCCGATTGTAGTGTTGTCATCAAATTGTTGGTATCAAGAAATAGGTTCATTTACTTCTGTAAAATCCTTTCAAACGGTTTCGAAAGAAAATGTATTATTGAAACGGTCCTAAAGTCGGTTCCCTTTGCAGTTTTTGGTACCTATATGTATTACTTTCTTTAGCCAATTTCCATTGTGACTTTGCCCGAGTACATGATAGTTTTGAACTTGACCCAAACGTGAACTATTTTCAGATTCGATCCGTATTTGCTCATTGTGAAGATTTGGTTAATCGCCACAGCAAAATGTTCAGCGGGATTTAACCCCGCACGATCTTAATGGCCTATTCATGTTACCTCTGCGAGAAATAACCACCCTCGTCATCAAATCGTTCTTAATTTGCCCAAAGAAATCTGTTAGCATCGCTTTTTGTAGCGCGTTTTGTAGCGGTCGCCAATATTGGTAATAGTTTCACTAACGACATTTTTAAAAAAGTACGGACACCACCAGCCGGCGCAAAATCCGCACCAAACAGTAACATATTTTTGATGATTGCCACCTGCTGAATCTCATATGGGTTGGCGTCGGTCGGTCGTCTCATATGTGCGAATTTTGCATGTTAGTATAGCCAAATTCCTCCAGAAAATGCAGCTCGTCAGTAAAGTACCTAAATTTCGTATGCTAAGTTCGGGTACTCTTCCAAACGCTTTGAACCCCAGTCAGCGAACAAACTGCCTTTTCCATGTCCATTCAATTTCAGCACTTGTACGACTGTAAGCCTAAGTCCTGACACAAAATTCGCAGTTGAAGTCTGCGAAAAGGCCGACATCTTATCCACGGCAAGGAATTCACTGCCTCGGGTTCTCATGCACAATTTCAAGGACCGCGGAAATGTTCTTGGTCGATCTGGCTTTCCCTTAACCCTTTGCAGTTTATCAAAATTGTTTACTAAAAAAGGTTGCCGCGAATTGGGCCACCAAACGTTGGAGATTCGAATTTGAAAGACCACCTTGTCTGTCGTGAAAGGGGGCGCAACGTTTGCACTGACGAACACTAATTTTGATAATAAAGTTTTATCATTTAGATGTGCTGCTCACTCGTGTAACTTGTTATGGTGATTTGGCGTCAATGAGTGAATAATTAACACGAGATTTAATAATATACAGCTCCGCCATAGACTGCCAACATCTGCTGCATCAAAACATTGCGATGATAGGTTTCCTTCGCTTTTTCAAAGACCCTGGCATTTCTATAATTTGCGATCTCATGCATACACGACTTATTTCTACGTAAAACCTACTTTTCCCTTCTCCTGGTTCTATACTCTTCCATCGCCCCTGACATTCTTCTTTTGCGCTGCAGCATTTTCACATCTGCATCTTCTGTCATCTTTAACTATTATAAGCTTGTATCATTATTCCTTTTCTGGGTTTGGGGGGTCATTTTGACTAGTTCCACCGCCTCTATAGTAAGACTACGTCTAATCGTGACACAAGTCACCCATCTTTGCAACATTAACACAATATGCGATTTGGGTTCTAAAAGAAGCGCATATAATATATAGCGGAAGGCTACCTGTATGCTGCAAGTCTGTCCATACAGTCAGCATGACGCCGCACAAAAAATTTCAACTTTTCCCCTGAATATTTAAAATCATTAAATAAAAATAGAAAAATTTGAAAAAAAAAAAACTCATCCGGTCGCCATAATACATATAAATAATTTATAGACGCCATTATCCGATCAACACCACCCAACATCATTCACATTTAAAGTGCAGCGAGAAATAATATGCGTTGGGCGGAAGTGAGTGAATTAAAATTGACCACTAGACATCAGATCAGATGCGATGCGAAAGATTGTGAAAGGAAATTAACACTGTCAACCCAATCAGAGTACAACGACGAGGGCGACCAGAATTGTGGGTCATTAAGTGATGAGACCAACATGGCCAACGTCAATAATGATGATGACTCTGATGATGGGCCACAGGATGTGCAGCAGCACACACTAACTCATGTGTGTCTGAGTGGCCATAAGCGGATGTTTTAATGATGCTCTTGGGTATGTCCTTTACGACCCAAACTGAAGTTCTCTTCGTGGCCAATGTGTGGCTGAAGTTCCTTGTTGCTGTTGGTTTTTGTGTTTTTTTTTTCTGTTGTCCTTTATTTCCATTTGGCTTTCGGTTTTTGTAATTAGAATGAAATTATTGACCGACGCTATGCTGGCTACATCTGTTTGTTTATTCGAGAAAAATATCCATATAAGCACGGTGCGGTATCCTTTATTACATCGGAGTTTGTGTCAAGGGGGGAATTTATGAGCTTTTATTTTGTCGGCAGGGTGGTGGCTTGCCTGTTCAATTGGAATTAATATTAATTTACCAGACGGTAACTATTCGAACAGAAGCCAGACGAATATATTGTCAAAGGGGTGACTTAAAATCGATTAAACTAGCAGACTCCTCGGTGCTGGGTTGATATTTTTTTTGTGTGTGTGTGCATTGTATCCTTCTCCATTTGCATCGTAAATTTGAATTTGATTAATATAGCCCATTTGGGGGAAGGAATTTACCTTCCATTTTGGCGAAAATGCTATACTACCGTTGTTGCACTCTCATGAGGTAAGGAGAAAGGATAAGTTAGTGCAGCTGGATTTTTTTTGACATCTATTTCGGAAAGGCGGTTTTGGCGTTAAAAGCACGAAATAGGTGAGCTTATGAGATTTATTTGAAAATCTTTTCAAGGAGCACGGAAGGCTTTTAGCGGTTTAGTGGCTTAATTGCCTTCCATTTAAATTCGCTGAAAGCAATTTTAGATTTTGAAGCGATATTACACTTTCGTGGGGTTGGCGTGAAGTTGGTTTTCCCACGGAAGAATATCATCAGATATAATTGACTAACTAAGGGATGTCCAATACGGCGTTTATATCACACTGTGGTTTCAAATATTCATTTTTTAGGCGGAGACTAGCGACTTCTCATATGTCCTCACAGAAAATAGATAAACGGCGTTAAATCGCACGATCTTGGAGGCCAATTCACGGGTCCGCAACTATGCGGTTACCAAACGTTTCCTTCAATAAATCAATTGTGGCACGAGCTGTGTAACATGTTGCTCCGTCTTGTTGAAATCACAGCTCCTGCACATCATGGTTGTTCAATTGATGAACGAAAAAGTCATAATCATGGCTGACAATTGACTGTAACGTTCTGGCCAGCATTAAAGAAGTACGGACCAATTATTCCACCAACCCATAAAGCACGCCAAACAGTCAGTTTTTGTGGAAGTAACGGTGTCTCAACATACACTTGAGGATTATCACCGCTCCAAATACGGCAGTTTTGTTTGTTGACGTATCCATTCAACCAAAAGTGAGACGATTATGTTGACCGTAAAATGGACGTAGTGCGAGATACGTATTCCGAACAGAATCATGATTTTCAAAATAAATTTGCACAATTTGGAAGCGTTATTCTGGCGTCAGTCTATATTCATGTTGAAATACCAAACTAAACTAAAAAAATAAATCACTTGACAGCCGACAAAATGGCCGCCAGTTAAAATAGTGATGCCAATTTAAATGTCTATACCTTAAAAAAAAATACACTTAAAAAATTCAATACAAACTTTAAATAAAATCTTATTAAATAAATCTTTGTTTTTACACCTACAAATTTTAAATCTTATTAAATTGTGTAATTCTAGTCCTCTATGAAGTACAATATTTATTGTCTTAAGATTTGAAGAATGAAGTGTTGTAGGCCAATATTGGCCAGCTGAAGTCTGGAGGGTCAAATTATACGGGAAGGTACACCATCCCTTGACTATGCCGATTATGGCCAATCTAGCAGGAAATTTAACCAAAAAAATGTGCACGACTGGGTCGCACGTAACTTTCTCGTTTATTGCGAATCTCGCAGAATCTCAGAGTAATTTCAGCAAATTTTACGTTTAAAATCATACGCACTCAAGAAGTACTCAGATAACTTGTTAGCACTTGTTAATTAACAACGTAATACATACTACGTAAACATACGTATTAACTTCAACATTCACTTTTAAATTTCACCCCGAACTGACACTTGAATTTCGATGAATTTCGAATTATATTGCCACTGAAGTTTTGGGTTTTGCAAAAATATACCGTGTGTGAATAAAGATCGGGATTTGGGTAGTCAATTTTGAGAAATATTCATAAAACGGCAATATTCGAGTTTTCTGAGAAAAACTAAGTACGTGATCATGTTTAGAATGATTATGTTGTCTTAAATATGTATTTTGATCAAAATCGTTAGAGCTGTTATTAAACTGTTTAGCTGAAAACTGAGTACGACGTATTCTTCAGGATATAAATATAAACATTACTTAGCAGTTACATTTTTAACCAAATCGAAAATGGCGTTTTCGAGATATGTAGTTTGTAAAGTACCGTTCTTAGCGATTGGGGTGGAAATCATTCATGGTTCAAAAAACTCTGTTTTTCAACTGTTTAGCTCAAAACTGAGCCAGTGGTATTACTATGGATTTAAGCATTACCTGACAGTAACATTTTTATCATAAGCGAAAATGGCGTTTTTGAAATATGAGCATTTTTTTAAAGTACTATTATTAGGGATTTGTGTGGATATCAAAGGACTCAGTCTTTTTAGGGAAAAACTGAGTTTGCTATCCAGTTAAGAATGACAATAGTACCTCAAAAATACGTTTGTTTTTAAAAATCGTTTTTAACGTTTTCGAGAAAAAGCCAATTTTCAAAACTGCCGTTGCTGTACTTTTTAGCGAAAAACTGGGTATGCAGTCATATTAAGCATACTAACATTAACTCAACTGTCAATTTTGGTTCAAATCGTTAGAGCCGTTTTCGAAAAAATCTAAATTTAGGCATATTTCGTAAAATTTGTATATGGGAGGTACCGTTAATATTAGGGCTAGAATAAAAAAAAAACGTCCCGAGCGGGAAGCCTACAAACCCTAAATACGAAGTTTGAAGCAAATCCGTCCAAGCGTTTAGATTCCCCAGGCCAGGGGTGGGACAGACAGACATACGGACGGACAGAATTGCGAGACCCAATTTCTGAGGTCCCCTATCATTGTAATATCAGAATTGATCAAAATCTCGAGTTCGAAATTTTGTACGAAAACAATATCTTTCTCTTACTACGTACCTATACGAGAAAGTTAAAAAATTCAGAATATCGACCGAAAATCAACTCGGACTCCAATAGGGCTTGCTATGCAATCCCTTTCAATCAGGCAGACGTCTTCTAAATAGACTCAGGATAAGATGATTAGATCAAGTCCTTGGTGATTCAAAATCAGTGGCGAAAAATCGAGAGCTACGGAAGGTTCACTTGTATTGGGTTAAAAACTCTTAACCTTGAAAATTGCAAGAGTAGAAATTCGTGTAGGTATAGAATTTTATAGGACAAAGAAGTGAAACGCTATTCCTTTGTGTCGATTCAAAACGTTATAATATAAGTATTTATTGAATTAAATGACTTTTCTATTTACATTATTTACATAAATATTGTGGATTGTAATTTTGACATTATTAGTGTTCTTCTCGATCGAAACTTGGTTATTTATTATGACGTCATCTGGGTCGCTGTATTTTGGTAAATCGCCAACACACTTAAGCAACCTACACCCACAAATCTTTAAAATGTTTAAATGTGTAGAAGCTTTAAGTGATTTAACAAGAATAGGACATCCATGAAATTCTCTACGAAAAGCAAGTTCATGAATTCCCTATACAAACTAGCTCCCAGCTTTGCCCGTCTTCAGGAATTGAATTGCTTACTTTCTTAGGTGGTGCTACAATTCGCCTCTAAGTTAGTTTGGTCTTTGTGCACGTTACCTAAGGCAAGGTCTTTCTCTACTATGTTGTCCCTCTGTATTGGAGGTGAAGAGTGAAGACTCTTTGGGCCGGAGCATTCTTGTCCATTCGCTTTACATGCCCAATAGTCAGCTTGGACAACTGATGCGCTGTCCTCCTCCAAAGCCCTTCAACGCAAAGAGGATGGAGAGTCTTAAGAAGAGTCTTTCAATTAGGTACTACATATAATCTTACAGACACATATAGGAATTGCATTGCTTAGATATTTTCCTTATCATTTATCAGGACAACATTTTACAACTACTGTCATTCCCTCGAAAAATATCGGTTGCAATGTCAATTTTTTCATATGGGAAATGCCACCCCTCTTTGTCCAATCCTTTGTCACATTTTGTAAAATGCTTCCAACATTCAAAATACGTCCATTTACCAAATTTAAAGCTAAAATTTCCAAACTTATAGTGTTTTAAATAATTTTGTTGAATGGGAGGTGTTTCACGAACGAACCGCTTTCCAATCTTAAGATTTGCGTTGACTGAATAAGTAGGTAAGCATTGAATGACATAAAAGAGCGGGAAAGAAATATTATTTCCTGAATAAAATTTTCTGAAGTGAACGGGTAAAACCGTTTGAAGGTTCTCTTGAGGACTTGGGTTTTGTTTCTCAGGTCATCCACTCTTTCCCTTTATAGCACTGACAAAAGAAAGATAGTTAGTACATTATCTACTGTTCGAAAATACTCTGCTTTCGGTTTAGTCTATATAGGTTTATCAACATTCCTACAAATTTAGTAAATATGATGAATGTATGCAAGTTACATTATCTACTTATGTCATAAGCTAAGTTCATTGAACGCATTATAATCAACTTTTATATCATCCCAGGCCATATATGCTCGTGCATTCACCTTTGTACGACTCGAAGACCACCTTAGACAACCTATGTGAATAAAAAACCTGCTAATGTGAGTGCTCGGTGACTAATAACCAGCAATATGACGACCTCAATGCGCAATGCGGTGTGCAAATTCAACTTCATCCGTTACTCATTAGTCCAATTCTACTAAAATTTCATGATAAAATCCATACCTCTCCAGTCATCGCATCCAGCCACCCCTTTCCAACAGCTATGTGTCACCTATATCTACACCAAGAGCGCTCCACGTCTGCACCGTCTACCAGTTGTCAGATTAAACGAATCTTCATTAACCCACTCAAGGAGAAGCTTGTTAATTTTGTTAACTCTCGTTTACATGGCGCATCAGGTACTCGCAGACAGTCAGAAACAGCAACACTATCTCCATACTGTAGCTGCAGTATATATACAGCAAACGAGCCAGGACGAAAAGGGATATGTTAATATTACAAGTTAATTGCAAAGTCTCCACTTCCAACCCTTTTTCCGGATGTTATGTTGGTTGCCTTTCCTGGAATATGCGAGTGGAACCTATGTTCAGTTGGAGCACACGGTGGGTATCATTAGCGATAACGTCTCCCTTTTTCGCATACGCTCATACGAACTCTCGACAAGTTTTACAAAGCTTCTAACAAAGAGGAACACAATGATTACATCCCCCTGCTCGGCACTCGCCCTTTATCGAGAGCATCCTATCCTCATTATCCCCTCGCCCGATGTTGCCATTCACCAGCGAGCACATTCAACACCCTGCGATACCCAACCCCATTGCCATGTAATCCTTGTTGCTTTGTATGCGAGGAAATGTAGCGCACACTTTAATGAAAATGTTTTTCAGGTAACTTTACCAACCTTAATTTGCAGACTTGCTGTAACTGTGCTCTGCTTTGACTCGTTCGCTCTTTAAACATTGGATCGTTCTTCGTTACCTCGCACAGCCCGGTATGGAGGGGCTGTATACTTTTCACCCGCTAAAGACAAATCAGTGCTACTATTAAAGGTAATTAACAGAACACAGTTTTCAGTGTTGGGCGGGGACGGAGGGGTGATTCCTATATTATAGCGCATGGTAAAAGAAGGATTCGAATTTTACGCCACTGAATGAAGGAAACGGAGTAAACGTCCCTTGGCTTGTTTGAATATGATCTACTGCGAGAGGTAGGATTTCCCCCCCTTCACGTTGGATATCGTTTCGGGTTTCTTAAGTACACAATTATGAGAAACTGTATCGGGAAGTTTTAAGCAAATAATTGAACAGTTTTGTAGTTTACCAAGGATACTCCTATTTGGGCAGACTAACTGAGAGTGGAGTCGCGTTGATGGACTATTTGTGTTTAATTGCAATGACGCGACGGTGTGTATAGAGGGTAGGTCGAGCTGTTTTTTGTTCAGTTAATTGCTAAAGTGGAAGTTAAAATTGCATCTAGACTTTTGATGGTGTGAAGACCACTCCATGCGGAAATAATGGGGAAGCGCTTATGAATTTTATAGTTGCATTGGCAGGAAGTACCATTCAATATAGACGACCGACGATAGATAAAACTTCCGTTCATCTGATCAAAACGAAGTATAAAGGATGACGATACCCAAGCTACTTCCATCGGGTGTAGGACGGTTTACCCCCAGAGGTTTTTTAGAGCAGCTTTAGAGATGATTTAGTAGAGAGCATGCATTAACTCATTTTGAAAATTCGGTCAGATGAATGCATGCCTCATGAATGGAATCTCAGCTTCGTTTATCCGGTTCGGAAGAAAGGAGACCTCGCCAACTACAGAGGTGATTATGTTCCTTACATCGCATACAAAATCCCATCTGTCATATTGTGTTAACGCCTAAAGCACTTCTAAGACATACTGATTGACAGAACAGATCCCGCAGTTCAAATTAATGCTCAACATCTTTTCAAAGATTTCAAAGCTGCCCATCTATAGAGACAAGCTATGCAGAGCCAAAGACATGTCAAATTTTGGCATCCTTGAAAAACTCATTCGTCTGTATAGAAAGACAATGGAGAAAGCTTTAGATCAAGGCCGTTAGAGACATTACTTAAACCTTTGATGCCAAAGAGGGATGTAGACAAGATGACTCGCTGTAATGCAACTTCCTTGGGGTGATGACATTTACAGCATGTAATTCGTAGAGCAGAGCGAGCTGACATTAGTGGTGCAAATATATGCTGCCAAGCACAAGAAGGTACACCCATCACCGATGAATCAGCCGGAACGTCATTCATAATAGACTGCTAAGACTTTGATATGTACTAAGGTACTTTGTTTAGCTCGGCTCTGTTGTAAACTTTGATAACTGGGATCAGCAAAGTCATGTCCTGAAGAAGTAAGCCAATTATGTATACAACATTGATCACTCCTGCTTTATACCGCTGAAGTTTGGAATAGGTGTAGCTGTGTAAATTGGTAGATACTAAAGCAGACTTGTGCTACTATTTCGAAGCAAAACACCGCAGATGACTCACTTGAACTCTCTCATCCATTTCTATCGTTCACTCTGCACTCGTAATTTTTCCAATCAACGGAATGTCAACTGTTATTCATTGGAAATGCCAAACCAATCGCCACCTTGGCACCATAATAAATCTTCTATAAACGCTTACTTAAGTGCTTCGCCGTTAAATGTATCGTTGGACGGCAAACCAATTACACTAGATCCACCAGCTTCATACGAGAGTGAAATTCGACACTGTCATCACCGCCGCCCGGCAGCCCAATTGCAAGATGGCCAATGGAATCGAAAACCGCTTATAAATCAATTAGAGTGGAAATTTATAGCACTCTTCGCCAAGTTGATCACACACATTTGTTAAATTCTCGGACGAAGCAACAACAACGACTCCTCTCCAGGACTAAGTGAAACGATTTTTTTTTGTATGAAAATTTCTTCGCCCGATCCTTGAAGCCAATAAATAATAATTTTTCAACCAAAATACGTTCCACTCGATTTAAGGGTGGTTTACCACAGAAAAAATAAAAAAGAACAGTAGCCCATAGTGGAATCTTTGGGGGTGGGCCAAATACCGTCAAGCAAATGCCAAACAGCAAGTGGGGTAATAAATTCAAAATCTGGCACCCCTCTAATTCTGAGGTTTTTTTTTTTTCAACCAGGAGGGTGAATGGCTTAAATATCTAAATAAAGTTGAAAGTTGGGATGTATGGTTCAACTGAATCTTATTTAACCTCAAATCGTTTTAATATTTATTTTTTCTTACTTTTATTTGATTTTTTATTTTTTTTTGGTTTAGCTAGGGTGGGTTTGTGTCTGAGAAAAAAAATAAAATAGATTTAAAGTGGCCCCAGGGAGCTAAGCAGATTTTCTGAATACTGCCTCAATTAAATAGAAATCAAACAAAAAAGTTGATTTGAGGTTTTAAGTGACAGAAAGATGGATGTTTGTTATACGGAGCCAGAAGAGCGAGTAGGTACTGATGTTTGAGCCTATATCGGAAGTTGCTATAATTTTTTCCAATGGCGGCAAATAATTAATAATGCCAATTCTACTTTAACTTTTGTGAAGCAAAGAGATACAAATACACGTCAATAAGATATGAATCGCTATCGCGAAATAAATGTTTAGATTTTTTCCGGATAAATTCGTTGGTGGTGTTGGCGCAGCTTGAATTTGGGTGCAGATTTCTCGGTCGTCCGACACCAACTGCCTAAAACCTACGACGTTTAGCCGTTGACCTAAGAAGAGTTTGAGACAACACGGGGTGCTTCAAGGTTTGGCCGGCCCCAGAGCAGCCGTTCTGATGAAAATATTGCAACTGTGACCAAAGATGTTGGAGAGGAACAGACGACGTGCCACCCAATTGGGCATCAATCGGCGGAATTTACAGAGAATTTTGGTGAAATAGTGTAAGATGTTCTCTTACAAAGTACAGACAGTGCATCAGCTGTTAGCTGGTTTACCGCCAAGCGCGTGCATATAACCTACGCCCAAGCCATCCTAAATCTTGACCACGAAGGAGAAAACTTTCCATCGAAAATCATCATGAGCGATGGAGCCAATTTCCATCTCTGTGGATTATGTGGATGAGCATCGCTTCTGGGCACCAAAAATCCGTATATTATAACCCACGAAGAGTGCTGTTGTTAACGTTGGATCCGCCGTGGACGGGGAGTGCTACACCAGAGCCATGCTCAACTATTTTTTTCTTCCTCAATAGGATGAATTGGCACTGGAGACCATGTGATTCCAACCGACTCATATATACTGCACTAGTCACAACCGAAATTCTGTTGTTCTGCGAGGAGATACCTAAGACATGTCCACTATCTCCCCATATTTATTATAGCAACCGACTATACCTACTTATACTGTTCTGTTAATCAAATAGGACCTCAAGCAAAATGGGCAAATGAAACAGGTTCCTAATTAATGTTGCCACCAGGACAGCATTATATAGACGAAGAAACCCCAAAAGGACCTCAACAAATCTCATTAAAATCATATAATTACGCGACTTCTGTAAGTGCTGTTGTGTACAAAAAATTTACTCCATTCAAAGAGCTTCTGCTGTGTAAAGAGCACAAGTCCTCACCAGAAAAATCTAGTTCTACTAATACTATATATATATAACTTCCGGTTTGCCCCAAGGTGCAAAGGGTTTCGCTATAATATGAAACTCTCGTTTGTTATCTAGGTCAGCCAGAATACTGTGGCAGGTGCCGCGTGCATTCATAATTTCTATGACATTTGGGACTCATGATTTCAGTCATATTGGAGCAGAAAAAAAAAAAAAGCATCGTAACACTTGTTTCAATTGCAAAATTAACCACCAGAGGGTTTTAGATTTTGTTTGTGTATAATTAATTTTCATAACCGTAGAGGGTAATCGTCCTCAGGGGTGGAAATGTGAGTGAAAAACTGTTGCATTGCTATTCACAGAAAAAGGGTTTCCATGTTAACGCGCTGTGACTTATTACTTTGACTTTGTGTGCGCAACATGTGTGGTGTGTTAACGTGTCCTTAGCTGCAATAACATTTCTTTAAATAGTATTTATATAACAAGTATTTGATCTTTGTTAGTTGGACGATGCGTGGACCTGGATTTAATGTGTTTTTTTTCGGGTGAACTCCTTTAATGGGACTTAAACTATGGGGTATTTAAAGTTAGCACTTGACACAAATCTTGAGTCTTCAGCCAATTAGAGGACTAAGCTTTCAATAAACCAGTTGGTAAGTAGATTATCATTGGGGCGTTTACTGGACGCGAGCCAGGGGTGAATTTTCTTATAATCAACAATCTCACACAACCCTATCGCTCCTTTGCAAGGAAAGCCGAGTGAACTTTAGGTTGTCAAACCTATGTACCAAAAATTTACAAGTCCAATGCTTAGCTAACCACCACAGGTTGGCTACGTTTGCCAGCAATCCAAAAGCCCAATTCCCAATGCCCGTAAATCAAAACACCGTAATATCGGGTTTTTCAATAAGAGAGTTACAAACGTTTTTTTTAAATAAAACAAAAACGGTTTTGGATATCAATGAAATTCTTTATTCCTGTGAAAGTACGTTTGATGCCATTATGTATGGAACTCGATTTCTTTTGCATGGCCACCACGGGCACGCTTGCAGAAGTCCAGACGCTGAACCCAAATTTCGACGGTTTTCAAGCATAAATCGGCCGATACTGCTGAAATTTCACGTTCGATATTCGTACGAAGTTCATCAATCGTCGCTGGCTTGTTGGCATAGACCATTGTCTTGACGTAGCCCCACAGGAAATAGTCTTACGGCGTCAAATCGCATGACCGAGGCGGCCAAGCGACTGGACCATTTCGTGAGATAACACGTTCTCCAAACTTGGTTTCCAATAAATTGATTGTGACATTCGCTCTGTGGCTTGTGGCGCCGTCCTGTTGAAACCACATATCCTCCAAGTCCATATCATCCAATTGGGGCCAAAAATATTCGGTTATCATTGAACGGTAGCGATTCCCATTCACAGTAACGTGCCGGTCTTGATCATCACGGAACAAGTACGGCCCAATGACGCCGCCGGCCCATAAACCACACCAAACCGTAATTTTTTCGGGATGCAATGATGACTCATGGAGTACGTGTGGATTGCTGCCTGACCAATACCGCATATTTTGTTTATTGACGAAGCCATTCAGCTAGAAATGAGCCTCATCGCTGAAGATTATTTTTCGATGAAAATCCGAATCATTTTCAAGTTGTTGCTCAGCCCAATTCACGAACATACGACGCTTCTGGTGGTCAAGCGGCTTCATTTCTTGCGTCAATTTAATCTTGTAAGGATGTAGGCCAAGATCTTTTTTCAAAATTCGCCACAACGACGTCACAGAAATGCCCCCAACGCTTGAGAACGACGTGTGAGAGACACATTTGGGCTTTCTTCAACTGAAGCCTCAGCGGCAGCAATATTCTCGACACTACGGGCACTTCTTTGTCTGACTGGCACGGGAACATTTTGTACTGTGCCTGTGGATTCGTGGATTCAAATTTTTCAACTATAGACACTCAATTGTTGATCTGCTAGGACGATTATGACGACCATAAATTGGACGTAGCGGTAGCGCTCTTAACGTTGAGGCCACTGACTCCGAATTTCGGTAGTAAATTGTAATAATTTTGACTCGTTGTTGGCTCATCATGAAATGGCAAACCTTACTGAAGAGAAATGTCGAAAGAGCGGCAAGAAATTCGGCGTCATTTGCTGTCACTGTCGCTCTACTTTTGTAGCGTCCCTGTTGAAAAACCCTTTATATATGATGCCCCCGGGCAACCCCCCTGCTTGTGGTCACTGTAGGATTTGGAATGAGTGCAACCCCGTTTTGAAAATATTCATTTATGGGCTTGCATACGGTATTACAGGCTTTTATTGTACGGCCAACTTCTTTGTTTGCATTTAAGGCTTTCTGTAAATATGGGCTAAAGTTTTACCGTCAAACGTATTGTTCCGAACCACCACTTGAAGGCAAATTAAACATCAGACACTTGGTAGAATTGATAAATAGTGGATAGTATATTGTGATTATTACCCTTATAATATTTACTTCAGGAGATCTTGACCTCTGATAGAGTGGTGTCGTTCTATGACAGCTGCTTTTGCCAAGAGTGATTGATCATCGCGAAATGTGGCCACCGAAGCGTGAGTAGCAAGGTTATAGCATTGCATGGACTGTTTAAGGTTCTAAGACCTTTTACCTTTTTTTTGTTGACTTTTATAATTATTCCGTTGCATTGCCAATACCGAAGCCGCATGCATCGCTCTTTTACTAGACACACATCAGAATATACAATTCCTGCAATATACGTACATAACGTACATAGAATATTCCTGGCCACAATTCATCTGCTGGCTATAGTAAAAACTTTAACAGAATGTACATAATACATCACTTCGTCCTTAGCTAATGCTACTCGATCACGAAACCCAATCTATCTGCACCCAACACTGGCAGTTTGGTGAACTGTTCAACTTTAACAACTACCAACTTTGTTGAGAAAAAACAATATACTGCAGTCGAACGAAGAAAGAGCAAAAAATCCTGAAATCCCTCGGGTATAAACACAAGTAGCATACCTACTCGAACATAGGATTGGTATTCGAGGACTAAAATTTCAAACGAAAGGAAAAACTTTTCATTTTACCTGAAAAGGAAAACACAAAAAAAAAATAATTTGTTGTAGCTCTGCCATTCCCACTTCACTACTGGAATTCGTATCCTCCGGTGACTTAATTCACTGAACTTCCGAAGCCTATGTCTTAGGCGATCGGGTCCCCCATTATATGGCATGTTCAACTGAACAAACACAAAAAAAAAAAACTTGACTTCTCTTATTCAAGGTAACATTGATTAATTGAAAGACCAAGCAGAGAAGGACGATTTCACTTAAGAAAATTACACTCCACCGAAGAGTTGAAGTAATCAATACATCAATTCCATATGCGGTTTGGGAAGGCGGACTAGACCTGAATTGGATACCCCTCCAGCCGAACAAAACTCCATTTTGGGCTGTAAAACAAAATGAAATTCTATTACTTTCAATTTGATGAGTGATGGCATAAAACTTCATAAAATTGCCATAAACAATCGCACAGAACCACCACACCCACCACACATCGTCGGCCCTCTTTAAAAGGATATATAATGCACGTGCACTCACTCGTACAGATTTTACGACTTTGCAAACGGAATCTGTGCAAATCTTGTACTGGTGCTCCAGCAGCGTGGAGCACTGATTTCCATTTTATTAGATCCGCAGATTTATTCCTGGGGCGAGAGATTTTATAGCCGTTTTTCGGGAGTTTAACGATAAATCATAAAATCGAGAAAATAGGCCCTTTTCTGCGGCGGTTGTGTGTTGTATGATGGTGAGCCTAAATTTCACAAAAAAAAATATATATATATACCTAATACGATTTTACGACTCACAATGTCTTGCGAAACGAAAACGAAGAGCGTGAAGCTTTTCACAAGGCAGCCAGAATTTGCTGATGATTTTCTGATAAGCTGTTGGAAGATAGCGGATGGCGGATCTTTGGGTATTTTTATGATGATTTGCCTTATAATGATATTTGGCAGAGTACGCTGTGGAAATTAGAAGGGTTGCCATATTTCTTTTAAAACCAAATTAAGGAGTGTGGTTAGAGAAATCGATTTGCCTAATTTCAGTAAGTAGAAGGACAATAAGAAGGAGTTGGGCTTGTGTGAGATATATAATCGAACAGGTGCCTATTGGCTTTGGGTTACAAGAAATATCACACAAATTGTTAAATGTGCGAAAAAAAAAATTACCAAAAAAATAAAATAAAATACGCGTCGGAATACGTTAAAAAAAACTGCTCGGTTCTGTACACGTTTTTAGGCTTTCAGTGCAGTTTTCGTCGCGATTTTGATGTGATTTAAGAGTCTTTTTTTCGACGCGGTTTTAGGTGCAATGTTGTTTTTATTTGGTATACATTTTGAGTTATTTTCGGTTCGGTTTTTAGCGTTATTTGGTACTAATGCCTTTTGAAACTGTGTTTTTTTAAATTGGATTTTTTGCATGTCTTTTCTTACGATTTTGATCCATTTTTTGGCGCACTTATATTTCTTTGTGCATTTTTTGACACCCTTTTCGATAAGATTTTTCGATAGATTTTCCAGTCCAATTTAATAAGTTTTTTTTTGATTTGTGTTTTCCGTAAGAATTTCAGTGCGCTTTTGCCAATTTTTTAAAGTTGTACTGTGTGTTGTTTGACTTTTTCTTTTTTTTTTGTCTCTCTTTTTTGATACGATTTTTTCATCGTTTATTTTAATTGTTAATTTTTCGCATCTTTTCATATTTTTTGCCTCATAATTTGGGGTTATTCAAAGCGTCGCGCTTGGAACGTTATATGAAGATTTTGTTGAGCTAATTTGTTTGCCAATTGTGGGCGTTATAGGACTTTTGGGACAAGTGGATTCAGAATCTCTTGATACTGATTCATGTCCTAAAGCAGCTGTATGGCACGCTTGCGGTACGCACGGCATCAGCTCGTCAGTGGGGTGGATCCTTGCTGCTTACTAACCTATACCCACAAAAAAAAAACATCGTGCCAAAATAGAGACAGGAATAGAGACAGGGATATGCTGGAACCTCGCATATGTAAAAGAAAATAAAGAAAAGGAAAGCGGTATATAAACGTCGTGTTATCAGTGGTGGTGTCTTGGATGGTTTGACACACTGAGGAACCCTCCCCTTGCAGACAGCTTAAGTTGTCGCTCCTGACTATCTCTTCCTCAACGACTGATGAGATAGTCCCATACTGACGAAAAATTTGCACTTTAATTAATCACACCATCTCAAAAATTTAATAGTTTTCTTAGCAATTCATTTTTATTAAAATGATATGAATACTAGTTTCAAACAAAATTAATAATATGCAGTTCTCTTAATGGATGAAGATCATATAATGATTATTATATAAACCATTGATTCAGGTTTATGATAAGATCGATAGAGATTGAATATTATCATGAATTGACAGTGCATGCAGGTGTAAAATCAAATATCAAGCAATTCAAATATATGTAGTGTGTATGTAATAATTATAAATTTAAGGTTTAGATAGATATGTAATGTATAGTATAAGTATATAAATGTATGGCTAATTTAAGAGATTAATTATATTAGGGCAAGCAAGATCCAATTGAACAAATGGTATAGGCCAGGGGTTCCCAAACCTATACAAACCTATACATATACAGGTTATAATATTTTGGCGACGCCCTTCTAAAAGCACACAACGGTCAAAGCACAGATATGTGAATATAAGCTGAGCTTACTAAAGATTCACTAAAGGGGTTTTCAATGAGGATTGGTCGACATTGAAATGGAATAAAACAAGCTGTGTGCCAGGCATTAACGAATCCCATGTATGCGATTATTGTATGGAATACAACACCAGGCGCAAATGTCCACCGCAGCTTCTCACGTTGTCACGGATCCGAGTGGTCCAATCTGCCGCATAGATCCGGCTTAATGGCATTGGTTATATTGGGTTTAAGGACATCGGTCGATTGCGGTTTATTCGCATTGAGCTGCGACTTCAGGCAACGCCACAAGAAAAATTTAGCGAGGTTAAATCGCACGATCTTAGTGGCCAATTCACGTCACCCTTGATAGAGATCAGATAACCAGAACCTGCAGCTGAGTGACACATAGCCACCTCTTGCTGGAACCACATGTTAGCAGCATCGTTCTGTAGTACTCGTCGTTGATGGTATTGGCCTTACCAACGTCATGAAAAGGACAGAGCAATGACGCCACCGCAAGTCTAAAATGCGCACCAAACAGCTTTTTATGGATGCATTGCCACCTCGTGCTGGTTGGCGTCATCCCATTATGGAAATTTGGCCATTCATCCAAAAATGCGGCCCGTTGCTAAAGATGATTTTTCTATGGTCATTACATTACATTATCATTAACTTTGGGTCCTCTCTGTCAGTTGGATCTTAAACGGGTATAGGCCCAAGTCTCGACCAAAATTCGCCAAGTTGAAGTCTGCAAAATTCTTATACTTCCTGTGCACAGCAAAACACAATGGCCAACATCGATCAAGCCCGACCCGACATTTTTTTTCAAATCGAGCTCAAGCTGATGGAACGTGTCGTGTGCAGGCGTCATGTGCGTATCGTCTTGCGACGCCCCTGGGATAGCCCCACGACGCCCCAGGGCGTCGCGACGCACAGTTAGGGAACTCCTGGTATAGGCAATTCACATTTAATTGCATGTAAATTTAATTAATTAATAAAAAGGTATTTTATTTAATAGCAAATAAGAATATAGGTAATATTTATTGAAGCCAAAGAAAGAAAATATAGTGTAAAAAAGGTATATGTACTTACTCGTTGTTTCTGCAGTTCTTTGATGCTCGAATTTTGTGCACAAATTTCTCGCTGGCAGGTGTAGCTATTAGTTATTATAGATAGGTACGTTAAATTCAAAAACTTTTTTTTTTTTTTTAAATTATTAATTATATACTTATTAAGTCCAATAAATTATGTATCACTTTTTCACTTATATATAATACATATAATATGTGTAGACATATATATGTATTTGCAGGATTCACCTTACACCAGCACGTGCACTACGATTTTCAGTGGACAGATGGCTATTTTGAGCGGGGGATTTCACTGAATTGGGTGTTCCTCGGCAGGATGAACAGGCAATCAAAATGGCGGAATTGAATTTTGCCACGTGTGTCGTAGAGTTGAGAGGCTGACGATGGCAATTTAACAATTTCGGGGTGATGGATGGTAAATTTGGCGAATTTTAAGTTTCGTTTGCACGGATTTTTACGTCTGCGAAAGCCTATCTAGCTACATCGGTTTAAAGACACGTTGTTCCCTATTTGGTGTCACTAGTCACGTCACGATGGGACTAAGCGGAGCACTGGAATTGTCGACTGATGGCTAATAGGCTTTGATTTCTTGGAACGCTGTGAATCAACATACATATATTTTAGCGTGATCGCCACGATTGTTTGTGTGTGCATGGAATCTTACCAGCTAGGTTACAATGCATGTCTTAGAATTTGTATATTCCATTGAAATGTATTCCATGCCAGCACTCTCTTTGTGCGGTTAAATTTGCGAAGCACCGCAAAGTTTATGCATCAGCTTAGAGCTAAACACAAAAAAAAATCTTAGCTGTATAATCTCACACGATATGTAAGAGAGACTTACTTGATCTCGGGAGCTCAACCTTTCAGGGCAAAGTAAAAATGAAAAAGAGAGTACATGCGGCAGTTTCACATGTATAAGTACACTTTCGGTGTACTAAACTTTAGACCAGCATTGACATACCTGCCCAATGGTATGTATAACTTTAAGCTGTCATTTGTAACGGAAGTTGTCCCTACCTTACAAGTTGCGATGGTATTGCAATCCCACCGATCTCTAGGAGTACAGGATTTCCTACAGAAATCGATGGGCTGTAAGGTAGGTTGTCCTGACAGAGAAGTGTGAGTAGGCATGCTTGCATACGCGCGACACTAGCTCGACGGAGGCGTGGGTTCTTACACTTACTGCCGGACGACCGCACATTTATTTCATGCCTTTACAAAAAAATTCTAAATTGGAACCACGAAACTAAAATGCTGAAATTACTACCGAACCGTTTCTAAAATCAGATGAAGAAATGTAAACCGCGATAAATAGATATGAACACCTGCAAAACCTTGGGAAACCTAAGGTGGAAATGGCTTCCCTAGCGTGACCCTCCCACAATCAATCACCCTTACAGGGATGACGATCATCCTTGGCTAATGCTCCGCTAAATCTTGCATTAGCCCCTAACTCAAAGACGAGCAATTCCTTAAGAATCACTCATTGAATCCATCACCGATGGACTACCCACAAATCACTTCCCAAAAGCACTAAGCAAATTCTCAATTAAAACTCATCATGAGTTATCTCATGAATTAAAACAACAGATAATTCAGCATATCAAAAAAATACAGACATTTTTATTTAATACTAAAATAAATCTCCTAACACATAATTCCAATTCATATGGATAGCAAATGCGCTGTAATTGCCTTCGATATTTAGCACTCAAATGCAGTAACAAAAAAAAAATAGTAACTAAAACCTGCGCAATTTGGCTTTTCAATTAAAACATACTTCAAATTACGATTGATGTCTTCTCAATCGTGTTATTCAAAAAAATTTAAATATTATTCGTTAAAATTAGTATGTTTCGTTTTGTTTTAAATAAATAAATTAATTTTTGTTTTTCAATCTGTTGACGTGTATGTATGGGCATCGACAGATGCTTGTAATATAATTTTTCTTCTTATCACCCACTCAGCATGTTCAAAAAAGTTTAACTTAAGAGCGTTAAGCGTTAATCAAGAAAAAAATCGACGATATATTGTGACGTCTATGTCAATGTCGCTTTTAACACTTGAATCTTCTTACAAAATAAAAAAAAATAACTTTACCATTTGGCTAATAACCCTAAACGTTCAAAATGCTCCTATCCAGTTCGTTCAATAAAAAAAAGGAATTATGTACTCACCGATTATTATCATTGGTACTCTTTGTTGTACCTTTAGTTGCTACAAATAATCCGCGAACTATAATGACGACTCCTATGGATGGTGTGCACAGCATTCATCGAAGTGTTTGGTTGTTATTACCTAAATTGGTTTTGGAAAAACGAAAAATATTTATATCGAACGAACTTCACAAGATATATCTATTATCAATGATATCAAATACATACTTTGCTTTTAAAAAAGTGGGTGATATTGCTAAAAAAAAAAATCAATATTCTATGTTGATTATACCCACAATACTTTGTGAAGGGCACCAACGCACTGAGTGCATGTGTTGTTGCTGCTGACGATGGCTCGATCGTTTCGGTGGCCGCTGTTATCACTTTATCAGCCGCGGTTTTGCCGATGCCGATAATCGTGGCTAATGAAGCTTATCGCTGCGTGCGATTTGTGCCACTGACGAAGAGAGAGACTGACGGTGTTGTGGATTGAAGGACGTTGCTTTTCGATGGGGAGGGAAGTATGGATTCGCTGCGTTCACTCTGTGCGGCTGATAATGCCTCTTGTGGTGAATTGCAGGCACTGAATCACCTGTTCGCTCCCGTGTTCTTCGTAGGGATCGTAGAACTCTCGATTTCACGTCCGGGTGGGGTGCGGATGTGGCTGTCTTACACACGTGATAAGCACGGGGTGGCAGTGGAAGAAGAGCTTGTTGCTGTATCGACAGACAGCTCTTCTATGATTGAGCTAGAAAGCGAGAGTTAAATCAAGTCCTCAGCTGGTTTTGCGTGTGGGCGAAGGTTGAGGTGAGGGTGTTCGTATACACGACCACGTACACTACAGCTATGGTTTACCGAGCTGACAGCAGGTTTTTATCGCTGAAGGTGGATTTTGAGCACTATAAAAATGTTTCTATCAGAGTAGGTGTTTGATTGAATGGCACACAGATTTACTTACACTGATGAATATTTCTTTCCACTGCTTACTAAAATTCTACCGATGGTGTGTAAAATGAGGGATTGGAGAGTTACAGGGACCTTGGCCGCGTAGGTGAATGGCGTCGCAGCCTCACTGCTACTGAAGGTTATGACACACTTTGTAGCTATAGTTGCTGGAATATATGTAGGTATACTATATGCGAACTTGCTTAAGTCAAAAACAAAATTACCAGGTATTTGAGGTGTCACACTCTCACGAAAACACAATTTGGCACTATCACGGCTGGAGTAGGTGAAACGTACTTTGTCCTCTTTTCTCTATTAAGACGGAGGTGAGCTTCTCGAACCTCGTTTCGTCGTGACGGATGGACGAACGTAATAATCGGCGATTAATTACCGCGTCTGCAATATTCTTTAATTGCTCACAATTTCGGTAGAGCGTTTGAATATTCTACGGTGCAATTCCGTCACTATACATAAAAATGAGCTTTCGGCCAAAGCGTGGCGCGCAAAGTACTACCCGCGTTGATGCCCAGAAAGAAAAAGAGCGTTTCGTATTTCGCAAAATCGCAGGTAGCTGCTACTCATCGAAAAGCGCAAGCAAAAAGGCGTCCCTTCCGCTCATGCAGTTGACGAAAGGACACAGCTGATTGATGGTGGAATTCAGTGTGGTTCTGATGTTAGCTACATTACTTTTTCTAACAGGGTGCCCATAAAAAAAATGTGTAGAAAAATTAAAATTTATATTAATTGTTTTAATATAAATCCCCCACACAATATATTTTGAAATTGAGTGAATTCTGAGTTCAAGTTAGAGCAAGAATCGATTTCATGGGAACGCCACACAATTTTGTGCTTATAGGTAGGGGTTTTTTCACTGTGCCACCTCTTGCGAACATCTGACATACATCTGGGAGGATAACTGTCCTAAAAACTGTCCATTTTAAATTCAGCCATTTGGACTCGGAATAAAATCGTAAGTTCCTTCGATTCGTCCCAAATAAATAAAAACTTCAGAAACGAAAGGCTGTGACAAGCTAAGACTTGGGCTTGGGTACCTTTATGACTTGTTGCGGAAACTATTTATTTTTCTATTTATTGAAGATGCGTTTGGGATACCTTTGTTTCGCTAGATTTTTTTTTCATTGCTATTTTCGGTTCGTATTTTCAATCGGTACAGCTTGCTGGGTTCTTGGCGTATATTTTACATAATGCGCAGTAAGCGTTTAACGCAATTTTCTCATTTTAAGCAAAGTGTGGTGGATTGTGGTGAAAAGAACTGAGTGGTTTAAAACGCCCGGACCGGAGTTCAAGAAGCTATCAGAGAGAAGAAAAAGGCTTTCAAGGTGTGGATCCACTTGGAAGAGACTCACCTTCTCGAAACCGCTACATGGAGGAGCGAAGAACTTTGCAAGGAGTTCGGAGAGAGATTTGATCGTGATCACAGATGGAGCGAGCACTTTTTCGAATCCAGAAGATTGAGGATGACAGATCCATCGCCTTGAGCAGGGCGGAAAATAGTCCCACGGTAGAGGAAGTCACTTTTGCGATAAAATCGCTAAAATCCAAATCCTAGCGATTGGCAGATTGGGGTGATTGTGCCCCTTTTCAAGAAAGGGGATAAAAGGGATTGCTCCAATTACAGGGGTATATCACTTTTAAGTCTTAACGGAAAAGTCTTTGCCAAGGTGCTGGAAACGCGTTGCAAAGCTGTGGTCGAGGCACGATTAGGAGATGAGCAGTGCGACTTTCGTCCCGGCAGAAGCACAACCGACCAGTTATTCGCTGTCAGAATGGTAAGTCCTCTCAGACTAAACTGAGAAATGTGATTTCTCCATTGTATTGCTGATGTGAATAATATACAACTGCAAATAATGACGTGATTTACGACGCATTCTTTTAGTGCTTGCTTTAGTACAATTTCACGCGATTTACGATTTTTGTGATTTTAGAACTTTCCTTTAAAGCAAATCTCGCTGGGTTTTGGGTTTGAATTTTTTTTTGTTAATTTGAGCTTTTTTGTTCTGTAGATCTTTTGGATCTTTGAAGAGGCTGACACTTCTATTTGCAATATGGTATACTATGCAGTTCTGTTTAAAAATCTTTGGAATTTCGTTGGACATGGAAAATGTATCCAAAGCGTATCCACAGTTGATATTTGAAATGGAAGCTTTCAACGCATAACATATTCCCAATCCAAAATGCCTTGTTGTCACACGCACCCGTGCGTACCCACATCTCAACACTTACTTCGTGGCGAAATCACTTATTCAATTTATGTTTCGCGGGCGGTTTTTTTTATCACATACTCTTCAAGAATCTGATTCGAAATTTATTCAACTGAAAACCAAATGAGTGGTTGTACCTAAATCAAAACTTCAAACCGACTTTTCGCTAAACCTTCCTCCGATGTATCTATGTACCACACATCGGCTGCATAAGCGTTGGAAATAGAAAGGCAGGTAGGGTATGTAAAAAAAAAAAAAATAAATCAACAGACAATGAATTTGCTGAAAGGCAATTTTCAGCTTCCACTTCGATTCGATGCCTCGCGCAACGACCCTTCGCTTCCCCACAAATGTCAAACAGGGTTACAAATATTTCATCCCTTTGTGACATGGAAAACCCATTATCGCTGCCTTTCTCAAATGAAAAACCAGCTTTTCCAACATGTACTTGTTTGTTTGTGTGTGTGTGGGGGTGGGCGTGTAAGTGTTGCATATGCATATGTCATTCGGGAAGAACCTAGGCAGTGTTCATATCCAGTATACGACCGTGTCGGATACATTTTGGAATGCGGGCTTCTGATTTACGTCTGCCCTCTGTTCGAGTGTAAAGTTTTTATTTTAAAGATGCATTCGAAATGGACCCTTTTTTGTGCCCACTCGTGTAGACACAGAATCCTGGAGGTGGACAGAGGGAAAACACACAAAACAGATAAATGAGGATTTATTTCGGATATCTGGAATTATTTAAGGACATTTTAAGTGCTTTTTTGATTGACGAATGACGTTTGTATTCCAACTCTGGCTAATCTGACAAACGCACCGATAGAGGTGGACCTTTTAAAGTTTTCACTTGAATCGATATCTCCGCGTGGAAAAAATGTATTCAAAATCGATATGCCATCCAAAAATCGGTGTCGTTTCCCGTCTCTCTTTTCAGCAACAACAGATCCTTACATCGGTCGTCATCGACTGGAAAATGCTTGTAAGATTTCTCCTGAATTATTCATAGCTGGTGTTCTGTTGGTGATGATGTCGGTGGCTTAGTCTGAGTGGGGGTGGTGGAAAAAAAATCGTAATTTAAACACTTATCGCTAAAGATAAAGGTTACACGGAATCTATTCGCCCCCCAAAAGTCGTATAGTTTATATCGAAAATGGGATAGAAAAAGTTTCAAGCAGACATTTGCAAGTTAAAAACATTTCAGACAACTCATTCGCATCATATGGTGACGCTGTGTGTGTGTGTATTTACAAAGGACAAGTAGACTTTTATCAGATTATTGGAATCTAGGACATTACTTCAAAGTGCGGGAAGATGTAGAATTTAAAGTGATCTGAAATTACACCTCTAAGGAGGGCAGTGAACTCGTAAATTATGCTAACGATTGATATTGGCAAGAGTTGAAAATGTTTCTTCAGTTGATATGTGAAAGTTTTCGCAATAATTGTACCTATCAGCAATTTTAAAAAAGTTGCAACTTAATTATATGATGCAGTCATAGAATTGCGAGTTGCCTCAATTCGTCTACGCAATAGCATTGACACGAAATTTCTATTTACAGCTTTTCATGCAAACTGTAGAGAAAAATGGGTGAAAACTCTGCATACGCTAACACGTTCCACCAAGGACTCCCTTCTTCACATAAGGAGTGCACAATGGTTGCATTCTTAGTCATAGAAGGCGCTTTTAAGAACCTTGGCTCGGTAGCTCTAAACATAGATACCTCACTTAATAGTCGGAATACCACAAGGCGGCATCCTATCTCTGCTTTTCTGGAACTTACGTTAGGTTAGGTTTGAGGGAAGTGCACAGCTTTTATGTGCTATGGGCCTTTTGGTCCATCCCTAAGTTTTTAGTAGTGGATAAAAATTAAATTTTTACTGGACAACAAACAACAACATGCATAAAACACTTTACCTGATTCCTTGCAGTTGTTCCTTGGCGGAGTTGGTATACTAAAGCCAACCCGTACTTTTAACAAACCTGATTGTGCCCGTCAATGGTACCTGTACTATATCCTCTAAGTCTCCGAAAAGTCTGTCTCCCAGATATCGGAGTCGACTAGTTTGGAGGTTTGGGCATTCGCAGAGCAGGTGCTTGATGATCTCCGTTTCTTCTGTGTCTTGACAGCTCCTGCAGTAGTCTGGTGAGTTGATGCCCAGTCTTGTGACCAAGTTTCTGAAATTTGGTGGTCAATGAACTGGAGACATGCCTGGAAACGTGCGCCTGTAAGGTGATTGCATATGATGCGAATAACGTTGCCAGGAAATAATAGCTTAAAGGAACTCATATAATCTTTAAAGCTATAGTAAACTCTCACAAAACTAAACTTGTAACTAAAGCTAAGCTGAAAGCCTAACATACAAAAAACGAGTTAAAAAAAGCTACCACGGTACTTTTCTCTTGAAATAAAGCCATAGAAACTAAATGGGGCCCATACAACCTCATATTACTCACTGGCTATGCTAAACAAACAAAGGGGCTCTTGTATGATGAATGAGAAATTTCAGAGATTGATCAAAAACTGTGGGCGGGGTTGTTGGTGGTATTTTCTCCAATAGATTAAATCTTAGTCTTTTGTTCCGTCTTCCATTTTCCAAATCACTGTAGCATTGCTATAAGAGAAGTCTTCTTCTTAGATAGCCAAGCTGAAAGGGAGTCAGTCTATACAAATATATAATAGCCCTGGACAGTTACAGGTCTCCCTATAGATAGTTCAATATTCACGCTTGGATTCGGGCATACACCTACACCTATCCTACCAGATAAGGGTTGGTTAGTTCCGCATACAATCCGATCGCTTGGAAACTAATAATAAAGCTGGATACTCATAGAGCAAGTTGCACAAGTGGACAAGTTGAACGTCATGTCCAACATAAAAACAGATATCGCCAAAGCTGGATAAAGGGTTTTCCAATAAGAGGTGTTATTTTGGTATTCAAAGGAAAATGTAATTTTTAGAGATAAATGATCGGATGCTTATTTCATAATAAAGAGGAAGGTATGCCGTTAATAATGAAAAACAACATGAGCCAAATGGCCACCACGAGCACGCTTACAGGACCATATCCATTTCATGCAATTTTTCATAACCAAATCGCAAAGTGGCTGCCCTATAGCCTCACGAATTTTATCTTTGAGGTCTTGAATCGACGTTGGCCTGTTGGCGTTGTTGATGATCGGCCGGCTTGAGTTCTGGTGTTAACTGAACTTTATAAGCCTTAAGACCCAAGTCTTTATGCAAAATACGGTTTGTGGAGTGCCCGAATTCCAAAGAACGACGAGGAATGGACAAACTTGGGTTTTCTTCAACACTTTGGGCTACAGCAGCAAAATTCTCAGTTGTTCTTGAGCGACGTGCACGGGTTTTATTCTTCACATCACTAACTTGTATTGCGGTCCGACAAGGTGCTTCACGACGACCAAAAAATGCTTTAGTTTTGCGAACTGTGACTGCAAGATTTTCACCATTTTTGTAGTGAATTTTAATAATTTCAATGCGTTGTTGAAGCATGTATCGTTCCATTTTTAGTAATGGCGTAGTTTCTACTTGTCAAATGACAAAGAATAAAAGCTTCAAAAGTGACAGCTACCGAAATAGCGGGCCATTCACAATGACACCTCTCATTGGAAAACCCTTTATAAAACGCTTTAAGAATTTGATCTCTCATGTAAGGCTTGGAGTATTCTTAAACGCTTTTTGTAGAAGCTGTTTGGACAAATAGATGAAAGAGACTATATTCTCTAATTTCTCTGGTATACTTACTCTGTACTCCGCCCTGGACAAGAGTATAGTGGTTCATTAAGTATTACATTTAATGTAATCTAAATATTTAAACACTGTATAAGAAAACCTATATCGACAATAATCTTAAATTTACAACACAAATAGCTACATATACGTAAACTAAATTCAACTCCAGTTCTCATCATACTTCCCAGGTTATAAAACAAAATCATGCCTTTGAAGAACTTCCCCATTTATACAGTACCTATTAGGGTGGTCCTTATTTTCGACTTTTGAATTATCCCCGGGGCACTTTCTCATTTGATTATATACCTCTAAATATGAAATAGGTTTTTTTTTTTTTTTTTTTTGTTAAGATTTAGAGGTCGCTACCAGCTGTCAAAGTTTTTACAAAAAGCGTTGAAGGACAGCTTAAATGATGGTTTCACTCATGTTTCATTTAGGTGTTAAATTGTTTATATTACATTTTACATGCAAGTGAAACTCTCATAGACAATCGGTTCTTATCCCTTCCGACCCACGACCTCTCTTCTGTACCGTTATATACCCATATAATTATGACCTAGTTTTAGTTCTAGTTGTTAAGCTACCAAAGTGCGTTAAACGGTATTTTGGTTATCTAGTAGAAACGGAACAGCATCGTTCGATGTTGTTATTATGTACCATGTTCTTCTTGATTTAAAATAAAGTATAGCCAAGTCAGTTTCATCTAGGCTATGTTATTAGCCACGCGTCTTTTTATTTCGCTCCCTAAGAGGAAAAACTCACGTGTTTTATTTGTAAAAGTCATAGTAACGTGTTTCAACTTACAATGGTGTCTACAAGTAGCGGACTCAGTAAAGCTACTAGCTAATTACAACCAATGAAGAACTAATTACAACCAATGAAGAACAAAAAGCAATATTTGCTTTTGTTGGTAAAAGAGTAAGAGTAAGTAAGAGGAAAAAGTTCCCTAATACTAACAAGTCAACCCTTCTATCTTAAAAATAAATGATTGAAATATCTACTTAATTCATAGTAACAAAAACAATAATTTTGTAATATTTTTTATGTCCTGGCTATAAAAATAAAAGAATCTAACAAATACAGATTTTGAGTTTTTATTGGCTAGATTTTACTTTACTGCCCATTCGAAAAAAATACTTTTTTTTGTTTATTCCGATTGACTTTAATGCGCTGAACTCAAATCTTCAAACAAAATTTGGCGGTCTCTCACCGTTTGGGCGTGGCACGCCCCCAAAGTTAAAAAAATACCATATGAAATAGTACCAAAATTTCAGGAATGGAGTGTCCAATTTTTGTAAAATTAATTTTTTTATATTCCCTAAATGTGCAGTTAACTTATAAAAAAAGTTTCATCACAATCCAATACACTCCGTTCTTGAAATTTTGGTACTATTTCATATGGTATTTTTGAAACTTTGGGGGCGTGCCACGCCCAAACGGTGAGAGACAGCCAATTTTTTTTTCAGATTTGTGTTTAGGGCACTGAAATCAATCGGACTGTGCAAAAAAAACCGTCATTTTCGAATGTTTTCGAATGGGCAGTAAAGTAAAATCTTGCCTTTTTATTTAAACTTCAAACCTTGGTAGCGACCTCTAAATGTCACTTAAAAAATTCGAAAAAAATACTGAAATACTTTCTTATGGTATATATTCAAATGACGTGGTGCCCCGCGAAATTAAAGAAAAAAAAATTTTTTCTTAGGAATAAGGACCACCCTAGTACCTATACACATCAACCTTTGAGGTTAATACTCAAAAGTGTTATATTAAATTTCTGTAATTGATATAAATCCTCCATCCAGAAGGGAATACACTCAATGGCACTCATTTGGCAAAGATGCAACCACATAACCCCAAGGTGTATATCAAAAGTTCATCTAAGACCTACTCAGCCCATGTGGGTGAGGTTTACTTTGAGGCAAGATTTTCTCAGTTCTATCAATTAAGTTGGTGTAAAGGGTGATATGAGCCAAAATCCACATGTCTGAGAATTATTAACGAGGACACCCTAGGTGGTAGCGTATAGGTGATGTTTATTAAAGTTCAGACATCAGTAAATAATAATAAAAGAGGAACTGAATGATGTGTGTGTCTGTGGTTTCGAAAGGATTATGTCTTCATTATGAGAGATGAAAGGATTTCTTTTGTTTAGAGCTAGAATGGGTTTTGAGTTTTAAAAGGAAATCATGTTTATTTCTGAATATGATGATTTTACTTAAGGTAGATGTGCGTATAGATCTATTTAATCTTTTGCAGGAGTCCGTTCACAGACGTTGCAGACATATGTGATATGTCTACATTTTTGTGGATGTTATGAACGATTCTTGACAAAATTTGGACCCTATATCTGTCCCGAGGGTTGAAGCATCGATGACGGATGTGAAATGTTGACCACGTGAAATTTAATTCATCCTAAAAGAGCTGGAGTAGTTAGGATGTGCACCTGAACGTGCTCTCAGAAGACTTTCCCTTGTTCTCTTGAAAATAAATGTTTGCTGTAAAAGTACCGTCCAATAACTTTACTTTGGCATATAAACCCACTAAGCAAATGAGCCTCTTGTATAGACTATCATAACAACTCTGCAGTTCGATGAAAAATTTTCTTTTAGGCGGATGAATTCAAGTTGAAGTAGTTACTATAAACACAGAAGCGGCCCAAGGATCCATACTTTTTCCAACTATTTTTTGGCACATCACTTGCCTCGACAAATAATTTTCTTAAGGGGGGAAATTGATCCTGATGGTTGTAACTAATTTTGCAAAGAAAGATACTTCGACTGTACCAAACATTAAAATGGACGACGAACCCATGCATCTTAGGGAACCCAGACAGGATTACTTATTAAATATGGTAAAATCAATCTTCAAAGTTAAGTTAGCGCAAAGAGGTACTTAAACCCAGAACAAGTCCGTGTCCGTAGAAAACACGTTGCCAGCCCTTAAGCTACGATTACACATGCCACGAAACGTGTCATACTGTTGACATTCTTTTTTTTTTTTAATATTTTATTAGTTTAAAAAACTCTTAACATCAGTCGATATACTTATAACTAAAAGTGTATTATACAATATTATTTTTTATTAAAGGTTTTAGTAAAGATTTAAATACATTCAGGTTTGTTTCAGTCTTGAGGTTTCTTGGTAGATTATTATAAATTTGCAATCCTTTGTATTAAAGCAAGTTGTTTTGTGTGCCACAAATGCATGTGATATTCGTGTTATAAAGTTTTTCCCCGCCTACATGCTCACTGTGTCGAACTGTGACAAAGATGACACAAAGGCGAGTGACCGGTACATGACAGGCAATTGTTTATCGTGACTGTGACACACTGTCACCATTAACAGACACGATAGTACTTTGAAGGTATACTGCTGCATATTTGCACCGAAGTTGGTCACAGGTACCCTTCTATTGCCGGGTTGTTCCCACATCTGGACTTTCGTTGCCAGTAATGATAATGAGAATTGTGTGATGGCATCACCCTTTAATTACGGGCATGCTGCTAGTTGTGTTTAGATATAGTTCTTTCCGCACGTTAAGTTTTAACTAAGTGGTAAACAATAGGGGATGTATCTTCCACCCACCCTCGAAAGAAAAAATGGTTCTTTAACTACCGAAACTCTATTTTTATAACACTCATCTGCTCCGTGATGTAAAATCGAAAGATCGGTCAATCGCACAAACAACAATAACAACAAACACGTGTCAAATGCGATATGCATGACATATCGCCGTGTGCTGTGTCACGCGTGGGAAATTGTCAATATGTGGGATGAAAAAAGTCGGTCTCAAAGGCTATATCACAGTCAATCAATTTAGTCACATTCAAGTTGTGTGATTCATGTCATGTGGCGTGACACTTCAACTGACATGCCACAGAAAGACACGATTTGTGACATGTGTAATCGTATAGCTTTAGGCGTTAATGATGATGCGGAAGGAGTTTTCACTTGTATATGGTATCCAGATTTGGCTGAGTATAGAATTTTAATTTATAGATAAGTCGGACTGAGGATATAAGCGTCTTTTACAATTCAAAAAGAATTCCGCCGATCATTTGCGAGAGCTTGACATGTTTTGTGATAGATTTTGTTCAATGATACGAAAATGAAGCAAATCTAAAACAAGTGATCTCTTTATTTAGGTGAGTTCTGGGGCCGAATCGCCGCATCCGTGAACGAGCTATACGTTCACGGAATCAACTGATTTTACACTCGAAACAAAAACAAATTCCGTCACGTATTGCTCGTTTGCGGATGAGACGATACGGCCCTGGTATTCGATTCCCATTCCTTTCTAACGTATGGATCGTCAAATTTGGAGCCATTTGATTTTCAGAATTTTGAAGATACGTTGTAGTCCGTTGTTTATCACGACCACTTTCCAGGTTCTGTGTAAGTGGACGCTAAACTTACTTACTTAGATGGCGCTACAGTCCGGGGTGAACCTGGGCCTCAACCAACACGCCTCTCCAGTTAGCACGATCTTTGGCTAACTGCCTCCAGCTGCACACTCCAAGTTGGTTGAGGTCCCCTTCCACTCGTGCGCGCCACTTAAGGCGAGGTCTTCCTCTACTGCGTCGTCCCTCCGGTTTGGAATCGAAGACTCTTAGGGCCGGAGCGTTGGTGTTCATTCGCTCTATATGTCCTAGCCATCTTAGTCGACTGATACGTTCTTTTCTGACCAGGTCGATGTCGCTGTACAGCTCGTAGAGTTCGCTGTTAAATCTCTTCCTCCAAAGCCCGTCAATGCAAACGGGACCGAAAATCACTCGAAGAATTTTGCGTTCCAAGCGCCCATGATTCTGCGCCATAAAGCAGGACTGGGATAATGAGGGTCTTGTACAGAGTCTCCTTGGTGTTTTTCGACAAGGCCTTACTAATCAATTGCCTTCTTAGGCCAAAGTAACAGCGGTTGGCAAGTGTAATTCTTCGCTTGATTTCTGATGTGATGTCATTTTCAGAATTAATAGCGGAGCCGAGGTAGACAAAGTCCCGAACTACCTCAAAGTTATAGCTGTCTATCGTGACGTTCTGTCCGATTCGTCGATGTTGTGTGTCCCTTCTTGTTGACAGCATGTCTCGATGTCGTCAGCGTATGCAAGTAGTTGCACAGACTTTTGAAAATTGTGCCCCTGATGTTGAAAAAGTCACATGACAGAGCATCACCTTGTCCAAATCCTTTTTTGACATCAAAGGTCTCGGTGAGATTGTTTCCAACCTTTACGGAGCGGCTTTAAAATCGATAAATAGGTGATGAGTATTGATTTGGACTTCTTGGGTTTTCTCCAGGATCTGCCGTAGTGTGAATATTTGGTCGGTTGTGGACTTACCGGGCTTAAAACCGCACTGATAGGGTCCAATCAGTTTGTTGACAAATGGTTTCAGGCGTTCACACAGTACGGAAGACAGGATTTTGTAAGCGATGTTAAGGAGACTGATGCCTCTATAGTTGGCGCAGTTTATAGGGTCTCCTTTCTTATGGATCGGGCAAACAATGCTGAGGTTCCATTCATCAGACATACTTTCCTCTGACCAAATCTTAGGACGCTAAACTACCTCAGGTGCAATTTCTGGACTTCAGGGGTTAAACTTGCAATCGTGCCACTAATCTCAGGTATCTTTTTTAAGTCTACTTCTCTGCAATCGTTATTATAGCATTCTTTCACTCCTCTTACTGCCATTTTTGACCTCACTTGTAAGCGCCCTTCTCCGTCTCCTCATTACTACAAACGAGATAAACCACACAAAAAATGCCAATCGACAATGAGAACCATCAAAAGGTGCCACATAATCAGCGTTTTTTTTTGGCGCAAAAAAAGAAAAACAAACCGTTTGAACCTACAAACCCAATTTCCACAAATATTCACAATTTGTTTAAAAATAATCCAAAGAGGATTCCTATAGGTATACCTCCGAAGAAGTTCAAAGAAAATAAGGTACTCACCTGGAATTCGAAGTAGGCCGACCAGAACAACACGTCCCAACCAATGGAGATGTTGATGTTTTGCTGGCAAAAAGAGACGAAAATAACTCAAAATGGAATTACCTCAAAAGAAAAAAGCCAAAGAAAGGAAAAAAATAAATAATTTATATTCGCAACAAATCAACTTCAATGGGATTAACTTGACAATAAAGCCAACTCTCGTTCTAACTAAGTTTATCCTGTTTTCAAAGTTTTCTCGTTCTCGTCATCCTGGCGCACACATGCGAGAGGTCTAAGGTGTTTCGTCGAGTAATACATCTAAATTCGGAACAACCGTATACAACACAACGCTGCGAAACCAAAACACACATCCCTGTACGGAGGGGTGGATTTGGTTACATGTGCCTGCCATACTTGGCCGAAGGCCACCTTCCGAATATTTCATGCAATCATTTATCATTCCACTGCGGGGAATCTACCTACTAACTCTCCGAGTGACTGAGTGACTGACTCTGTGTTGAACTTACTTAGCCGAACCCGAAATGCAGTGCCAATAATGTTTTCTTATCACGAAAACCTATTTATCCAGAAATGGGAATGGGGTATGGCGGGGATGATGATAATGATGCGGAGAGGCTTTGCCTTTTTAAAAACCTGCCCGGTTCGGATGCCTTTTTCGGTGGTATTAGGGCGGCTTTATTGGCACCTATATCACCTTATCACCATTACCATCATCAACACAGCCACATCTAGAGTGAGAAGCATCATAGACATAATCGTAATCGGGTTTATCCCAGGCCGCGTGTGGAATGAGGTCCTTCCCTATCTGTCAAAGAGATTTGTTATTCCAGTCAAGTTCTGGTATTCGAACATCTGGGCCTAAATGGAACACAATAGCATTAACCAGAGCCAGAGTAGAACAATACACGAAGTTTTATTCGCACTCTCTGATGCTGGTATATTGGGTAGTGTAGCTGTGTAGGTAGGGGGGATGAAGATGAAGTTTTCCAATTTTTCGCCATCGGTTTTGTTGGAATCGAATTTCACACAAATCGAGTTTGTGCAAGTGTTTTCCTGCCAATGGAGCCAGTTTAAGGGCGCACCCCTCGAGGCTACAACTATGTCTCGCTTTAATCGGATGGCAATTACAGGATCATTACCGGCTTCAGCCAAAAGAGGGTATAAGCAATAAATTGTCTAGAGGGGGTGTTTTCTCACGCGCGCGACACTCATTATACGAAATGGATGCGACTGGGAAACTTTCCCGGCTTGCGATTTTTAATTAACTTAATAGTTGGCCGCAGGGCAGACAGAACGAGCGATTTACATACACAATGAGTCACTGATGAAGTTCGTAGTCATCTCGCGAAAGGATGTGCAATTTACACAAGGAAATGCCATGAATTTACACGACTTTGCGACCTCCAAACAACCACGTTACAATGGATTCCATTAACGCACGACACGGCGCGACAACTTGAAGTAGTGTTGGTTACACAACAGCATCGGCGCGGCGTTGTTATACGTCCCTTAGGCGTACACATTCCAATGTTAAATGGAATTCTTGTCACCGCCAGACAACGGCAGGATGGGGGTAGTTCTTTTGTTTAAATGATCTTAGGAGGCATTTCGCCGAAAATAAAAGGACATCATTTCCATTTCTCACTTTGAGGATGCCAACGCGGGGCTTTGGGCTGTGGAGAGTCTCATTTTCGGCAACAACGCTAGTTTTCAATTTCGATAAGGGGGTGGAGGATGGATTGAGAATGAGATGGATGTGGAGAGAATCCAGATAAGATTTTCCTCCTGCCTACTTGATAAATAATTCAGCGATTATTCGATAGGTTATCGTGATGGTAAAGGCTGCAAATAGATGTCTCTAACTAGACAGATGTCAGTTGCTTTTCGATTCTTTGGAAAAGGTTAATGTGCATAATTCTTCCAATTTTGTTGTAAGGATAAAATGTTAAATAATGTATCGGGTTGTGAACGCTACACTTTAGGAAGCTGTTAACTTCAAGATACACCTTAACAGCCGTTCGGACTCGGCATAAAACTGTAGGTCCCTTCCATTCGTCCAAAAAATACAAACTCACACTAGGGTGTCTACACGTTATTTATTTTTTTTTTTAAACACAAATAAAATTTAATACTCGATGTATTTTCAAAACCTGTTCATTAGGTTTTTCCTTTACTTTGTAAATATGGAAAGACTGTCAAAATTGCAGCTGTCGGGATGTTAGAGAAACTTACTTTTATGTATTTGTTAATTGAGCGGAGGAGGAAATTAAACACGACGGCATCCAGTTAACAACTAACTTTATTCCATATAAAAGACAAACTTAGAACTAGGAAACTTACATGCTAGTATTAAGAGAGAGAGAGAGAGAGAGGGTTTACATAAGATACTGTTATACAGATTTCTACAGTGTCTACCTGAAACATTCGGACATATCACTTACGAACAAGTTAGGGAACGCTTCTGTAGTAATCTATGAACAATTACAGTGAGGCATTTTGTTTTTCCGAAAATTGCAGTTTTTCAATTCATAAATTTGACTGCTAAAAAATTTGACTGCTAAAAATTTTGAAATGTCTGACGAATTAGCAAAATATACGCCTTTAGTATATTTTGCTAATTCGTTAGCTAATTCATCTACCGCCGAAAGTGATTCGGAATTAATCGGACATCTTTTTGATGAAGCCAAAACACAATTACGAATAGTAAGGACCATTTTATTCACTTCAAGTTGAACACAACTTGGGAAATAAAAACTAAAAAAATTCTGACGTTTGACGTAAAACTCCAAGTTTGCTTCATAACTTCTACTTTTTCGGGGAGTTGAGCGAATCCAAAGTTAATCAACTCTTGGTTTTCTCAACTTCGGCATATCCAAAGTTGAGCGAGACAACTTCGAGTGAATAAAAGCAATTTTCAACTTGCCGTTCAACTCTCGATTTAAGATCAACTTCTAAGTTGGACAACTTTGGAGTTTTCGGCAAGTTGAACAATAGTGAATAAAACGGCCCTAATTGTAGGCATATGCTAAATCGTCTGTCAATTGTCAAGTGGCTGGCAGGAACGTAGTCGTAGGCAATGTATCCTCGATGACGTTTTGAATTGGTGGCATAAGTTGTTACTTTCCTAAAAATTAATATTCTTTATGACCTCAATTGAACTTTTTATGATCATGATTGCTCTGTGGTTACAGCAGGATGCTATATGTATGGTCTGCTATGATGCCTACCAAAAATAACTATGTCTTCGAGTTGTTATTATTATTATTCTCTCAAACAATTCATAGACTGAAATTCGGCAACACTTTTGAACAAAAATTGTCGTTTAATTTCTTTTGAGATGTTGTTGTCAGAATTTGTAGCAGAGCCGAGGTAGACAAAGTCCCTCACTACCTCAAAGTTATAGCTGTTGATCGTGAAGTTTTGTCCGATTCTACGATGTTGGGTGTCCCTTCTTGTTGACAGCATATACTTGGTTTTGCCCTCGTTAACTAGACCCATTTTAGCCGCTTCCATTTCTATACTAGCAAACGTACCAGTGACAACTCGAAAGTTTTACTAACGGCTAAAAGAATCCTCCCAAATACACAAGGCAATAACAGAAAACTGAATGAAACTTCAGCATTGTATTCCCTAAGTTTGAAACAACTCTACTGCTTTAAGGAACTACGGTGTTTCGACCACAAGGGAACGTCTGCCACTATTCATCGTTGCCAGGTTCCCAGACTTCCGTTTGAGCTCGACTGGACCTGATTTGTCACTTTCCGAAGGCAGAATGCAGAGAACTAGAGCAATAAATTGAACTACTTTTGGGAACATATGACCCTCCCCGCTATTACGCGAAAACAATCATATTTTTTTTTTCGTTTTTTTTTTTTTATACATCTCCCTGGAAAGGCGAACCTATAACGCTTCATTAGCGCCCCGAGATGCTTGTAGATGTATGTTAGTTCTGCACTTAAATTGCTGCAAATTGTAGTCTTCGGGAAATATATCCCCAGGGAGCGAGTTCCAAAGTTTGCTTCTTCTGTAACAGAAGGAGTTTTGAAAAATTGATGTCCTCGCGGTTGTCAAGTGTACTGTATGGTCATGAGCAGAGCATTAACTACCTGTCTTGTAGGGCGCTCAAAAGTTGCATATCGAGAGATAATGTCTTTGAGTTCCTCGGAACATCTACCATGGAAGTACCTATAGAACAAGCAAAGGTCTGCGACTTTTCTTCTGTGCGCCAACGCAACGGTTGTAGATTCGATGTGAGTGTAGGGTTTCCAATAAGTCGAACTGCTCGTCGCTGTATGCTGTCAAGTAGGTTAAGTGAATGTTTAGGGGTCGAGCTCCATATATATGGGAGCAATATTCCAGGCCTGGTCTAACCTGTGCTTTGTAGAGAAGGAGAAGTTGCTTGGGGCTAAAATAGGTAGCTCAACTTAGCGGAAGCCGATCTTGCGATATAGGATATGTGGTCCTGACATGTGATTCCTGAATTGACTGTGACTCCTAGAATGTGCATTGAGTCCTTGGGATGGATTGTATGGTCATCCATTTGGATCTGAGGAACTGTTGATGCATTTTTCCTGGAAAATGTTGTGAGCTGTGTCTTGTTTGCATTAAATACAACCAAGTTATCTTTTCCCCACTTCAAGATTTTGTCCAGATCACCATTTAGAGAACTAATTTGTTCACATCTCTGACTGTGTGATGTAGCCGCATTCACAGGCCCACTGTTCGAGATAGAGGATATAAGAGTGCTGTCATTAGCAAAGCTGTAGATATTATTATTTGTCGATCCAAGCAAATCGTTGATGTGGAGAAGAAATAGAGCTGGGGAAAGAATAGATCCTTGGGGCACTCCTGCATTTATAGCAAACGAATTAGATGATACACCATCTACCACAACTTGGATTGATCTTCCCAGAAGAAAATTTTGCATCCATCCGCAGAGTTGTTGTGGTAATCCATAAGACGCCAACTTGCCTAATAGGGCTCTATGCCAGACTCGGTCAAATGCCAAGGCTACGGCTCTGGATTCGCCGTGTTGTTCAATTGTTTGCGTCCATAAGTGCGTTACGTAGCTTAACAGGTCTCCAGTGGATCGACGGCTCCGATATCCGTTTTGCCTGTCGCTTATTAATCGGTGGACTTCTAGCTATATGATTATTTCGACATTTATTGTCTTTTCCATTACATTTGTGGTAGACATTTCCTCCCTTTCTTTGGATTAGGATGAATGCGAGCGGTTGATTATTATAGCCGGGATGCCTTCGGGTCCAGTTGACTTATTGCAGTCTAGTTCTTTAAGGATGCGTTGAATTATTCGCGGCCGAAATTTCACTTCTGCCATCGATGTTTGCAGCCTCGGGATATTTGGTGGCTGTAGTTGTGCAGATTCTAGGGTGGAATTCTGTGAAAACATGCGCTAGCGAAAAGATCAGACTTTTCTTTAGGTGTTGTTGCCGTCTTTTACTAGAGGTGGAAATAGAAGAGCAACTAAAGTTATTACTGATTGCCGTATTATCCCGATAGACAGGAATATTATCTAGGCAATATGATTCCTGGAAAAACCAAAAATGTTGTATACCACAGAGCATTACAATAAAAACTGTTTATCACTTAATTTGAAATTGATTTTTTTTCTATTTTGCTCTACAAATTGTGCAGGAGGTTCCCTATCTATATATATAAAAATTGAGCCTTAAAATGTTTGTTGCCGATTCACGCTTTAACGCATTTACCGTTCTTAACCAAACTTTCGCACATCTTTGGTATTGGTCCATACATGAATCCTGTGAAGTTTGGTCAAAAATGGACAAAGGGGCGTGGCACCCCCCATACAAAAAAACATTCAAAATCGTATATCTCGAAAACCACCAAATCGATTGAGCTCAAACTTACAGAAGATCTTAGTTATTGTCCTTGAAGTGATCCTGTGAAGTTTGGTCAAAATTGGGCAAAGGGGCGTGGAACCGCCCATACAAAAAAAAAACATTCAAAATCGTATATCTCGAAAACCACCAAATCGATTGAGCTCAAACTTACAGATGATCTTAGTTATTGGCCCTGGAGTGGTCCTGTGAAGTTCGGTCAAAACTGGACAAAGGGCGTGGCACCGCCCATACAATAAAACATTCAAAATCGTACTCGAAAACCACCAAATCGATTAAGCTCAAACTTACAGAAGAATTTAGTTATTGTCTTTGAAGTGAATGTTTTTTTTGTATGGGGGGTGCCACGCCCCTTTGTCCATTTTTGACCAAACTTCACAGGATTCATGTATGGACCAATACCAAAGATGTGCGAAAGTTTGGTTAAGAACGGTAAATGCGTTAAAGCGTGAATCGGCAACAAACATTTTAAGGCTCAATTTTTATATATATAGATATAGATTAATGTGAAGAAATATAAAAATTGTGATTTGCCTAGCGAAGCAGGCACAGGGTCCGCTAGTAGTTGTTATACTTTTTGTTCCATAATTTTTGAAGTGGCAGTAGGCAATAAAGGTACCTTGTTATTTTGTTCCATGATGCTGTGATGAATCCACTTGTTTTCTGGACCTACAGTTTTGAAGTGAAAATTATTTATGTATCTACTTATTTAAATTATAAAATTTATAAAATCGTAAAAAGAAAATTTTACAAAATCTGTGACTGGATGCTTTTTTAAAATATAAAACGCCATGATCGGAAGACTTTCCAACTACCGATGCCCCTTGAGTAGCGTTAAAAAGTGACAATAAAAAAGTTTGAGGTGGTAGATTTCTTAAAATTCATTTCCTTCTAGCGGAACTATAATACATCTCCGAATTAATTGGACAGTGTTGCACAAGCTAAATTTAAAATGCATTCTCAAAACAATCTCCTTTTCTGTTACTCTTTCTATGGACTAACACCACCAGAAACAAAATTCAAACAATACAAAGTAGTTAACACAAACAAGAGCACCGTACAACCAACTAAAACATTCAAACTACCGTAGAGTAATTTTAAGAATTCCAGTCACATGCCATTTCCACTAATTACATTCACTTCAACTTCATTCACCAAAACTATCCCAATATTTGTATTCCGAAATAAATTTCCCATGAAATAGACTCAGTGGCGAGAATTCGTGTGTTTACTCACTGCGACCACCGGAACATCCGCATATGGTAATTCCAGAACCATGTCCGGCCGACCAACAATCGCAACAAACAACTGCCATTACACATGAATGCCACACGGCCAGGACGACATACTCTCCAAATGCATATTTGGAGAACAAAAATTGCCACAGAAAAAAAAAAAAACTAAAGCAGAAAAGAATCCAATGAAACAACAAATTTTGAATATCAAAGGGATCCTGTGATGCAACCCGGAAGCACAACACCAACTTTTCCCAACATTTCCCTATAGGTGGCCGGAGGGATCAAAGTGCGGGTAACCCGCAGGCACAGCCCTATGCTATCCTCCCGGGTGACAATATGTTAAAATTATGTTTTTCTGCATTCGTACACAGGCCACATAAAGCATTCAGTGGGCCGAAGGACTCGGATATAGGTGCGGTGTCCCTATCGCGCGCCTTTTCTGTTTTCCATGCGACCAACTATCACAAACACACCAGAAGATATTTGCAACTAAATTAATTGAATACATAAATGTCAGCTCGAGCTTTTCCATTTCGTTGGACGTAATATATGAGTCTGGCCGCATCCGGCCACCATCCCAAAACAGGACCTCTTCCCCAAAGAGTATAGTAAACATCCGACCGAGAGTGTCTGTTCTGTACTGCGCTGCTTTACAACGAAATGAAACAAAACATTTAGCCTGCACGAGCACGAGGACTCCTTATTGCACTCCTTCTTTCAGGGATTAAAATATTGTAAATCAATTTTTCGGCAAAGGATATGAAAGCCAGCCTTACTAGCTAGTGGAGTGCCGAGTGCACAGACCTCTGGAACTAATTAAATTGTGTGCAATTAACATTACTGTCTGGTCGAAGGGCTGGCCTGGCAGGAGTAAGGACAGTCGCCACCCAAAAAAAAAAAAGCGAAACCTTTGGCAAATTCACACGTTCAGGGTGATACTTTGTAAAATTAATGGCAAACTTATATCCTTGTTGAGTTGGTGGTGGTGGCGGGGAGAATGAAGACGAGGCAACATTTCTTATTCCATTCACGAGCCACTGTTATGTGTACACATACCATACATGCAGCAGCAGCATATGTGTGTCATAATAATGGGAGACATTGTGTAAGGATATTATACCGCAATGGTGGTCTATCATCTAGGATACGAAACTAACAAGCCAACCATGCAGAAAGGATTTTATGAAGCAGTTTTATTTTATAAGCACGATGGGGAGAGACAGACTTGTGGGCTAGGTGTCTGTTTTGGGGGTGTTTGTGGAGGTGGCGGACGTGGCGCGATGCTTAGGACGTGACTTGCTGCATTATTAATACCATAAAAATTGTTTTCCCTTTCGCAGAAGACGAAGAATCCCCAACAGGAAGTGCGAAAGACGAGGAAACGGGCGAATCCTTTTCTTCTAATAAGCTGACATGCACAGCACAGGCACACACATTGCTTTATTTAGTTAGACGATGACGATGAAGGCCTTTGGCTGTTGCGACGCGTCCTTTTGCACAGGACTTTATCGCTGATGATGGTGATGTAGGAAAAAACTGTTTTATGGGAATGCAGAGCGTTGACTGTATTGTTGGCGCATGGTGTTAAATTTATTTTTAGTCGTGACGGATTTTGCTGTTTGGTTTTTGTTTAAGGTTATGTATCTGCTGTTGGTAGGCCAGCGATTTGTTTTAATTATTTTGCCAAGCCAAGGACTTAATATTCAATTCGATTATCATATACTTTTAATGTGACATTCGGAAGAGATTCGTTTGATCAGGAAATTTCCTAATTTCTGATGATGGGAATTTGTTAGTGTCCTGCATCAAAGAGGCTGATGTACATTGCCATGGTTGCACATAGATTTAAGCAGAAAAAGTGTTTGTAGTCTGGGTTTTTATTGTCCGACCGTTCTTTAGAGGGACAACGCGGTAGAGGGATGCCTATTTGGGGCGAGTTTTAAATGAAGATAGCTAACTATGGATCAAGGTCAGGCTGTATTTTTTATTTGAAATGTACAGGCGCACCAAAACGCGTTGATGATGATTCATAGAATTTTTATTGGAAAGCTATCATACATATTTCGTACCTCTATTTATATGACCGGTCCATTGTCATTCTGTAACGTTTGCGTGTACCCTTCCTTGTTTTACGCTTCGGCAGTACAGGTATTTTATCAGCGACTTCTTTCAAAGACTTCAACGATACCATATGTATTTATGGATTACTGTGTGTGGCAAGAATGACATTGGATATGGCATTTGCACAGCATTTTCTTCCCGTTCGTGTTTTGTTAGGGGCCACCGTATCACCCAATATCGCTGCCCCAAGTCATCATTAGGACATAGCCTTTTTAAAGGTTGCACCACCATCAACTTCATCTAAGAAAGATGTGTACTCCGACTTAAGGGCGCGCATACCCTGCAATATGGTTAGAATTCATCTTCAAGCGTTTGCTCCCCTGAGGTAGTACTCCCTGCATATGAACGTGTTTCACCCATCCGCAAAGAACATAGATCCAGAAGCCATTTGCTCTGTTGAGGAGACACCAACTATATCTAGTCGCAGGGGCGGACTAAGAGGCAGTGGCGCCGGTGCGGTAAAGCAAGAATTTAAGAAAAAAACACGAACAAAGATTTTATTTAAAGGTTTCGAGCTTTTATTGCACTGAATATTTCGATTAAATCCTTAAAATCTATATTTTTTGTTAGCTCCTTTTCGATTGAAAGTATAGCCAGATTAGTCAACCTATTTTGGCTCATTGTTGATCTTAGATAAGTTTAATTAATTTCATTTTGAAAAGCTTCGTTCATAAGATGCCACTGAGACGCAAATTGTTAAACAATTTCTCATCGCCAATGACAGGCTCGGTAACGAGTCTGAAAATTCACAATTAACAATGAAGCTTAAAAATTCAAATGGTTTTTGAAACGATCTAGGGTAGGTAGGTAGCAGTGGCGGTTCACCTTGAACCCAATTAGCACTAAAATGTGCCGTTTTGTTACCACGCCTCGTGTGACCTATTTCGTGGTGATTGTTAAGGATGTGGTCTGGTCGGTGCCTATAGCCAACCTGTGGAATTGAGAAAACGGATAAGATCCTGTATCCCTTTGCCCGAGATGTCGCTAAGGTCGCCAACGAATGGTTGGTTCAGTGCGCGCAGTCTGGCTCTCATTAGAGCTGGACAGTTGCAGAGGAAGTGAGAGAGAGTTTCTTTTTCATTTGTATTACCGCAACTGCGGCAATGAGGGTTGTATGGGGATACCTAGTTTGACCGCATGGTTAGCGGGATGTGGACCTTCGTTGAGAGCGAGGCGTGGAGTGCTGAGCCCTTCCTCGTCCGCTCGTCCGCACGCTCATTGCCTGTTATGTCACTATGCCCTGGAACCCACAGAAGTGTGACCCTGAAACTTTCGCTCAGACAGGCTAGCTCGTTCCGGCACTCCTGCACCAGTTTGGAGGATATGGTTGCCGAATCGATGGCTTTGATGGCGGCTTGGCTATCTATAAGGATAGCAATGCTATTTTTTATGCGTTTTGTCACGCCCTAGTTGCGTGCAGGAAAACGTTGGCAAAATCCGGTAAGCGAACTGAAATTGATATTTGCGGTGATTCCGAGTGGACGCCGGCCTCCACACAACAGCTCATCTTAGATCCGTCGGTATATATGACCGTGTCGAAGCCCTTCACTACTTCGTCCCTCTTCCACTGAGACCATGTTGGGAAGCCGACGTGGAAGCCTTTTGTGAAGTTTAATTTGGGTGTTATGTAGTCGCTTGGAAGCGTGACCATGCCGTTTGGTAACGAATCCAGGATGTTAGAATGGCCATACGGCCTGCCAGCCTGAGACTTGTGAGTATATCCCACTCTCCCCTGAGCTAGTACTCCCTGCATGAACATGTTCCACCCATCCGCAAAAAACATAGATGCAGAAGTCCTTTGCTCTGTTGAGGAGACACCAACTATATATGGTCGATATTTGACAGCTGCCGTAGTCCACCAAAACCAAAATGCTTACGTTGACATTTAGAGACTCCATATAGCTGAGCTAAGCACAGTCAGAAAATTGGTCAACCCATCAGCTAAAATAGGAACGTCAATGACTTTAAAGTGTTCAGTTGGTTTTACTATATGTACTATACATTCCTGGTTTATGTTGGCAGAGTGCAGAGAGTCAAAATTGTATCACATTGCAACCTTTTCGGCAGTAAATTAGTTTTATTACAGTCCCCGAATCGTAAAAAAAATAATAAATGAACAGTAAAAGCCTTCAATTATTCGGAAGAAACATAACTTACACAATTGACGAAGCACGTGCGTAATTTAATTCCACCTATTACCATTCCATCAGGCTACTGTCAATTTTCTCTCACTCAGAATCCCCTTGGTTATTTCCACTTGAAAAATATGTGAAAGCCTATGTAGGTATAAAAAAATAAATACACTGAGAATCCTGCGGTAGTGCACTTGACGATAAAATAACAGAAGAAGAAAAAAAAATGATTATCCTGGATTAAGTGCCAGATGGATCATTAAGCATAAAAGTAACTCACACAACGGCTGGCGCACTTGTTAATAATTTATGGGGCGCTCATGAGGACCGTCATGTAACTCTCGGGTAGGTACGCACTCCACACAGTAGATACCAACCATGCCACATAATGCTGCATATACACGCACTCCATACAATGGGGCTGGAGTGTTTTATGATCCTTTCCAGATGGTTGCGGAAGGCGTGCGTACTGTAAATTGTCACAATTTTCATTTTGAGCTCAAGAATAGGGAATGACATCGACTTGATATGTTACGGATGCCGCCGGCGAATTAAATCCGCGATAAAGTCGTATACGTGTAATAAAGGGGCCTAGGGATGACACTACGTATTATTTTGAGGGAAAATGTTATTCTCCAACCGGAAGGATATATGGCTGTCACTTTTAATTTTCACCAGAAGCAGCAACAGCTTTTTCGGTTAAATTCGTTTATGTGACGAAAATTTATGACTGACTTTTAATTTTTTTTTGTTTTATAGGTGATGTGTGTATTTGAGGGATTTGCATTCCGCAAGAACATTTTGTTTAAATGAAAGATTTATTAAAATAAAATTTATGAATTGGTGGGTTTTATGCTTCTACATATTGTTCGGATGAAATGCAGCCAAATGAGACCTGTCACTGCATATTTCGTGGGACTTTAGCCAGTGGTAGTTAGTTCCAAGTGGAGCCGACAAAATTTATCAAGTATCGAAAATTTATTTTTAAAATTAATATCAAAAGCATCCCGTGAAGGAGTGCTAGTGGCGATCTCTGTTACTACTCGGTCGATTTCAAAAAATGATTTTAAAGTTGTAATAGTGATAGGTACTAAAGGTTACTTAAGGTTGGACAGGGGAGGGAAAAAGGTGACAAAGGGGCGTGGCACCTCCCAAACAAACAAAACATTGCAAACGATTTCTTCGACAGTTTGAAAAGTAGTTCCTCCATTGCTCTGAAACGTATAGGTACACTATATATTTGCCATGAAGTGAGAAGTCCGCGTAAGTCTAAGGTTTTTAGGGTTTCCTATTGATGGCGCGGAAACTCAAAATTACACTACATTTATGAACATATATTGAAATTGGCGCAGTAGCGCAGTGGTTAGTGTGCTGGACTACTGTGCGAGGGATCCCAGGTTCGATATCCCCGGCATAAAATTGTAGGTCCCTTCCATTCGTCCAAAAAATAGAAAATCACACAAACGAATGGTTGCGAGAAGCTAGGCCTAGGGTGTCTACCCGCCTGTTGCGCCACCTATTTATTTATTTTTAGCATATTGACATTTTTAGCAGCTTAAGTCTTGAAATTTGGAGTTTTTTAATCGATGAAGTAAGACGCGCACCATTAAACCATGTTACTGGCGCAGCTATGGTTCAGTTAACTATTTGTGCATATTTGGGGCATAAAACTTCCAAGAAACAGTATTAGAAATTATCTTTTGTAGAATAAAACTTTCTTCAATCTCTTTCCTCGCAAATTTTCAGTATACAAAATCGTCTATGTCCTTCTTTAGGTACCAGACTATCTCTCATTCATTCATTCATTCATTTTCAATATCCCGCTTATCCATTAATTGGGTCGCGGATGTAGGTTGCTCAAGTGGACCCTTCATAGCTCTCGATCCTCCGCCATCGATTCCAAATCATCAAGGGCAATCCCACGGGTAGAGGAGATATTATGAATTTGATCTAACCATCTCATCCTGGGTCTACCTAGGGGACGCCTGCCCTATGGTACGGATTCCATAGTACGTCGTGGGATTCTGGTCGGGGACATACATTTAATATGACTAAACCACCGAACGAAGCATGGACCGCTCCGTCCGGAGAAGTAGCTGCTCGACATTGAGTTCCTTACGTATTCTAGTATTTCTAAAGCGATCTCTACGGGTCACACCAGCAATACAACGGAGAAATCTCATTTCGGCAGCTTGTATTCGCGATCTTATTCTTTCGGTCATTACCCAAACCTCATGACCATAAGTAAGAGTTGGAACAAACACCGAATTAAAGACTGACAACTTAGCTTTGACACCAAGTTCAGTCCTCCTGATAACAGAATGACCAAGCTGTCTCAAAATCGATCCAGCCTGACCAATCCTACAGGAAAACTCGGCATTGCTCCTTCCATCACTCGTGAATAAGACCCCGAGATACTTAAACTTCTCCACCTGTTTCAATGGGACTCCACTAACATGCGGAACAGGCGTTCTGGAGACGACCATCACTTCAGATTTGTTCACGTTTACTTTCATCTCAGCTTCAACACAAACGGCTACAAACCGATGGAGTGCGCGCTGAAGTTCAGTCTGAGAGGACCCAAGGATGACCAAGTCATCAGCGAAGAGCAAATGACTTATCCTCAGATCTCCCAATTCGAAACGTTCCTCGCTAAGACTGCGCTGTAACATTCAGTCCATATAAGTAATGAAAAGGAGAGGGGACAAGACGCACCCCTGGCGAAGTCCAACGCCCACGGTGAAAGGTATTGATTTAACGCCGTTTACCCGAACACAGCTTTTACAGTTTGTGTAAAGAGATTGAATGGCTCTCAAGAGAGAACCATCAATTCCATACTCCTGTAATACACTCCAGAGTTTCCCTCGAGGGACTCGGTCGTATGCTTTCTCCAAATCTACGAAGCAGGCGTAAACAGGTGTAGCACACTTCCAAGCCTTCTCAAGTACCATTCTGACAGTGAATAACTGGTCGGTTGTGCTTCTGCCGGGACGAAAGCCGTACTGCTCATCTCCTAATCGTGCCTCGATTGGCTTCTTATAGTAAAAAAAAAATCACACGAAATACTCTAGGAGCAATGTTTGGAAAACTATATAAAAGAACGTGTCACGTGTGATTTCAGATCGATATCTACAATTAAACAATGGCATTCCATAAGAAGGTTTGCATGCTTTTGGGTTTGCTCAGTGGTTTTTGTGATAGATTACTAAGCGAGGGGTGCCAGATTTAGGCAGTAGAACACAAATTATACCTTCAGGTCTTTTTTTCACTGAACAAACCATGACAGAGTATAACTATTGTTGACGCACTAAAAAACCAAAAGCAAGGCGACTTTATTTCAATTTAATTTCATTTAGCCTGTAATGGCGGCGATCTTTGTTAAAGTCGATTGTGACAATGCCGGAAACAGAAGAAGAAGGCAAATACAATGGTGGTGCAGGTGCATTTTATATGCTTGAAATCATAATGAAGTTAGTGGGGGTTCGGTGATGCAATCTGTGAGCGGAGAGAAAATTGTACTAGATCGTTTATTTATTTAATCGCTCATAGATGGCATTAACAACTATCCTTATAAGCTTCTTAATTCCGCGGTTCGGATTTTAACATTTAAGTTGTTCCGTTCATAAAAGTAACAAAAACTCACACAAAATAATTATTCAAAATCATAGCCTAGGATTCAATATGGAAATATTGGGCTAACAATTTATTTATTCTAAAGTAAATTAGCGATATCACTCACTAAAAATATTCCCGATGGACCACCCAACTTCCGCAGTCAACATTCACACTCTAACTTACCATAATTAAAGCGACTTTAAAATCAGTCGAGAAGAAAATCAATTCTACCGCTCCACGCTGCCCCAAATAAGAGATTGAAACAATTTCGCCCTGTCACTCTCAATTTTAGGCTTCATCAATACTCCGGTACTTCTTCTGTCTACGAAACATGCCAATTTTAATCAACTTCTTCCGCAAAGCAACAAAAATGTATATATCGCCAAAAAGTCCCTTCAATGAAATCAGTCCGACTCCAACAGATTAATGACGCACCCATGAGTCGGCATAACGTCCGCACACCCTCTTAGACGCACACAACATATGTCTGTCTGTCCCAACAAAATGGACCGAAAATAAAATGTCGAATCTTGAAATGATTTCCCCATTTAAAGTGCCAAACAGTCCCGAACACAAAAAAGAAACATCCTGTAAACACTACGTGAAATAAATTCGACGTAAATTGGCAATTTGAAATGGCTTTATGACATATTAAGGACAATAACCCCCAAAAGTGTAATCCCGCCAGTGAAAAGTAGTCCTTCCAGCGGCAGTCGTAAATGGGATCAGGAAATGGGCCCCAACTCACATAGAAGACCGAATCATGTTTCCGTCTTTTTTGTTTGCAGTTTTTCCCCCCAAATTTTTCGAAAGGACCAAATCACAGTTTAAGCACTGCTTTGGGGGTTTGCGTAAAACTTTCTCAATTATTTTAGGATATTTATAGTGTGTATCCTTTGCGTTTACACTCCCACAGCCGATAACGTGACAGTGGCAGTTGAATTTTCTTGAAGGATTTTCGAATATCGTCATAAAATGTTTACAACACGGGTTTGCATTTCCCTATAGAATGCGAGTGCGAGTGCGAGTGCGGAACGGAGCTATATAAGGGTTTGCTGGGTCCGCAGTGGTCATACATGGAATTTTATCTTCATTACTCCGAGTGTCCGATAGAATATAGTCGTGTTATAAGAATGGCTTTACAACTTGCGTAATTAGAGAAGACACATTCCAAGTTCCTTCCTGCGAATGCGACAAACTTCCATAAATATACTCGAGAGCAGACTATAGGTACTTAATAGCCTCGAGGAGTTGTACCAGCAACCAATGTCACCTCGCCGAACATTGTGTTTGGTGTACACAAAACGCTAGGGCAGGGAACATGTTAAAGCCATTAGGAGGGGAGAAAACATGAGGGCGGCTTGTCAGTCTTGTAGCATAGATAATGTAACTCGCTCAACCCCTTTCATATATGTATACGTATGCGGTATGTCAGATTTTTTTTTTTTTTACTTTTCCGTATATCCTTGAAAATGTAGCCGTGTTACCTTCGAAAGTAAGGCGATGTTGTAAATTGCTTTTCAGCAGACACACTAAGCGCATAGTATGCAAATCCCATTGTGAATGTATTCACGCCGCAGCCAGACGCAAAAGGATAACGTGTGTGCGAACGGATTGTGGTGGTGTGTTAAATTAAAATTTATTATTGCTTTAATTACGCTTTATTAGAATGTGAAATCTGGATAAATGATGTTAATTAGCATAGCTCACGTTCTTTGGTAGTTTTGAGGTAAATTTGTGGCTGTGCTGGAAATTAAATCTTTGCCGGGTAGGGTATGGCCCCGTGTCGAATTGTTGTTATCCTTTAAAGCATTTTGTTTTATTTGTATCGATTGTGGGCTATCGAATTCGGATCAAAAGCCAATTTGCATACGAAATTGCGTCATTATTCTCTTTTGTTGCTGCTGTATCCCTTTTGTCCCTTTGGCAAATTATTGTGTAGTGGGTAATGGTGTGGTTGAGTTTTTCGCAACACGAAGAGTGGATTGTTGAGTTTAAAGTGGATTACTTCGTTACAAATTGAATGCAGAGAACAGAGTTACGGATAGTCTGTGGGTGTCGTGTTTTCCGCAAACGAAACAAAGTGGCTTACACTGAATGGTCCTTAGGCATGAAGTTTTGACATATATATTTTGAAGTGCTTACATTAAAGAATGAAGAGAGTGTTATTGAAAAGGTGAAAATAGTGAGATATAGCCTTTTCATTGAGACTTGCAGTTGTGACTTCCGTGTTGATCTTACGAGATCAATGTTGTTTTGGATGATCGATACACCATCTTCATTTGGAATACCACCTACGGGTCTGTCTGTAATAGTAGTCTGTCTGCAGCAGTAATTTCTGCATGTGCTTAAATCTTAAGGCCAGACTGTGTGCCTTATAGGCAACAGGACTGTATATAGGAACACTAGGCCTAGCTTCTCACAACCATTCGTTTATGTGAGTTTTTATTTTTGCGACGAATGGAAAGTGGAAGGGACCTACAATTTAAAGCCAAGTCCGAATGGCTATATTGAGCAGCTTTTTCAGAACATGTTTTCGGACTTTTGCAGTGGCAAAAACCTTAAGATGATATTTTTTTCTTTTTTTTTGGGATCGAACCTGAGACCAGTGGTTTGTGCGATATTGTGCCCACGTACTAAAAATATCAAAATTGTAACATAAATTATTTGAAGATTCCAGTCTTCTTTACTACAAAACGCGTATCATTCTGAAATATGGTGGGTGGGCTTATCAGTCGAAATTGAGATGCTACGCATATCCTGTTCTAAAACCACAATAATCGGTTATTAGCGAAACCTTTTAGACAAACGCATATTAAAGCGCTGTGTAGCGATACCCTCTTTTATGAGCTTTATATTGTTCTTAGGCTCAGAAGTTAAAACATCTACTTTAACAAAATAAAAAAGAAACCTTTTGACTCGCCTAAAAGCGCCAAGTGGACCTGACCTGATATTTAGGTTAGGGTTTATGCCAGCAGGTTCTCCACTCTTTTTTTTATAAAGTCTATGATACTATGCAAGCAGAGGTTCTTTAACTCTATGGGCAGTGGCGGATCCAGCAATTCTGTTTGGGTAAGGTCACGTTGACCGAGGCCAGCCAAGCAATAGAAAATATTTTAAAAAATATATATACACACATAAAACTTGCATAAAGCAATGAAACTTATGCCTAGTCTCAATAAAAAAAATCGGTAAAAAACATACCCCATCGAGTTTCACAAATTCTTTGTACTAGCATTCCTCCCAGCTCTTCCTCGAAGCCTTTGTGTCTTTTTGCTGAAGCATTGGCAAAACCTATAACTTTTTTCATAGTCGCTGATACATTCCGACAAAACGTCACTTTTGAAGACTTTACCAAGGAGTTGTTTAAAGCATTGACAACGTTAAACGTGCGAGTAGCTTTTTTGCAGAGTTCATATAAACTGCACCCTTTGTGTCAAAAGCCATCACAGAACAGCTGTCAGTACCAATCCCGAGTCCCTACGCACTATGCTAAATCAATGTCGAACTCGTAGCAAAGTAGATACTTCTACTATCAGTGATAATGCAACACTTGTCAACCGACGCACGCACCGTTCCTTCATCATGTCTTCACATTGAATCTTCTCATATGCGTCGCAAAATGTTAAGAAATCCTTTCTGATTATTCCCTCATGAATATATCGAAAGGTGAGACTCACCTGCTCGGTATGGGAAATGTCGGTAGTTTCATCGAAAATAATGGGAAATGTTTTAGATTTGGAACCGTTTTGGATCCGTTTTTGGGTCCGTTTATGAGGTTGTTGCAGACTCGCTTGAATGGGTACGAAACTCAAGCTATCTGATTTTTTTTTTGTGAAATCTGAAGGCGAACAGCCTCCGTAAATAATGCAAGAAATGTTGTTTGGTTTTCTTTCAAGTATTTAATGACCCCCATGACCATACCCCTGGATCCGCCATTGTCTATGGGGCCCATATTGGTTCTCGAATGTAATCTGTTCAGCTATTTCATATTTTTCAAGACTTAGCCGGCACCCAGGATTTCTTGTGAGGAATCCTACTAAGCTTTTGATATCAGCTTGAATATTCTGTTGGTATTGCGTATGTGTATAGCTTGTTTGGGCAGACTTGGGCAGACTTGGCTAAATTTATAGCTGATTTGGGGTACAGCGAAAAGGTTCCATTTCGTAAAAGGAGTTCCTGAGCATGAGCCAATTCGTCAGCTTTTTTCTTTCCTTAAAAGCGCTCATGGCCATAGTTTGATTTTGTTCCTGTAATACCTAAACTGATTTGGAGCCAGCGTTACTGATGGCCAAAATGATAAAGTCGCCAAGAGTTTAAAAAGGGGCTTAATACATATAAAACTTAATAGCAACTCGATATAATTTCGACGAAACCTGTTCATCCGACTTTTTCATTATACTCTTGTAGTAAGAATGGACTATCAAAATGGCAGTTATGGGGGATAAATTCTTTCTCAGAGAAAGAAACTTACGAAAAAGAAAGGGAAAAATTACGGTTGCATTTTGCTTTTCCGTAAATTGCAGTAATAGATATGTGATGTGAGCTTTTGTTTGTCAATTTGTCAGTGGTAAAAATCGAACATCTTTTTGATGAAGTCAAACCAAAGTTTGTAAATGGTTCCCCAAGAAGTTTTGGATTTGGCCAATCTTAATAAAAAATTCTTGAACATTTGGTTCCTCAAAATAGTTTAAAAAGCGTTCATCATTTGAAACTTACTTCAGCAATTTTTATTCAGTAATGGTTTGCTCTGTGCATAAGCATAATCAAAGAAGCAATAATGAGAGAGAAGAAGTAAAACAAACCGACTCAACTTGACAGTGGAATCATATTGGAAAACGTTATTTATGGTTAATTATAGATACAGAGAATATTTGTTTCAGTTGTTCAACAGTTATGAGGATTTCTTTTATGGAAATAGTCGCCCGAAAGGGCCCTACGAACTAAGTCCCAACTGGAACTAACTCCCACTAGCCAAAACGAACTAAGTCCCAGAAAATTTGAGACTTAGTTCATATGAACTAACTCCCACGATTTTTAGGAACTAAGACCCAACTAAGAATGAACAAAGTCCCAATATGAGAATGAATTAAAACCAAATAGTGTGACTTAGTTCTTTATGAACTAAGTCCCAAATGAACTTACTATACATATGTACAATACAACATTATTATTGTAAGTAAACGTGAATTATATCAATGATCTTTGTGCGGCACAAAGGACATGTCACATGTATATCCATCGTTCGAACCTTTGGCGATGCTGTCTGCTTGCAACTTCAAATGAAATTCGCTGCAAATCATCATATGCTTGCATGGAAGAAGGACGATGTTTGGCTTCATATCAATGCAAACATTGCACAAAGAGTTGTCGCTATTCATGCGGTGAACCTCTGTAGATACATTATCAACTTCATCTTTATCTTGATTATCATCCGTAATCTCCTCAAAAATATCCTCGTCTGGCTCCATCTCGTAACAAATCTCATTTTTCTTGAATATCATTCGCTGCAAAAAATTGTCAGCCGTGATCCTGCCGTTAATATTAAAGCCAGATCAATTTTTGAAACAACTTTTATTTTCTCAAATTTTCTAAAGCTAAAAATAAAAGTTGTTTCAAAAACTGAGCTGGCTTCTTCTATTTCTCAAATTTTCTAAAGCTAAAAATAAAAGTTGTTTCGAAAATTGAGCTGGCTTTGAGCTTTAGAAAATTTGAGAAAATAAAAGTTAAAAATTCGCGCGAATAATGCAAACCTATGTATGTACTGTACAAAATCTACAAACCGTATTTGTATGTCTGTTTTACATTTGAACCCGTTACCATTCCTAAAAATTTGTTAAAAACATTTTTTTCACAAAATGAACTAACTGCCACTTTCAACAGAACTATTTTTACTCGAAACAAATTAAATGAACTAACTCCCACTTTCTCAAATTGGGGCTTAATTCATTGGGAATGCGTTCATAATGAACTACGAACTATCCCCAAACATATGAACTAAATCCCACTGAATATTTGGTGGGACTTAGTTCATTTGGCTAGTGGGAGTTAGTTCCAGTTGGGACTTAGTTCATAGGGCCGCCCGAAAGTCGCTAATGTTGTAAAAAGTGGCCAAAACAGAGCATTTTTGAAAAGTCGTCGCCGGGGATCAAAAATGGCGGCTAAAGTCGCCCATCGGTAACGCTGTTTGGAGTCAATGAAAGGTGAGCTAAGAACCTTAGCTGCTTGACTGTCCGTCAACATCTGGCTGTTGGTGTGGAGCTCTGTCTGCTATGGAATCCGTACCATCAGGCAGGCGTCCCCTAGGTAGACCCAGGATGAGATGGTTAGATCAAATTCATAATCTCTCCTCTACCCGTATGGGGATTGCCCTTGATGATTTGGAGTCGATGGCGGAGGATCGAAAGCTATGGAGGGTCCACTTGAGCAACCTACACCAGCATGAACAAGATTGTCATCAATAAACATTTTTTAAAACTTTTTTATTGATTATGTTAAAAATATATATGCAATGTAAAGCGAGTTTTAAACTTAAAATTATTGCAAAAATTTAGAAACTTTTTAATACCTCTTTTGTTGCTTAAACAAAACTTTTTCAAACTGCAGAAATTAAAGCCAAATGCTGATGTATGAAGTCTTGTCAGTGCATTTGTCATAACAAATACGATGGCTACTAAAATCTGCAGGAAAATTTGTCTTCCCCAGCACAGCATAGATTGCTTCGCTTTTGAATAATATCCGAATGGCCTATTTATTTTCATGCGAATTTATGTCCGCCCGTCGTCTGTTCGAATTGGATTTCATTTTCCCATTGCAAGTCGGCTCAACGCAATATCGGGCTAAATAATAAAACTCATTCATTATAATTTCGACATACGAACATTTTTCCTGTATATTTCCCATGGCATTTCCCGCTTGGAGGGGAACCACCGCCGCCGCCCATTTGGCATCCCGCTGCGAATGCGAATAACGAGATAAATATATTTTTGTAGAATTTTTTTTTTTTGAAAGATCGAGTCTCATGTCTCATCATATATTCTGAGCGGGTATCTATCTATAAGCTACAGTTGTTGCTGTTGTTCCTATATTCGGCCGTTGTTCACGTAGTTTCGGGAAAATATTTCTAAATCTATATAGTCTGTGTGCGATGGTATAGTTGAGTTGAGGCCCAGTGCCACCCAATTTGTGGCAGGTATCCATATCTACGGGGAATCATTGGGAATTTTTCAATTGGGTTTTTTTTTTCTCTTAGTTCTCTTTTCCCACAGGATCATATATGTATGGATATCTATATGTATATGCATTGTGGATGGAGAATGGTTGGCTTTCATTTAAATGAAATGTCAGAGTTTGAGAGTTCCATCACGTATGCTGGAAAATGTCGCGCGTGGAAGGTTGTTGGCTTTGTGTGGCACGAGCTTAGCTTCTTAATTCGCCATCTAAACAGAGAGTGTATAGGAGATGTTGAGCATTTAATTTTAGTTTGCGAAAGTTGACATGAACTGGCAATTGTATTTCACTGCGGATCTACTTTAATTTTGCTGATGAAAATCAACTTTTTTGTGGTGAAATGGTCCCCGTATCGCCGTTTAAATAACACCCCATACCAAGAGTCACCATCATTTATTCATTATAACATCATAAAGCAAAAGCAACCACATTACCACCCCATTATGCATTTGGGTTCAAGTTCAGTTGCAAATCATCCTTCGTCTATAATTTCCGATATGACTGAGTGTTTTTCTTTCCCTCGCGCTTTGACATTTCAATTTATGATTTTTTTGGCTCGTTTTTTTTGCGTTCGCGAACACCATGCCTGCACAAATATACATACTCGTATATAGAACCAAAACGACAAGTTGTCTGTCAAAATATCGTAACGACTCATCCACATGACATGGGATGGGGCGGACCAGCCACCAAACCAAACTTATGCGTGGATATTAATTTACCTAAAAACCTTCACCCTAATTACGAAAACAAACAAACAAAGCGAAAGCGGCAACATATACCAGTTGTCAGGTATATATGTACATATTCCTGGCTTCCCCCGGCCTTAGTCCTTATACGTGTTACTAGCATGCTCGTTTTTAATCAATCAAACATTGTGGGTTTTGCAGGGTATACGAAGTACGAGCTGATGTGGGTATCTATGTAGGTAGTGCGGTCTTATTTGGCGTGCGTCTTGCTCCTTTGGTGCGCGGTGACTTGTCAAATTTTAAGAGTTTCTGTCAAACTTATGACTGCTTTATTGAGTATCATCGCTCCGCCCCTTCAGTTGGAATATGCTTTGCGCTGACAACTGACAAAGTTGATGGTATGAGTTTCATTCATAAATTTTGCGTTAAATTTGGGCCACGTGGTGGTGGACGGTGTTGGTGTTCTTGTAGTTCGACTTTCCTTTGGGGATTATTTATCATAATGTGGTGTTTATTTGTGCTTTTGCAGACAGATTTTTGGAATTTTTTTTTGTTTTGTTTAACGGAAGGTGATTGGGCTTGGGTAGCTAATTACGAGTAGATTTAGTTTTGGTAAAAACAAGCTTAATAGCGACGAGAAGTTGTGTGAGATTTTAAATGCGTAATAATGATTCTTTAATGTACAGTTTTAGCATCCCCCCGGCAGGTTGTGTGAAATGGCTGCGGAAAGGGGGCTTTGGTCCTTTACGTTTGGGAACGATCGTTTTTTGTAGACCTTTGTTGTACCCACAAAAATGATTTTAGATAAGATGGTTGTCATGTGACGCTCTTAAATATTAATATAATTAATCAACCATTTATTTTTGGTTCGTCTGTCCCTCGGAAGTGAACTTTTCACATTTGAAAATTTGTATAAATGATGAAGAGTTACTTACTTAAATGGCGCTACAGTCCGGGGTGGACCTGGGCCTCAACCAACACGCCTCTTCAGTTATCACGATCATTGGCTAACTGCCTCCAGTTGCACACTCCAAGTTGGTTGAGGTCCCCTTCCACTTGTGCGCGCCACCTAAGGCGAGGTCTTCCTCTACTGCGTTGTCCCTCCGGGTTGGAATCGAAGACTCTTCGGGCCGGAGCGTTGGTGTCCATTCGCTCTACATGTCCCAGCCATCTTAGTCGATTGATACGTACTTTTCTGACTAGGTCGATGTCGCTGTACAGCTCGTAGAATTCGCTATTAAATCTCCTCCTCCAAAGCCCATCAACGCAAATGGGACCGAAAATCACTCGAAGAATTTTGCGTTCGAAGCGACCAAGGAGATCTTCATCCGCTTGTGACAGCGTCCATGATTCTGCGCCATAAACCAGGACTGGGATGATGAGGGTCTTATATAGAGTCTCCTAGAGTCTCGCCTTCTTAGGCCAAAGTAACAGCGGTTGGGAAGTGTAATTCTTCGCTTAATTTCTGATGTGATGTCATTTCCAGAATTAATAGCGGAGCCGAGGTAGACAAAGTCCCGAACTACCTCAAAGTTATAGTTGTCTATTGTGACGTTCTGTCCGATTTGTCGATGTTGTGATGTGCCCCTTCTTGTTGACAGCATATATTTTGTGTTGCCCTCATTCACCACTAAACCCATTTTTGCCGCATCTGTACTGATACTTGCAAACGCACCAGTGACAGCTCGCTGTGTTCTGCTAATGATGTCGATGTCATCAGCGTATGCAAGTAGTTGCACAAACTTTTGGAAAATTGTACCCCTGGTGTTGGCTTTCGAGTTTCGCACAATTTTCTCAAGAATGATGTTGAAAAAGTCACATGACAGCGCATCCCCGACAAGGTGATCCTTTTGTAACATCGTTATTCTGCGCAATCTGACAAGTTTGGCAGGGCTTTGTATAGCTCGTCTTTATAAATGCTGTCATATGCGGCTTTAAAATCGATAAATAAATGGTGAGTATCGATTTGGACTTCTTGGGTTTTCTCCAGGATCTGCCGTAGTGTGAAGATTTGGTCGGTTGTGGACTTACCGGGCCTAAAACCGCACTGATAGGGCCCAAACAGTTCGTTGACAAAACTGATGAAGACATTGACATAAATATTTGCGTGGGAGTATTGAGAGCAAAATCAAATACTCCTATCTGAAGGGTGGCCCAAATACAAGCTTCTTTTTAAAAATGCAATAGAATGAAAAAAATTAAATTTTTTCCATGTATTATGGCTTTATTAGTAAGACGAAACATTTCCATTAATTATGGAACACAACGTCGTTCAAGTGGCTGCCTCGGCTTAATCGGTTCAAATCACAGCTCGGAGGCGGCAAATTGACATCGCCAAGACGCGGTTGATAATAGATTTGGGAATTTGGTGTGCAAAAGATTGATTGCGGCATGAGCTGTGTGGCATAACGCGCCGTCCTGCATGAACCAGAGGTCGTCCAAATCCATGTCTTCGATTGCAGTAAAAAAAAGTCCGGTTAATATGGCTTTGTAACGCAAACCCAGCCTCATTTTTGAAGAAAAATGCTCCAATGATGCCTCCACTCCACAGACCGCACCAAACAGTCACTATCTGTGAATGCATTGGATTCTCGACAATAACGTGCGAGTTTTCCGAGCCCCAGATGCAGCAATTTTGTTTGTTAACGTAGCCGTCGAGATGAAAATGCGCCTAGTCAGAAAATGTAATTTTTCCCCCCAAAATCGTAGTTCAATTCAAGCTGCTCTAAGGCCCAAACTGCGGAGCGATCACGAAGCGGATGGTCGTGCGCCATCAATTGTTGAGTCAAGACCTTGTAAGCGAATAATCCGAGATCTTTGTACAGAATTCTCCTCAGACTAGCGCGTGAAGTGTTGAGCTGTTGAGATCGATGGCGGGTTGATGTTCGTCAATTGAGTCTCACACTTTCGGCTACAGCAGCCACATTCTCGTCTGTTGGGGACCATGAGTGTTATTTACTTTAGCAGACCAGTCTCACGAACTTTTTGCACAAACTTTCGTACAGCGCAGTGGGTGCATCTTTTCGGCCAAAACTTTCAAAAAACTCACTGTTTGGGCTACACATCAGCACTCACTTTGGACATAAGTTTTCAATATTTCCCCAACGTCCTTCAAGCGTAAAGCGACTTATTTCGTTCCGCGGAGGTATGATACTGACTTTCTGTCAGGATTTCTAACGGGAAACAGCTGTCAGTGTCAAAATAACCTATGATTTAAAAATAAACCACTAGATGGCCCACCATTTGCATGGTGGCAAAAATATCGCTAACTGAGAAGGGGTGTATTTGCTCATGCGTCGGACACGGTTGAACTGCGACTGTTTTGAAAAAATTTGTGACTTTTGTTTGTTTTTCGCCATTAATCCAACGAATTTCCACAGTTCCATAATCGAACAGATTTCTTGTTTGATTAACAAAATAAGTCCAGCTAAGTCAATCTAATCAAATTTAACAATTTGTGATGACAATCGCCACTCCAAAAATGTATTCATTTCATAAAATATGTTTATGATTTGAAAATAGTTTGATCACATAAGTCAATCTAAGCTGAGTCAATAGCATGACAACCAAGTCATAAATCCAGTGCTTAATTTACTTTCAGGAAATTGCAAGGTCAAGGTTGACGAGTTATAGGTCTCCTCTAACTAAAATCCATTAAATAATCTAAAAAGTGCACACTGATGTCCAACTTTATTATTTGTAAGTTTCTGATTAATCTTGGCGATGGAAGGCGCCTCGGTCAGGGCAGTTATTCCCTGAAGAAGAATTGTATTCTTATTCTACTAAGGGCTAGGTATTTTCATGCTCATTTCTTCCGTCTTCTTCAAAACATAGTCTACGCTTTGGATAGTCAACTAAATTCATTTTCTTAGGCCTACTGTCCACGTAGCTGCGCTTCATACGCACGCTTTCGTTATTTGCATTTTGGTGTACGCTTGCTTGTAGCTTCCATATAAATAAACGAACCATTGTCCACGGAGCGGCAATGCAAGTTGCAAATGATGACAAGCGTATTTTGCCGCTCCGTGGACAGAGCTTCGTTTGTTTATATGCCAGCTGCAAGGAAGCTGCAAGCAAGCGTACACCAAGATGCAAATGACGAAAGCGTGCGTATGAAGTGCAGCTACGTGGACAGTAGGCCTAAAGGTGGTAGGTATGTATATCGTAGCCTTCGTTGAGTCGTATATAAGATAACGTACTAGGTCGTTGATTATTGTCAAATATATCATTAAACGCCACCTACCCACTAATAAGTTAAGTTAGTTTTAAGGAAAATTGTTAGCATTAAGAGATAAAGCAAATGAAATAAATCAGTTCACTTCTAACGTTCAACCTGAGTACATCACATAAATTGGCGACGAGAATAAACACATAAGCAACACAAAGAACAAAAAAAGAAAAGAAGAAAACGGTTGAGTGCCGTTGTAACGTGTGCAGCAAAGCCGTATAGTTTTTGTTTCTTTTATTGCGTTTTGCGCAAGCCAGTCAGGGAATTATTAATTCCGTTTTAATTTTGTTTTAAACAATAAGTACATATTGGAGTCTGAAGTGAAACTCGAAATCTCATATGATAGTCAAAATGGCAAACGAAAGCGTTCTAACTACTGCAATGGCGATGACAAGCAGCTTGCGTGAATTTCGACCACATGTCGATAATTGGGAAAATTGGTGCGAACTATTAGACTCGCATTTCCTGGAGATTTCATGCACTGAGGAAAGTATCAAAGTGGCAGTATTAATAAAATCGATCGGCTTAGAAGCATATGGTCTATTGAAAGATATTTGCGATCCAGTTTTACCGTCTAAAAAGAAATACAGTGAGCTAATAGAATTGTTGGGTACGCAATATTCAATACCAGTTATTGTGTTTCGGGAGCGACGCAAGTTCTTAGAGGCAAGAAAAATGGAAACCGAAACAGCGTCACAGTGGTTCGCACGTCTTAAGAAATTGGCGAAAGACTGTAAATTTGGACATCAGTTGGACGAATTCGTGCTTAATAAGTTTGTGTCCGGCTTCGAAGGAAAAGTTTTCGAACGTTTGTGCGAAGAAAACGAAAAATTGAAGTTAGGAGAAGCACTGAAAAAGGCGATGGCAGCAGAAGTAAAATTAAGCGACCAACAACTACAGCAAACGCATAATGAGGTTAGCACAAACCAGTAAGAAATAGACCGTCGACTCCTCCCACATAACGGACTTTGCCTACAAGCTGATGGTTACCATGGGATTTATCTATGTGTTGGGCATGTATAAATCAAAGGGATGAAATTACGGCACACCCATACATAGTAAAATCCTATGGCAGTTGCACCTGGCAGTGGTTTATGGTGAGATATCAAGTGTGGGCGGCTGTGTTCAGCAGATTTCGTCCTTTTAGTTAGACGGAGTTCACATCACAGAGTAATTTGAGGATTTATAGAATTTTGAAATTGTTGGTATCAAATCAAACAAAATATAAATTAGGTACGACGTCAAACATCTTGATTAATAATCAGTTGTAAATGTTTTGCCAAATTTTATGACATGATTAAAAGAAAATATACATTTCGTTGAAGATGCTTCAAAGTAATTTTTGGACAAATTATTATTATTTTATATTATATTATTATTTCAACAAACTAGAGAGAACGTAAATAATATGTACGCAAACTTTATTAACATAAATACCTTTGCCGACTTTTAATCATGAAATATATGAAATGACCAAATCATATTTGTGTCTTCTGACAATCAACTTGTGTAAATATAAGTGTTTATTCTTCAAAATTGAAATTGTTTTTTATCTTATGAAAACGTAGGTAGTGTAAAGATTATTATTTATGCTTTATTTTCGCAGTAGAAAAAAAAATTTTTCTTGACAGTTTTTTTTTTTTTTGTATTCGAAACCCTTCTCGTAGGGTACACCTACATTTGTAAATTAATAATTTAGAGAGTCTTCCAAATAAAATCCAGTGCACACTTCAAAATATGTAATAATATTAAATAATGCGCACAATGAATACCAAAAAAAAAAACAAAAAAACAAATAGAACAATATCTACTGCTTATTACTTTCTATTGGACACTCGAAATCGGAAATCAAATCAGAATACAATGAAATGTATACTTATGTTTTCATTAATGGCCAAATTAGGATAATTTCAAATTCGAAGTTTGTTCACTTATATTATTTACTTATTTGTTTTGACTGATCAGTACAGAATTTTCTGGGTTAGGTATCATGTTTTTTTTTTTTTGTACTTCGGCACAAATTTTCTTTTTTTTTTTTGTGTATTATTTATTCAGTTTTTTACAATGAAATTATATTATATGTAATTATGTACAAAAATTCAGTTATCCACAGATATAATAGAGGTATTCATGCAACGTCGTAAAACCGTAGCAAACGTAGTAAACTTCGTAAGTTTACGACGCGGTAAATGAACTGTCAACATTTTTATGGAAAATCATTTACAACAATATGGTAAGCTAACGTCATTGTGACATTTCACACTTGAAATAAAGTCGTGTACCTAATCAGAAAAAAAAAAATTATTTGCATGCATTTGTAATACTTTTAATGCATTTATGAAGAGAAAATTGCACATTTTACTATTCCAAATGCAGGATAATTAATTAATCATCAAATCGTGTTAAGAAAACAAGTTTTCAAAGAGTTTAACGAAATTTACAATAATTCCAAACTTCTATTTTAGTTATTTTGTTCATGAAACGTGTGTCGTTCTGAAAATAACGTTATACAGAACCGTTCAATATTCAATACTAAAGTAACGAATTTCAAATAATATTTGGTTGCCAAATTAGCGAATTAAAAAATATTGAAAGCAATGGGAAGTTTGATGACTTTCAATCATACGTATATCAAAATATTTTCTGAAATTCGCATAATTATATACCAATATCTTCGGCTTCAGTTGTTGCTATGTAAAATGAAACCGAAAAAATTTGTTTTGCTTTTTTGGAGCACTTAAACTTTATCATTGAACTCAGTCTTAGTCTTAAAATGCTGCTTTTGAATTATAAAGTTAATTTTTAAAATCGATCTCTAAATTATCTAGAAATCGAGTTTAATCGAATTTATTATTATATCCGTACCTACGTAACTTTTCCTATTCAACTTCCCAGTCAATTCGACAACATTTTCCACTGAATTCCTGTCATATTATATGGTTAAATGATTCAGATTTGTTCTGTTTTGTGTGTTTACGGATGCATTTTACTGATAGCTATAAATGACGCTTTGGTGCGAACGTACTATTAGACAGTGGTTTGTTGAATCATTTTGGAACAACCCCTAATCTACCACACCGGCAGCTGCTGTGTTGAAATAGTGGAGTTGTCAAAAAATAAGTAAACAAATCATTCAAATTGGAAATTGGAGCAAATTTTTTGGCGCAAATATTTGTATGAATATTGTAAATATTTGAGTAATAAATTGTATTTTTATTTATATATGTATGTATAGTACAATATACAATATAAAAATATTCAATACTTCAAGAATCGGAATTAAAAAGCCCCATTGACGATCGTTTCAGTTTCAGTTGAGATATCAGTTAAGCTTTCAGTTAAACTGATGTTCTGCAGTGCATTTAGACATCAGTCTGGATGTAAGTTGAGCTTTCATTTTACTCATGAGCAACCAAAGGTTTGAAGATATATCTACTAAAACTCGTATCTGAACTGACAACTTATGGGAATTTCATCAGTTTCAATTTCAGTTTTAGTTAAACGCTTCAATTTTTGCATTTGGACATTAGTTTGACTGAAAGCTTAACTAAAATTGAAACTGAAATGAGCGTTTAGATGGGGCTTTATAATTCCGATTCTCGAAGCCTTCGTTGCTTGATTTCCATAATGCTCTTGGACATGTCACCACTGCTGGATGCCTTACTGCGTCCGAATTTCATTTTCTTCATTAGACCCCTGCCCTTTGACGAGGAAGACGATGAGGTAGGCGGTGGTCGCAAATCGCTTCCGTGTAGTCAGTCCATTATTCGTAGCGGTATTTGTTCTTATCACGGAAGTACTCACGCGTGATGCAAGATTTCTGAAAATAAAGACAAAAAGGGTTCACATCTGAGGAGTGCAACCAAATCGGGATAACCTACCTGAATGAAAGAGTTTGACATCTCAGTGTAACCCGATATCGGAACCGGTACTGCAATGTCGATCATTGTCTCCTTTTGCTCGGTCACTGTTTCACAGCTCAAGCACTTCGTTGTCGACACAGTCATACCCTCAAAGTCTTCCGTAAAGAAGTCCAATCCTAATTTCTTGATTTTCTCTGTTAACCGCTCCTTGTCCTTAATTGGCGTTTTTATAATGCTCCCCATCGCTTGTTGAATTTACGAATACGCCGCTGTTAATAGTTACTGCACTGGTTGGCGGTGGCTGCTGCTGAATGCTATACTTTAGAGGTGACTGTAATCGCTGATTCTTGGAGTTCTTGGCTTCGTCTTTTCGTTTGGATAAGGTGACTATCGCGTCCAATGCCTAAACAGACTAAGCGCTACGGGTGGAGAAACACTAATTAGGCCATACCTTAGCTTCTGTCTCATTTACTTACTCATTAACTATCACATCTGGACAATCGGAAATTGTCTTTATCAACCACTGACACGTCTCTCGTATGCTGTCCAGCACGCACATCATGGGTGTCCTGTTGCTGATTACCCTCGAATATTGCACTAACATCCTGTATTGCGTGCAGAAATGTATCCGCATGGAATGGATCAGTCGTCTCGGAGATCTCATTACGATAAAGGTTCTGATACAGCTCGTAGAGTTTTTCTGTGGCCACTTTGCTTCAACTGCGTGCGTTCTCCATATGCATTCCACTGATGTTCCTACTCGATGAACTCTTTGCTCGATGATTGCCAATATTTTGCTGTATACTAATACATACTAGACATATCAAGAGAGAGCGTTAAACGATGAGAGATTTGTAGCCGGACGTGCGCTCTTTAAATAAATTGTGTTGGACTTTAGCTCAGGTTGGTTGACATTCCCATTTGAATAAGCAACAGGCACAGGACAATGTTGGTAGTTCTCTTTGATGGTATCCTTGATACCGTGCGACTTTTTACGCTTTAAAAACGATGACACGTTCTTCAGTGACCAATGATGGTGACTCTGATGTGGTTGTTGACATAGTGGTTTACGTTGATTAATTGCTAGGGTTTACGTTGACTCAAATCGATTGCGCTGGGTACACTGTTGCGATGGGGCTCTGCAAGTAGAGGCCCTCACAGTAAATGATGTAGTAGTGGTGGAGTGCACTGTTGGAAGATGTTCCTCCTCATCCTTTGGTTTCCGTACAGTTACCGACATTTTCTTGGAAGCTGCAGTGATAAATAATATATCGGTGTGAGTTAAAATATTACGATTTAAAAAACAAATTAAGGAAAATGGAGAAAAAGAAGAAATTTCTAAGTAAGAGTAGGTAACCGTCTGTAAACAGGGCTGGTGTAGGTGCAGGTACGGGTGCACAGCCCAGTAGACTTGATAGACTTGATGTACTCACTGGCGCCGCAAATCTAAATGGAGTTGTTTCAGTTTGTTGTCCCATCGACTTAGGACTTTAGGAGTTGAAGGAGCTGGTAATAGTAACACAACAGGAGTATCCTGAGAATATCGCGAGAGCAAGTCATATTCTTCGTCTTTCGATATCGCCGACTCGAACTCAGATATATTGTCGCAGCTGAAAATAACCGTTTATTAAGTTTATCGGACTGTTTGAAACTGTGATTTATGGTTTGACTTACGATTTGTAGGCAGTGAAACTCTGTAGATGTTCTCGCTCGCTGGTTACATTTGTTTATTGCTTTTGACCAGCCAATCGAGGTAATCCTTTCGCCAAGTGGATGTCGACACCTTGTTCGTTTTTACATGTAGTACAATTTTATAAAACCACTGAAACACTGCACACGGCACCATAGACATTTATTTATATTAATTAAAAATTTACGAATTGATGTTGTTGACGTTGTTTATGTTGACATTTTGATGTCGATGCCTACTTGCACAAATTAAACACACGATACGAAAAATAAGAGTAAAAGGTTGTTTTTACGTTCAGCTTAGCGGCACGCGAAATTTAAGAACCGCAATTACAATAAAATTCCGCTTTTTAAAGAGACAAAAATAGTTTTTAGGAATAAAAGCCACACCAAAGCCAAAGTTGCTTTTATTTTTAATTGTAAAATTTCACCATACCGCCATGACAGCATTTTAAGATAAATTTAATTCCACCACGCCGCCATTAATTTTGACATTTCACACGTATTCACAGACAGGGCAATTTAAACGTCATTTTTCCGGGGGGAATCGGGTAGGTGTACGGGAAGTCGGCGGTCTAGTTCTTACTGGTTTGTGGAGGTTAGCTTAATATCGAAGAAGAAGTTTCAACGAGGTCAACGTAATAGCGGCAACAGACAAAACAGCAACAACAACAACAGCAGCAGCCGGGACAAGGAAAAGGGAAATCCAAGGTGTTCACATTGTGGGTGGAAGAATCACACCAGCGAAAAATGCAAGTACAGGACAAGCACGTGTCATAAGTGCGGTAAAGTGGGTCATTTGGCGAGCGTATGCAGCAGTAACAAACAAATAAATTTAGTGGAAACATCAAATAAGTTAAGCAATGAATCTTATTTAAATAATGTAGTAATGAATTCTTCTGATGTTATTTCGAACTTTTCGAATTTTTCTATTTTTAGTGTTACGGGAAATGCTATAGCCACACCATTTGCCTTAACAGTAACCGTCAACGGGATCGTACTGCAGTTTGTGTTGGATACCGGTGCTGCTTGCTCAATTGTCTCATCATCAGTATTTGATAATTTTTTTTGCCGAAATATGCTGAAACCGTGCGTGGATCGATTTTGTGCGTATAACGGGGAAACCATAGAAATTATTGGTGAGTTCAAAGCAACTGTATGTTATCGTGAGCGAACACAGGATTTACGTTTGGTAGTTAGTAATACGAGTAGCCCGCCCATTTTGGGCAGAGATTTCATGCAACTATTCGGTATCGGTTTGTCTCAGATTAATTCGGTTCAGTATGCGCACGTACCAAACAATTGGATTTCTCACATTAAAAGCAAATTTTGCAATGTTTTTAAAAATGAACTTGGCACATATAACGGGCATAAAATTAAGTTGAGCATTGGCGAAGAAGCGAAGCCTGTTTTTTGCAAGCCCCGTCCAGTGCCTTTGGCTTGGCGGCATAAGGTGGAAGATCAATTAAATAAGTTGGTAAAAACTGGGGTTTTAGTACCAGTAGAAAATGCAGAATGGGCTACACCGTTAGTACCTATAGTCAAACCAAATGGCGACCTTCGTATTTGTGGCGATTACAAAACCACAATTAATAAGTTTTTGGTGGATGTAAAATATCCGTTACCACGGATAAACGAAATATTCGCGTCTCTTCAAGGCGATCGTTTCACTAAATTAGACTTATCAAATGCATATAATCAGTTGGTGCTGGAGGAAGATTCTCAAATGTTATGTGCGTGGAGCACACATATTGGGGTATTTAAAATGACACGTTTACCGTTCGGAGTAAAGCCAGCTGCGGCAATTTTCCAGAAAACAATCGAAAGTCTTTTGAGAAATATTCCAAATGTAATAAATTATTTAGACGATATTGTGGTAACCGGTGCAAATACCGCCGAACATATGAAAACACTTGAACTCGTATTAGAAAAATTAGATTTAGCTGGGTTAAGATTAAATGAAAGTAAATGTGAGTTCTTCAAGGAACAAATATCGTATTTAGGCTTTAACATCGATCGTTTCGGATTGAGCAAAAATAAGGACCGAATTGCATCAATTTTGGATGCTCCAATACCACAGTGTGTGTCCGAAGTTAGAGCATTCGTGGGCATGATAAACTATTATTCAAAGTTTATTCAAAATTTTGCTCATAAGATGACACCGCTCTATAATTTGTTAAAAAAAGACGTAAAATTTCATTGGTCAAGAACATGCCAAGAAGCATATGAGTTGTTGAAACAGGAAGTAACTTCCGATCAAGTTTTAACACATTTTAATCCCAAAATTCCAATAGTTTTATCAACCGATGCTGCAAATTCAGCGGTAGCGGGGGTGTTGTCACATGTTTTCGCAAATGGGGTTCAAAGACCGATCGCGTTCGTTTCCCGAGCACTTTCACAAGCTGAGAAAAACTACAGCACAATTCAAAAGGAGGCGTTGGCTATCGTATACAGCGTAACGAAATTAAAGCAGTACTTGGTGGGCGTTCATTTTACATTGGAATCAGACCACAAGCCACTGTTGGCCATTTTTGGGGAAAATAAAGGGTTGCCAGTCATGGCAGCGGCAAGAATGCAAAGATGGGCCTTTATTTTATCTGGTTTCGACTACAAGATTAGATATATTAAAGGTTCAATGAACCAAGCCGATCATTTATCGCGTATTCCACAAGAAAAAGTGTGCGAAACCAATACGGATTTTTCGTATGTCAATTTGGTTGAATCGGACAACCATTTGAACTTGGATTTCAAAAATATTGCAAAAGAAACAAGGCGCGATCCTATTCTATCCAGAGTTGTCGAAGCGATAAATAATGGTACGATCAGTGCTTTAAAAGGCGACGAATTTAGCCCATTTCGTAATAAGAAAGACGAGTTGTCTGTTGAATACAATTGTATTCTATGGGGGTATCGTACGGTTGTTCCACTAAAATTACGTGAAAAGGTGTTAAAAGAGTTGCATCTCTCGCATTTAGGCATTGTAAAGACCAAAGCATTAGCACGGTCATATATTTGGTGGCCTAAAATCGACCACAGCATTGAGCAAATGATTTCGAATTGTGTTTCTTGTAAGTTGACGCAGCCAAGTCCTGAAAAGAGTTTACTAATGCCATGGACGCCAACGGAGTCGGCTTGGTCGCGAATCCATGTGGATTTTGCTGGACCTATAAAGGGTTTCCACTTTCTAATTATTATCGACTCGTTTTCCAAGTGGGTGGAAGTGTTCAAAACTCACGAGATTACATCGGCGTTTACTATCAGCAAACTAAGAGAAACATTTTGCCGATTTGGTCTAGTTGACACCTTAGTTAGCGATAACGGCCGACAATTCACGTCGTTGGAATTCCAACAGTTTTGTTCAAACTATGGTATTAAACAAATTTTGACGGCTCCTGGGCACCCGGCAACCAACGGCCAAGCGGAGAATTTCGTCAAAACCCTTAAGAAGTCATTGCAAGCAAATTTAAATGATAGTGGTAGTAAAAACTTGGACTTAATAGTCAACCGGTTTTTGTTTGACTATCGGTGTGCTAAGCACTGTACTACTGGGGAATCACCTGCGAAGTTGTTGTTTGGCAAGGAATTAAAAAATCGCTTTAGTTTATTGAAACCGCCTTTGGTTAAAGAAAAGATTTGTGAGAGCCAAAAATCGAATATAAAAAATTATAAAGGGTTGAGAAACGTAGAGTTCAAGGAAGGCGAAAACGTCTTCGTGCGTGATTATTCTGATCCGAATAAGGTTAGTTGGCAGCCGGCCAGCGTAAAGAAACGTATTGGTTCACGATCATATAGTTGTATTATTACGCATAATAATAGAAAAATCAAAAGACATGTGAATCAAATGATCTCGGGAACATCAAGCGAGACACAAAAATCGATCGACGACGGCACGACAGACTTACAGGTTCAGGCAACAGGAGTATCGGCAGCACCGGTTATCGGTACAGATTCAGCGACGACTGTTGAAGCAAATGGGAAAGAGTCAGCAGTTTCCGTACCACGTACTAGAGTAGGGTTAAGACCAGTTGAACGAATTAATTATAAATTTTGAATTGTTTAAAAAATATACTATTTTTTTTTTTGAAAATAATGTACATACAAGTAGATTTGGTAAAATTTATGAATTATATTTTTTTTTATGAATTTGTCAACTTGGGATGGGAGGTGTCAAATATATCATTAAACGCCACCTACCCACTAATAAGTTAAGTTAGTTTTAAGGAAAATTGTTAGCATTAAGAGATAAAGCAAATGAAATAAATCAGTTCACTTCTAACGTTCAACCTGAGTACATCACAATTATCATGCCTACTTAGATTAAAGTTCTGCTTGGCGAAATTTTTGAAGGGGAATAACTCGCTTGGCCTGTCTTATAGAAATTGTATGATGTATGATATCCCAATGAAACTTACATAGTAGAAGTTACATTATAGGTTTACATTATATAGGTTTAGGAATAACATACCAAGTGGATTAAATCTCTTCTATCCAGAACTCAAAGAGCTCATACGGAGGCCCTGGTATTATAATGCTCGTTTTTATTATCGGTATATTTGGCAGGTGTTTTTTAACCTTGGTTCACCTTGAACGGGCGAATGCATTCACCTCAAAAAGCTGACTCATCATGTTTCCATTCATAGCAAAGACCGTCCAATTTCCGCAGAGCTATCCATGTTTTGGTATCTAGTCCCCTATATACTGGTCATATAGGACTGCTGGCATTATTTTGTTAGATTCGCCGGTACTACGTAGCCGCTGATACTGTGTGGCTTTGGAAATCTTTTAGCATTTTTAGACATCCGGCTTTAAATGTCGGCCCACTTAGCTTAGCGTCCTTGTTACGTAATTCTCTGTATCTCAGCCATGTTCCATTTATGATTAAAGATTTATTTAATAGGAACTCTTTAGGGACGGTATAGGTTTTACGTGTTGAACCATATATGTAACCATCAGGCAGAGTGGAGCGCCTTTTCAATTGGAGGGTTAGATCGACTTAAGGAAGCGAAGGTGACTTGACAAGCTTTCGCAACCATTCAAAATAACGTTTTATAAAGTCACCAAAGACAATGAAATAAATTTGTTGGCAATGTCGGTCAGTACACATTTTTGAAGTTGTAAATTGTACCTTCCGAAGTGTAAAATCAGTTACAGTTATAGACAACAAGCTATGCTTCCATTTTATTTTTAATGGCCTTACAGGACCTGGAGGAAGCATTTGCCCACAGCCTAGAAGCTTAAGTGGAATTCTGGTTAGCTAGGTAGTCAGCTGTATAAAAGCAGAAATGTCAAAGACGATATACACATCTGTAGGAGAAGAGTATGAATAGCTTTAGTATTTAATTGTTAAAAAAAAATGCTTCTAAAACTGAAACCTCTCAAATAACGCCCGTAGCCCAAACTCGTATCTTTGAAGTGCTCTAATTCAGCAAATCTTCAATTAAATTCATAATGTTCCCTCAAAAGGACGAATCCAAATCAAACGTGCTCCTTAAATCAATCATCACACTCTCCCCCTTTAAACCTTTACTCGTGTCTAGACTTTCCCCTATCTACGTGTTCGACATATATATCTTCAAAGGAAATTTTTGAAAAATGTTTTCTTTTAAAATGCATCCCTGCGCCAGTTCACCCATCACTTTCCCTTTTCGTCCGCCCATGTCCAATTGCACACAAAGAAGAACATCGGAGCACAAATCGAAAACTCAAAACAGCATCGCTGAACCACTACAATATCTTTGACGCTGACAAATGGTAAATTTTCCAAATCCAAGGACTTACTTTTCTCTCTTGTACTCTGCCGCTGCCAGGGAATGGTACTACTCGTATTATGGTCCTGAATTGATTGAATTCCACTTTGGCACAGAGCTGTGCACACAACGTGACATGATGCTGCAGTTAAGCTTCCTTAAACGCACACACACACACCCATATACACTTAAATAGAGGAAGATCCTCTGCATTGCCAATGACGTATCCTGACACAACAAAAGGAGCACCTACTACGACGACTGTATACCATAATGATTGTACATTCAATTCAAAAACAATTTCCTTAGAGAATCCGATTCAGTGAAGTAAACAGGACAAATCCCTGTGTGTGTGTGTGCATGCCACCAAGAGAATATTTTATCTCTAAAAACAAGAAAGACAAAATCCATGAACGTGAACATGAACTTCACTTTCATTGAACGTTGCATGGAGCGTACTCCCTTCAAAGATCGAATGTGAAGAATTACTGCCGTTCATGTGGAATAATTTTTCCATTACGTATATCCTTAAAGTCCGTCTTCGCTTTTATTGAAACAGAAATTTCGCCCGAACCTGCTGCCGCGCCAATATTAATATTAACGAACCCTCCTTCGCTGGTGGTTGCATACTAATTAGTCATAGGATCCTTGACTACATTCGGTCCTCCTGTTTCCTGTTCCGTTGACCTATAAAAATGAATGGTAAATTCCACTAATTAGTATCGCAGCCCCGTGCTTCGTGTATCTACAGCAGGGTATACAGGCGTATAGGTTAGGTTGGTAGACTTACAACGAAGACACGTCTTCATCAGCATCTTCTTGGTGTTTTCGTGTATATAGTGTCCTGCTTGGTGGACGTCCCTAATAACGATAATAATTCCTGTTTCTTGTTGGCTCCTTAATTGCTCACGTAAAGCGAGCCAAAGACGCCTTCGTAATAATTTCCATGTACCCATAGAAAACGGGAGGAAAATTAATAATTTTCCCTGCAGCTTCCTTCAAATTGGCGATGTCCTCTCCGACGTCCTATGTGATGCTGCCGATGTTTGAGAGTATAAACGTTGCGCGATGTCTTCATTTGACTTGGTGGCATATTTCTTTTCTTTTCCCCGGCCTCTAATTGCTGCTTCCGTTTGGACGTCTTTTGTGCTCCTTGCAGTTATTTGGTACTGGAGAAAGGAAGTGCTTTGTCAAGCATTCCTGACCTGAATACAAATTTTCAATTAATCGTCCCAAAGATTGCCACGACAGCATAAGCAAGTCAGGTAAATTAGTTTCGTATGCACAACCGAAATGTATAAGGAGTGCAAAGGAAACTTTCTGTTTTATTACCAAGGAATCATCATAAAGTTGAAACGAAGATCAGTCCAAAAAAAAAATACTTTAAATGTCCCCATATCCTTCGAAAAGAGACGGGCACAACTTTATGGTTTTTTAAATTGAATATCTTCAACGTTTTGCTGCTGCTGCTTCTGATGGGGATGGGTCCGAGCTGATAAAAGATTTATGAAAGAATAAAAAATAAATGGAAGGGATAATACACAACTTGGAGTTGGTATTGGGATTTCTTGGTATAGGCAAGTAGGGATTACGCAAACATAATTTAGACTGGATTGTGTTTCTGTTTTTATTTTTATATATTTCGTTGACTGAGACAAAAAAAAAAAAAAACAAACAGAACCAAAGTTCAGGCTGGAGGATAACCCTAGGATATGCATGTGAAGAGGAGGTGGTACTGGGTAGAGATTGTAAAGATTATATTGTATTTGGATGTTGGAATTCCTTTTATCTTCGGCTAGACCCGCAACGTGGACCATATGATTTTTATATCAGCTTATGTGGGCTTTGGGATTGTTTTGCTTTTTATTAAAAACTTTCAAAATACAAAATTGTTGAGATAATCAGATAAGATGGCAAGCAGTTCCGCTTCCGACCCATCCAACAGATGTGAGTGACGTATATAAGCGGTCGGAATATAAACTTTACGGCGTATTCATTTAAGATTGATTGAGTAGAGAAGTGTGGTTTTGTTTTACTACTGTGGTGGTGAAATTAGGGTAATGATGAGTTTGGGCCTTCGTAAGGGGTATAATAACTTTAGGTTTACTGTCTGCGCTATTCGAAAGTAGTAAAACTTAATGTGAGCAGAATAGTTTAGGTAAATAGGTAAGTACAATAAAATTACAAGGAAATTCTGGGATCTTTGATAGTTGTTTTATTATATGCATGTACTTACCAATTCCTTTCTGACTTTTAAGTCGTTTATAAATGTTGAGAATATAACATTTTGAATGAAACTTTCTTCGTCGCTCTTGTGACATTTTTAAATCATTAGCTTCGATAATAGGTGGGTTTTTTTTGCAATCCTAAATGGACTAAATTACAAATTCGCAATCCTATATACCTAGGATTCGTAGCCTGGATAATCATCGGAGCTTATGCCTCAATCCCAGATAAAAAATGTGCTATCAATCTACGATTGCTTTAAATGTTATCGAAAGTGTTATCGATTGTATCATAAACGACACTAATTTGACAACCAAAATTAATAGGGGATACTGGGGCACCTTTGAACGTGAGGAACATTTTTGAACATTGCTAAAAAGACAACATTTAAAAAATATTTAAAAATACGTAATTAACCAAAATTTAAACTTGGTAATACCGTCTTCTTCGTGGGCGCAGTAGCGCAGTGGTTAGTGTGTTGGACTACTGTGCGAGGGATCCCAGGTTCGATCCACGGAAAAACCCAAATTATATCTTAAAGTTTTTTCTACTGCGCCACCTCTCGCGAAAGTCTGACAAACATCCGAGAGTATGTCTGTCATGAAAAAGCTTCTCAATTGAGCCGATTCGGACTCGGCATAAAATTGTAGGCCCCTTCCATTCGTTCCAAAAATAGAAACTCACACAAAACGAATGGTTGCGAGAAGCTAGGCCTTGGGTGTCATCCGCCTGTTGCGCCACCTATTTATTTTTATTTTTTTAATACCGTCTTCTTTAGTCGTCATTGAATTTTCGATATCCTTTCAGTCGTCGCCTGGTGAGGCGGTTTTTATGCTTAAACTGTTTTTACACATGGAAGCGAAGGAACGAATTGATGAAATGCGAACAAACCACTTTTTATGAACATTTTATAAACAGAAAATTGCACATTTTGTTATTCCAGGAGGATAATTAATTAATTAATCAAAATGTATTAAGAATACAAGTTTAGAAACAGTTTAAATAACGAAATTCCGAATTTCAAACTTTTTGCCGCGAACGAAAAGACCCTTGGCGCGAATTGTGCCCAAAAAGAATCATATATTATATTTACCCTTACTGATTCTGTAACGCTCCTTACTTTTCTTATTTTTCTTATTTTAAATAAAAGTAGGCGGTGGGTATTTGAATAAATTTTCAATGTTTGTGTCTTCTCATTATTCAAATACGCACCGCCTATTTTTCATATATTTTAATTTTCTTCAAGGTTCAAACTCTACTATAGTAATGCTCGGCAAGTGTTTTCAAAAGGAAATTGCCAAATAAAACCAACCCTTCTTAGGGGTCAAAGTTTGTACGGGAACATTTTTATTTTTCATCCGATCGACTTCAAACTCGGTTTGTGTACTCTATATAAGAAATATTTAGGTATTTTGCTTTGGGCTCGAGTTATTGGCAATGATTTTAATGAGAACTTTTTCATAACTCACGAAGGAGTTTGTCGTATCAATATGAAACTTTGTACATTGATAATAAAGAAGTAAAATATTATTTATACTCATAAATCTAAATTCTAAATCAATAGATACAAAAAAAAAAATAGAAACCGTTTTTAGGCAATATGTACTTTGCTACGAATTTTAAGATCACTGATTTACTAACTGCTCCTCAGGTACTTTAATAGGAAATTTTATTTCGCGATATTTAAATATAAAAGAGAAAACTAACCGATCGTGAAGGAATCTCTGTGGACAAAATCCTGAGGGCTATTAAAATATGAGTCTTCTCATTATTGCAAAATTGCCGCGGGTAGCAGAAATGTATGAAGACGACGTTGTTGAAATTCCCACAGAAATTATATTAACAGGAGACTTAATTAAGACAATTTTTGGCGATCTGCTGCAAAAGTCAATGCAGGAACTTTCAGAACGAGTCATTGCCGCGCTGACAAATTGCAGACATTAGAAATGAATAGGAGCGATTCTGTTATCAGTGAAGACTGAAGATCCAAATGATGCACCAAATTTCCCGGTTGAATTCCTCAATCAGCAAACTCCATCCAGCAAGCCACCTCATGTGCTGTACTTAAGCAAGGTGTCATCATCATGTTGCTGAAAAACTTCAACCCTAAAAAAGGACTGCAATGGAACTCGATTGATTGTGGAAGAGCCTGGACGAAATTTGATAAGAGCATGAATTACCACAATGATTCCATTTCCGATAAATTCTAGCATACGCTATAATAATAAACAAAGCTCAAGACCAGTCATTTGATCACGTTGGCATGCATTTGAAGACCGGAGTATTTTCACACGGTCAACTGTATGTGGCTTTATCACAATCAAGAGTTTGCAAGACAAAAGGTGTATATTGAATCTAATCCACAGCAAGGAAGATTATTAATTAACAATTTACACGCAATTTACACGCAATGTAGTTTTCAAAGAAGTTCTTTAAATAAAATCAATTTGTTTATCAAATATTACTTTGCATACCCAGCGAAGCGGGTACAACCAACTAGTAACCCCATATTAGTAACCGATTTTCGTCCAATAAGTATTTTACCCTGTTTATCAAAAATTTTTGAAAAAATTCTTGCGAAACAGATTTCCAACCATCTTGACCGTTTTAATTTATTATCGCCAGTACAATCAGGTTTCCGTCCTAGCCATAGCTGTTCTACAGCTATGATCAAAGTGCTCGACGATATTAGAATACAATATGATAAGGAATATCTTTCACTACTTTGCTTATTGGACTTCTCGAAGGCCTTCGATATGGTCAGTCATGAGGTTCTTTGCAGAAAATTAAAACTTTACTTTGGTTTGAGTGATTCCTCGGTGTTTCTGATTAGAAACTATCTTTCTAATCGTGTTCAAAGGGTAATTGCTAATCTAAAATACTCACAACCTAAAAATATACTCTCTGGAGTTCCCCAAGGTTCAGTTTTGGCTCCAATCCTTTTTTGTCTTTTTATTAATGATTTACCACAAGTGTGTCGAAATACATCTGTACATTTGTATGCTGATGATGCACAGATATACCTCTCTCGACCGTCTGGGTTGGTGGAAGACCTTGTGGCCAGATTTAATTCGGACTTGTCATTCATTGCAAAATGGTCCGTAGATAATGGATTGATTTTAAATCCAAATAAGAGTCAGTTAATCTTGATCTCAAAAAAACTGTATAATGTGGAAGTATTGCCGCCCATTTTCCTCAATTCTACGAGGCTCACCTTTTCTGACACCGTTGTAAGTCTTGGATATAAATTGAATCGGTCCCTTTCCGCCACTGATCATGTCAACTATATTATATAGCGCGTGTTTATGGAGGATTGCGAAAGCTGTGGCTGTTATCTAGTTTCACACCTTTTAACACCAAACTGAGATTGATAAAATCACTTCTTTTGCCGATCTTTGATTATGCTATAGTTATATATTGTAAACTAGATTCCATTTCCCAGCACAAATTACTTGTAGCTTTTAACGATCTGGTTCGATATGCCTTTGGAGTTAGAAGATACGACCATATATCTCATTACCACATGCATGTCCTTGGATGTTCATTTCTAAATTTTTGGGAAATTAGATGCTGCGTATTTTTACACAAATTAATACATGAACGATCACCCCCGTATTTATTTGAAAAATTAAAATTTGTTCAGTCGCCAAGAACTTTTAATCTTATTACGCCTAGCTCTAAATATTTGAATTCGTCCCGCCTCTTTTTTGTTCATGTGTCCAGACTGTGGAATTCACTGCCTATAACCATCAAGCAAGTAATAGGAGCCAAGCAATTTAAAAGTGCTTTATTTGCACACTTCTCGTCATTGTAATCTTTTCTTATAGTTTTTTTTTTATTTCATCTTTTATCTCAGCTTTTCTTTTCCCCCTTCATTTCCCACTTTTCTTTTCTTTGACTCCTTCCTCTTTATCTCTAATATCCTTTAATGTAATTTAAAATTTAATTTAAGTTATAAATTTTAATTTAAACATATATTTAATTTAAAATTGTGCTCCTTGTTTTTTTTTTAAAAATTTATTTAATGTGCTTATTCTTGTGAGCCTTTTTGTTTTGTACTATAAAAGACTTTTGTTCTTATTTGTACCTGGCCAAAATAAAATTGAAATTGAATTGAAAATTGAATTGTAGTAGCTTATTAGCCGCCAAAAGCAATTAAAAGTAGTACTGCCGTTCAAAAGCGCCCCAGCCCAGTTAAAAACTGCTCATGTCAGAAACCAAGGTTCCCCAGTCTCCTAAAAAAAAAGGAAAATAAACAACAGAAGTCAAAATATGGACAAGAAAGATTGCAACTTAAAATTTTGACTTAGAAAGAGACACTGGGACCAGACTGGGGCTGCTGAAATGCTACAGTACACGTAAGGAGTAAGGTGCACTGCCACTGATTCGCCGCTGGAACTAAAATCATCCTGAATTATTCGATAAAAGTGCAAGCACATCCACTACGTCCTGAAAATCTCTCTTACGGATGAAACTTGCTGTTGCTGCAGAGTGCTGCAGAGATTGCTAATAATAAATAAAGCATCTGAAACTAAATGTATATCTTCTATTTGTGAACTATTTTAATATGCCTATAGCTAACTTGTTTTAGTAATTTATAATTTTTCAAACTAATTGACTGCCTGCAATTTTTTTTTGTGAAGACATAAATAAAACAGCTGAAAAGTCAAATGTCAACTAACATAGTGCTGCCAAGTCATAGTAAGCTTAAGATAAAGGCTGTGGGGACGTAGTTCTTCAACATTTAGGAAGAGTGTTTTCCAAGCTTTTGAGCAGCCATTTTAAGTCATAAGACAAAGAAATACGTAACCATATAACCATAGGTAGGTAGTAATTCCTCTAATGAGTGGGTTGATGGTTTTACTAAAATACTGTTACATTTGGCTGGGATTCGAAAAGATAAAATACTATTCTGTTTACTGAACTTGAACAAATCACTTTTATTTCACAATCCTTCCACTTATTTATTACCACTACCGACACTTTTTCGAACTTCACTTTATACGGTTTAAAAATAAACTGCCGAATGTAACGTTGGTGTCAGAAGTGGGATAGTTTGAAGCAACTCTGCTCTGCAGCTGTACCTCGTTGTGAGAGGGTGCAATCCACTTTTCCTCGTTGTCCCAGTCCCAGGTGTTGGTCATTGCAGGTGCTTCGAACTGCTTCTTATAAATTGGTCATGATGTTTGACCATCGAACACAGGCGGTTGCATCTCCTTCCTTCTAGGGCAATCAGCAGAATATTCTCGGGCTTTCTGTTTCTTCACTTTATCCTGCTCTCTAGTCAAGTTCTCGAAATTTGTCTCATCGTCTCTTGCTAAGTTCTCGAACTTTGTCTCATGCTTTTGTAATGTTTGGTTGATATCGTCAAACTTTGTTTCTAAATGTTGTGTTTCATTAACAATCGCGTCGAATTTTACTTCTAGTTCTTCTGTTCTTGTAGAGAATTTTTTTGTTCTTCTAGAGAATTCTTCTGTTCTGCCAACTTAGATTCGATAGGTTATTTTAGAGCATTTTTCTGTTCTTCGAGCTTGGCAAGAAGTTATTCCATTATAGCGGCAATGTCTGTACTTACTTGTGATACTTGTTCTTCGGCCAGTTCGATTAGAATGGATTTTGGATCTCCTCCCTCGTTTTCGACAGCTTCCTGCAGACGAAATATGAGGTCACTTTTTATTTTTTTTTTTATTTTTACACTTTATGGGTACTACACTTCACTTCACTGTATTTAATTTTGTTTCTGTACTGCACAAATTAATTCACTTTTTTTTAAATTCACAATTTAATCACTGTTTTTCTTTTCACAACAATACTTTGGATCACGAAGGCCAAGTAGGTAGTGGTGACGGAATTTCGAAAGCCTCAAAAAATACTTCTAAAAACGCTCCTAAAAACGCTTCAAAAAAGGCCCCGCTTCAAAAACGACCCTTAAAATGCACGAAAAGTGCCTCAATAAACGCGCCAACAAAAAAGCTCCAAAATATAATCTAAAAACGAGGCAAAGCGCGCCTAAAAACGCCTCAAAAAACCCCCCTAACAGTGCCAAAAAAGAATTAAAAAATCAAGTATGAAAACATTAACGTGAATTTGCAGAACGTTGTAATCAATTAGAGAGGTATATCGTATTAGTTGAATGCGGCATTGCAACACAATCGGGCAAAAAAAGCGCTCCAAAAACCTATTCTAAAATCTTTCCAAACGACTTCTCAAAGACGATCCTAAAAACGAACAAAAAATTACTTAAAAAACACGTTCAAAAAACTCTCTTAAGAACGTCCAAAAAACGCGCACAAAAACGCTTAAAGAAAACGCGCAAAAACGCATCAAAAGACGCGCCAAAAAACCCTTAAAACGGCCCATAAAACAAGTATGAAATCATATTGACGTGATAAGTTCCCTATGGACTTAAAACTTGAAAAAGTTGCGGAACATTTTAGTCAATTGGAGAGGTATATCTTTTTGTTTGAATGTTATTGCAACAAAATCTGAAAACAATTCAAAGAAGCACAAATGATGAAATCCCAAATACATTGGGACATTTACACCAATTCAGCAAAATTGATAATGAACATGAAATTGCAGGAGAAAGTTCTAGAGAAGTGGGTTGTGAATAACACACCGCTTTCTTAATAAAAATCCTTTAGGAATTATCTGCACTGCTAACCTCCATTTATCACAACAATTTTATTCAAGACTGCTCCTTCTTAAAAGCGGATCTTCAACTTGACATATATGGTCCATCGATTCTCTCATTATTGTTGCAGTTCATTAATTTCAAACTACGGGCGAAAAAAAAATGTTCGCAAAGCCCAACTGCATCCATATTGAATAAACCTCTCTCCCTTCTCCGTAAACAGAAAACAATTTATTTGCTCGGCTAAAATGAAACCAAAACTTTTGCAAGAATGTCCCCATTGCGTCGCCACCGCAAATGTGCGCGAAAATCCGACAAAGGCGACAAACGGGGATTTAAATTTAAAAAGAAAATCTCAGTCGACGCCGAAAAAAAACTGTCACCCCTTTTACCATACACTGAGAAAAGCACAGTAGAGCGAGTCATTTCAATCGTGCTTTTGTTTCACATAACCCCATCCACGCCCAATTCACATTATCGGCAGCCGACGAAAGAACTGTAACGTCTGCCAACGACAACCAACAGATTTCCGAATGAGATTGCCACCGTTACGCTGCGCATCATCTCATCCCCCCACAAAGCCGCCGCATATCCTTTAAAATGTAAATCGTGGATTTGCGAATTCGTTTTTATTGCCTGGTAATGCGACAATATCCTTTGGATTCGTCTTCCTTTTTTTTTCTGGTTGCTATACTTCGTCTTTTTATTCCCGTGAATGACATTGGATCTGAAAAGGCGTCGTCGTCGTGGGGTTTGTATTCACTTCGTGGAGCCAAATACAAAAATTCGTCCTTTCAAGGCGATGCGGTGCTCTTCGGTGCCGTTTGTTACTTTGTTTTCTGATTGCACACAATTGGTTATTTGTGTGCGAGGTTGGCGATGACAGAGATAAAAGTTGGTTAAGTGGAAAATGTTAAGCGGATTTTATTATGGTAATTTTCTCAAGTATTCCAAGGGATTCACCATAGTATGATCTGCCATCAAGATTGGCACCCTATACTACCTTAGGACCTCAAGATGCAGACACAACCAAAGTTAGAGACCACAATTGCCACAAAACAATAATCAAATGCGAGTCGATAAATTACGAAGGAGTCGAGTGTCTGGAAGGATACAAATTGCACAACTAGCTGATGGTCTCTGGTCTTGATTCGCAAAACGATAATGTGGGAAAAAATTGCTCTGATTTATGACTGCAATACATAGTACACAGAACACCAATAACCACATCAAGGATACCAGCGCAAACTATATTCTGCGAGACAGAAAAGATAATAATCGGTCAAACCACAAAGTGCCCGGCCGGCCGCCGCACACAAGTGCAGCAGGATATATGCACGAAAAAGTTTTAAAAGAATCTCGCCCTTTTTATCCACTTTTTCGTTCTGCAAAATTAATTAAGTGTAATTTATCAGCCAACACACACCTAGAAAAAAACAGAAAACAGCTGGAAACACATTTTCGACAAGCTGTAAACAAGGACTCGTCCCAAAGCTGAGATTTTCACACAGGATATTCGTGGAAAAATTTATTGGAAAAGTTTTCCATTCAGTTTTTCGTCTTACAATCTCGAACGACGTTGTCGATGGTGAAGTTGCGAACTTCCTGCAAAGGACTCGCGTTGAGAATTTAAAAATTCATTTTCAAAATTGAGCGAATGTGGTTTACTCCCCATAATAATTTCCAATATGTGCACACAATATCCGCCTCCAACAATGTCGCTTAGCATAAGCCTATAATGCAATCTTGGCGACGCCGTCCACACACACGCCCCTCGTGTTGTTGGGAAAATTGAGATCCTTTTGCCGTTAGACACATAATAATCGTAATGATAATCGCCGCATTGACTGTTGTCGAAAATATGCCTTCGAAAAATGAAAATTCATGTTTATCGGCCGAAGGATATAATGGGGGTGTGTACGTTTTGTTGAAGGGGCACCAAGCTTTGAAGACATTATTATAGATTAAGTGTCAAAAAAAGGGATCACTTTTGGTGGGGGCTACCCCCGTATTATATGGTAGCCAAAATGTATGAATGGGAGATGATGATGAAATATAAGAATCGCGAGGAGGACGCACTGACTGAAGGACTCGGTGCTTTTGAATAATTCATGCGGGATTGTCGGAACAATTTTTCTAAGATGATTACATGATTATGGTTATGGGAAATGAGTTATTGTCGGGACAAACATTTATTAGGGGTGACGAAATGGTTTCTTTGTTCAAAAAGTATAAGCAGATAAACGCGAAAGACTGTTGAATGGATTGGATGGGATGTAATTGGATGCTTGGAGAGTTTTTCGCTGTTGATTCAATGGATTTGGCGAATTATTTTATGGGGTGTTAGTGTTATGGACATGGTGGTGGAAATGTGTTTAAGAAACTTGTTTACTTTGTCATCTTGATGGGTCTCCATCTTATATTAGACAGTTTTTGGTCTTCGATATTATGTTTGTTTGCCAGAATATGGTTGGGACAAGCAAACGCATCGTTAGTAATTATTTTGTTAAAAAAAAACTCTGCATTATCAAAATTGTTTACGCGTCAAATCGGGATACAAATGGAACGAATTGTACAGTACATTCGCAATGTCGAGTTTTATATACATATCTTGTCAATCCATAGAGCCTGTAGTGTAACTGAAATCAGAAACTGTCTGGACACCATTTACAAAGTGCAATTATGAAGAAAAAAAAATTGGCTCAAAGAAAGGATTAAAAAAATTAACATAGAAAATATTGAAGATGTTTAGTGGAGGATGGGTTTAGTCTTTACCGGAATGAATAACTTCAGATATATTTTAACTGATGAAGACCAGTAGTCAGTCATCGACGCCTTATTTAGGGGTTATTTCAAGTTTTTGAACTGCTATGGACTATAAATAATACTTGTATATTAAACAATATTTAGCAATATAGTAACACCAATATATCATTGTCCATTACAGAAAGTGGCCCAAATATCGTTCACTCAGATTTTGTTATTGCATAAATATATAAAATGGTGTCCCATAATTCACGCAAAATTGGAATTTTGCGCCATTTAATAGTAAAGTGATGCCAACGGAAAAAAAAAAGAGAACAATGTGACAGCTGTCAGTTAGGGGATAGTAAAAATGGAGCGCTATACGAAAAAACAACACATTTCATTGTTGAGCAATACTTACAAAAATATTGAAGGTTTGTCAGCTACAGTCGGCAATTTTCGAACAAAATCATCTTCAGCGATGAAGCTCATTTTCAATCGTCAAAATTGTCGCATTTGGGGTTCAGAAATCGCACGGGTAATTGTTGACAAACAAATGCAACCACAACGCGTGACTGTGACAGTAGTCCAGTCTTTTTAGCATAAAAAAGGGGCTGAATTTTGGTATACCTACACCTTAAGTTTGGCGTTCTAAAATTTGTCTCAAAAGTCTAATCAAATCTCGTGTCTGCGTCGTAAGTTATACAAGGTCAAAGGTCAACAAAATCTATTACAAAATTGTAGAGCATACAATTTGCAACAAATTTTATTTGAACGATTTTTTCATGCACTCAGCCATTTTTGAGATAAAAGGCATTGAACGCGTAACGCTCAGTCATTTACGTGGTAGATTTTTTTTAATAGATGTTAACATAATTGGAGCAATAGAAACAAAGATAATCGCGAAAAACAGATTTTGTTGACATTTGACATTGAATGACTTACGACGCAGACACGAGATTTTATGAGACTTTTGAGACAAATTTTAGAACGCCTAAATTAAGGTAAATACAAAAATTCAGCTAATTATCTCTAATTCCGAGGTTGATCGCTAATTTGACTGGACTACATTCTTCTTCGAAAATGCGGCTGGTCAGGCAGTAACAGTTAATGGTGTTAGTTATCATGACTTACTATCCAGTTTTTAGTACCCAAATTACAAGATATAGATGTGACCAATATGTGGTTTCAATAAGACGGTGCCACATGAATCATTTGCATTGCGTTCATAAAAATAATAAAAGAGTGGGTACGTACTTGCCAGCGAAGCCTTGGCGGCCATTTTTTATCCGATGTGCAATTCCATACATAACCCCAATCTATACTATATAATTCAATAACAAATTTAAGCTTTCTAATTAAAAATCTGTATTTTCTATCACAATAACATTTTGAGTAAATTATGGAAATTATGGGACACCCTTTATATGCTTACTAGCGTAGCCCGTCCACACTTCGTAGTGCAAAATAGGTTAATAGATAAACAGTTTTTATTTAATGCTCTGTGGTGCACAACATTTTTTTATTTTCCAGAAATCGACAGAAATCGAAATAGATAATATTCTTGACTTCCAGGACATTGCATTATTCATATCAATGTTATACAAATTTGAAAAACTTTGGCTTCCAACTCCAAGACACCAGGAATTGTATTGTTTAGGTCGGTACGGTACAGGGAAATAAGTCCCCGGGAACTAGGGCTCAGTTCCCACCTAGTGGCAAATAAAACCACTTTCGTGAAACGGACTTATGTAATTCCCACGTAGTTTCCGGGGACTTATTTTCTTGCACCGTTTAGGTTTAACCCCAGTATCCTGCTCGCGCTAAATTTTATCTTCCATGAACAAATGTCTACAGAAATAAAATTTAGCGAAGCAGTTTAGCAAATCAGTATCTTACTTTCTTACTTTCATATAGATGGGACACACTAAATGTCAGTCTGGTATAACAATATTGTGTGTTATACGCACTACGTACAATTTTGTTATACTCGGCCAAGAAAATGTCTCCACTCTCGAAAGAATTGTCTGATGGTACATTAAACCGGCTATAAATTTCGACAATTCCGAAACAAAACGAATGTTCAATTGACTATTTCAAGGAATACTTGAAAATCTATGTAAGTGAGTAGAAAAAAATGAATAAATAACAAAAATTAAAATAAATGTGGCAATAAAATATGGGTGCATGTCCCATCTACCTTATATCCTGTACAACGAATTTAGCGAGCATTTATCTGTGCTGTGGAAAGAAAAGCGGTCGCTAAAATTAAGCGCGAGCAGGATGCTGGGCTTAAACCTGAAATACAGCAATACGAAGACAACAAAAAAAGAATAATAAAAATCGGCCCAGCGGCTATCGAGATATAAGGTCATCGAGTTTTACCCCATAGAATATGGTTTTTGTAAAGGCGGTATAATAAGATTTTTAATGTTTTTTTTTTGTATGTGAAGTGCCGCGCCCCTTTGACCAATTTTGACCAATCTTCACAGGAGCACTCCAGCTCAATCGATTTGGTGGTTTTCTAGATATAGAATTTTAAATGTCTCTTTTTTTGTATGGGCGGCGCCACTCCCCTTTGTCTAATTTTGACCAAACTTCACAGAAACCATATATGGACAAATACCTAAGATGTGTGAAAGTTTGATTTTTTGATAAAATTTTATAATTCATAAACTACACACATGCACAAAGATCATGGGCAAACTATTCCGTTTAAACTTTTTTATTTTCGTTTCACGTATGTAGGTATATCTGTCTGGGGACAGTGTTGTCACTTGGGATTTCAAAAATGTGGTAGATTGGAAGGAAAAAAGAGTGGAAGATTTAAGAAATGGGTGGTAGATTTGAAGTTTATATGCACCATTACAATTAGTCACAGTGAAATCAGCAAATATATATAGGTAATGTGCGATCCCAGCAATCACTGGTCGGATAAGTTCTCCTGGAACTCTCATTAGCTGGTATTAATATAATCATCTGTCATTCTTCTGGACTCTTTTCGAGTAAGTGGAAAACAACTCCAGCGCGTCCCTAAAAAAGGTGGTTCTTCTTCTCCCACCAATTACCGACCCATAGCACTTACGTCCGTTCTTTTCTAAAGTCATTGAAACGCTCACAAATCGTCAGCTTATGAAATATCTTGAATCACGGAAACTTCTCAATGCCCGGCAGTACGGTTTTCGTGGCAACAGATCCACTGAAGATTTGATGACTTATCTCCCCGGAAAGCGGGAACAATCTCTCCACTACTCTGGTGAAATAAAGATTGTTGCACTTGATATTTCAAAAGCATTTGACAGACTTTTATTCAATGGATTAGAAACTACATTTCTGGCCGCTCAATTCAAGTTGTTTTCGATGGTTTCACGTCTGAAACTCACCATATAAATGCTGATATTCCCCAAGGGCCCAAGGCTCCGCTTTGTCTCCGACTCTCTTTCTCATTTTCATAAATGATCTCTTGTCTGCAACTTTTAATCCAATTTTTTTCCTTCGCTGATGACAGCAGACTTACCTTCTCATATTCATTCCAGGACTCACGTACTTGTTCTTCGGCCATAAAAGTGGAACGGCAACAAATATGTTAAGGTCATTAAGGTTTAGCCAATAGGAGTTTTAATGCTTCCAAAACGCAATTCTGTTTGCTATCCCTAAAGCAATCAAACCTTCAGCCATTATAAATGAATGGCTTTATACTTTCGCAACCGAAAGACTTTCCATTTTCTGTATGTGTGTCCATGAAACACGTCGTTAGAACGACCATATACACGAAGTCTTCAAGAACTCTACGAAATGTCTAGGTTGCGTCAAACGGTGCAAGAAATATTTTACCCCTTTTGATCTAGCTACAATATGTAAGGAGTTCATTCGCCACAAACTTGAGTACGCTTCTTATTATCTGGTCAGATGCGCCGAAAACCACATTGCACGATTGCACCTACTGAAAAGAATACAAAACCGCGCGTGAAAACTATTGGATACACCAACATAGGGCGTCAATATCCAGGGCGTCAAATGTCAATCTATCGCTCGAAATTCTTAATCGAACTCACTAAGGAACAAAATCTTCTTAGGGAACGAAATGGAAATTGCCTGTTTTGCTGGGATATGAAACTATAGACTGAAGATGTTAATGACGACACGAATGATAAAAATATCCATCAAAAGTGCGCCTCGCTTTCATTTTCTTATCGATATGAAAGCATAGAGAACTAAAAAATATTTAACATTGGAATAACAAAACGTGGTAGAATTTGTGGGTGCAGTGGTAGCTGTGGTAGATTGAACAAATATTAAGAAATTGTGGTAGATCTACCACATTGTGGTAGAAGTGACAACACTGACTGGGGAGCATCCACTAACGAAATTCTGTTAAGAAATTTTGTCGAATTTTCCTTTGATGGGTATAGTTTGAGAGAACTACTATGTTTGTGTTCGCCAAACTCGAGAACTACTAAACCGCTTGAGGTAAAATGTTTGGGCCCAATCAATGTAACGTAATCGTATTTTCGTTAAAAAGTGTTTATAAAGATAAGAGTTGTTGGATCCTAAACGTATAGCATAATATCCGAAATTGATTATACTGGAGTTTAAAGCCTTTGCCGCGAGCGAAGCGAGCCACATACCCCAACTTGACGCAATAAAAACTTTGACATTTCGTGACCCAGTCGTAGTCGGCCGAATAGCAACACCCGTTTTTTTATACTCTCTCAGAAAATACACTTCGTTTTCCTATCAATTGTGCAATAGACTATTACTATCGCTAATTTAGCGATGGGCACTATAGGAAACCAATTTATTATTAAACTATCTGGACCCGTGCTCGCCTTGCCCTCTCGCACAAAATTAAATTTGGTTCATTTAAAATTACACTTTGAGTGTTTCATTGAAATCTGTCCAGTAGTTTTCGCGCTTATAGGAGAAAAAGAAAATTCCCCCTCTTCTAGATCTTGCTACTTATTTGTGATACTGCATTTCCTTTCCTTCGTTTCCCTCTTTCTATGGAATCCAAGCAACTACCTACCCCAAATGTACACTGTATACCACATATCACAATGAAATTCTGAAATGAAACCTGTTTTGTATTATACGTCTTAATATACCCCATGCCACACTGCAGCACTCACCCCATCCCCATCCAGCATCGGGCATAAAATCATAATATACATGATAATATACATTTTGTTTGTCCTGTCGCACGATCGCAAAAGTATAAACATCCATTTGCAGCAAGGTATATGTGTATGTATATATTTTCACTTCAAAAAATTCATTTTGGCTAAATACTGTTTCTAAGGACGTGGCTATAAGCGACATAGCCTATAGCAGTCTCACAGTCTTAAGGAACATTTTAAAAAAAGTTTCATCGAAATCTGTCCAGTAGATTTCTATTTTTTAACGGCCAAAGAAAATTGCTACAATTTTATTATATGTATAGATATACAACAGAGAGAAGCAATCGACTCGATCGATTTTATTGAAAATTTGTAAGCCACCCAAATCTGAGTTTTAATTATAGGAAGAGTGAATTGAAGGATTGCCTTATACCTAAGTTTGTTAATTCAAATTGAAAAATTAAATAGTATTAAAAATAATAAAATAAATAAATATGTAAACACTTACTTACTAAACATTTATTATGTAATTTGAAATATATAGGAAACATTTAAATGAAAAAACAAGTAAAAGTGTTATCATCGGCTTGCCGATGCTTTGATACCTTCCACTATAATATTGGTTTTGTATGGGAACTACTTTACCGACACTGACAATTTTTAATAGCAACTTGACAACGGTAAAAATAAGTCCTCTTACAAAATTTCATTCACCTAAGTCGATTTGTTTGGACGGTAAGGTGTTTTCAACAGACAGAGACACGGGTCGAATATTGGCTTTGTATGGGAGGTACCAGAACTACTTGACCGACATAGCCCAATTTCAATACCAACCTGACGACGGTAGAAAGAAGTCCAAGATTGTTGTTTTTTTTTTTTGGATAGACCTTGGATCCGAGAGTTATCTCAGGCTTAGACAAACATTTTTTTTATAATATGTACCTATACACATTTTGAACAGGATGGTTAGGCCATTCTATAACATATGCCACAACATTAAAAATTCCACCGACAATTTTTCAGACACCGAATTCTAACGAGCTTCATTGTAACTGTTGAGATTCTTGCTCTCCCGTCTGTATTTATTCCCGCACATAAAATCTAAGAGGTGTATCTCCCACGGGACTAGGTTATAAATCCTTTTGCATTCTAACAAAACAATTCCACTCCTTGTTCGCATTGTTAACTTTAGCCGTATATTTTGTTCTGCAGGACTATTATAACTGCTCGACGATGTTTGCCATATGGAAAGCGTCTTCAGTTGTTTCGCTCTCTCCTCCGAAAAGGAAGTGGAAATCGATCGACAGAAATTTATTTTCATATGCAAATATTTTGAAATCCAACCTGGATGTGACTGCGAGTATGTGTCTGAATAAGGGGCCAACCTCCCGTGGGGCTATCGTCGTCTGTGATATGTCCCTCTGGGAATTGGGGACTTATATTTTTGACGGAACAATGGAATATACAATAGGGAAGTTGAAGGGAATCTCATTCATGCAAGTGCAATGAAGTGGAATAAATGCGAAAGGCAGGTCTGCAAAGAGTTTTAGCTATGGCAACGTCATGGGAAAGTAACTTTGCTAAGTGACTATGCGACACTCAAGACCAGCGTTCATTTTGAAATATTTATTGAATAAATTTCTGTACGACTGCGTGTGTATGGAGGGTCATTAACCCTTAACGACTTGCGTTTCATTTCGAAGAGACCACATGTCGAAATAATTCTCTCGCCCTTCTAGCCGCAGACCAAGAAATATTGCTTCACGCAACCATATATACAACTGGAAAAGTATCTGTTTCTGTGGCTAATGCGCTGCTCTTGGAGCAGCTCCAGCAAATGAAACTTTCTCCTCTCGAGATAAACAAGCGCAGCGCCGAACTTGAATTATTTAAAACGTGGTTTTCATTTAGTTACTTAAAAACTTTTTCAAGGGTGAAGTTCATGCTGCGATTCGAGATAATCCCAGGCTAAGAAATTGGTCTGGGTATGTGGGAATAGAGTGGTGGTAAATTTAAGGACTTTGTTCTAAAGTTTCGCAAGTGTTTTAGTTTCTCGCTGGGTCGTTTGTTATGGAGCAGCGCATAAAGAAGTTGTACGATTAAATTGTTTCGCTGCAATTTAAGTTCGACTATAAGTGGGTTGGTGAATAATCTACTTTTCGGGTGCTTTCAACGGTGCTATGTATTCTTTAGACGTAATTTGTTGTAAAATCGCTGCCTTGTCACAGAAATGAAACGGGCCAGAACGAAAGTGCGTTTTCTTTCTTAAGTGCTTTGAAACTTTCTTTTACTTTTGAGGACAACACTTTATTGGATTGAAGTGAGTTTTGTTGGAAGTGTTATTTTCATCTGGTTTATCAAGGTGCAGCTGTTAAAAAGAGTTCTTTGCAACGAGTTAGTACTCCTTAATGAGATGAAATTGAAATCAGTTTGATGCACAATGCATTGTAAAAGGACTGATGTCATGAAAATTCACATGAAATCGCAACTAGGGCCTTATTCTACAATATACTCCCTACAGTCATAAACGGTCTCATCCTGCATTTGTCGGCTTACGAAACACTTCACTGAAGTACTCACACGCAACTGGTCCATTGTACTATCAGGAAGCAAATCCATTATTACGTATTTAACCGAGAATGCATTTCAGCGATAAGGAGCTTAGAGTATCAGCCAACCATCTGCCACCTGATCCGAGCAAAGCCAGGACAATACCAAAGCAAATGATCCGAAGTATCGTCGCACTCTCCACAAGCGTCGCAGATATCACTTAAGCCTAGCCCATTATAAGATGCTTAGCAAAAGCGAAGTGTGCCAGAACGGCAATAAATTTTTTACTGAAATACAAGCGGGACTACCGCAGACTTCTAACTGGCTTTCGGGAACATGCGTTTAGTCCGCCTCTACATCCTGTAGAGAGCATTGCAATAAACAATTACATTCGTTTGAAACGAAATAGTCAATGGAAGCCCTGACCGAGGACGCAGTGAGACCCAGCACATGTTCTGGTCCCAAAAGATTATCCTCTGAGCCTTGTTTAGCAATCTTATCGGATATCTCATTTCCAGCAATAACCGTGTGACCTGGGACCAGACAAAAGTCAAAGAGTTCAGCCTTCCGACCAAGTTCAGAGAGTTCTTGCATTTCCGAACTATTTTGGAACGGGTAACAGGGTTGAGCAAGGCTTTAAGCGAAGCTTGACTATCGCTACAGACGCAGATACTCCGAAATAGCCATACTTATTCTTAAAGGTGCTGGTATGTAGCATGCCACATATATATGTGGCTCTGACGTCAACAGAGAGTGCACAAAGAGAGCTTGTAGACGTCATGTACCCATTGGGACCATTCGCTGAGGTAAAAATGACGTCAGTGCTACATATATATGTGGCGTGCTACATACGGTGTACTAGTACCTCAACAATATATTCGGCAGCCATTAGGATAGCACAGATCTCCGCTTGAAAAACAGAGGCATATGCTTCCCTAACGAGTGGTGAAGTCTAATGCTATCGTTTTCCACTAGGACAACAGGCTTAGACTCTGGCAGAAATCATCCCTGAACGCAAGAAAAGTTGGCTTTAAATTTGCATAACAGCCGAATTTCCGGAGTATGGCATATTCATTGAACTAGGGTCGTAGGATAAATGTCGCGCAAGGTCATCGAAACTCCAGTGTGGATAGTACCAAAAATCACCCCGCCTGAGACGAAAGATTTCTTTGATAGTTCTTTGGAGTTTTGTGTAGAAGGCAGTCACATACTTTCGTGTAAGCCCACCGCACACGGCTATAGTAAGACCTATGGCAGTCTTTTCTGGTGGCCTGCAACCAACAAAGCCACTAAAAGCGTTAACGAAAGTTCAAAGAATAGCGTGCATCGGAACCACTAGTGCGATGAGGACAACTCCAACTGCAGGACTTGAGGCTATCCTCAACTTGCTTTAGCTAGGCATTCATATACAACTATCGGCCGCAATTAGCGCAATGGGAATCAGCCAATCAGTAAACTGGAAGTTGAACGAAACGGGACATTCGATGATCCTACAGAAATATTTTGGCCATGTACCTGTCACGGACTACATCACGCCTTACATAGAGTTTATAAGACCATTCTCTATCGCCTATCCCAGCAGGGAAGAATGGAGAGACGGACTCGTACCTAGCACACCAACCATAGCCGTATTGGACCTAACGGAAGAAGAACTTTGCAGAGGCTGCGGTGATGAGGGAACTCTTGAGGATACAACCCACTTCCCATGTCAATGCCCAGGTCTTCAACACACCAGGCATAAAGTCCTAGGGAGTCACTTCTTCAACGACCAAGACGAGCTTTCCAGAACATCAATAGACATCCCCACTAAACAAAGCCCACGTCTTACCGAAAGCACCCTTGCACTGCTTCGACTTGACATGCCCAAAGAAGTTTCTTATTCAGGATTACTCCCATATTTCGCTTCATCGGACGCCTTTTAGTATTGGCTGAGCCAGACCGGTTAAAATCCTTCGTCTCGTAAAGAGAACAACCTCAGTTTTGAAAGAATTAACCGAAAGCCCATTCCTAATGCACCATTCATCGACCATATCCAGAGGCATCTGCACGTTAGCACAGACAGTCTGTAAAATGCGCGAAGATCGACTTGGTGGATTTTTTTTCCGGGGTGAAAACCCACCCTGAGTATACCTATCCATATCTAAACAACCATTATGTCCTATTGCAAGGATTTACTTGCCACCAAGATCTGCTCGATGATAATTATTATGCCCTTCTGTGCCTCTAAACTTATCAGCCTCCCATTGTCTCTACCGTCTGAAACCATTATGTCAACAAATGGCCGACTGTATCCTGTAGGCAGCCAAAGAAGTTCAGACCATCTTCCTTTGAGGTTATTCTACATTAAATTCTTTTTTGGTTATTCTACATTAAATATTAGTAACTTCCTCTTCAGCTTTTCGTAAAAAAAAACTTAAGGCACTCTCACAGCAACACGTACACATACCTACACCTACTGAAGCAATCTCTATAACCACCCCGCCCCCTCACAGCGGCGTAACAAATTGAAGATGAAGAAACTCATCAATATGAACGAGAAAAGTCACGTTTTCAATTGCTTTACATTAAGCGAAAAAGCTGCACACTTGGTGCCAAAACAAATGAACAAAAAGAACGGCTCCCGAAAGATCCATGAAAGAAACAAAATCTTGAATTCGGAGCTCTCATCCTCGCTCCATATATTCCTTAGAATTGACACTCGAGTGTACTCGTTCGTAGGTACATCTATTGTAATCGCATAAAAATGTCGCAGTCGCTCTTACTCTTTACGGGTAGCATGTGCCACTTTTTGTTGTAACTATAACTCCTCGAAATTCGGCTATACTCGGCGCAGTGTCGCTTATCGCATGATGCACAGCATCGCATGCAGACGCGTGAGGGAATGCGCCATCTATGTGGGGTTGAAAGTGATGTTGTGTGCGCTCCATTTTTTCGTTTTCCTTTCAGTTTTTAATAAATGACATTCGCCAAGGATAAGAAACGACCGTTCCGTATGATTTCTTCTCCCACAGCACAGGCGAGACAGGCGTCACATCTGGAATAATGCACCCTCCCTCCATATTGTGTTTGGATGCTAAACATAAAGAAGCGAACACAGTCTTTGAATACGAAATGTCGGCGAGTGAAAATATTTTTGCATACCGTACATCCTGAGACACACCGATTTTTATTGTTCCGAGGATTCGTTTGGAATTGCAAATAAGGCGTGTAGTATAGTAAACCTCAACATCGTACGCTTACAACGCTGTTTCTTGCAGCCGCTCGCGTCAGAAGGGTTGGGGATGGTCGTATTGCACGATACACCTATCATGATACACACGTGAGTCATGTGAAACATAATTCATAAGGAATATAGGTTGTGGGATGTGGAATAGTGTAGATGTCAACAGTCCTGCTTGCAGTTGGACCAAAGAAACCATGTCCTTCCGCAATATCGATCAGTTTCCTGTTTTTAATCATAATACCATTCCATTCCACACATGACCTCATTGCTGCCGCTGATATCTGCTGCTCGAATTAAATCTCTCATTCGACCCGACCACAACAGATGTTTGCTTGCAGTGCGACTTCAAATCATCAGGAAATTTAGTCGAATAGTGAACTAAATTGAAATCCGAACTGCAATTTCGGGACCAAATAGCTGACATCCAGAGCAGAGGAGGAAAACTCATCAAATCCGACACACAGAAGGCAATGGCAACCCACTGCCGCCGCGCGTCACCGCTTGCATCCAGAAATTGACTTTCATTTCGGGATAAACAAAAGACGAAGTCAACCACAAACCTAACCGCGATATCGCACAAAGGATAGACACACAGGATTAGAGTTCGATGTTGATTCGACGAACGTCGAATTTTCAGTTCTCCCAACGGACCCGGAGATCCCAGTTTGTTTTAATCTTCTCGTTTTTTTTTCTCTCTCTTGATCCTATCGTTTGTTGTCCTGAAAACCTATTCAAATACTTAAGGCCACAGTAATCCGCAATTGAAAAGGAGCCCGTTGACATATTTGGACAAGGGCGGGGGTAACGGCGTGTACAAGCACAACAAAGGTCATGTGGTTGTTGTTATTTTATAGAACCAGAAATGCCTTTTAAGGCGGATTCGAAATGAAATTGAAAAATAAAAGTCAAAATAGCAAATGTCAGCAAGTTTGCTGTGCGGTACCGGCATGATGCACTAAAAAATAATTCCCCAAAGCTGAAATCGGAAAGGACAATAATACATGACAATACACACTCAGTAGTGTATATGTCATGTCGGTATCAGACAACGGGAAGTGATTTTGATTTTGAAAAGTGACTCGGCGAACAGTGTGTACGACAAAAATGGATCGTTTGGGAATATAGTATTTCGATTTGGACGACAGGACAGTTTCATCATCCCTGTTTATCTATTGCAAGAATGTAGGGCGCTCAAATGAACAGAATTAAGATTTAAAATCTTGGCAGCAATGAAGTTCCCAATGTTTCAGTATTTTCAGCAAGGAACATTAAATGGAAGTCACAGACTTATTCTTTATATAAACAGTGGCCATCTTCGACAAAGATATTGACTTTTTATAATTTGGGTGATATGGAGTTTTGGCCAATGAGCAAATACGTTATAGGCTATATTTCCGTCTTGTTGTTTATTTTTGTGGGCTACATATTTTGAAATCGATTTGGGCGTTATTTCCTTTGAGTTATTGTCGAACGATAACCCATCGCTCTCTCTTTCTCTCTACCGAGCTCTATTCACTCCTATCCTTGCCTATCAGGACAAGGAATATACATTTTTAAAATTTTGCAACTGTAGCTCCCATGGGTATCGAGAAATAGCATTTGAAGTGTTTTACTATTTTAAATATGTGATATGCCAAGCTACCTTTTCCAATTTTAATTAATGTTCACAAAAACAAAAAAAAAAACATCGGAGGAGCGTTTGTCTGAAAATTTTTTAGCTCAATCTGTTCGGATGTTTCCGAGATGTGACAAGCTCTTTTTGGAGGTATAGCGCCTAGCTATTTGTCTAATTTTGAGCAAATTTCACAGGAATCTCGGACCAATTCGGAAGATTTCCTAATGCCCAGTTGCACAGTCAGAGTTTAAACTCTCGTTTTGGTTTAAACCTTCGTTCAACAAATTTTCGGATTCACTGTTTTCGTTTAAACCCAAAGTGGAGTTCAACTCTCGGTTTAAGTTAAACGCCTGCATTCTGCCGTTTAAACTTTCGTTTCGCATTTTGAGGTTTATTTTGACAGCTGCTATTTCATACACGAGAGATGGAGAGAGAGAACAAAAAAGATAAATTGTTTGGGTGCTGCACTTCTTGAATTTATATGAGTGAAAAGTAGAGCTATGATTAGTTCCAGCATTACCGCGGTAAACCCACTGTTAAAAAATATCATCAGAAAATTTCAATAGATTTTCAACCAATATATGTACTTTTCAATGAAAACGCCTTTTTTCAAGTGAACAACAGGTAGATCTTAGTCCAAACATAATGTAAACAAGCGTAAATTGTATTGAGGTTTTTTCAATACAAATTATTTATTTTCGTGTGTGGAAATGACGATTATTTTTTTGTAATGCTACTTGATCTCTTTAGATTCTCGGCGAACAAAATATATCTTACATAACATATACATACTCAAATCTTTCACATTTTGTTTTGGCTGAAACAAGACACTACCCACTCAAAAAGACAAGACACTACACTACCCAGAAAAAGATAGCGCAGATTTTCGTAGAAACACCAGCAAAAAACTTTTCGCCTACCTATTACCAGACAATGACCCTAATTAGAGGCTCATAAAATCCTTTCAATATTTTACTGGCGACGGGTGATTGGATGTGGTAAAAACCCAGCGAGTTACAAAGAAGCAGTACCTGTGATCGCATCCGTCTGAATGCCACATACATTTCAACAACTAGATAATTATTATTGAAAAAAAAAGAAACAGTTCAAACATGTGTCGAAAATAAATCAATTCACTTCGTTAATACCAAAATACACAATGTAATAATATTGCACACATTTTCTTTTATTAACAATGGTAAAATGGATAAAGTAGAGAAAAGCAATACCTAACCATTTATTTGGTCAAAAGTGCGCTGGTAGAAAAATATCCCCTTAAGGGAAATTGTTCTGCGCTTCCACAACTGCGTTTAGTTAACTGACAGATTATTTTAAACTATGAAACTGAACGAATTAAACCAAAAGTTTAAACTCTCGGTCAGGTTTAGCTAAACCTTCGCGCGGGCTTGCACGCAACAACTTACAAAAGGTTATTTGTAATCGGGCATTCAGTTTTGTTTGAGACATGCGTTTAACCATGAGTTTATATAACCATTCCAAACTATGGACCGCTGCTTCTGGAGAAGTAGCTGCCCGATATATGATCTTTGCGAGTCACACCCGTAATGCAACACTGGTTCGACATTTCATATTCCCGATGTTAAAATGTCGGTTATTACTGCGAAATCTTAGACCGAAGGTAAGCGTTTGAACATACATTGAAAGACCGATAACTTAGCTTTGTCACTCACCAAGTTAAGTAATCGTGCTTACAGAATGACCTTGCTATAGCTATTCTGCACTTTTAAATGTGGTTGATGACATAAGACAAAACTTAGATAAAAATCATGTCACGTTCCATTGCTTGCAACTAAATACAACTTCTCTTCTTCCGCTGTGTGTCTAGTATCTTCGTACCTGGTTGATCGCCAGCAGGCTGTGTTTGTGAACAATAAAATATTAGACTTCCTTCCCAACACATGCGGAGATCCGAAGTTCGTAAAGATGGATTGGATGGATGGATGGATGGGTAAAGGTATAGCGTATCTATGTAAAACAATATTAAGATGCATAATCTATAATTTAATTAAAGAAGTAACATACATTTGCAAGAATTTTATGCGTAATCATTTGCAAAAAAAAAAAAATTACAGAAGAAGAAGAGCTGCTTCGCTTGCTACTTGCACCACTGACGCCTTTTTGGTAGGGTAATAAAAGTACATTTTGAAAGTCATCCTGCTATTGTCAGTTATTTTTGCTCCGACTTAATTGTTTAGCCTGGGTCTTTTGGTCCTGGTCAGTGTGTACCTTATTGGTCGGCATTCTCTAGTCAAATTTTAAGCGCCGCGACAGCTCTATTCGTAAGGCATATGGCACCATATGCGCAGAATATAAATTCAATGTTCGTAAATGATTTCCTCATAAACAAATTGCTTATACAACAGCTTCACCTGTTCCATTGCTTGGCGCAGTGTCTTGGAGGGAGGAGAAAATTACAAAAATAATTGCCTTCCTTGTGCTGGTAATTCCAAATGAGATCCATCGATCAGCCTAATAAAATCCACCATTTCGAATTGGCACTCAATTTCCATCTATTTTTAACGAGCACGTATAACTCCTCTGATATCTCGCTCGTCTGTAATTGAACGAGATGTAGTCAAATCAAATGATAACATCATCGTTTTCGCGCGCAAACATTTAATTAACAGCCCACCTAGCGAAGGATTTCACATCGCACATCGAGCACTTCGTTAAAAACGCTCGTAAAGTCGCACCTGTAAAAATTACCCACCCCACTCAGCCTTAAGTCAGAATTACAGCAGTACTGTTGGTCGGGATGGCAATCACAAAAGTCCTTCCCACTCCACAGGTATTCCATTCAATCACCTTATCGAATGAAACTTCAGCACATTCGAATCGCGTTCGCATAAAAATCGCATAAAATCCTCGCGCACTTTATAACGCGGATAACGCGCTATTCGTCGTGGCCCAAAAGCGAATGTGCGTTCTAAACAATTTACGACCCAAAAGTGTGCTGCCGCTATTGTCTGCCCGTGAACGCACAGAACGGCATACAGCGCCAGGATATACGTTGGGCCGATGGCGCTATAGATTTACGATTCAAAGTGAAAGTTTCGATTTCGCTTTGTCGCGGGCGGTTGGTCGATGGGGATTCTTATATTATCCTGATAAGGAATTTGGTGGAATTTAACGATGCACATTCACTTTTGTAAATCGTAAAAATGGAACACTATATACACCAATACCACCCGTCAATTCATAGCAGCACGCTGAGCCTAAGTAGCTCTAGCTATCCACTATGAGGAATGGATGGAGTGGAGTATGGTGTTACCCCTGGGGCACCCCTACCACCCTACCATATGCTTGGGCTCGGCGAGAACTTTTATGCTTTTATAATGATTGCGCGAATGCTTCGCTCGATTTTCCATAATAATGAGGTTTATTTCTGGCTCTTGTGCCGCTATATTTGTGCTGCTCCTCCCCGAGGAATGAAAGTGTCAAACTTCCAATGAAGATGCCATAAAATTCACTCCTCTGGCAGTCTCATTATTTTGTCGTCCTTTCTCGTTTTGGGAACTTGTTCCATGGATGTTTTTTCGTCGACTTTTTGATGGTAATTCCTCATCAGAAATTTTACGCTCATAAAATTTGCATAACATTTTCTTTTCGTCGAAGAAATGTCACCCGCCTGCCGCCTCCAAGGAGGTGTGAGATTGAAATTGACATAACTTGTAGAGAAGTTTGAGAGATCCTTCTCTATAGGCTACACGCGAGTACGTGTATAACTTATGTTCATATTTTTTCGTCGAAGATTTTGTCTTGATACATTACATGCGATGTAGCCGTTGGATTCCGTTGATTCGACGACGAAGGATGACGAAGTACAAGTGCGGTATGTATATCTAGAATCATATTTTTTTTTTTTTTTTTTTTCATTTATCGTAGCAAATTTGTGTGATGGAATTTTAGATTAAATTACGTTTTGTGAATATTTGAGGTGACTCCGACTATGGAGGAATATAGAATTCGTGACAGATTGACAGTTTCTCTGGTCCTTCGGGGAGGGATTTTAGGTGCATGAAGCGGTACTGGAGATTCATCAAATTCCAAAATGTGTGCTTAAAATGAGTAATCGTTAAAAATAAGAAGGATGCTAGTCTAGAAGATGGGGCATGCTTACAGCATACTTCATTAAAATTTTACTGTTCGACAATTTGGACGTCCTTGGAGATTAACGAGGGTGTAGCTAAAGGTATTTCCCTCTTGGTTTGAAGTTTGTGTGGTAAGAAATAGACGAGTAATTACTAATTACTAATGAAAGTTTATGTAGTAAAACCAACAGAGAGTGGTACTAAAGAAGTGCCTGTCGATGCTTAAAATTTCACTCACAAGGTTGATTCTAAAACTAATGTGAGAGTGCTTATCTTAATAAGATGCTAGACCGATTTCGAGAAGGTATATCTGACAGTGATGTTTTTTTTTACTTTTTCTACTCCAATCGTTATAATGGTTAGAAACTATATGGAGGTTTTAACGCACCAGTCTTGGATTTCAATGTTGCTCTCTCGGTAATTGCGGTACTAAAACGAAGGAGCTCTTGGTAGTAAGTCCCATTAGATAATATATGTATATCAGGCACAAAACGTGACTTTTTGGGAAGCGGAAGCACTCAACTTCAAACTTAAAACTAAAAGTCCTTTATTCAAGAAAATATCGCTTTATTAAAATTATTTACCTAATATCTATATAAAAACCAGTAAAACAATTATCTTCGACTAGCCCGAAGCTCAAATACCCGGTACTAGGTATATTATTGTAAAAATAAAAAAATATTTTAGTATTAAAAAATTATATATGTATTTATATGAGAGGTATGGATAGTTTTTATTCGGCAAACTCATTTTTTTCAAACATTTTTAAATATTATTAAAACAATATGTGCGAAGTTTAATCTTGCTATCTTTACTGTAGCTATATTAATTTAATTTTTAACATCGAAAAGCTATATAAATCTGATATTTTTGTATGGGAGGTAGTAGTAGTTTTCATCCGATCTTGCTCATCTTCGAACTTAGCCTCAGTTTGGTGGAGCTTACGTACCAAATTTCAAGTCGATAGCTCTTAAATTACGGCCGTAATCGTGCGGACAGACAGACGGACATCGCTAGATCGACTAAGAAAGTGATGTTGATCAATAATATAGTTTGTCATACCTACAATGCATCCTTATGTGCGTTACAAATGGAATGTCAAAGTGAATATACCCTACCGGGTGTAAAAATACTTTTAAAATTCATTAAAACAAAATAATACAAAAAAAACAATATAATAAATATATTAAGTCTTGTACATTAAATATCTACAACTTTTTTTTAAGCAAAATTATCTATGATCTAGTCAAAATAATCCTTTGGCTAGAGATCGTTTCATAATTAATTGCACATAAAAAGAAAGATGTATACAATTAATTTAAATAAATAATAATATCAAATAATAATATAAATAATTTAAAAGGTTTTTAAGCCTTGTACTTTAAATGACAACCTTTCTGTCCACATTTATTTCGTAAGTAATTTTTTATTCTTTTAAGACACGAAAATGATCTCTCTATTGTTGCTTTTGTCACGGGGAAAGTCAACAATAGTTCATTCATTCATTTATTCATTCATTTTCAATGGTCCGCTTGTCCATTAAGTGGGTCGCGGGTGTAGGTTGCTCAAGTGGACCCTGCATAGCTCTCGATTCTCCGCCATCGACTCTAAATCATCAAGGGCAATCCCCATACGGGTAGAGGAGAGATTATGAATTTGATCTAACCATCTCATCCTGGGTCTACCTAGGGGACGCCTGCCCGATGGTACGGATTCCATAGCACATCGTGGAATCCTGGTCGGGGACATGCGTTTAACATGACCAAACCACCGAAGCATGGATCGCTCCGTCCGGAGAAGTAGCTGCTCGACATTGAGTTCCTCACGTATTTCGGTATTTCTGATGCGATCTCTACGGGTCACACCAGCAATACAGCGGCGAAATCTCATTTCGGCAGCTTGTATTCGCGATCTTATTCTTTCGGTCATTACCCAAACCTCATGACCATAGGTAAGAGTTGGAACAAACACCGAATTAAAGACTGACAACTTAGCTTTGACACCAAGTTCAGTCCTCCTGATAACAGAATGACCAAGCTGTCTCAAAATCGATCCAGCCTGACCAATCCTACAGGAAAACTCGGCATTGCTCCTTCCATCACTCGTGAATAAGACCCCGAGATACTTAAACTTCTCCACCTGTTTCAATGGGACTCCACTAACATGCAGAGTGCATTGAACAGGCGTTCTGGAGACGACCATCACTTCAGATTTGTTCACATTTACCTTCATCTCAGCTTCAACACAAACGGCTACAAACCGATCGAGTGCGCGCTGAAGTTCAGTCTGAGAGGACCCAAGGATGACCAAGTCATCAGCTAAGAGCAAATGACTTATCCTCAGATCTCCCAATTCGAAAGGTTCTTCGCCAATACTGCGCTGTAACATCCAGTCCATATAAGTAATAAAAAGGAGAGGGGACAAGACGCACCCCTGACGAAGTCCAATGCCCACGTTGAAAGGTATTGATTTAACGCCGTTTACCCGAACACAGCTTTTACAGTTTGTGTAAAGAGATTGAATGGCTCTCAAGAGAGAACCATCAATTCCATACTCCTGTAATACACTCCAGAGTTTCCCTCGAGGGACTCGGTCATATGCTTTCTCCAAATCTACGAAGCAAGCGTAAGCAGGTGTAGCATACTCCCAAGCCTTCTCAAGTACCATTCTGAGAGTGAATAACTGGTCGGTTGTGCTTCTGCCGGGACGAAAGCCGCACTGCTCATCTCCTCATCGTGCCTCGACCACAGCTCTGCAACGCGTTTCCAGCACCTTGGCAAAGACTTTTCCGGGGAGACTTAAAAGTGATATACCCCTGTAATTGGAGCAATCCCTTTTATCCCCTTTCTTGAAAAGGGGCACAATCACCCCAATCTGCCAATCGCTGGGAGTTTCGCCGCATTCCCAGGCCACTTTAATGACACGAGCGAGCCATTTGACTCCCTCTTCACCTAAGGCCTTTAGCATTTCTGGCCGGATTTCATACACTCCTGCAGATTTGCCAGCTTTTAGCGATTTGATCGCAAAAGTGACTTCCTCTACCGTGGGACTATCAACAATAGTTTACAAAGCTTAATTCAGCAAACATTTTTTTCCAAATTAGTACTGATTAAAAATCTTAATATTTCTTAAGATCAGTTTTTGATGTAAAATTCTCGTCATCGAAAATCAACTTTTGTTCTGTTTTCAACCCCGGAATGTCAAAATATCCCGGAGAAATTATTGAGCAAGTTAACAGGAAAATAATTGGTTTTAAAATGTTCATACAATGCTGGGTCCGAAAGTTTAAAAAATTAAAAACATGACAGGGAACTAAAGCGATTATCGATTATCGTTGATGACTTGGTTGACAGTTGTTGTTAAAAGATATTAAAATTGTTCCTTCTTTGAGAGGTTGATTTTGGAGCGTCTATTGCTATAGAAATTGGCTAAATTCTTGTTTTCATTCAATTTTGTCCAAAATGAATCGAAATTTTTTGATTCAAGTAGATTAGAAATACTGTTTTTGAATTTATTAACTTGATTTAGACAATATTAAACATTGCTGGATTGTGATTGAATAATTTTAAATAAAATGTCACGTTGTGGAAAAAACTAACTGAAAAAATAGGGAAGAACAATAAATTTCTTATCAGTAAAATAATATATCAGACAAAACAATAGCTTCAGTGTGACAATCTTCTTCATTTTCAATAACGGTTTCGAGTATTAGGGGGGAATAGTGTTTTATTTATATGATTTATTAAAACGATTTTTTTGTACATAATTTCGAATAAATAAATTCTTTGTTATGAATATTTTTTTATTAAATTCTTACGGAAGCACTGCTTCCCTTCAATACATGGACGCTTCGTGCCTGATATATATGGTCTTGTTTCAGATAGACCACATAAAAGAGCCATAGGCGATGAGCGGCCTAGTAAGTGTCACTTATCGTATGGCCTTGACTCTGGCCTTAAATTGTCGAAACAAATTTCATTGTCTAAGTGGTGACCTTCTTGGCCCCAGCAGGGTAATCAGATTAGTGTCTACGTATGCCAAGATACCTTATTATGTTTCTCAGCTCTAGTGGCAAACAGATTTTCTTCAAGCCACTTTAAAAGAGTTTTATTACTGACATTCTTTAGGAAGCAAACATTCTAATTACTACGACATAACCATTGACCACAGTGATATAAATCCGACCCCTAGGTATGTAGCTAAATAAAATGTTCAGGGGTGGCACGATAATCAAAGCGCATAACAAACGCAATGTTGGCAGAGCGGAGCACTCAGGCGTATACGTAACTAAATTTTTTGAAAAACATAGAAACTCCAATTATTGATTTTGGCATATAAAGGGATCGTCAGAAGTGAGTAAACACCGATGTTTTTTTTAGTTTTCCTTAAAGTCTGGTCTAAAAAACCAAACCAAACCAAACCAAAAATTTGTAAAAATGTTGACTACGAAAAAAGCAATAATTAAACATATTTCATGTCGACAGAAAAAAATCTTTATACATATATAAAAATGGTGCCAAAAATGTATAGTAATTCATCAACGGCTGTTGGACCAATTTGGCTGGAATTTTTTCAATTGTTCGTAATTGTCAGGAGAAGGTTTTTACGAAAGAACATTTTGGGAAAACCCTCCGGAAAAGTCGGGAAATTGGAAAAAATCGAAAATTGATTTTTTTTGTATGGAATTTTGTGTTCAATTGTTCCGAAATGGCTTTTCGAATGGAATGGCAATTTGTTAGTGGAAAACTCGGAAATTTCCTGAAAAACGCGAAAAATTTGAATTTTTTTTCGACGAAATTATGCAGATTTGATGATTTTGGTTTTGGACGTTGTAAAGGTGGAAAATTCGTTGTAAAGCTTGGAAAGTTTTTCGATAATTGTGAAATTCATTGTGATAAAAAACGTTTTGCGTGCATTTTGGGTGGAAAAGTTAACCTGCTGTCGCTTAGCATTGGCCAAACTCCCGTTGATGTTTTGAATAGATTGATATCGTTCCCGGCAAATTTTAGCGAGTTCGAGTCCGAGTCGAAGGAATAACTTATCAATCACCAAAGTGATCCCCGGCATTGCACAACATTTTAAAAATTTCGATTGGATTAGCGAACGGGCAATACTAGCAGCGAAGAATAAGAACGTCGATAGCTTGAATTTCATTATTCAAAGTCAAATCGCTGAAGAACTGCATTCGTACAAATCCGTTGACAGCGTGACCAACGAGGATGAAACGACTAACTATCCGACGGAATTTTTGAACTCGCTTGATATTTCAGGAACTCCACCGCATAATTTACAGCTGAAGGTGAGATCGATTATAATATCATGTTGGTGAATCTGAATCATCCGAAATTGTGCAACGGTACGCGGTTGTCCCATAAAGAAGCTGATGAACAATGTGATTCAAGCGAAGATCATCAAGGGCAAAATCAAAAGAGATGAAGTCATGAATTCCGATTATTCCAACTGATCTTCCATTCCAATTCAAGCGGATTCAGTTCCCAGTTCGATTGGCTTTTGCGATGACAATCAATAAATCGCAAGGCCGTGGAAGTCTGTGAGGCTAATCTCGGATTTCCGTGTTTGTCGCACGGTAAGCTGTACGTTCGCGTGTTGGCAAACCGTCTTCGTTGTTTGTTTTTGCGCAGGAAAACAAATCGACTATCTGTGTTTTATTATCACTCTGGAGTTTATCTGAAGCCGTTAAATTGGGGCAAGACGAAGTTCGCCGGGTCCACTAGTACCTTAGAAATATTTAAAAAAAAATTGTGTCCAAACTCCAAGGACAAATGAAAACCGCATTGGTGTTCACTCACTTTTGACGCTCACTGTATGTGTTATTGTCATGTTCTTTTCTAGTAAAGCACCGAGTTTGTCGAGCTTGGTTTTCGTATAGAAGTAGCAGTGAATATCTACAAATTGTTTAATAATAGCCATTGTAGACAAATTCAACAAACACTTGAATGATTTATCGTTTTGTGGTATAGGTCCGTGACATCCCAGCAACGGTGACTATTGTCTATGGCCAGATCTTCGGGGAGATTGGAACAGTTCGTTATCATCTTTGAACCTATCGGACAGAAATGATGTAAGTGGGGGTACCATATTTTCAGCATTTTCCAATATATACCTCTTTAGCCTGAACCTTCGCTTAAAAGATAATAGATAAGAGGTGATTTTCCTAGTGATATACCTCTTTCCTACCTTAGGCTATAGACTCCAACACCAGTAGCGTCATTTTCCACCAGAGATGAGAGAAGTCAATGTAAGTAGCTTCTGATTCTAATTTCAAGCTTAAATTTTCTGGAATTCGAATGCCTTTATCACAGGATCATTTTGGAACATTTGCAATGTCTTTAGATGTCTTTACTAACAATGTACCTATACAATTTTAAGCAGCTTTATAGTTATATTAAGTTATAGTTGCTCTAAGCATCTGCAATATGTTGTTCCCGAGATCCATATATGGGAGGAATATTCGAGGTGTCTAAACTAAGTCTTATTGGAAATGAGTATCTGCTTCGGGCGTAAGTATCTCTTTGGTCTTATTATGTAAATTAACTTCGAGGCTGCTTATCTTGTGAACTAAATGGTTTGATACGAATTGTCAACTTACGTTACAAGCTACTACGAACGGTTGCTGAGCCAAATAAGCCAAATAAAAAACTGCTGTATTGAACTTTGCCATCGCGAAGGTACTCCGACTCATTCTCACAACCACATATCTGATATATATATATGTATCTAAATATAATCGTCTACCACATCTCTATTAAAATGGACGTAAAATGAAGAACAGACAGACAGACGGACATGACTAAATCGATTTAGTATTTGACTATTTTTCAGAATTCGGGTTACAGATTTAATAACAAAGTAAATATATCTTTCTATAAGAGTATATAAATCCAAGCGTCACTTGGTAAAAGGTGTGATTGCTAACAAATACCACACACAGTAAAGTGCGGACATCGAAAAGAAAGGGATTTAATCATTCTTCTAAAAAGTCACGAGCAGCTTATAGTGAAGGAAGGAACTTCCGCGTTTCCTGATAAGAACCAGGATCCTTTCAAATATCACTTAAAGTATTTTTATCCTTACCTAGATGTATGATATGGCCGAGATTTTTCGCCATTTCGTTTCTTTTCTTAAAATCCGAAACCTATTTTGCAATGTGAGAGCACATGACATCCACTTATCGCAACACTTTCATAAATAGGGGGGAGTGGGGCTCTATAAAACACTTTTGGCTTTGTGGTCTCATAAAATCCTATGTGTTTAAATTATTGTCCTGTAAAGTATTCTCACTTTGAGAATAGTAATAATCTTTGATTTGGACAAATACTTTCTTACTTAAGGTGGCGGTACAGTCCGGGGTGGACTTGGGCCTCAACCAACAAGCGTCTCCAGCCAGCACGATCTTTTGCTAGCTATTTCCAGTATCGCACGCTAAGTTCTTTAAGGTCCCCTTCCACTTGCATGCACCACCTGAATCGCTGCCTTCCTCTACTGCGCCGTTCCTCGAGTGTGGATTCGAAAATCTTCCGGGCCGGAGCATTCACGTCCATTCGCTCTATACATTACCCAGCCACCGCAGTCGTTGGACCTTCACTCTTCTGGCTATGTCGATATCGTTATACAGCCCGTACAGTTCTTCGTTGTATCTCCTCCTCCATTCACCGTCTATGCAGACGGGACGGAAAATTACTCGAAGAATTTTCCTCTGGCAACCAAGGGTAACCCAAGACGTCGGTGTTGGGTGTCCTTTCTTGATGACAGCATATACTTTTTTTTGCCTTCATTGACCGCCAAACCCATCTTCGCCGCTTCCGTCTCAATGCTCACTAACGGCAAATAGGTGGATGGACTTTTGAAAGATAGTGCCTCTGGTGTTAGCCTTTGAGTTTTGCACTATTTTTTCAAGAACGACGTTGAAGAAGTCACATGACAGCGCATCATCTTGTCTAAATCCTTTTTTGACATCGAAGGTCTCGGTGAGATCTTTACCGACCTTGATGGAGCAGCGTGTATTCTCCATTGTCATCCTGCACAAACCTGTCGAGCTTGGCAGGGATGCCAAAACTTGACATTGCTCTGTATAGCTCGTCTCTATAAATGCTGTCATAGGCGGCCTTAAAATCGATGAAAAGATGGTGGGTATCGATTTGAACTTCCTGGGTTTTCTCCAAGATCTGCCGCAGTGTGAATATTTGGTCGATGGTAGACTTTCCTGGCCTGAAGCCACACTCTGGTTGGGACTAATCAGGTTGTTGACGAAAGGCTTCAGGCGTTCACACAACACGGCAGATAAGATCTTGTAGGCGATGTTAAGAAGACTAATACTTCTGTAGTTGGCGCAGTTCAGAGAGTCTCCTTTCTTGAGTATCGGGCAAACAATGCTGAGGTTCCATTCATCGGGCATACTTTCCTCCGACCATATTTTACAGATGAGTTGGTGCATGCTCCTAACTAAGTCATCGCCTGCCGCTAGCTAGCTCGGCGGTTAGACCATCTGCCCCAGCGGCTTTGTTGGACTTAAGCTTAGTCGCATCGACTGCGATTCTACTATGATGTTCCCTTGTTCGTCCTTGCAGGCTTCGGTTCGGGCTCTGTAGCCTTGGCAGGTTCTTTTTACCCTTTGGTAAGACTTCCGAACCTCATTCCTGCTGTAGCATCTCTCTATTTCCTCGATCGCGCGCTTCTCGTGCTCTTTCTTTTTTCTCCTGAGAAGCCGGTGTTCGTCTCTTCTTTTCTGCGCGTAGAGCTCACGAGCAGCTCTAGTCCTTCTTTGCAGCGCCGCTTTGTATACCTCTTGTTTCGCTGCATGTGCTTGCCGGCACTCGTCGTCGAACCAGGGGTTTCGTTGTGGTGGTCGAGTGAAACCAAGCACATCAGAGGCGGCGTCTCTGATGGCTTTTTGGCAATGTTGTCACTGGTCTTCAATGCTTGATGCTGGTTGCATAGAGCCTCTTGAGAGATTGAGAGAGACTCGATCGGAGAAGGATCTGGTGATCTCTCGCGATTTTAGCCGTCCGTCGACAAACTTCCCCACAGTATTTACTTGTCTTGGTGGTGTTCGGGATATCCGAAGGCGTACCTTGGCTACAACAAGGTAGTGGTTCGAGTCAATGTTGGCCCCTCGGAACGTTCGGACATCCTTAATACTGGAGGAGTGCCTTGCGTCGATCGCAATGTGCTCAATCTGGTTGTCGGTTGATTGATCGGGAGATATCCAAGTACCTTTATGAATATCGAGATGCGAGAACCGCGGACTTGCTATGACAACATTTCGCCCCGCCGCGAAGTCGATCAGCCTAAGTCCGTTATCGGAGGTGGTGTCGTGTTGGCTGTACCTTCCGACAGTACTACCAAAGATGCCCTCTCTTCCTATCTTTGCATTAAAATCACCTAGGAGAATTTTAATGTCATAGTTAGGGCACTGCTCGTATGTCTTGTCCAAGAGCACGTAGAACCTCTCTTTGGTGTCGTCTTCTTTCTCCTCCGTGAGGGCATGGGCGCATATTAGGCTAAGATGTATGATTAGGCCGAGCTTTTTCGTTATCTCGTTTCCTTTCTTAAAATCTGAACCCTATCTTGCAATGTGTTTAAATTATTGATTTGGAAAAATAACTACCAACATTTAGTAAATGTGTATAACTACGTGTAATTTTATTTTTTTAAAACGATTTGTGTGCTTATTTACCCCTCATGCTGGGCAATTTTGAACTAGGCAGGAGCGCTTTTGAAAGGAGTATGTATTTGTAATTTTTTTCTGATAGCAAATAAGCTACTATAAGCTTTGTATTTTTTGTTTTTGATTTAATAAATTAACTTTAAAACCAAAACGACTGAACAAAAACAAACTGAAATTCACAAAATTCTGAAATATTTTACAACTGACTGAAAAAAACTTTATAGAAATAAAAATTAGTTATTTTATTAATAATTTAATAATTTAATTTAATAATTTAATTAATAAAATACAAAAATCATCATCATAGCTGATCTCGATGTTTGTGGAGCGTTGATTGGTGGTGGTAGCTATCTTTTATTTCAAAGATGCCCCACTCTCCCCTAGATGTCTGACAGAAAACGCACTTGTGCGACTTACCTCTGAATCCATTCCCATATAGATCGAAAAAATAATTGACACAATTAAAACCAAACACCCTCATCAACACTCATTTGCTAGTCAAAGACATAATTAATTGCAAATAATATTGGCCTTGGCCAAATCCAGACAGCTCCACACTCGACTGGGTCAAACTTTTCAAAGCCATATAATCAGTCGACCCACTTTTTCTCAAGAGCATATACCACATTAATTTTCATCGTCTGCGCCGATAAGGATTAGTGTTTGCCATTCTCGAGATACTGAGCCAAAATTTCCATTGCCTACCCCTCGACGTAATCGTTATTGTTTGTGTTTAAGCCTCAATACAAATATTATCACAATTGTCTCGTATAAGCGACTAAAATTATGACCCCATAATGGCGTATAAAGTGCAAGAACAAAATAAGGGTAATGGGCCCCACACACGAACCGTTCGAGTTTATAATTAGAAATGGAAATGAAAGTCCTTACAAGAGGCAAACAAGCCGTCTATATAATTATCACAATACAGCCGTATGTACTTTTGCATGTTTACCTAGCGGTAAAAGCGAACTTTGTCAAAATAAAAAAAAATTCAAGGTGTCGGCCACCCAGACGAACTTTATATCGCATAAAACCCGGTATAGCGTGCTCGTATGCATTAAATTGGATCTTGTTCCCAGCCCCATTACTGGCCCTGTATGTATATGTGTTACTGATAAAATGTCATATGAATTGTGGGGATAATTTTAAATGTCATTTATGACCCGCAGCAGGGTGTAATGAGGGTTTAAGATAAAGGTTAGAAAAATTACAACAATTAGAGTGCTGTTCGCATGACGCGTACAACGGAATACTGATGCATTCCTGCCGCTTCCTAATTGGACAAAATTCCTGGAATATTATAGCACAATCACAAACACGCTGCACGATGAAGAACCGAAGAAAACTTCTAACTTTCAAATTGAAATGGATTTTGGAATCAGAGTTGAGGAAGGGTCGTAATTCAATCTGCTGCAACAAAGTCAGGAGTGACCAATAAACCGTTTTCGGTTGAGCGACAACAATCGAAGCTCATGTCAAACTAATTAGAAGTTAATCGAATTCGGATTGGATTACCTGTGTAAGAAGGGTCATCGGATGACGAAGTGTTCACCTCTGACGCGTGAAAACATGTGTTCTAGCACATAACTCGATATTGCTGTGGAGAGTGCATTAATAAGGCTTCGGTGGTAGATGGTCAAATTTCTTTGTTTTCTGCGAATTTTCGGATGAGAAACGAGTTGTAGGTGCACTGAAGAAGGGAAAGAATTTTGGCAACTACCTTAGAGTTAGTAGGTTTTAAAAGCAAGTACTTGAAATCTATAAGCATTGAGTTAAGAGGAAAGTGTTTGAGATCTACTACTTAATTAAGGCTCAAGTTGAGCGGTAAAAAATAGCCGAATTTGTCTTATTAGATTTTAATGTAGATGCAGTCCTTCAATTATACAACGATATATGTAGTAGAGTAGTTTAAGCTACTTACCAATACGCCTCTCCAGTTAGCTCGGTTTTTGGCTAACTGCCGTCAATTGGAGCACACTCCAAGTTGGTTCAAGTCTCCATCCGCGGTTAAGTTAGGTTTGTGGGCTTGCGAGGAGGACTCCCTTCTACACTCGAGTCAATTGTGATTCCCGTTGGGGAAGCAGGTTGTCCCTTACCCATTATAACCCCGTCTAGAAATATTGTAATCAATTACTTACTGTACTGTACTAAACATCAAGTTCAATATCTTGAATATTTTAATGGCAAAAAGGTCTTCTAGCTCCTGGAAGAAATAGTCCATTAGCAATGTACTCCTACTATATTGGGGACCCGTGCAGGACAATGACATGGAGAGTGGGTTGTATCAGCAAGAAATACCTCATCATCGCAGCCTCTATAAACCTCTTCTTCCGCCAGGGGCATTTTTCTCATGGGGTACCGCTAAGTATTGTGGTTCATAATAAGTCCAACAAGGGTGAAGAGGAATTTTCTATCCATCTGTGTGAGTCTCTCGTTCATTGCGTTCTTGTTGCACAACATGTTTCTAGGACGGCCCATCTAGCGTGCCACCTAAGGTGAGGCCTTTCTCTACTGCCTTGTCCTTCTGGGTTGAAATAATAGAATCTTTGGGCCATTCACTGTTCATGTCCTAGCCATATACGAACTGCTTGCACTGTTCTGACTTTTCTAGAGTAGAATGCTAAATCTCGTTCTTCAAATCCTGTCAATGCAAACGAGACCGAAAATCACAATATAGCAAGACTGGGATAACGAGGGGCTTATATGGACTTTCCTTAGTGTTTCTTCCTACTCAACTGCCTTCTTAGTTCCAAAAACAGTGATTAGATTTCTGAAGTTATAAGATTTTCAAGCCTTGAGCGAAACGAAGCCTTGGTAGTTTAAGTGTGGCTTGCTAATACCTACCTTAAAGTTATAGCTGTCTATTATAAAGTTCCGTCCAATTCGTCGATGTTGTGTGTCAGTGTTTGTTGACAGCGTACAGGGTGGGCCATCTAGTGGTTTCTTTTTAAATCATAGGTTATTTTGACGCTGAAAAATCATCTCTTCTGACAAGACGCATTTTCATCTCGGCGGCACGTTAACAAACAAAATTGCCGCATCTGGGGCTCGGAAAATCCGCAGAGAAGGCAGAGAGAAACAGTTTGGTGCAAATTGTAGAGTGGTGGCATCATTGGACCAACGTTTCGGTTAACGGTGCGACATGTTAACCAATTTTTGGTTTTACTGAAATTGAAGACATGGATTTGAACGACCTCTGGTGCATGCAGGATGGCGCGCCATGCCACACAGCCCATGCCACAACTTTTGAACTTTTTTTTTGTGGGTAACCGTGAAGGATCGATGTTATGCCAACAATCCGGAAACGATTCAAGCACTTAAGGCCAATATCACCCAAGCAATCGGTGAGCTACAGTCCGAAACTATCAAAAAGGTCTTGGAAAATTGGAGTGACAGAATGCGCTACTGCGAAGTCAGCCGAGGCAGCCACTTGAACGACGTTGTGTTCCATAATTAATGGGAATGTTTTCTCTTACTAATAAAGCCGTAGGATTTAAAAAAAAATTAATTTTGGTTATTTTATTGTATTTTTAAAAAGAAACTTGTATTTGGCCCTCACTTTATACTTCGTTGAACCCTCGTTTAGTACAAAAACTTGTCCGTATTTTTGCAAATGCGTCAGTGACAGCCTGCTGAGTTATGCCAATATTGCTAATGTCGATAGGCATGTTTTTTTGAAACCTCGCCAGCCAGCCTTTCATTTGGACAATTGCCAGCAAGATGAAGCCAGCCAGCCGAGTTTTAGTATAAAATGCATTTGGTAGAAATATTTGATAAATTCTGACATTTTTCTATGGAATGTTGTGTGCATGAGATAAGAACGCCATTATAATTTAAGCAAATTGTACGGAAATTCTAAGCCGCCACTTGTTTCTATCAGCGCCACCTGTTTGTTTATTGTGAATTGAATTTAGCCAGCTGCCAGTCAGCACTCAGCAGGTCTCCGACTGGGGAGAAAATCAAGAGTTGTTGCCAGCAGGTTGTTGTTTTAATTAGCATGTGAAATGTGCATCAACTGGCAACCACTGGCTGGGAAGGTTTCATAAAAACACAACTTTTATGCCACCGCATCATCTTGTCCAAATCATCTTTTGACATAAAAGGTCTCGGCGAGATTGTTACGCGTTCCTTATGGACTACCGATTGTTCTTCGTCATCTGCTCAACCTGAGGAGTTTGGCATGTACCCCTAAAATATACATGGCCCTATATAACTCTCTATAAATTTTGATAGACGTATGGCCTTAAAATTAATAAAAAAATCGTGGGTATCGACAATGTTCTTGACTTTTTGGATTTTTTTTAGGATCTGACGTAGGTTGAATATTTGGTCGGTTCTGGACTTGCTCTTGGATTAAAGATGCTCTTTATTTCCACAGCCATTCATCATATCGACATATTAGAAAGACGTCTCAAACGAGAGCAGTTGAGTTGAGTTAATCTGCCAAATCCTTCGTTTGTTCCACATATAGCTAAGTACGACTCCAATTACAGTGTTTCTCTATTGGTCTCAAGTGACTTGAATCGGACTGTTCTGTGGCTTGAAATATTCGCAACTTTTGGATGAAATGACGACTACCTCGCCTTGATTTATGGAATACAAAAGTCATGAAAGAAAATGTCCAAGCATCATCGGGAAGGACTTCTCGAAATAAAAATCCAATTTCCACGGTTGTCTGCCCGCTGAATATACTTCGTACAATCGAATGCCAATTAAAATTGTCATAAATTTATTTATGTCGAACAACGTGTCCAATACATCTATCGGCTGAAGGGTGCGGCATGCGGCGGAGGGAATTGCCGACTTAAATTATCGTCCTGTCAGATACATAATTAACACTTGCGGCATTTTGCATTATTATCAACAGTCCAGACACAACACACAATCGGCTGGATGAATAGTATAGTTGGCCCTATCTATGCAGTGGGTGGGTGCTGGGCTGCTTATCCAAAGGACGACAAAACAAATTGTCGTATAGACCGATTTGGGTGGGTGGCCAGTGGGTACACGAGCCAGAGCGCTGGGTGAGCGCTTAATTTATGGCACTCCTGGGATCATCTTTTATGAATCAAATCCCCGAATTGCACGTAGGCGGTATAAATTTTCACAAATGATTCGACGGCTGGAAGTTGTGCATGTGGTGATATTAAATAAACTTAAATTTTACCTAGCTACCTACACACTGGGTGAGTTTTTTTTCCACTTTAGCTCAAGTGGCTCTTGAACTGGAGGTGCTGCAATTAATTAGACCATAATGTCCGTCGAGTAGGTTGATAGTGAAGTGTTCAACTTGCGCGAAAAGTTTTCAGCAAAATGCACGGTTTTTCTTTGAAGTGGCTTTTGCTAAGTGGATTAAGAGGTTTGCTGCAGCTAATTATTATTATTGAGGTCAATCTGAAGGAGAATATGGCAATTAGACCGCAAATTTGAGATAAAATTGTGAAGTAGAATTTCAAGGACTTTTGATGGAAAAATCGCAATTAGTGATTTGTGGGAGCTTATTAATCGAAACCTCGGCCCAATTAGTAGAAAGTGCGGTTGGTTTTAGTGTTGGTTGTGATAGAGAGGCCAGTTTTTTTTCTGGTGACCTTTTGACATAGTTTCACCTTATATATCTAGAGGTAAGTTATTTCAAGGAACAAATTGGACATGTGATAAGTAGTTATATGAATGCTACTTTCGTCTGGTGTTTTCTTCAATCTCTTACTCGATTGTATAGTGCAGGGTGGGCCAAATACAAGTTTATTTTTGTGAATGTATCTATCCACTGTCCTTAAAAAACCTCACTCTAAATGATTGTTGCTACGAAATAGTTTACCTTGTTAGTTCAAAATTGGTGCTTGCTTATCCCTAAAGCGATTTTGGATGTTTAATATCAAATTGCAGAAAGAAGATGTACTCTGGCCACTTTGTGCTGCTGCGTACAAAGCATTAAAAATTTGATAAATACGTGGGTCTTGTTGGTGACCTGCAGAGTGGGATAGAACGTATGTTAAGTCAAGTACCCCCCTGTGTCAGAACTTCGGCAGTCTTCCCCTTCGTTCCCCTTTCGTGTGACATATTTTCCCTGCTCCAAGAATGAGCGCGATACTCACAGAAGAATCAAATAGTTGTCGAACTTCCTCTTGCTATTTCTCCATCTTCTCTTTGACGTGGAAAGTCCTAAAGTCCGGGGAGCCAGAAACATTTTCCTAGCTTTGAATTTATTTCTTCTGCAGTTGTTATTTTTATCTATAGATTCCTTGGCTGTTGTATTGCCTCTACCACAGGCTGAACGCCTACCGAAATAACTGCCAAGCTGTTCGGTTGGAAGGCACTGCTATATGGTCCGGGAGGCGTACAGAATTTGAAATGCCTATGGATTCGAGAAGATGCCTGACTCTACCCCGGTTTATATCTTTGATCCGCCCGTACATACAAGTTCTGCAATGGATTGCGTCATGTTAGGTTGTTGACAGCTTTTCAATTTCGTATACTAGAACAAGTCTGTGATAGGTACACGTTCATTTTACATCGTTTCTCTTTAAGAGACCTTATGTTGAGTAAAATAAAAAGGTAAAATAGTATAGTTTTGACAGTTGTCAACCGAGCTGTATACTAAAATCGTTGCATTTATTAGGAAATTTGTTTGAATTAAGTAAGACCAATCAATCAACCAAGTAAGATCTAAGGCTTGTGACCATACGACTTATTTGCATATCAAGGACAGGCAAGAAGCTGAGTTGTGGCATTTTCTTGAAGCCTTAAACGCTTTTTATTAATGTCATTTCATTATAGTCCACATCGACCAGTCCACAGTTTGTTGAAAGTGTGGTTGAGGTATGGAGTTACCCCGCTGGTACTGTGACAAGGTGCCCCATCTTGTTGAAAGAACATCGCTCTTCTCTGAACAAGAAGAACATCTTCAATGTGCTCCGGCAATTCCAGGTAGTAATGGGAATTTACTGTTTGTGGAAGAACGTGCGGGGCCTACTAAAGTGTTTTCAAACATTTACGCTAAACCTAATTTTGAAATAAGCACACATTTTGAAGAATTTGTTATCAATAATTAAATTCTTACCTTGGAAAGGATGTTGTGGGGATTGGGGTCTGACCAATAAAAATGCAAATGGTAGAGATTTGTAACTTTGTAAATTTGTTTGTGACTGTAGTGACTGTCTTCTGACTGTTTGCGCAATAACCCCTGGAAAAATCCCACCCTTCCTTGCGGAGGTCCTGGTAGTAAATCCTGTACCGGTGCTAAATGGAAAGGTTATAATCTATTACACTGTAGAGTTCTGCGAATCCTGGTTCTGTGAAGTTCCAACTGCACAGCTAGTCTGCGGATGCGGACCTGACTAAAAGCTAAACTTCCTCAGCACGCAAAAATCCCACCCTCAATTTCTGCAGCCGTTGCGTCTGAAGTGCTTAGAACTTATATGCGCTGCTAAATTGCCTTCTCAAAATGTATAAAACAATTTTTGTGTCTAGAATAGTTTAGAAGTAATAGCGTTTTAAGTGGTAACACCTCCAAATTAGAGGTCACCTACTTTGATGGGCTATAACGGAGAAATATGATGAAAATATACCCCCCTGCCATACAATTTTTTGTTTTCCAGAACTTTAGAAATAACCGCTTAAAGGATTATATTTCTTAACTGGGACACCCTGTATATAAAAATAAGTTGTATTGTGTTTGTCGCCAATGTTCTCTGTAATGCGTGAACCGATTATTATTTTGGAAATTTCCCATGAAAGGTGATGTTCACACCATCGTTTGTAAGTGTATACGGTTTTTGTAGGGGTATTGATTAATGAGTTATAGGGACGTGGCAGCTCCCATACAGAAAATACATTCAAAATCTTATATCTCGAAAACCACTGAATCGATTGAGTTCAAATTTACAGACAATATTTCTGTAAAGATTGGTCGAAATTGGGCAAAGGTAAAAATAGATAAAGGGTTATGTGAGCTAAAGTTAATTCTGGTAGACAAGAATATTGTATAGGATAGGCAATACAAATCCTTGAAAAACCAAAAATGTTGTGTACCACAGATCATTAAAATAGAAACTGTTTATCACTGATTTAAATGAATTTGAAATTGATTTTTATAATTTTTCTGTTTTGCACTACGAAGTGTGCAGGGGGTTCGCTAGTAGTTGTATGAAAACATACCTAGGACCTTAGGTAGCTGAGGTTAAACATTCCCACACAAATTGGGCTTGCTGATCAGTCGAAAGCGCAGCTAGTGATATTTATTTCATAAACTTATTGACTTTTATGTAGACTACAATTTGGAAAGCGTTTTCAACCCCACGATGGGATAATGCCATGCCTAGATGAAACTGTTTATTTTTCTATATGAATTAAGCTGTCTGGTCAGACTACTTATTAAAACTTTTTTTTATACACGTAGTTGCCATAATGAGAATGACTTCAAAACATTATTTAATAATAGGCTTGTGGTTGTGGTTGGTTAGTGTTCTGGACTATTGTGCGAGGGGTACTAGGTTCCTGAAGACAATATCGGTGGATATAAAATGGTTAAAACTATTACAATTCATTCTGTGTTGGCGTACCTTGGATTCACTTAATCAAAACTGCTTTGTTTAACGAACCCACTCAAAAAAAATTTTTAAACGAAAAAAAATACACTAGTTCTTTTCCATTTTAGGCCACTTTTTTCTAAATAGGGTTCCGACTTCCGCGATAATGCTGCAACTGCATTTTAAATGTTTGAATTAATTTTCTTGATTCCATCTGGAATGACTTTTGAATCAACAATAAATCTACAAGTTACCGTACTTACACTTCTACATCAGTTTTAGATACAATAACTTGCTTCAAACATAATTACCTTAAGAATTCAACAACATTTCAGTTAAGCAATTAAAAGCAAGGAACGTCAATCTGAGAGAATAAATCACAGTTTGCCTTCACGAAGAAGGACGACCGACGCAATCCTCAGGTGAGTAATAAACAGAAGAAAAATAAATTTACAAAGTTTTTTAATTTCTTTTCCCATGAATTTTAATTCGCGAGCTTTCTTTCTTCTTTTTGTTCTAGCTCGCCTCTTGTTTATCCTTTTTAAGCAGTTTCTTGTATTTCCCTCAACTTGGCTCCTTTTCTGTAAGACATTGCAATTTAAAAAAAAAAAAAAAAAGTTCCTTTAGTTCGTCCATCGACGACGGCTTCATAGCATCGCACCACACCACGTGAAGTCGGCATTCAACATTGTAGCAAATAGCAAGGACTGTAGAGGGATAGAAACTGCATCCCTTCATAGTGAACTCCTTTGGAAATTATCATAATGAGGTACGGAGGTGGGAAGTAGATGAGTTGAGTATCCTTTGGGGGCATTAAATAATTGCGGAGTAACGAGTTCTTGCCTACAATAGCAATGGAGGTGGATAGAAGTAGCCTTGTACAGCATTGCAGTTGCATCCCAAGGGATATACCTATACCTACGTTAAGCATTCTCTTCGCACTGGGATTCTTGGGGGTCCAACGTCGTGAGAGATGTGATAATCCGTCCATTTAAAACATTAAACTGGATTTGAGTCAACGAGGAAATATGAGAAAAAAAAACGACTTTTCAGCAAGACTTTATAGATAGCTCAGTATACGTGAGGAGAGAAGTATAAAGATCATTATAGCGTGCGAGTTGACATATTTATTTAAAACCCTGACAATTTGTTGTGCATGTGTGCTAGAACTATTCAGGTCAGCCTTTGACTTTTCATATGGAAAATAATTTTGTTCCACAACAAGGTGAGACTTTGGCCTTATTTTAAATGATCCTTCTAAATAAATAGAATTTGCAAATGGATGAAGTTTAAGTGGTTTAAGCTTCAAGTATTTAAATATACTGAACTTATTTTCTATTTCTTATTAATTATATTCGCATGTAGCTATGCAATTTTATGAGTTTTGTTTTCGGGGAATTAGAGCGGCACTCTCTTCATGAGAAAACGTGCAGAGTGCAGCATATGAAGGTCTATAGAAAGTTATTTAAAAAGTAATCGCAAACGTTTTTGAATGAGATTTTTAAACAGTTTGGTAGGCAGTACATTTACATGGGAATGAGCTAAACAATGGGAGTATTTGGAATACGAACTTGAACTTCTTATAATGCCAGAAGTCAGGTTCAGGTAATAAATATTTAAGAGTTAATGTTTGTGTATTCCTTGACCTAGAGTGCCACTTGGCTATCGATGTACATATTTCTCCTTTCCAGATATGGCGATGATGTCCCCTTCTATTGATCCTATTGTCATGGAATCAGCTCTGACACCCTAAGTACAGCCAGAACTTCTGAATGCAGTTCGGGAGTCGTATAGACATCTTCAGGTCTTTTTGATCCAGTGCTTGTTTTCCAAGATCGTTGATTAAACCTTTCCGACTTTTAAGCTTAACATAATATGTAAGTGTGGATCACTCCACTACTGCATATATCCAGTGCATTCTAGTTATAGATGGTTTCAAGACCCAAATCTGAGCTATTATTCATTCTAAATCTTTATAATTCTTTCCCTTACATCACGTATTACAATTGACTTAGTTTTCTTTTTTTTTTACACAGTCCGATTGATTGCAGTGCCTTAAATACAAATCTAAAAACCAAAATTGGCGCTCTTTTACCGTTTGGGCGTAGCACGCCTAGGGTGACCAGATCCATGCCCACCAAAAAGAGGACACCTTCAAAAATCTCAAATGAAAAATTGAAATACCGGTTTTTTTTAACTTTCTCGTTTTTTAAAATGGCACGCCTCGATTTTACGGTCTTAATTCCGAGAATTTGGCACCTAGCCAAATGCATTGGGCAGAAGTTCCATCGCATTTTGAAAAAAATTAGTTGAGTGAAACGCCTTTGAATCCTTTCGATGCAATCAGATTGAGTCTTAAACGCAGGGCTCCAAATGACATTAGCATACTTAAGTAATGATCTTACCAAAGATATGTATATATAAAGATAAGAAGGTTCATGAGTATGTTGATTAACCTTTAAGTGGAGTGGAATTAGTTTGAAGTTGCCTATTATAATAAAAAAACATTTCGGTATATTTATAAACTTTACACCATGCACGTTATTGCGGCAAAAACTGCAAAATGTCATTTTTTTTTTGCACAAGGGTTGACGTTTTGCAAACAAATTCGTTCAACAAGCAAACGCTCACTGAACGTTAAGGGACCAAAAAACGATCGATTCGGCAGCCGACGAGACCACCTTATACTTATTCCATCATGGTCCACCCTACAAAGTGGATTTGAATCAACAATCTAATCAAAGTTCAAAATTGAAACCAATCTTGAAAAAGATTTTTATGTTCAGCTTTTAAGCATTGGAGTTACTCCAGTCTGAAATAAAATTTAGATTTAACTGTAATAAATGGCAGTCTTCTAAGCTTCTAATTTTTAGATATAGTTTTAGATCTTCGGCGTATAACAAACATTGACAGTGTTTAATCGCCAAAGTAAATCATTTATGAAAATTATGAAGAACAATGGCCCTTTCCGTAAAGTGGGAAATCCCAAGAAGAGGACAAATTGCACATTTTTTCAAAAAGATACCGGACATTTTTTTTCTAGATAAAAAGAGGACGTCTGGTCAGCCTAGCGCACGCCCCCAAAGTTTCAAAAATACCATATGAATCAGATTTTAATGAAACTTTTTTATTAGTTAACTGCACACTTACAGCCGTATTAATAATAGCTGCGGAACTTCGGGTTATCCCTAACTAATGACTTACCCATTGGTTAAACCCAAATTCCTATTTATAAACATTTTTAGAAGAAGGTGGTAGGTATGTTAGCGATTTGTAGCTTTGCAAAACATGTTTCCCGCGCAAAATGACAATGGTGTTTCGCGTTTAATTTCGTTTGATTGATATGAATGTGGTAAAAGGGTGATAAATAATTGAATAAGTTTGCAACAATTGTGGAGCAAAATGGCTCACCCCTTTTGAATAATTTGAATATGCTAGACGAAAAAAAAAACGAAAAAATCCTATGAGAATATTTATATATAAAACATTCAAAAATAAATATAGATTTTCAAAACGAAATATAATAAAATTAATTGCATTAGTAAGAGTAAGAAAATTCTAATTGCATTAGAAGAAGAAGATGGCAGCAGAAAAGAACGGCGCATTCCTGTGAGTTTTCAATACAATTTGGAGAATCGTTGCCATCACAAACCTACGATAATAGTGTTAAAAAACTCTCTAACTCATTCATTCTCTTACATTCATTCATACATCATTCTTCTCTTTCTCTTTGTTATATATTGAATTCAAAACTTGAACTTAGACTTTTTTCTAATAAACTCATATCTATAGTCAGTCTTCTCGTGATTCTAGAGTGATCATTTTGTATTAGCCTTGTTAACCTTACGTGAATTAATAAAACGTTATACTAATTCAATTGAACGGTCTCTTGCTTATTTTAGTTGTGGGTTTTTTTACAAATAGGAAACACGTCAATTAGTTAATGCATGCTTTACATTTCTTTATAAATAAGAAAATTTAGTCAGTGAATTAAATTTTTAACTACCAGTTACGTAACAAGTGAGTTAGAGAATGGTTTGAGATTTATTATTAATACGGCTATTAGGGAATATAAAAAAAAAATATCTTTAGAAAAATTTAAAATTTTGGTATACTATTTTATATGGTATTTTTTTAATTTTGGTGGCGTGTCACGCCCAAACCCCAAGAGCGCGGCAATATTTTTTTGCAGATTTTAGCTCAGCGCATTGAAGTCAATCGGAATAAAGAAAAAGAAGTATTTTTTCGAAATCTACACATATACATATAATAAAACTGTAGGACTTTTCTTTGGCCGTTAAAATCTCGAAAACTACTGGACAGATTTCGATGAAACTTTTTTTAAAATGTTCCTTAGGACTGTGAGACTGCTATAGGCTATGTCATTTATAGCCTTAGGAACAGTTTTTAGCCAAAATGTATTTTTTGAAGTGAAAATATATACATACACTACACATATACCTTGCTACAAATGGATATTTATACTTTTGCGATCGTGCGACAGGACAAACAAAAACAAGACTAGCATACGTATATCTCGCATTCGAGGGTTGATTTGTTTTCGCAGTGAGTGCTATGGTCAGTTGTAAAGGGTCCGCCAAATATTTTTTTTTTTTTGAAAATGCTATAAATAAAAACTACTGAATATTTTCTCAGATTTCTTTTTTTATTTGAAAGTACAATCCTTCCGTTTAATAATGGAAAATAATTTCATTCAAATGGCTGCCTCGGCTGGCCATGCAGTAGCCTACACGATCGGTCCAATTTTTAAGCACATTATCGATTGTTTGCAGCTGTATTTCACCAATTATATTTTAATACTTAATAGCTATTGTCCTTTAAAGCGTCAATTGTCCCTGGCATGTCAGCGTGACACTTATCTTTTACGGCACCCCACAAATAATAGTCCAACGGTGTCAAATCGCAGCTCCGCGATGGCCAAACGACATCAGCTCTGCGGCTGATAATGCGATTTTCAAAAACAGGGCGCAAAACATCAAGTGTAGCTTCGGCTGTGTGGCACGTAGCGCCGTCCTGTTGAAACCAAATGTTGCCAATATCCTCCTCTTAAATTTTTGTGAACAAAAATTCGTTCGATAACGATCGCCATTGACTGTAACGGCCACTCCTTGCTCATTTTCGAAGAAAAATGACGCAATTATGCCTCTGGGCCAAAATCCGCACCAAACAGTGACTCGTTTTGGGTATATCGGCTTTTCAATGTATGCGTGCGGGTTTTCTGTGCCCCAAATGCGACAATTTTGCTTGTTGACATACCCACCAAGATCAAAATGAGCTTCATCAGAAAAGATGATTGATGATTGAAATCCGTACGCAATTTTCGCACACATTCTGCAACATTACCATGATTTTCAAAGTAATGTCGCAATATTTCCCAGCGTTGTTCAAGCGTATACACAACCATATTCGTTCAGCGGAAGGATAAAACTAATTATCTGTCAAATCAGACATGCGCTAAGTGTTACCATTCGCGAAATAAGCACTAGTTGAAAAAAAAAAAACGTTAGATGGAGGACCCTTTATATGGAACGGGAAACTGTTCACTTTGCGGATTCGGCGATACCAAAATATTCTTTTCCGTAAATAATTCCCCCCGGCGGATTCCACGATAGGGGTGAATATGTGATGTGCGCTTGGTAGAAATCGCAAAGAGTTGGATGGTAATGGAAGGTCGAAACAGTAGACAGAAGTTCTTAAGCGCGTGTTAATTAAATTTATTTTCAAAATTCAGCGAAATGTAAAATTTAACTGTTTCCATTTAATTTAGTTAATGCTCATATATGGGATTTATTTAAGAACAACTTATTAGATTAACAGAAAGTAAAAACTTTTTGGACATCTAAATTTGTTTATTAGTATATTATTAGTGGGGAGTCTTGCGTTAGTTAGCGGCCTGGGGGCAGATCACGTAAAATGAAAACGATTGAACGACATCGCTTCGACAACAGCAGTCTCTGTTTATTGCCATGGATATGATAGAGACAGCATGCGTGAAAACGATGTCGTTCAATCGTTTTTATTTTACGTTATCTGACCCATGATTGTTGGCATGGTTCATTCAATTATTAAATTCTTCTATTTTAATACTTAATTTATTTTTTCAAGAAGTACTCGCTTATTACTACTTACCTTTTAGGAATTATCAGGTCGACGGTCGACCTGGAGTGGATGTTGAATATTTCTAATAATAGGTAGATACAAATCGTATTGAAAGTCAGAGAGAAACCGCTCCGTGCGAATGGGTGGCTTTGAGATTTGACTATGGCCAATTAAAAGTATGTTGATTGATTCGGAAAATTGCAACATACATAAAATGAAACAATTAAGTAACATTAGATGAAAGTATAACTATAATTGTTTTATTTATTTTTAAAAAACTCGAGCGAAGCCGAAAGGGTCTGGTGGTTATTTATAAAAATATATTCACCCATAACCGAAAACATTGTTTATCCTTGAAAAATTAGCCCCCGAAAGGAGATGTAGAAAACGACAACACCAACGAAACAACCTGTAATACAATGCCAAAGTACCAACAAAGAAAAGACAAAAATTTCAATGAATTATTTTTAAAAAAATGAGTTTCCATCTGCTCGTTTTTGGTTTTATTAAAAGTTTTTCTTTCCATTTTTATTATACAATTTTACAATATTACTTTCATGACAATATGATGATAATAATAGTTGGGTTTTTGGTTAAAAATACTTATACCATGCATTGCATTTACCACAAAAAAAATATATTTATTCAATAATTCGATACTTTATGGGGATAGGATTGTTTTATTTAGTTTTGCTTTCTTCTTTTATTTTTTATAGGTATTAAAAAAAAGAAAAAACTGAATATCCATGGGGGCTCGTATAAAAAACTACTGTGTACCTACGTGTATAGTAAAAGTCCGTGCTGTCATTTACACGAAATAAATACATAATAGATATACTCCTACCTAAAATAAGTTGGCTTTTTCTTTATAATCATTCATTGTTTTGTTTCTTCATCTTGTGATCGTTTATAATGTTCCTTATTTTTGTTTGGATTAAAATTCTCCAGATAAATGCATTAAATTGAGTCTTCTTTTAAGATATTTTTTCAGTTAATTTTTTTTTTCATGTTATTTATTTTGTTTTTACTACCAGGTAACACATTCATATTTCTAAATACTTAGCAAATTCAATTGGAAAAATTAAATTAATATTTTTTATACCTAAGCATTTCTGAATAGTTATATTTTTAATAAATTTTATTTATTAGTTAATATTTATATAATATAATATATATTTCAAATATTTAATAATAACATAGTAATAGGCAAAACTGGCAACGAAATTTATTTTATTTTTCTGTATTTTTATTTTTTATCAAACACCTATGCATTAAAATTTATATTGAATTAGCTGCTTTTGTAGCGATATTTATAGTTTTTTTAGTTATTTTACATATTTTTGCTAAAATAATTAACGATAATAGTTATTTTTATTTTCTATAAATCATTCCATTTCAACAAGATTTTATTTATTTTTTGTTAGTTCCTTCTTTGCTTATCGTTCAGTTATGTCGACTAGAGGTTTAACAAATTATATGGAAGCTAAATTATGGGGAGGAAAGAAAACAATACATTGCAGTCAATGAATTTTGTTTGGCCCTTCGAGCTGGATTTTTGTACGATTGTCGTCTTTCGGTTGAACTTTTAAAAAATCAATAGTCTTAGGTTTTTAGTATCTAATTGTGGAATATTTTTGTGAATCAGTACGAGAGTATCTTTGGAAGTTTGCATAAGATACGAACTAAAAGTCAGGAAGGTCCCTAAGCCACAATTATTATGACAGCGGCAAGGAATCTTTAAACAAGTGCTAAGGCGATGTTAATTATAACTTGAAGCAGAGGGCAGTCATTAGTATTAGTATTGAAGCAACTTACGATGCCCCAATTAATGGAATAGGTATTAGTTGTGTTTTTATGAAACCTCGTAGTTGCCAGCAGTTGGCAGTTGAGGCACATTTCACATGCTAATTAGAACAACAACCTGCTGGCAACTGCTGGCAACAACTCTTGATTTTCTCCCCAGCCGGAGAGCTGCTGGCTGGCAGCTGGCTAAATTCAATTCACAGTGAACAAGCATGTGGCGCTGAAAGTAACAAGTGGCTTAGAATTTCCATACAATTTGCTTAAATCATAATGGCGTTCTTATCTCATGCACACAAAATTCCAGAGAAAAATGTCAGAATTTATCTAATATTTCTAACAAATGCATAATTTTATACGAAATGCTGGTATGATTTTAGGCTTATTGTCTAATTTCATTCGGCTGGCTTCATCTTGCTGGCAATTGTGCTGGCAAATGTCCAAATGAACGGCTGGATGGCGAGGTTTCAAAAAAACATGCCTATTATTACAAAATCCTTGTGGTTACAAGGGAAGGAACGCAATGAACGGAAAAGGGTGGGTACTTGAATATGGAGTGATATACCTACTTGCCCGATGGACTGCATTTGAAAAATTGATTAACCGTAAGGTGCTATCTATTTTTTCATTTTCCACTTTTGCAGCCCTGGGAGTTTTGTAGAAAACAAAACGAAATCAATTTTTTTGCGTTTCAAAAATTTGCACGAAATTTTGCGTTTTTGGAAAAATTGTACAACTGTTCAGATTAGGTTGAGTGGTTCTTTTGACATAAACTAGACAAGATAGACACAGACCAAATTTATAGATCTATTCTGCCACGACATGAATGGGGATTAAGACTCACTTTAATTGAAAAACGATTGAATAATGCCAAGAGAGAACCTAGAAGATTTAGATACTAAACCAATATTCCCGGTTAAAGTTGCTCTATGGCTTTGATCTTAGTTCTTTTTAGTGGGGTTTCTGCTTCGTAGTGTTATGGACCGATATTAGTCTGAGTGCTCCAGGATATGGAATCTCATTTAAAAATTAAGTGTGACTCCAAACATTCATTCATTCATTCATTCATTTTCAATGGTCCGCTTGTCCATTAAGTGGGTCGCGGGTGTAGGTTGCTCAAGTGGACCCTCCATAGCTCTCGATCCTCCGCCATCGACTCTAAATCATCAAGGGCAATCCCCATACGGGTAGAGGAGAGATTATGAATTTGATCTAACCATCTCATCCTGGGTCTACCTAGGGGACGCCTGCCCGATGGTACGGATTCCATAGCACGTCGTGGAATCCTGGTCGGGGACATGCGTTTAACATGACCAAACCACCGAAGCATGGATCGCTCCGTCCGGAGAAGTAGCTGCTCGACATTGAGTTCCTCACGTATTCTGGTATTTCTGATGCGATCTCTACGGGTCACACAAGCAATACTACGGAGAAATCTCATTTCGGCAGCTTGTATTCGCGATCTTATTCTTTCGGTCATTACCCAAACCTCATGACCATAGGTAAGAGTTGGAACAAACACCGAATTAAAGACTGACAACTTAGCTTTGACACCAAGTTCAGTCCTCCTGATAGCAGAATGACCAAGCTGTCTCAAAATCGATCCAGCCTGACCAATCCCACAGGAAAACTCGGCATTGCTCCTTCCATCACTCGTGAATAAGACCCCGAGATACTTAAACTTCTCCACCTGTTTCAATGGGACTCCACTAACATGCAGAGTGCATTGAACAGGCGTTCTGGAGACGACCATCACTTCAGATTTGTTCACATTTACTTTCATCTCAGCTTCAACTCCAAACATTGGATGGACAATTTCTAGACAAGGCCGTTGTTTAAAAATTATTTTTAAAGGTTAGTATCTGATGAGTTTCTTGAATGAAATTGAGAGAGATATGCTATGAAATATGATTAAGAGTGATGGTATATGGAACAAAAGTAAACAGTTTTTCCTTGCTGTCTCTGCGCATAGTAATTTTAAACGGACTTTAATGTACAATCGAATAGTGTTATATTTTACAAGATTGTGATAAAGTCTTGCACAAAGAATTATTACAAATGCAAATGCCGAGGCAATATTCGACAATTGTGGAGTGAATTAGATCGATTCTTCAGAATTAACAGGAGAAAGAGTACTCTACAATAAGTCAAATTAAAGGTGACGTACCACAAGGCAGTGTACTAGGTCCAGTGCTATACCTTTTATGTATAGCTGTAACCTGCCTGAAAGTGGAGAAAGCACTGTAGCCATTTGCTGGCTGAATGAGCAAACATTCAGTCAAGAATGAGCAAACATTCAGTCAAAAATGAGTCTGGGTGCAATCCCATTCGGGATATCAAACGAAAACGAGTCCTTCCCAGAGATGTCGATTTACAGCCCCTCACTATTGCAGAAGTATCCGTCATGAGCTCTGCAAATTCTTGGCGATTTAAAGGTCTTAGATTCGTAGGGATTATTCGATTCTTTTAGTATACAAGTAAATATTGCCATAGTTTAGATAGACCGTTATATTGACAGGCCGTCCCTTTATGAAGTACCGGAATTCATTGCCTTCACTAAATAAAACCGTTTCACTTACCGCAGTTCAAGTTTGCATTGCAGTTCGCCAGACTGCATTTTCTTTCTGCATTTTCATTACGAGCTGAATGTAAATAAATCAAGGTAACTCAAAAGGAAAACAAATTCATTAAATCAGAACTCTCGTCTTATCTTTCATTTTATCCTTTCAACTGAAAAGGACACTTTAAAGCGCACAACATGAAACGAAGAATTTTTTATTTTGCAAAAAACTTAAAACAAAAGAAAAGCATAATAACGCTTTAGCTGCTGTTGCTTGAATTTGTTTTATATAATATTTATATATATAATGTATGTATATAGCACGATATAATAATATATTTTAGCATAAGACAATAACAAAGCGCACCATTTGTTTGTTTAGATATTCTGTGAGTGTGTTTTCTATTTTTTTCTTTAATAATATTCACAAGAGTACATTCGTATCCTTTTTAAGGATAATGGAAAATATTTCTATAGTAAGTGTTTTTTTTGTTTGTTTTGGTGGGTGGTTTTCAGTAACACCTTCGTACTTCGTGTTCAGAAATCACTGATCTCACCTTCAGTCTCCGGATACGTACAGGTGAATGGATTCATCAGCCAGTTGCATAGAGACTTGTCCTGGCGTTTCTTTTTCACCACAATACGATTGTGTTCCTTTGAGAGGCCAGAGGTAAAACTAGATTCATCACTATCTCGAACGGTGGCCACACTATGGTATCCGCTTTCAGCACGCCGAGAAATGCCCGAATGTTTGGATGTTCGCGGTGTTGAGGAATCGTGACCGCTGTCGTAGGCTTCCGATGAGGTGTTTAACGGTAGTAGGGGCAGTTGGCTTTGGGCATTAATAGGCAGGGCCGTTATGTGGTCATGTTCCATTGAGGGTCGTTTCGAAAGTAGAGCGGATTTCTCATCAACTTCCGTCATCTCGTCCATTTCGATGAATGCTTTTTCGACTTTGGGCAGATTTGGGTCAGATGCGCCGTCAGGATGTCGCAGGGATGCATATTGCTCCATGCCGGCTATTTGCATGATGCCATTTAGGCTGGGCAGAGAACATTGGCTGGGACTGCGGGAGGGTTGTCTGTAAAGAAAATAGATTGTGAGATAGTTAGATGTTTGTTTGTGATAGTGTTTGAAGAGTGTACAGCTAACTATATACAAGTGGAAAACTGAAGGGATCCTTTTTTGAATGTCTTGCCGCCCACTTTTCTCAAGGTGATAAGGCAGTGTAAGCAACTCGGCCGACTATAAAGCATTTTTTAATGTATATTGTTCAGAATAACTAGACGAGAAGTGAAAGAGGGCGCAATGAAGAATATTTTACAGACCATTCTCAATCTGAAATGATGTAAGGGGGTTATTCCACAATGGTTTAGCTGTATTATATATCTATATTCTTAACATTACTGTTAGGGCAAAGGTGGTTCGCTCTAGAACCGCAGAGTATAGTTAAACTATCATAAAGAAATTTTTTTATTGCTGCTTAAATTGTTTGGCTGTACATGTTTATAAATTTGCTAGGAGAACATACCAGTGGGTGGGCTAAAGGGGGTAGGGGTATAGGGTCTATCTCTGGGTCTATAGATTCAAAAGTTTTTTCAGCATTGTAATGGTAACACTATTGGTTGCCTATTTAAGAAAGGGCGAGAGAGGACTAATGGTGGCTATTTCTACAACTACTGCGCCGATTTTAAAAATGCTTTAATGGAGACTGTTCAGTAAATTCTACATTGTTGAATCTATAAGTTATTTTGCATAATGTAATTAAAACTATTTGAAATTGTAACGTCCTTCCGGATATTAACATCATGTCTACTTAAAATAATATTTCGAACATACTCCTCCACTGAACAATTAACTTGTCAAATGTTTTCGCCACATGGTTTTTTTTCTTTTTTTTGCATAGGTTAACTTCCTTTTTTTTATTCTCTATACAACATTGTAACCTATAAGTAGATCGTCTCTACACGAATAAAATTTATAACGTTTATTTAATCTGGTATCATCTTTTAATTAATCGAAAATTAAAAACTATTAATTTTCACGAAACAGAGACCATGCGGCCAATATAGGTATCCCACTCCCACATAACACTCATTGCCGCAGTTGAGGGAATACTAAAGACAGAGAAACCCTCTCTCATTTGCTCTGCAAAAGTCCAGCTCTAGCAAGACAAGAGCCGAATTGCGCGCACTGAAGCAACCATTTTTTGACTACCTTAGCGACATCTCGGGCAAGGGATATAGGATCTTATCCGCTTTTTCAATACCACAGCCTGGCTAAGGTACGGCCGGATCACATCTTTAACAATCACCACTAAGTAGGTCACATGAGTCGTGTTAAGAAAACCGAAAATGTTAGTGTTATTTTGGGTTCAAAGGTTGAAGCGCCACTTTAACCTACCCACCTACCTAAGACCTTATGCCAGAACTTCTCCATAACAAACAACAGAAGAAGGAAAGAGACTGCGGAATTTCCATTCGTCCAATATCGTAATTTTTTATATAAATTCTTAAAAAATAAATAAATAAATAGTTGGCGCAACAGTCGTGTAGACACCCAAGGCTTTGCTTCTCACAACCATACGTTTGTGTGAGTTTTATTTTTATGGTGAATGGATTTAAATTCTTACCACTTTCCCAATTTTGCTATTGCCACAGAGAAACAATATACGAGTGAGCCAAAAAAAAAAAAAAAAAAATTTTTGGCGCGACAGGTCCGTAAGGTCCATTCGTTTATGTGAGTTTTTATTTTTAGGACGAATGTAAGGGACCTACAATTTTATGCCGAGTCCGAACGGCTGAACTGAGAAGCTTTTTCACGACAGTTATATACTCTCAGATGGTTGTCCGACGTTCGCGAGAGGTGGCGCTGTAGATGTAATTTTTCGAACCTGGGACCCCTCGCACAGTAGTCCAGCACACTAACCACTGCGTCCACAGGGTGAACTAACTGCTTGTTTAAAATATAGAGCAGTGACTCAACTTGCCCTTAGGCCATAAGCCCCGATCACCCCTATACCTACTGCAGAATTTTTTTTAAAAATTAGGTAACAGAATAGATATATTTAATACAGACCAAGGCAAAGCTATCTTTTACTTTTACTTTAACTTTTTACTGCTTGTATAAACACATTTTTCAAACGCTCAATTTCTATACACCTTCGATACAACCTTGAAGGGCTTTTCAGTCAAAGCAATTTGCCCCGGTTTCTCTTACTGACCACAAAATTGTAAGAATTTTTAACGTAAAAATAGATCCCCGAACCAATTCGACAGTTATGTGTAATATCGGTGCTGAACCGGCGACAGTTTACAAAAAGTCGATGTTGCAAAAATTGTAATAATGTAAAAAAAAACTCACCGAGGACTAGGCGGCCGGTATGGAGGTTCACTACACACACTTCCGGGACCTGTGTTAAATCGATACGCCGGTTCACTGTACACACTGCCGACGTCGCAGCCCACTCGGAAGACAGGAGTAACTTCGGCCATCGCCAGTTGAGATGTAAAAATCTCCCGAAGACGCGCCAGTTGATCAAATTGGTTCCTGAAATAAATACAACAACAAAAGATGTTTTTTTTTAGAAACTATACTCCATTGCTTATTGGTATTGCATTTCACATGAAAAAAGAAAACAAATTTGGTTCTGAATGTACCTCGTTCTTTCACCCATCGCACAATCGCTGAACGCATCTCCGCCTGCATGAAAACTGGACACCACCGACATATCACAATGACTCAAAGCGGCCAAAGGATGCTCCCTACAAACAAAAGCTCGAATTTTATTCAAAATGTCCATCAGCTTCAAATTACAGTGAGAACTTACCCTCCCATGGTCCGTGCGATTTCCTCCTCCGTCACCTGCAGTCCACAATCGGACATTCCATAACTATGCTGCTGATGCATCATATGCTGTTGTGGCATCTGCTGGTGCTGTTGCTGCTGTTGATGATGATGATGTTGTTGTTGCTGCTGTTGCAGGAGCAGGCTCTCCCTCGACACGTGCCTCGATATAATCCTGTGCAGACTCTCGTGCGAAATCTCTCTCGATCCGAGTGGCTCAATGAGTGGCAGCGCTGGAGGCACTTCCGATGGCCCACTATCCTGGTCCTCCTCGTCCTGGTTGTCCTGGTGGCCATAAGATCTCATCGATCTGTCCGAATGTAAGTCAGTCTCATCTCTATGCTGGCTGTGGTAGTGCGATTTGGCACTACCACAACCGCCGCTGCGTACTCCACAAATCTCAGCCGGGGCTGAGGCATTTGTCGTACTAATCGCTGTCGTCAGTCCTGGTCCGATGGGGTGCACCATTTCCATGTTGCTCTCCGCCGAGTGCTGGTCATCTTCGGACTTTTGCTTGAACTGTGCCAAGTGATATGTTAGGTTTCGCAGGTGCTGCTGCTGCTGTTGCAGCTGCATTTGCTGCTGACCCTGGTGTGTGGGCGACGAGGCGGCTGACGATTGGAAGACCTGTGACGACTGATTCTCCACCCACTGTCGGATCATAGTCTTCTTGTGTGAGTCCATGAATCCATAGCCTACAGTCTGTGTTGGGGTGGATGGTAGATTGCCTGCGGTCAGTGAGCGCGCCGATTGCGACTTGGGTCCATCCACCCACGTTTCGCACTGTTTGACGTGGTTAATCTCTCGCATTAGGTGTCTAGCTTCGGCCACTTTGGCCCGGGAAACGCGAGGTCCATCAATCCATTGCTCTTCGGTGATTTGTCTCAAGGGACTGTCGGGATTGACGGCGGCAGGAATAGACGAGGCATTGCCAGCGGCTGGTCGTCGTAATGGCGAACCCTTGGGGGAGGGTACGTTCGAGCCTTTACTCAGGCCACTGTGCCGCAGAGTGCCGGCAACGATTTTCGGTGATGACGCCGAGTGGGGTATGGTTTTCAGACTATGGACAGGAGAGAAGAATTGAGCGGGAACTGTAGTTTGGTCGGCCGATCCGGTGGTAGGTGCTCCACCGCTGGGAGGTGTAGGACTCGAGCAGGAGACGTTGTTGCGTTTCAGACTGTCCGTTCGGTTAGCCACCACAGGACTTTGGGCTGTAATTAATTATAGGCGGTGGGGTGGATTAACAACAAAGCAAAATCTAAACACCGAGTGCGTCTTTAGAAAACAAACATCCAGTCGAGTACTTACATTTTTGAGATCCTCCCTTTTTCGCTGGTATTTTGGACGTCGATGCCGCGCCAGTAGGCTTCTCAGCACCACTGCCCTTCAGCACCTTATTCATGGCACATCGATTGTCACCACTACTCAGCGATGGCAAATACACTGGGGGATGTTCGCCGTCCGTAGCATCGTCGCTTGGTCCCATATAAATGACCGTATCGGCCGATAAATCAGAACTTGATGGATCGGGTCCCTCAGATGAGCCGGCAGATTGATGGCCTAAAATTGCACGTTTATTGGGGTTGAGATAGAAACAAAGAATAGCAGCATGAGTCAGATACAATATCCCATCCACATCCGCACACATCCAGAGGACGACCGATTTTTGGAACAATTCCAACCTTTTGTGGGGGTTAGCGAATGGTGGATAAGGATAGTGGATGGTCGATGGAATTGTGAATGGGACACAACTTGGACATTTCTCTGATTTATACCTGCATTAACGCCGAGCGCTTTATCCGTTGAAATTGGGAAACGATGTTTCCGTCTCCGCATCCTGTGTATCCTTGAGGCTAATTGGATTGTCGTTAGTGCATCTGAGTGTGGCTGCAAGAATACAAACACACAAAAGGAGACAAAGCGTCAAATGAATTAATATGCCGCACAAACTGACGCTGAAGTGGGTGCGTATGTGTGTGAATGCAATCACTAATGAACTCACCTGTGTGTGCGAGACATGTGCCATAATGGCGACATGGCATGTTAACGGTGCAAGGCAGTCTTTTAACAGTGGCGTCAAGGGATGATCTTTGTTCGGTGGATGCCGTTGACCACTCAGTATGGCCAGCAGTATATTCCCGATGCCGGACAGCGGTAGGCCGCCATTTCGATTTGCACAGCCACCTAAATCGATTAGATGCAAACGACTTCGTCCACCGGCCACTATATACATATATCAGAAAATAAAGGTTTTCCATGTGATCAATCATGCTAATTGGTAAAGCGGCACCCTTAATGGCACGCACACATACACACTGACACTTACCTCCTCCCTTCCGCGACAGGCTGTACTGATAGACATGCAACGTGAATATCATTGCGGGTTCAAGTCCACCCTGGGGTCGGCCAGCGAGGGCTGCATCTAGGAACAGGGCGGCGCGTTCGGCGGTGGGTGCTCGCAGTTCAGTCGGTCCGCCGAGGAAGTCATCACGCAAGTAAACCCCAGGCGAGTCGTCGGATTCTGAAAAAGGGCCACCGAAGGTGGAAATTTATTCGCTTGCAGTTTACAATTGCATTGTTCGACAGAGTAATAAGGTAGCGTGCGGAAACAATTACAAGTGTTCGCACATAGGTTAACGTGGCTCAAACTTGATTATGGATGCAGAGTTCCACTTCTACTATGATATTTCATTGTACTATCGCTTCTGGTGATGGCGAACAGCAGCGGTGTGGTTCTTGTGTATTGATAAGGCGAAAAGCCCATTAAACATTTAATGGCGACCTTTTTTAATGATTTAGCAGTTGAAACTGTGATGGAAATTGCTGAAAGCTATAAAAATTGCAATTCCTTTTAATGTGTTTGCCTAATGAGGACTGTGCATTTGTGTATTGTAAAAGGTTTTAATTTAGCAAACGCTAGGAGTTAAGGAGCCATTTCTCAATGGATTAGTAATTGTTTGCGTTTTGCTTCATCATCCGGTGGGTACCCGCCGCTTTAAAATTGTTGCTGAACAACCTGTACACATGCAATTAACGGAATTGGTATGACTGTGTAGATGAAGGTAAACTTATTTGTCCTGTAAGAGATGGTAACCATTTCATATTGAACGCACTGGCAAAGATACTTTGTGGAAACCACATTCACTTTGTCATTACATTTGTAACGTTAAGAAGGGGTCACCGGAGACCCCAAAGAGTAAAGTATAATATTCTTATATATATAATCAGGATTAAATTCTGAATCGATTTAGTCATGTCCGTTTGTCTGTCCGTTTGTCTGTCGGTCTATCTGTCTGTCTGTCTGTCTATCTGTCCAAAACAGGATAGATTCCAAACGAATCGAGGTGAATGAAATTTTGTAAGAGGATTTCTTGTACAGTCGTCAGGTTGGTATTGAAAATGGGCTATATTCTACGGGAATGCTGTTGATATTGAGAAAGCATTTGAATCTGTATGGCCGAACGATCTTGCATATAAATTACTTCGCTATTCCTTTGCTTCGTTTATATGTAAAATAGTGCAAAATGTCCTGTCCAACTATCGATATAATGTCCACGCCAATAGTAGTGCTTTTAATTCAAAGTTCTTTAACTTAGGTACTCCTCAATGTTCCGTCCTGGGTCCAATATTGTACAATCTGACCTCATACAACTACCAAACCTACCTTTATGCGAAGCCTGTATCTAATGGAGGAGGGTGCTACAGACCCAATTTTGAGATCCTATTGTCCTATATCATCGAAATATCATTTCTAATTTAATGCTCAAAACCGAAAACAATCCCTCGATTAAAAATAAATAAGTTCGATACGGATTGCATGCCGTCGTGCCATTGCCCAAGCTGTTCCTTCCTAATGATGGAAATGTCATCTACACAGTCAATTGGAGTCCAGATTACTTAGCTAAAGTAGAGGCGAAAGCACTACATTTAGCTGTTGAAACAATAGCTATTATGTGGAGATTCTTCAGTTTTCGAGCATCGCTCTATACCCCAGCGGTTTATAGAATAGTCAATAGCTCTATTTGAGCTGTCAAAATATTTTGTTACCTTCAACTAAGAGCACATAGTTCCATTTTCTTTGCAGCTGAATGTGTTCTTTATTTGAGATGCTATTGATTTACAAGAACAACTTCGGAGGTCCATTCTTTTCGGTAAGCATACTAGAATCTAGATACCGTCATCAACAGGGCTATCTATGGTTAGAAAGTCCCTAATATTTTCATTTCATAACCGTTCAATGGTTACACCGCGTCTCCACGAGCAATATTTCATAGCTTGCCATATAGTATTCTATGAAAATTGCTCGTGGAGACCACAAATAGTATTCTATGAAAAATGGTATTCCATCTATTGCTCAGCTCATAGCTTGCTATCGATAGTATGCTATGGGGTGTACTTTTTTGTTGTGACGCATGTGTTTTCGTGTGATGGCTATGGAAATAGTAAGATATGAAATGCCCACCCTACATTTTATTGCGTACTATCGTTATTTCTTTCTATGAGAAATGACAGATGGCAAGCTATGAAATATTGCTCCTGGAGACGCGGTATTAGAATGGAAGAAGAAAAATGCCAAGCTTATGGGACGCTAGGTACTTACTTTATTCCACCGTAGGTAAGCGTCCCTAAAACATGTGTATGTAAACGAGTTGGAATAACCAATGGAAGAGAGAAGACCTTCCAGACCTGGAACAGATTTCATGTCTGAGTAAACACCGGTCCATTGCACAACCAAGGGCAAAAGCTTAGGGCAGAAAGATTTGGTCAAGACTTCAAGGTAAACGGAAAGGCCTTAAAAGTTTTAGTGAGCACGTGAATAACTCAAAAGCAGCCTATATGCGGTTACATTATATAGTTCGGCATCGTCCAACAGAGAGGGTGAGCAACAATTAAACAACCAATGCTGGAGCTATGGTATCATTCTAACCTCTAATCGCACTTGACTTTGACAAAATTGGAAATGAATTGTAGAATGATAGATGATGTGTCACTGCCTTAACGCCGTAATCAAATCCCATTGAATTTCTTTTTCATCTGATAAACTGTGTAGTGTGTATGCGTGTAACTTTTTTACATTTTATCTATTTGCAATTTTAATTCAATGGTCCACAAGATGCTTGTAACTGCCCACACCAATCTATAAGAAAGCCTTTAATGCCAACCTAACCTACCCATTTGCAAATCCCCACTTAAGCACGTCCGTCGCCATCACAACCGTAGCGAAGTTCAAAATACCTTCTGCTCAATTTTTAATCCAAATCCACTTCAATTAACAATATTTAACAAATCCCTTGCTCAACTTCATCGTTACGGTGTCTTTATCCAGCTTTCTGCTCTATTTACCTTTCTAACCGTCATCCACTGTCAAATGTCTGGTTGTCTGTCTGCCTGTCTCTCAATCCACCCGGGAACAGAGAAGAAACTCCTCACCACCTGACTCTGGGGTACAATCTGTAACCACCCCGACAAAAAAAAAACTCCCGTCAGTCAGTCAGTTAGTCAAGCTTTAATTAATTATCACGCAATTACTGCGACAAGATACCCTATGCGTTGTTTTAACCCCCATTTCTTTGCGCCAGCACACCCCAAGCCAACCAAGCCAGTCATAGATTTTCACTTGTCCCGCTAACAAGTCCAATCTATTTGTAGAAAAAGTCCCTGTTCTATCCCCCGGAACGAAGGATTCATCAAGCTGCAACCTGGGTGTTGCTGTATCGAATGACGGAAGCCATAAATATTCGCCTCAAGTGGAATTAATTTGTACCGTTGTTTGCTGGAAACAAGTTCCGTTTTTTTTTTTTGTACTGTTTCCTGCTGCTGCAGGTCAATTGTGTTGCTGACCCACCTTACTACTTCTGTAAAATACACTGCTCTCGGTTCTGCTTACCTGTCGCATGGGCAGCTAATAAATCCTTCGAACTGGAATCGGGTTTGGTTGCGCTTACCCCTAGCGCACTCACTCGCACCGAGAACCGGGCACCGGACTTTTGTCTTCGCTCATTGATGCCCTTGTAGAGCCATGAGATGGCACATGGAATGGCGCCCAATTCACCCGATGATTGAATTCCGCCCAACATTGTCCGGGATTGTCCTGCAAATGTGAAGGGGTGGAAGGAGGAAGAGAGAGAGAAAGAGAAAACATTGCACTCGTTAGTAAACTGCATGCTGCTGTCGTATTGTTTGGTTTCTTTCGCATCATGTGACAACTGCTTACCTGAACTGGGGTAGCCAATCGTTAGCAGACATCCATCGGAGCCCTCCAGGACAGCAGGGATTACTTCGGACAACGCCGAGGCACATACATCAGACTGTGTGGGAAGGAGATGATTGGAATTGGTACACGCTACACGCTAGTTGATGCGAGCGACAAAGTCTAGCCGTTTCTCAGACTACACAACTCACCTGTTGATCCTCTGCTGTGAAGAGGCTATCGAAGGCGAACATCTTTGGGGCGGCCACCATGGGTCCGCGTTCTTGTGAGGTAGATGCGGCCACTGTGGTCGCCGCACTAGGATCCGTAAGGGTGACTTGTCGTTTCTTTTTGTCCACAGCCATAAAATGAGGATGTTCTTCGTCCGTGTGACTGTCCGAGACACGCAACATTACTTTGACCTGCAGAAGAAGTCATTATATGGATGGGGGCACAAATCAAATTGATTTACGGCCGGACTCCCTAGAGTGTGCATGTCAACTCATATGTCAGACTAATGCACAAATGCAGTATGCTTCCGCTTTGAAGGGAAAGCACACATGCAATGGCCTGAGAGTGCACTCATAAAGTAAGACGCGGAATTTATTTGTTGACAGGATTTATATGATTTCTAGGGTGGACTTGGCTATAAGGACTCATAAAACGACTTACCTTTCCAATGCCATAGTTTTCTTTGTTCGCCAGTCGCCTAGCTAAGCCGGGCGGCAAGGGCGGTGGGGCGCGTTGTAGGGCTCCACAGAAGCCGCCGTTTCGCGATGTGTTTGCCATATCGGTGGAACGGCTTTTTGAGGAGCCACCACCTTGGGCGAGTTTTTGTGCTGCTCTGTAACGAAATAAGAAAGAAATTCATAAGTGATGGGCAAAAATTTGTCAAATACGAGGAAATGTCTTTGATAAGTGTGAATTGGAGGGAGAGGAGTGGGATAGTCGTTCCAGTAATAGGAATTGTCTGCCATTTTGTAAGATTTTTAAAATTGCTTTGGAGGATGTGAGTTTTATTAGAATAAGCTTGCGGTCGGATCAAGGCAATCAGCAATCAGCCTTGATCAAAATTAATAACTGGCATTTGTCTATCCGCGATTCACTAAATATAATTTCACTTTAATTTGAATGCTCAGGTCACAATGGAATCTTGTTTGGGAACTTTGAGAGTTTCGATTCATTTGGGATATTAAAAAAATGCAAATTTGACGCAAACTTAAGTGGCCCAAGTGTTAATTGTGGATTGAGAAACAGAATAAATTTAATGTGCGAAGGTCAACGCCCAACGGTGATTCAAAGTTATGTCAATTTAATTTCATGGCTGTGTATGTTTGAATAAATAAAATTGGGTACAACTCTTTTGACCTATTTTCTGAACTCCATTGATTAAACTAAAATCGCACAATGTCAAAAATCGTGTCAAATTTTGACATGCTGACGCTAATATAGCGTCAGATTTTGTCCACTCACAGCTTTAAAATAAGATCTGACGTAATATTGATATCAGCACGTCAAAAATTGGCACGATTTTTGACATTTGTTATAAAAGCTTTTTCAAATCGTAAAACGACTTTGAAACAAGATCTTAGGAAACTTAACATCAAAGGTGAGTGACCGTCGTTGGACCATATAAATCGATCACTATAGGCCAAAAATACTTTGCCAATATAGTCAAAAAAGTTCTAATGTGACAAACGTGCTCCAAAGAAGACTTTGCTAATTTTATTGCCTGCAACACTGCAATAAAGTAAGATCGGCAGTTTTTTGAGGAATGAATTTTTGCCAATTTTGGCATTTTTTTTTAATTTTGATATCTAAAGAAGTCTAGAAAGATCTTGGGTTGCCTGAATCCTTATTTAGAAGTCATATTCAGTACCTACCAAAAGTCACATATGTCCTTCTACAGGTACAAGACCATCACTTTGCCAACTTACATTTCGATTTGTTTAGAAGTTTTTTGCATTTATTGGTAAGTAAGAAAGAATAAATCAAATTCGTTAAAATATTCAAAATTCACATACAAATTTAACTTAACTTAAACTTGTATTAAATTAAGCAAAAAAAACTTAAACTTAAACCTAAATCAAAACCAATCAAAAAAATGTGCCCGACTGGGTCGCACGAAACTTTCTCGTTTATTGCGAATCTCGCGGAATCTCTGAGTCATTTCAGCAAATTTTACGTTTAAAAACATATCCACTTAAGACGTAGGTATGCAGGTTTAGTCACTGAACCCTTGTTAATAAAAAAAGTAATACATACTACATAGACATACGTAGATTATTAAGTACAACACTTTATTACTTACTTTCAAATTTCACCGCAAACTGACACTTGAAGGAGGCAAGTAGGCGATGAATTTCGAATTTCCAATTTTTAATTATTTTAAAAAAGTGGTTTCAATGGTCGGGATTTGGGTAGTAATTTTTAAGAAATATTCATAAAACGGCAATATTCGAGTTTTCTGAGAAAAACTAAGTACGTGATCATGTTTAGAATGCTTATGTTGTCTTAAATAGTATTTTGATCAAAATCGTTAGAGCGGTTTTTTGTAAAATTATGCTGACAAATGTTACAACTTTGGATTCGAAAAGAACTGTTACTAAACAATTTAGCTAAAAACTGAATACAACGTATTCTTCAAGATATAAACATTACCTAGCAGTTAAATTTTCATCCAAATCGAAAATGGGGTTTTAGAGATATGTATGAGCAGTTTTTAAAGTACCAATTTTAGCTATTTGGGTGGAAATCGGAGGACGCATTTCATGGTTCAAAAAATACTGTTTTTCAACTGTTTAGTTCAAAACTGAGCAAATGGTATTACATAATACATTATTATAATATTCGAAAATGTCGTTTTTGAGATATGAGCAGTTTTTTAAACTATTATTAGGGATTTGGGTGGATATCAAAGGAGGCAGTCTTTTTAGGGAAAAACTGAGTTGCTATCAAGTTAAGAATGCCAATCGTACTTTAAAAATATATTTTTTTTTTAAATCGTTTTTACTGTTTTCGAGAAAAGAACAATTTTCAAAACTGCCGTTGCTGTACTTTTGAAAAACTGTGTATGCAGTCATGTTAAGCACAAACCAAAGAATAGACCGTCGACTCCTTCCACATAACGGACTTTGCCTACAAGCTGCCGGCGGGCCCAGGATTTTTCATGTATTGGTGCTGTACAAAATCAAAGGAGCGCCATTAACGCACGCATACTTGAAAAATTCTAGGCCCATGGTATAGCATGGAAAATCATTGCCGCCATTAATTTTGACATTTGCACGTATTCACAGACAGGGTAATTTTTTCTGGGGGGAATCGTGTAGGTGTACGGGAAGTCGACGGTCTATTCGTACTGGTCTGTGATGTTAAGCATGCCTACATTAACTCAACTATCAATTTTGGTTCAAATCGGTAGAGCTGTTTTTGGAAAAATTTTAATTGTTTAATATTTTGTAAAATTTGTATATGCGAAGTACCGTTAAAATTAGGGCTGGCATAAAAAAAACACAAACTTTAAATACAACAACAAATCTGAAACAAATCCGTTTACGGACGGACAGAATTGCGAGACCCACTTTTTTGAGTTCCCCATCGTAATATCAGAATTGATCAAAATCTCGAATTCAAAATTTTTTACGAAAACAATATCTTTCTCTTACTACGTATACGAGAAAGTTAAAATGGGACACTGTGAAACTTATACCTTTAAAGGTATCTTTCGCCGAAGACTAGGTATCGCAGAAAGGATTTTATTTGTCAGGCTTGTTTTTTAATTGAAGATATGTATTATGTATATGTTTTTTTTTTTGTGACAGCATGAATACTTGAAGACAAGGCCTACAGAAGAAGTTGGATAGAAGTTCGACGCAACGTTCAGCACAATAAAAAGGAGTTAACACAGTGCTAGTTCGTAGTTTAGTCGCCCGTATAGAGAAACTTTAAGATCCTTGCGAACTGGATTGAGTGAAAATGTCAGCAGTCCGTCGTACTCCCGGTGTTGATGTTGAAGTTTTCTTTACATTTGAAGGAAACAAACCTTAGCTCGGACCCCTCCTGGTTAAATTTCTAGAAAAAGGGCGATGGTTACTTTTTTTACTTGTTTACTAAACAAAACGAAGTTATGTTTCTGGCTCATTTATGTAAACACTGATTTTTTGTTTACCACTAAAAGTTGTGAAAGGATTTGAGCAATTTGAAAATTGTTGCTTTGTTTGAGTGGTAATAGGTGGAGCTGCGATCTCATCTGCTCCGAATTACGAAAATTTTCCTAGTTTTTGAAGTACAGCGTCATTTCTTCATTTACATTTGATGGCGATACAGTCCTATTTCTTTATGAATTCGATGGCGCTTCAAAAAATGTCAATCCCCGACTTAAGGCCTACTCACAATAGAAAAATTAGTATTATTATTATTAATTACTAGCTGGACCCGTGCTCGCCTTGGTACATTTAAAATTACACTGAGTGTTTCATTGAAATCTGTCCAGTAGTTTTCGGGCTTATAGGAGAAATTCCTCGCTCTCCTAGATCTTGCTACTTATTTGTAATACTGCATTTTCTTTCCTTTGTTTCCCTCGTCCTATGGAATCCAAGCAACTACCTACCCCAAACCTACACTGTTACCATTACCATACTACATAACAGAATGAAATTCTGAAATGAAACCTGTTTTGTATATTAACGTCTCTTCTCTTATGAAAATGCCATACTCCAACACGCACTCCATCACCATCCAGCATCGGACATACGATCATAATATACATACCTTCATACAGCTGACCAAAGCACTCACTGCGAAAACAAATCAAATATTTTCACTTCAAAAATTACATTTTGGCTAAAAACTGTTCCTAAGGCTATAAATGACATAGCCTATAGCAGTCTCACAGTCCTAAGGAAAATTTAAAAAAAAGTTTCATCGAAATCTGTCTAGTAGTTTTTGAGATTTTAACGGCCAAAGAAAAGTCCTACAGTTTTATTATATCTATAGATTATTATTCTTACGGCCGACTACAGCTCCATCTTCAGAGCCTTTGGAGAAAATGCACCAGTGAAACGCTCAATTGAATAAGTATGTACTCTGATGAAGAAAGAAATGCATTTTCTCATTTTGGCTGGATTTTTCAAAACAATTCCAGGCATTTTATTTGTCGCAAAATTATACACTCACAGGTTCGGTCCTGTCTAGCCATCTATTTATTCTCTTGGACTCGATTTTGTTTGTAAATGCAACAAAAGCATAATTGGTCCTGTTGCACACAAAAAAAAGTATACAGAATAATACAAAACAAATCCCCGATGCCGATGAAAATTCATAACAAGGCGGAAGGAAGTTCATTACTTTGTTTACATGTGCACCCTCACTCAGGTGATTATCGGTCCGTACAAAAGCAACACACTCTTCTCGTGGACAATAGAGACCACCCTTCGGCAATCATCATGCGTGAAATAAAGTCCTTTTTATGATTAATTTTGCAAAACTACTACAATTCCTGCACGTAGCTCCAGTCGAGCCCGTTAACTTCCTATTTATCCACAGCCCTAGGGCCACATACAGAATGAAAGTGAAAAAAAGAAGGAAAATTAACTCCCTTTGGACACTGTGGACAGACAGGATTTTTCTATTCTCCTAACAATTCCCACGTGATAAGTCTGTGTAGTCTAAAAGCTGGGTGTTCCCACACCTACTACTCGTAGAACATCCCTTTTTAACCTCATTTGGCTCGTTTGTGCCATACTCGGGCTCATCCGTTTCGATTTTTTTTTTCATTTATAATTCCAGGCGACAACAGCAGTGTCTTCATTCGTACGAATACTCGTGTATATACAAAGCGACATCATGCATATGGGTCCTTTTGAGTAAAGGGTGGCAGAAAGTCACACCATCAGCCAGAAGAGCGCTCTATATAAACAGGTAACAAATGATCCGAGGAAGGACATAAAACAACTGAAAGGCAAACTCGTGATATCCAAATTAGAATAATGTCCTTGCATTCCCTATGCCATGATGATTGTGACTGTGACATCCATTCTTACATACTCTGTCATAATTCATTCTATCCTTTTTTTTACATTTTTTTCCTAGTCTCTTGTCCTGTGTTATTGTTCTCAGGATACCTACTACTCAAACAAACAGTGGAAACCGAATAAAAGTGAAAACGTCCTTTTATGTCGGCTATATGTCAAAAATGGTTCAGCTTCAGTTGGCCATCGTTGGGTTTGCTTCTGTCATCCTTCAAATTTTTCTCTATGTATCATATCGTTTGATATCCTTTGTGCGGAGGTGTATTGTGACAAATGTATCCTGATGGAAAATTTAACGGCGACATGCGACATAGGAGACACACGTCATCCGTTTAGGTTTCCTTATACTTTTTTGTGGCGTATTCCGCCCCGCAACCGGTAATCAACTGTGATGTGGATGTCCTTTTGTATTGTTTCTTCGTCGCTGTGGTCTGGGTCGTTCTCATTGTGAAACAGAAGAATATTAAATTACGTTGTGTGTATGAGTTTGGGTTAGTGGAGGAACTAATTTGATAAAAATGCTGTCTCCGATGGGCTTCCTCTTACCCACTCACTCGATCCGTCGGTCGTCATTACTTCCCACTCAAGGACAAATAGCGGAATTTGTTTGTTTCCTTGTAAGGATTTTATCTGTGCGAGGCATCCTTTTGGGAATTTCATCTCCACCAAAGCGAAGGAGGAAAATATGAAAATTTAATTATTTCCACAGACAAAAGACGACAGACAAGTTGACATTTCTTCCTTTTTGGCGATGTTCGTGATGCCTGAGTTCTGTGGATCCGCAAAGGTCCTGCTACACGATTGTTGGTGTGAATTTTGTGCGATTTTTTACTATCTCTTTCCCGTTGCATTATGCGGTGTCATAACGTTGCGGAAAGTCATTACCTGCCGCGAATTTAATGTGTGTGACTGGTGTGTGCGACAATTTTGTCCTCGCAACAGCGCAGCGCCACGAATATCCTTAATAAAAGTGTCAGATTTAATTTCCTCCCATCCTTTTTTTTTTAATTTCGTTCTCATTTTGTTTTTTATTTTAATTTTGTTCTAGATTTTGCATTTTATAGCAGGACGACGTTTAATGTTGCCAAAGTGTGCGATGATTTTTATGGGCCATATCTTGGTGCGGTTTTTATTGGTAGGGTTACCATCATAAACCATTTAGCTAATGAGATTTTTTTTTTTCCTTTTTAATGGTTGGGGGGAGGTCCGAGGTTCAGCAGTAGGATAGGGAGTTTCTTTATAGACAACACGGTCCCTGGACGGGGGTGTCATAGTCATAGTCAGAGTGTCGGAATGTCACATTGAAATTGCGGGTAATAAATTTTGTAATGATGTTCTTATTACCATCTTCATCTACACACGCACCCAGAATGTGCGTGATGCAGTCGCTGTGAATTTTTTTACGATGCAATTTTGAGGATTTCATTTGTTGGCAATGTGTGTAGGGTATACTGTGTGTACGCGCAGTTTAATGAGCTATTTAGTCATAAACGACGGGATATTTCTGGATATTTGAAAGAATTTGTAGGGATTTCATGGAATCATGTGCATTAAGTGTTTGGATGGGGTGCTGGGGCGGGTCAATGGTGGCACGGTTGCGTTTTGCTATTTCGTTTAAGTGCGCAACAAAGTTGGGTTTTATGCGGACAATTGTGAGTGATTATTTTAGATCTCAGATGCGTGACCAAATAGCGCTGTTTGAGGAGGGCTTATGACATGTTTTTATATCAGCTACAGTACCTATTCCAAATTTGTGACATGAAAATGGAATCGTTTTCGGGAGTTATTGATATGGTTTCGTATTTATCGAAACGTATTACTTTTTATTCATAGAGGAGACATATATGAGGGTAGCTGGGATATGAGCTTCGTAAAGGGCTTGTGGTATGATTTTTAATATGCAAAATGATTTAATACATCAATTTTGTATTGATTGCAAGTATTACGCTGGCAATGCATTTTTGAAAGCGTCAAATATGTACATGCCAGTAGAGGGAACAAATTAAGCAAACTTTTGTCACACAAAATTAATAAAATAAAAGTCTAAAACTTCAAAGTTGGACTTAATCGAAGAGGCGAAAACCAACGGCGGCTGCCACAGAATAGATTGTGTTAAGAAATTCGCTATCTTCGTAATACCACGAGATGAATATTTGGTAACAGGTACTATGTGGACTCGGTCTTCTTTTCTTTCTACAGAAGGAGGTCCCAGTAAACTAAAAGATCATTGGACCTACGATTCTTGACATGCACTCCTCATAGCCAGCCTACGAAATGCGAAACTTAAACGCCTACTTAAGCTTAGTTACATTAGATCATGTATACGACTCAGTTGTTTCCATCTACATAAGTTAAGGAACAACGAGGTAGAGGACGACTTTACCTAAGGTGGCACGCGCAGTTGGGCTAACTGGGCTTGAGGTCTAAAAAATATGCCTGATTTAATAAAGACTTATCTCAGCAAAGCTAGGTTCATCACACAATTTTAAGAAACAAAATTTTGAGTGCTAAGGCAAATGTATAGAGCAGGGGTTCCCTTTCCCTAACTATGCGTCGCGACGCCCTGGGGTGTCATCGGGCTATCCTATAGGGGCGTCGGAAGGCGGTATGCACAGGTCGCCAGCACACGACGTTCCATCATCTTTGAGCTCGATTTGAAAAAATGTCGGGTCGGGTCGATGTTGGCCATTTTGTTTTGCCGTGCACAAAAATTCGGCATTTTGCAGACTTCAGACTTTGGCGAATTTTGCGTCGGGACTCGGGCCTATACTGAACCAGGAGCTCAAAGTTAATGATAATGACCATAGAATAGTCATCTTCAGCAATTAGGCACATTTTTGGATGAATGGCTATGTTAACAAGCTAAATTGCCGCATATAGGACGACGCCAACTCACACGAGATGGCAATGCAACCATAAAAAGCTGTTTGGTGCGGATTTTAGACCGGCGCGGCACCGTCATTGCTCTGTACATTTTCTTAAAAATAATTACCGATTTATTTTTGACGAAAATTGAAAGATATGGAGGTAGACGACATGTGGTCCCAGCAAGACGTGGCTACGGGTCCAGCTTATAGAATCCGTTGCGTCGACGGATTGACGTATTCGACCGAACGAACCGCCCCATAGAATCCGTCGCCGCAGTCCGCAATTAGAATCTTAAAACCAATTTGCAATTTACTAAATTCGAAAATATCTAAATTAGTAATTACAGAAATATAGAAATTGGTTTGATTTAACTGTTATCTGCAGCATTTGATAGTTTCTCTCATTATTTTAATATTTTTACCAATGAAAGCGCTTCATTTCACGCTGTGCCAACTATCAACGTATGCGACCGACGGATAGAAAAGTAGAAAGTAAATCTATTTCATCCGTCGCATCCGGCACGTACGTTACTTATGGCTATGGGTCACCTCCCATAAGCTGCTGTGTATTCTATCAACCTGTCAGTCGAATACGTAGCCGCAACGGATGAGACGGATTCTTTGGGTCGAGGCCTTAGTGTCACAAAGCAAACACCACTGTGGTCATTCTGCATGAACGATTTGAGGGTACCTATGGTTATCTCTAGCAGATGTGACTTGAGCTGGCCACCAAGATCGTGCGATTTAACTCCGCTAGTCTTTTTCTTGTGGTGTTGCCTGAAGTCGCAGCTCAATGCGAATAAACCACACACAGTCGACCGATGTCCTTAAACCCAATATAACCAACGCCATCGCTCAAATTCAGTCGAATCTAAAGATTGGGCCTTTCAAATAAAAAAAGGATTTCGTTAATACTTCGCAGCTTGTTTTATTCCATTTCAACCTCGACCCATCCTTATTGAAAAACCCTCTAGTAAATCTTCAGTAAACTCAGCTTCTATTCACATAACATCTGTGCTTTATTTCCTTGGATTTTAGAAGGGCGTCGCAAAAATATTATAACATGTATAGTGAGTCGCAGTATTGAAAAGATTGGGAACCCCTGGTATAGAGCATGAGTGCAGCGCTACATCTACAAAAAACACTATATCTTAAATAGGCTGGCATTCTACAAGGCATGGCGTATTCTCAAACGATTTTTGTAGAAGCTGTTTGGATGAGGACGTGGATTCTCCACTTTCTTTGTATTTTGCCGGTCCTCTTCCAACACCATCTGTGAGCTTTCTATTAAAATGATCTAAGCGACCTAATAAATACTGACATTCGAAGTCTTTTATATCCTTCTTTCTCAACGAGTATTAGGATTTTTAGATTCATATGGAATCGCAAAGGACCTTATAATGCTATAAGAGTATCTTTGTCGATTGCCACTTAAACATAATCTAACCTATAATGTCCCGAATATGCATTAAAAATGTTGAGAGGATGTTAATTTCAACCTTTCATGACTCTTGATATTTCCGTACCGTCTGTAAATAGGAGGGCCAATATAAGGATAGACGAAAGCTGTTGGCCTTCATGCAAACAACTCACACTGAGCCTAATTTGAAGGCGCATCTTGGAAACCGATAAGTAACGTCATAGACTGTTCTTCCCTGAATACTTCCCTCTCCATCGCTCCTGAGACCACAAAATACTACGACTTCTCCACCTGTTTCAATAAGGGACTCTACTAATAAGCAGAGTACAATGAAAAGGCGTCCCATCACTTCAAATTTGTTCATGGTTACCTTCATCCCAACTTCGACTCCGTCAGCTGCAAATTTTCTAGTACAGAGGATGGATGAGGTTCAATTTGGGAGGATCCAATTATGACCAAGAACTGCAAGCGACTTGTTCATGGGTCTGCTATTCCTAAGGAGACAGCAGCAAAGTAACATGTAGTCTATTCAAAGAATGGACAAGAGAGTAGACACCGCTGACAAAGTCCAATTCCCACGATAAAAGGTATGAATTCTACGCTGTTATTACTTGAAAGCTTTTTCGAAATCTATACATAACGAGTATATCAAGAGTTAGGTTAGGTGAGGTTATGTAGGGTGTATAAGGCTAGGCACCATAGCGGGCAGATCGGCATTCCTGAGGTATGTTATGCTAACAAACTTATATTTTTTTGAGAGTGAACAACTTTTTAGTTGACAATCTGTACGATTTGCGGGCTAAAGGTCAAAGATAAGTTTTTTTTTTTTTATGTAAATCTTCATGTTTCTTGCCGCCTGATAAAGGACGTTATCACGTCCGAAACGTCGCAAATATATAAAAAAAAATTATCTTTGACCTTTAGCCCGCAAATCGTACAGATTGTCACGTCTACACATAAGGTCACTTAAAACTTCCAATTATTAACTTTTTAGTTGTCCTTTTGGCCAGAACCCACACTGCTCAGCCCTAACCTTAACTCAAGCACAGCTCCGCAACGTGTTTTCAACGCTTTGGCAAAGATTCCCCGATAACTTCAAAGTGATCCTAAAATTTAGTTGTCGAAAATGATCTCACTAATGATAGTTAAGTACTTGGTTAGTGACCGAATGGGCCATGGCAACTTTGCATAGCAGAGATCAGGAGTAGATCACGGTGATCGTCTGGACGTGGCCTGGACGACGTCGTTTAAAAAATTGCTGTTGCTATATTTTCAAGGACATTATACGATCTTCGGGATCATGTAGCTCTAAAACGTGCAGCTTTTACATCCAGATGTTAGTTTTCGAGGTCTGTCGTCCAATCCGGTGGAAGTCAAAGGTCTGTGAAACCAATCTGCATGGGACTAAAAGAACAAGTGAATTGAAAGCATATAATATTCGCACTGCTCAGTACCTATATACATCCCCTAATAAAGGTTTCTCTGGATTAAAGTTCCCAATTGGGTAAGCATTTTTGACAGACAGCTCTTCACTAGAGTTTGCCCAGTTTTACTTTCGATGAGGTTACGTTAATTCAGAAGCAAATTAGCAGCGACTGACAATGGCATAAATTTCAGAAGGTACAGAAGGTTAAAATTGTGTCCACATAGCTGTTGAGGGGGTTTCCGATAGAATTATTTTCAATTAGCCAGTTTTAGGTAAATGTTTGCAACACAGTCTCAGAACTACTCTCCAGTGAGAACAAATATTTCTCAAAGCCAATTCCAACTTATTTAATAAGTGCATTCATCAACTTGAAAAGTACACTTCTATATTAGCCACATTTGCGCGTGAAACAGTTCCTCATTAAAAACACAAAATGCGAGCTCCCAAGGGAAAAAAAAATAAAAATAAAAATAAAACTCACGTTAATCAGATCTCACTCCCAGTAGCTAACCGCCGTAATGCAATTTAGATCTCGATTCCCATGGATAATAAATTGAGTTTCAGCTTCATTAAAAGTCTACGAGGATCCTGTGTATTTTTCCACATTATGTTTTGCCTTTATTTCTCGAAGGCATCAGACTGGAAACAACTTTCTTTTCCGACGGGCGTCGTCGTCGGTCGGTTCTGTCATCTTCCACGAGGCAGCATCTCAACATCACAGTACCACCAACAAACAGGAAGCTTCAAGGATAAAAGTAATCGCCACCCTTCTTTGCACTTTCTCTTGAGCATCTTCCCAATACCCAAGAAGGAGTGTCCATGTCCACATATCCTGTGACGTCAAACGCACCATGATGTTGCATTCAACCGCACTTCTTCTGTTTATTAGTTTATCGAATTTCGTCCTCGCAGGAGTCTGCCTGCTGGAGAGTGTCCTCTAAGTAGTAGTTGTCGCCATCGTCTTGTGCGAACGCCTTGTTGTTATTATCGATATTATTGGGCTTGACAGTGTTTGTCTTTTGTGCTCTTGTGAATGAAGAGAAAAGCAATTTATTCCTTTCTTTGAAAAGGGGGGGAGCTCCTACTTATTTCTATACAATCATCTCGACACACCCAATGCGGAAGACGAAGTTCAAGTGCGCATAGAGAAGGTTGACAACCTCTTTACTCCTCCTATACACGAAGTTTTTTCGATTTTTTTTCCTCCTTGAGCATCAACAACATCGAGAGGCCTAATCACGTATCTCAGGGCTCAGATCACGTTCTCTAGAAACTTTTCAATCGAGTTTAAAGGCATAGCAGGAAAGAAAAAGAACCGACAAAAAAGGAAAACACTGCCGCAGGACTCCTACAACAAAATTTCATATCATCATCATCCCTTAAACTGATTGAGCCTAGGGGGTGAACTCATTTCAAATTCTTTCAATGTGCATCGATTCGCTGGCCCCCCAAATACGGAGCAGGATGAGAGAATATACGCATATATCCTTGCCAGGTATGTATGTTATAACGAATAGCCACAGGGTATGATCCATTTTTTTTTTTCGTTAGTCTGCCTGCCCCAGCTGCGACAAGTCAAGATTAAATGTCAACTCAAGGTGAGCAAGGTAACAAGTTTTACCTGCACAAGGACCTTCGCAGCAAAAATTAGAAGGCACTTAACTGCCGCGAAAGTTTTCTTCCTCATCTTTTTTTTTTCGGCGCAGATTTCCACTACCTTGTGAGTAATGTAAAAAGTTGTACTTGCAGGTGGCAAAAGTTTGCGGAGCACCATTTTTCATGGGCGCAAATGTCGCACAAGTAGATGAATATGCGAGCGAGAGGAAAGCCAAAAGGACTTGACAAAGTACAAGTTGATATTTTAATGAGATAATGAGATGAAGTTTCCGGTTTTATTTTTCTTCTTTCGGATATAAAAGCATTCGCTTTAAACACTTACGCATTTGTGTTGATGAGGTCCCGAAGGGCTTTTCCCATCATGTATACTCTTACATACAAAGCAATGACTTTGAGAGGCGGGGAGAGAATGTTAAGTTCCCAGCAAACATTTTTCTTCAGTAAAAGTGAAGAATCACTTTACATTCAGTAAAAATGAAGAACATGCCTTCATTAAACATTCATTTATGTGAACCAAATCTGGTTTCAGGTTAAAACGAATATTGACATTCGATTTTCATTCACATAAGTGAACAAAAATGATTATGAGCAAGCTATCTCCAAAAAAAATATCTCGCACTACATTTTCAGAATTCAAATTTAAAACGACATTCAAATTTCCTTCACTTAAATGAATAAAAGTGGCAGTGCACAAGATCGTAAAGAAAAAGATCGAGGGTTATTTTTGTGCAAGAGAAACTTGTTTTTGCGCAAATGGATAGTGATAACGGGACCTGGAAATGAAACAAAGAAAATATAAAAATTAGATGCGTCAGTTCGATTAATTGCTTGCAACGAACGGTGGTCCCCACTCGCGAAAATAAAAGGATTGAAAAGTATAAAAAAGATAGAAACACCAGCAATAAAAACATCTGTAACGAAGTAAGTTAAAAAACAAAAATTATAAGCTCATATTAACTAAATTTATTATTTTTTTTTAAAAGATGCGTTTCACGCCAACTACAACCTTCCGGAGTATTTTTTTGAGCAAGCCAACGAGCGGCTTAAGCCAAAAAAAAAAACTGAATATAAGCATTCATTTTAGTGAATGTTTCTCCAATCATTTATGAATCATTTATGAATCTTTATGATGATTTAAAAATGATGCAGTCAATATTCACTTAAGTGAAGATGTATCGTGACATTTTGCATGACACTTTTCTATAAGTAAACATGCTTACATTCATTTTAGTGAATGTTTCTCCAATCATTTATGAATCATTTAAAAGATTCATAAATGAAGGCCCATTTCTCAGGAAAAAGGATTCAAATTGAATCATAAATGAATTCATATCTGAATGTTTTCTTCATTTAACTGAATCATTTATGATTCATTCCTGAAGAAAAATGTTTGCTGGGTTACAATCGAATTGAAGATCTTTGTCTGCAGCACCAGCACTCCCATGAGAGACAGATGCATATTTTTTATCAATCCTTTTTATCGTGAGTGGATTTCTTTTGTTGGAAAATATTACATGAGAGTGTATTTTGTGTTGTCTTTGACAAAAGCAAAACGAAAGCATCTTGTGAGCTTTGCCCTTGAGGCTATAACCTATAAGATCATTTCCATATACCCGTTTGTCTATTTGATTTATGGTTTTCCTGCGGCAGGGGGTGCAAAGTATTCTCTTGAACAAATTTAAAGGGGTCTTCAAGAATCGATTTTGTAAGACTTGTTTGTGTCCGAAAGGGACTTATACATATATCAAGAAGGTATGTGCGACGATTAATTGTAAGTCTTCCACTAGAAGTAGACTTTAATAATAATAAATAATTGATTTAATATTTGAAAAGATGCCTACCTGGCAGAATTTACATTCCTGCAGTGAACTCCCAACTCTGAATATATTGCAGCGGGGATTAAAAAGCACTACTTATTGACCGCAGCGCCATCTAATGGAGAGTGGATGAACTTATTCAACGGAACTTCGGAAACTTCGAAACTCATCGAATGGTGAATTAAACGAAGCAGTACATTCTCGGTTGTTCCGGTTGGAGTACTAGAATATCCGGTTGGAATGTTCGAGTTTAAATAGGGTTGCGAAATCGGACGAGAGGGCAGTTTATTTTTAAACCGTGTGAAGTAAAGTTCTAAATAGTATCGGTAGTGATCTAAAATAAGTGGAAGGATTCTAATAAGTGAAAAAGTTGATTTTAAGTGATTTGTTACAGTTTAGTAAACAGAATAGTGTTTTATCTTTTCGAATCCCAGCCGAATTTTACAATATTTTTTTACGCTTGAGACATTTTTCACAGCAGGGTAAGATAAAATGTTCAGACTGTGGAATTAAGGCAGTTGCCAGAAAAACTTTTACACACATGTATCTGTTTGAGTCTAAAACGAATTGTCGAATTCGGAGAACTACACGCGTTCCTATTTTAAACGAAGGCTAACGGCCGATAGTATACACGGCACTCGCATGTGGGACAAATACGTAAAAAAAAAAAAATAAATAGGTGGCGCAACAGGCGGGTGACACCCAAGGCCTAGCTTCTCGCGACCATTCGTTTTGTGTGAGTTTCTATTTTTTGGGACAAATGGAAGGGACCTACAATTTTATGCCGAGTCCGAACGGCTGAATTGAGAAGCTTTTTCATGACAGTCATACTCTCGGATGTTTGTTAGACGATCGCGAGAGGTGGCGCAGTAGAAAAAACTTTAAGATGTAATTTGTGTTTTTCCGGGGATCGAACCTGGGATCCCTCGCACAGTAGTCCAGCACACTAACCACTGCGCTACTGCGCCCACAAATACGTATGTGTACGATATGTGGCTATCTCTGTTGACTTCGGAGCTACATACGTATATGTGGCTTTCTACATTCTGTCCCCTGTCGGAAAGAGGATACTTTTGGGCCCACCTACTGACCGACTGCTCTGCTTAGAGTATCACTGGGAGGCGTTAGGTCTTATCACCTAAGGCCATAACGCCCAAATTGAAAAATGTCATAATGCCCAAAAACCACCACATCGCCCAAAATTTAAGGGAATAAAGCGTCGCCAAGCCCAAACAGAATGAAATATCGCCCAAAGTAACGCATACACCCCCAATCTGACAGTAAACCCAAGTAGGGGGGCTGCAGGGGGACAGCATGCCCTCCCATACGTATTAAAATGCAAATTCTTTTTGGCCTTTATTTCCATTTTGTTGTTCGTCTCCTGCGCCATAACCAGGAAAACATGGCCACTCTATAACGAACAGAAAACCTTGAGAATCTTCGGTGTGTGTTATTATCGGACATAATGCTGAAATGCCATATCAAAAAATGGGCATTCACTATTTAGGACTCTGCCATATTTTGAAATGGTTAGGTTAAGTTAGGTTGTGTAGGGCGTGGGTGTGCACCTTCTAAGGTGGTTCGTTCTGTTCCGAGCAGTGTTGAGATAAGATATTTTGAGCAATCTGCAATTACGAAAAAAAAATGTGCAATGCAGATTTCTATGAAAAAAAATCTGGTTTCATAAATACTGCAATTTAAAAAAAATTTAATTTTGAAAGGTTAGAGCTAAAAAACTCAGAATAGCCTCATTAGACCAGAAGTGCGACAGTTTTAGACAGCATTTCTACTTATGTATACAGCGCAAAAACTCTACTTTCCTGTTCTCCTCTATGCAACTCAGAATCACTGAACAAACCAAATAAATACAGATAAAATCTGTCATGCAGATTTTATGGGATTTTAAAAGTCGGCAGCTGGGCTGAAAATCTTCAAAATGCAGACAAATCTGCACTTATGACAACGCTGGTTTCGAGCAATAGCTTGACATTCACAGAGAATATAAGTAATATCAGCTGGGAAATGTAGGCTCGGTTGTTAAACTTAACCGCCACCTAACCTAAGCCGCCATATGTACCTACTTGCATCTTATATGGATGTCGATTGTCGAGAAGTATTTCAATGTGTCTTGAGGAGAAATGACGAGAGTCTTTCGCTGAGGTGTGGCTCGGTTTGCCTTCATGGCTATAAAAACCGCATTTACCTTTCTCCATGCCATACCTACGTATGTAGCCTCCAACTTAAGGCAGTGTATAAAAATGTCCCTGATTCATGAAATAGAATCCTTGGAAGATAATTTTCCAAAGACTTAAAGAAGTCTCTGACAGGTCTTTAAATAGCCTGCATAAATTTGTAAATGCTTCGTGATGGCTTACCAATCCATAGGTTTTCATAGCTTTTCATAGTCTGGAAGTTATAAGCCACAAGGATATCACAAAGGATCTAGATCTAAGTGTCGCTTTACATGTTTCTACTATTTCGACAACCGATTTAACTAATCTAATTCACACCAGCAAAACCCTAGAATTATACCTAGTTCTTCTCTACCACAAGCCTTGTATAGACATAGAGCGGTATACTAACAATCTTTTGTAAGGTTAAGTTTTACAATCTCAGAGTAGCAAGCAAGGTAGCAAGCGTTAAAAACTATTATCCGTAAGGCCCGTAGTGTATCCATTTAAATCAAAAACAACATTTCCTTTTGAAGCAACTCCTCTTTCTTTATAAAACACAGGTCTGACTAGAATCGTGTTATTTCTCCATAGGTACACCAAATGAGTTACAAGAAGCTCGTGATACCCTACATCACATGCCACCCGCCACAGTGAGATCATCTCATCCACACAATGGTATCTGGTGGTGTTACAGATGTTTTCCAAAGTCACAAGGCGTTCTCCATTCGGCTAGCCATAGCCATTGCTTCCATTTTTTAAAAATGTAAATGAATGGTGCACGTATCGCATCAGTTTCAATTCGCATTGTATTTAAATTTTTGCTAAAGGAGAATGACTTCGTAAATAGGGGCTCTCCAACCAGATAGAGAAAGACAGTAGGCAGGTGGTTACCAGCGTTCCCTTATTTAAATTCAACTGAATTTTGGGGCTAAATATATAAGTATAATAAACTATTTCCAAAAACACTTGGCAATGCTATTTTTTATGTATCTGTATCTGCGATCATTCATTCGAGTTTTAATCGACAACAACAAAAGTGATAGGTATTTTAATACACATCATTTTAGGTCAACGATAGAATTTTTTAATAACTTTCTCCAAAGCAACCTGTCAAAAGTATCATCCCAGTGGAAGTCAGCCAACATTCCATCTCAATATTTCATAGGTCATCTGCATACAAAAATATGCTACACCGACAAATAACTCTCGCCATTGTCCACTGGGAGTATGAATCCTTTTCTTCAAGAAGCTTCAACAACGCAAATCAAAAATTCAGGTCAGGTTCAGGATAAATGAAGCTGTCTGTCCTGTATGCACACCAGAGTCCCTATTCCGAAAAAAGGTCTCCTACATATACACAAATGTCATAGCATTCATTATTCTCAGCATTAGTTCACCCGCAACATTGAAGACCCTTCAGGGTGTACACATAGGAGTGGTGGTGGTGGTGGTAATAATTTTGTCAAAGGATGCCAGTAGGAATGTTTTAATTTAAAACTACTCCCTCCCGGGGAGTACCGCTCATCAGAATTCCATTGGCAAATTTTCATTCCTCAATATGTAAATCGAAGAACATCCTTCCCGCACTTTCTCTATGCGACAAGAAGGACACTAACCATTTTAAAGCTTTAAACTGAAAATTGTTCGTGCATTAGGCGAAATCACGTAAATCTCAGCGAGACGACGACGATGACGGCAAGAATATTATGACAACAAAAATGCGAATGTGTGTCCTTTTTGTCGTCATCGCATCATAGTGAATAGTGTACAAAGAAAAAGGAGAATTTCGCTCCAGCTACGTGCAAGGATAGTGGAACTTAATCAAAATACTTGCTCAGCGAAGTTCATTCCTTAGCCAGACCCAGACTGGTTGTGTTCTTAATCTCAATTTTCTTAACGACTCCTGCGAAATCACCCCTTCAGCGGGAGAAACTATGAGAAACGTGGCATCTTGCAGACAAACCGTATGGACTAGTTGCAGGATCACGAGGAGACTCTATAATCACGCAGCACGACGAGGAAGGAAGTTTTCTTTTTTTTTTTTACCCTCTTCGCCTACTGATTCTATCTATCTGACTCCTTCCGCTGCAATACCGGTTAAAAATCTTTTTTTTTTCTCAATTTCGTCCTGCGGGCAGACAAAAAGATTCATAGTTTGGCGGGAAAGAAAAACCTTTGCCCGTTGTATCTGAAAGTGAAGCTGCAAAAAGGCCTCTGGCTGCAGAATATCCTGTTCAATTCGCACACCCATTATCCTGGGTCTTGTGTTTATTTAAGGTATACCACCCGCCCACACAAGGAACAATATACAATATACACAAAATGTATTCAGGCCCCTTTGAGACGCCGAGCAAAAACGGTGTGTTTTCGTAGAAAATTAATTGGGCTAGGTCCAGAAACTGGATACACCGACAAACCTTAAATATCCCCGTTCCATAATGCTGTTTCTGATGCAGCAGCAGCAGCAGCAGCACAAAAACAGAATGATGAAGTACCGCCACCCAATTGGGGGTATCCTTGAATGAATCCCATTCAACGAAAGACAACATGCCAACAGTTTGGGTGCAATAAAAAACGGATTTACGTTACGATATACCTTTGCTGGGGCAACTTTTCAAAGTGATTTTTAATCCTTTTCTCTATTAAAAGTGATGAACGGTGGGGCGGGCGGCTGCGGCGGCGAAGAAGCTTTTTATTTTGCTCCTTCAAGTTTTTACTTATCGTTCGCTTCGTTGGATAGTGTCGCCTAAGTGTCTTGGGACAAAAGACATCAAACCAATGTGATATCCTTGTTATTGTATAAGATATACTTATGAGTATGTGTATATGGGTGTACATTATACAAGTCATGCATACTGCATACAGCATACTCTTATTCTTGTATAGCATTGTCGCATGTCCTTTTTGCATGCATAATGCATTCGCTGGTGTGTGCTGAGGACATTTTCTCAGGTTTTTGCATACAACGACCTATATCACAGACGCTATGCCTGGCCTAACATACGACATACCACGTGTCACATTGTGCGATGTTATTTATGCTCCAAATGGGCATATGGAGCGATTTTATGCTTGCTGCATGGACACACCGGTGGGCCGGCCGGTAAGGAATTGTCACAAAAATTCCCTTTGGAAGCATTTGAAGTTTTTCGGACGTGCATTTACGATTTTTCGGCGACTGACGCTTTGTTTTTATTTGTCATTTTGAATAACGACCGAGGAGGCGAGTGTCAATGGACTTTAGTTGAATGCTGGGCTGACATGACGTATGGGCAAATAATGGTAGAGTGGGATGTTAGATAGTGTTTGGAAAATTGTTCGCTACCAAGGCGAGAATGAAATTGTCTCCACCATAATCTCAAACGGTAAGAGATAAATAGCTGACATTTTGAAACAAAATTTTTCTTAAATTTTTTACAATATATTTTTATTGAAATGTTGGTCAGAAGTCATCCTAAGCCGTCCTTTGCTAAGTTGGAGTGCAGTGCACTAAATAGTCATTGTGTCCACTATTTTTCGAGGTATTGGAATTTGGAATGCGAAATGTGTGTTGCCGTACCTACCGTTTGTGTTTGTTGGTCTGGTCAAAAATTAAAATTTGTAATAACCCAACAAACTAGACGTTGAAGTTGCTTACGCAGTGTCGTGTCGCGCGGTCAAATTAAAAAAAAAAAACACGACACGTGTCATTGATGAAAAGGAGAACCAATGTTTTCCCAATTTTGATTTTTATTCAATTTAATTTTAACTGCGCGACTTGTTGTCACCGAACGTAGTCCATTGTGGAAGGTACCTACAGCAGTTTTTTTTTTAGGTTCGAAAACACCTCTGTACTCTAATGAGTATTATGGACAAGGATGCGCAAATAAGGGTGGGCCTTTTAAAATCATATGTTATTTTGACACTGACAGCTGTTTCCCGCTCGAAATCTTGACAGAAAGTCAGTATCATACCTCCGCGGATTGAAATGAGTTGCATTACGCTTGATCAACGTTTGAAAATATTGAAAATTTATTTCCAAAGTGTGTACAGTGTAGCCCATACAGTGCGTTTTTTGAGAAGACATTTTGGCCGAAATTAATTGCGCCTGCTGTACGCAAGTTTGCGAAAAAAGTTCGTGAGACTGGTATGCTAGAGCTAGAGGACAAACAATTATGGTCCCCGTCGTCGTACGGTGCCAATGCATCCATAGAGTGACAGTTTGGAGCGGATTGTGGTGTGGTGGCATCATTGGACCATTTGTCTTCAAAAATGAGGCTGGGAACAACGCTTCTAATGAAGCCAATACCATGAATCTAACCATATTTTAAGATATTTTATTTTATAGTTCTGATCCTCTGATTCTCTAAAATTAGCTTTTGGATGCATATAGCAAGAATGCCGAGTCGAATCAAGTTTGGAGACCAAGCTCAGAGTTTATTCAAACAACGTTTATAGAAACGAACAGGCTGACGATTTGGCCAGACGAGGTTCGAGCCTCCACTGCTCATTTGCGGAATCGGTGAAAATTCCAATAGGAGCAGTCAAAGCAAAAATTTCCGCAGAATCCCTATCGAAAGCCAATCTCAGATGGAGGAGGCTAACAAATTGTGTCATATCCAGAAGTATGTGGCCAAATTATAGCAGGGAAAAAACAACCTACCTCCTGAGTAAAATACGTAAGGATATAGCCAGGGTAATACCACAAGCCACTGGCCTAGGGGACCATGCAGTCAGATTAGGCATCCCGCATAATACACACTGTCGCAGTTGTAATGACGCAACAGAAAAAGAAACTCTCATTCACTACCTATGCGCTTGTCCGGCACTAGCTAGGACTAGACAGCGAGCTCTGGGTAAACCCTTCTTCACATTCCTCGAGGAAGTCTCAAAGAATAGCATCAAAGAACTTGTAACCTTTTTGAATTCCACAGGCTGGATCTAAACTCTGCACTTCGATCAACTTTAACAACCCGGTGAAATGAGTTGTGGTAACAAAGCTGCACATAGTGCTAATTCAGTTTTCTAATAAACCCCCACACCTACCTACCTACCATTCCGACGGCAGACTGGGTCAATTCAATATGTTCCTCAAAATTTAAATAGAAGCCACTCTTTCCGACATAGGTAGTCTCCTTTTAGTTCGATACATACACTTCGTCCGCCGTTTCACGAATTTGTTTAAACATTCCAATATGCATCAACATCATGACGCGCAGCCTTTCAAGTTATTTAACTCTAACCCAATCTTATAAAAATTCTCTAGACAAAATTTAAATTTAAATGCCTGCTGACACAATTTCAACATACATCTCAGCCCCGCCCTTGCATCGAATTCCAATAAACATTTTTAATTTAATTACTCGAAATTAAAAACAAATTACTATATCACAGTGGCAGTGCACTGCAAACAGTCGTAGTCCTCTTCTATAACAATTAACGATATTTTTTCTGAACAACAAACCAAAAAAAAAACCCAATCGGTAAAAATTAAAATCCTACTGACTTTCCAACTACTGCGAGTATTATTCTGCCACTACAACTCCATAGTTGGTAATTTGTTGATAGGAATTTTCATACGCTCTCCTGTCTCCTCCTCCATTCGAAGGATAATAACACAAGTTACGATCCACCAACGATACACTGCAATGAGTGCAACATGAAAAAAAGGACCAAACTCAACTTGAAAAGAATTTTAATTCGCATTTTACACGCTCAGAGAGCATAAATATGTCAGATGGAGGCAGTTGCAAATAAAAACAAAAAAACACGACGTGAAAAGCAAAACTTAAAAAAAAATATATTCAACTTTAATGGATCCACCAGAAAAAAAAGCGCATGAATAAAAAAAGCCGAACATATTCCAGAATTCGCTCGCATAAACGGTGTACGGCGCGAAAAAGAACTGCTCTACATATACACGGTCAGTGTACCCTACCCCAAACGTCCTTATTGCACAGAACAGATTTTTCCCATATAAAATGATTTTAATGGGCTTAATGTGTAATATGCACTTTGTAATTGTAATTTAATATCCTCACGCGCTTACCCTGATTAAAAATACGGGACAAGAGCCGAGAGGCGTCTGCAGTGCTAAAAAAAACATTCAGTCCTGCCTAGCAGTGTTTTTGATTTTTAAATTTAATTTGATAGTTTACAGGCGTCATAAAGAAACTTCATAGTATCAACTACGGTGCGGCGGGGGTGGCGTAGGCGTATATTGAGGGGTGATTTTGAATCACAATTTTTTTGTGGTTTACGTGTGCAATTAAAATGTAAAAAAATTATCATTTGTTAGGGTAAATTTGTTTGTTTTTAATTTTTGCGTTTTACTCAACAAGGGAAGGGGGTTGTATTTTGTATTACACCCCTTCAGCAATTGTTGTGCACCAATCGTTATCTCATCGACATGATTTTGAATTAATTTCACAGTAGAATAAGCTGACATGAAATTTACGACCACACTTCAATTTGAATTAAAAAATTAATTTATAGTACTCATAAGTATGTATCTATATCGGAATATTATAGATTAAGTGAAATTAAATATTTAGCTTTTGGTGAGTGTCAGGCTGGCAGGTATATTATGAATCATTCCCTTCGGGGACATTGTATTGGTGACTGTAAGTTGCTGGATTTTGCAATAACAATTAGTTTCGATGGGAGAATTTAGTTTTTAATGGTGATGGTGAGTCACTCTGATCAAAAATTGTGACGGAATATTTGTATCATATTCCTTATTATTATAAAGGCTATGAGGGCCCTTACAAAACCAAGCACCAATAAAATGGCCCAATGCGCCTTGCAGAATTAAATGGAAGTAAAAAGTTAAAAGGAACTATATAACCTCTTGATTTCCCTAATTGTGTAACACAGTTAATAATCGAGATTTGATAAGACATAACTGCTATAGGCTCCGTAAAGTAATCTTGACTACGATTTGTAGTTTGGCAGATGACAACCGGACAGGTCAGCAAATACATGACGCAACTTCATGAGATAAAGAGTTCCGGAGGCAACCTAGGCTCCCATTTAAATCTCTGTCAACGTCAACTAAGTACGTTCATCTGAAAGAAAAGAAGACTTATATCCTAGTTTTAAACAAGACAGAATTAATGTCGACATTTGCGATGTAATCATACTCAGTTTGTAGACGAGTCCACATATGGATCAAGGAAACTAACACACCTTGGTTCAACAAAAACTGAAAGCAAGTCACCTTCACCTACCGCAGCGAAGAAAAGGACATTCAAGGAATGGAAGTCACAACCATCGGAACTTCAGTTGCTATTTCTTTCCTACTTTATAGTAGATATCTAAAGGAAGACTTTAAAGTATCTAAAGGAAGACCTGAAGAAACGGTTGATATTTTTGTTTCAATATTTTTGGAAAAGTCTATTCTAGATTCTGTACATCTGAATTCTGGAGAGGCCATCTTTATCAAGGGTGGACTTATCAATGACAAAATGTAAAAATTCAACCAAGTGCAACGAATCCTCAAGAATTTAGAACTGGATTGTAAACGGCACCCAACGGAGATATAGCCATAGTGCTCAAAAACTGTGCATCTACGAGTATATACCTATTACATATTTTAGACGAACACCTTTCCTACTTGCTGAAATGCTGGAATGCCCCTCACACTTAACTGATAGAAGGCAACCGATTTTTAACGGCAAGCAATATGGATTTCGAAGCCTGCTGTTCTACTGGAGACTTGTTTAGCTACGAGTATGTAACACACCTATGGACGTAGGCAATCGAACATACTATGGAGAATCCAAAGCCGTAGCCTTGGACATCTCAAAAGATTTTAATCGAGTCTGGAATAAACTCTAATCGCAGCAAATGTACATCAGATCAATTCAAGTTATCTGAATTGCTCGGCTCGGCTGTGAAACATTCACTTAACCTCTTTGAAAGCACGCATAGGTATATTTAAAGCAATAGTAGATACTTCGTTATCATTAAACCTACATACTGCCACTGACGAACTAAATACTAGTCGTTAAGTCTATTCTTTTGATACTACCATGGAAGATGTTCCAAGATACCCAACGAAATTAGTCCTCAAAATTTGACACATGACCTACCTACAAAATATATAACCATAATGTACCTAACATCACCCATTACTTCAACTACGTGGGCATCGCTTTACGAAAACTCACTTCGCTAGAGGACTAGTAAATGTTGCGTCTCGCTTTCTGGAGATATATCTCTAGAGGACTATAACATAGTGGGCGCAGTAGCGCAGTGGTTAGTGTGCTGGACTACTGTGCGAGGGATCCCAGGTTCGATCCCCGGAAAAACACAAATTATATCTTAAGGTTTTTTCTTCTGCGCCACCTCGCGCGAACGTCTGACAAACATCCGAGAGTATGACTGTCCTGAGAAAGCTTCTCAATTCAGCCGTTCGGAGTCGGCATAAAATTGTAGGTCCCTTCCATTCGTTCCAAAAATATAAACTCACACAAAACGAATGGTTGCGAGAAGCTAGGCCTCGGGTGTCCACCCGCCTGTTGCGCCACCTATTTATTTATTTTTTTTTATCTCTAGAGGACTATAACTTAAGTCTATTCTGTATTTTAATACCCTGAGAAGAACTAAACCTCATGAGCTTATGACCTTAAAAATGGCAAATTGCTAAACAGTTTAAATTTTCCCCAACAATATTTTAAAATATCTGAAAGAATCTTCATTTGTCAATCTTTTAAATGTTGGTCCTGAAGGATTGTGATGAAATGCAATATTGTGTAACAAGGAAGCTTCAAATGTTTAGAAAAATACTTATATTGTACACTTTTTGCCAGTCCAAGTTAGGAAATTTGTTGTATAATGAACTACCTATACCTATTTGTAGTATAGGTACCTAATATCTACGTGTTTAAAATTTCAGCTTCGTAAGTGAAGTGAAGTAGCCCTACCTGGCGGAACACTTATATTATAGCTTTTACAAAATTAAATAAATTTGGCAGTGAAATTAAGTTGATAGCTGCAAATTTTGGTTTGAATTTGTTCAAATTGTCAAAGAAAAAAATTAAAAGTTATTTGACGAACAGATGCGACCTTAATGTCGTTTTCCATTGGGCAAAAAGAAGCGTCCGAGAGCGTCCGGAATAATGAAAAACACTTCTGAAACCGTTCCATTGCATTGGCGCAAAAAATACTCTTCTGTTGATTCTGAGGAGAGAAATTCACCTTTCGATTTCAAGTCAGAATCCACTCAAGAAGCACTTACACATGTGCATTTTATGTATTTTATACAAGCCAGCTGGCAGCATCCATACAATGATTTTTGACGTTTCACCAATACGTGAGTGTAGTCGCCAAGAAGCAGTTTTCTTGTTCCATTGGATTTCATAACGAGTGAATCCTGGAGTGAAACCAATGGAAAACAACATAAGCTTTAAAAAATTGAGTAAACAAAAATTAAAAAATTCCCCAAAAATTCGTTTACAGAGGACAAAGTGGTTATTATTAGGGGATATATGAGCGGCCGAGGGTGCCGACAGATAAAAGGTCTCGAAAGGGACATAAAAAAGTAGTTGTAATTGTAATGTTTCTTTAGATGAATCTTTAACGAATCTAGCGAAGTATATTAGATCCTTATTGTCAGTATATATATTTTGGAATGAATGCTACCAAATCACAACAGACCTAATAACGTATGTATCATTTCCAAGAATTTCTAAACACATTAACTGTAGAGAATGATTAAAGAAAGAGTGAACAGAACAAGAAGGAAGAAAGAAAGAAGAAGAAACTGTTAATCTCTGCATCTAATATTTACAGACAAAATGATGAGGTTTGGAGAAAGATAAACAACTGTAAATACAAGCATCTGATGGATAAGTGAAATGTCGCAGGATGTCTCGACAGTTGTCCCTACAAACCTAATATAAATAATTTTTCAAAATTAACCTAAAATTAAGTTCCAAAGCCACAGCACCAGTAGTTTGTGGGATTGAGTTTTGTTTACAATTTAGTCCAGTTCTTCCCAAAAAAAATGTCTCTTCAATAAAATTCTTATTGATTTAGGAATTTAGTCAGAAAAGGAATTCCAATCTAAGGGATGACAAACTTATTTTAATGTTTTTATTGAAGGTTGACAATAATGAACTCATCAACTCATCATATAAACACAATTACTTGTTAAAATGTTTGTTTTATTTGTATGCACAAATACCGTGACCATTAGGTAAATTCATGTCTAATTGACCCCTCGTTCCATGCGCAATTGATTCAATGTCAACAATAAAGCAATCAATTCCCAACTAACCTCAACTGCACTCTCTACATCAATTGGTATCAATTAATTTAATTTACCCAATCGAATGTTCGGAAAACAATATCTTACAAATTCACCGCCACTAAAACAAGCAAATCATTCATTTTAATTGAAAAAAAAAAATCTCTAACCAACAAAATTAAAAAAAAAAGAAACCTACCCCTTTCTGTTCAAAACTGAGGAGCGACTTTTTATTCTTAACGACCACTTGAACAATTCCCACCCCTGTGCTTTCCGAGCCCTTGCTCAATATTCCATCCAAATATTGAAAATTAAAGAAAGCAAAGAAAAAACATTTCATTTGACAGGACAAAAAATGTTAAGTGACCAACGACAAACTCCCCAGGGGAACTGGGAAATGGAAGCCCAGAAAAAAAGTGTCAGTGGGTGAAAAATGACCGATTCCATAAAATTAAATGAATTTTCTATATACACTGTTGAAACAGATGAAAAAAAAAAACAAAAAAACCCAAACAAACACAACTTGAAGTATAAATGAAAAATTGTTGAAAAGTACACAGAAAAATGAAATCCATCCGAAAAGGGGTTCGGGTTTGGTTGACGTTGCAGACAGAAAATGTTCAGTTACATTTCCCCTAATAAAAACGAAACAGTGAAAATGGGCACATTCCTAGAATAGACATTTTTGCAGTCGTTTTTCTGACTGGATGAATAACAGTCAATTGTATTGAGCTATTTGTAATCAGAAAATGACGATGCCAAAATGTAAAATGTATAGCGCATAAAACTGCAAAAGTGAAAGTCATATTTCATGACATTTCGAAAGGGGAACAAACAAATTTCGAATCGCAAAAAAGCGGTAGCCTATTTTTGGTAGTTTCGACTTTTTTTTTTTTTTGCTCTCCTTTAAATCCGACTCATCTTCAATTATCCTTGATTTGATTTTTGCCTTCTTCTTGTTCCATATCGTCTGCTTGTGCTATATGATGGAGCAAAGTTGACGAGGGTTATCATTCAAGGGGGGGAGATGACTGACGGCAGGTATGACATAGAACTTCGAAGGGAATGACAGTTGATGTACGAGTACAAGTAGAAAAACACTTGGGCAAGAGAACAGGGTCAGGTAAATAGAATTTCCCTGAGGCAATGGGGAGACGAAATTTCATTTGAGTTGATGTACGAGTACAAGTACATATATTTCGAACTTAGTTAGATTTTTATTTTTATTTTGGGTGTTCAATAATAATGATACAATTTGCAACTTTCGTGTTGCGCGTTTCAAGAAAATAAAAGGGATAGGTTTGGGTTATCGAACGACACGCGCCCTAGTCATTGAAATAACCAATAATTTCTTCGAAGACGTCACTGCTGTTAGTAAAAATTTCAGATTAAATTATTGTTAAGTCCCAATACATTTGTCTCTAATATTGTTATTTCTCATTATACATTATCAATTTAATCTATTACTTACTATCATTTAACTAGTTCATAATTTGTATTATCGGTTTCTATATGCACATCTCTAGTGCTTTTGACACTTGCCATTGTCTCTTATGTACATACATACGTATTCTCTTACGGTAAAATAAATTATACTTCACTTGTTACTGAGCCACGAGCTAGAGAAGACGTCTTTTTCATTAATTGCAAATTGCAATAATTCTTCGAAGAATTTCGACTACTTTATAAATAGCGAAATTAACATTGGCGACCGTGACAGGACACTGTCCTATAAACTAATTATTGGATTAATTTACAACTCTCATCATTACCTACCCTAACAGATATGGAAGAATCTCTCATCGTTGGACACTTCTGCTACAGACATACCAGCGCGGGAACATTTCTTTACATCGGGCACATTTGGGATTTGTGAGCACCAGTTCCAGTAAAATTAGTTTCGATACATTGGGAACTAATATCAGAAGGTAACATTTTATAAATTTTTCTACATAATATTATCTACCTAATAAATTGGATTATTGGAGTACATATTAATATCATACTAAATTAAAAAAAAAAACGTGCATAAAACCATCACACCAACAACGCCGCCGCCAAGTCGCATATAGATAGCTGTACATTACACACAATAAGCGGGTTCGCATTACGGAATCTATATACCTATAATTTCATGAACACTTGATATCGGTCGTTCTATTCGGTTAACAGACAGTTCTCAAGCGGTAATTATTTACCGAACATACCTATCAGTTTTCTCATGCGCGGCATTATAAATTATTAAACTGGTCAATATATTGGTAGCTTCTAATAGCCAGTGTGTGTTTAATTGCAATTAATTCTCAGTCGCTAAATAGTTAATAGTTTTGCAAAAATGTCTGAAGCCAAGGACAAAAGTTAAGGGTGAAACGCCAAACTATAATCGGGTCAAACAATTCGTAGAAAAACAAGCTTCTGTTGCTTCGGTTCAAGAACTTGAAATCCGTCTCAGTGCGCTCGACAAATATTATTCCGACTTCAAGTAATTCAATCGTCAATCGAAGAACTTGACGCCACCGAATGTGAATCAGACACTCGTGCATTATTTGAGGAACAGTACTTCTTACTGCAACCCGCTATCAGCACTTGGATTAGCATTTGCACCACAAAAAACCGTGAAGCTACTGCGAAAGACTCAACATTGCTTAACACCACAATAGGTGGCAGTACCGTTAAGCTGCCAAAGGTCCCATTGCCAACATTCGCCGGTGATTACACTAAGTGGTTGAGTTATTATGAAACATTTTCCGCTCTAGTCGATCATAACGATTCACTAGACGATATAACTAAATTCCATTACCTTCGGGCGTCATTATCGGGTGAACCACTGCGGCTTATACAATCCATCGAAGTTACGACCAAAAATTATAGCGAAGTTCTAAAAATGTTAAAAGATCGTTATGCTAAAACTACGGTGATTGTTGAAGAGCATATTAAACAAATTTTGAATTCTCCGCCGATTACAAAGGTTTCAGTTGAAAACATTCGCGAACTTGTTGATAGTGTTAATGCGCACCTAAGGTCCTTAACTTCACTTGGCCGACCAGTTGCTCAATGGGACGACTTGATCATCACCATTATTCTGTCTAAGTTGGATCATACTACCAATGACAAATGGATTGATGACAGAGTAGTCGACCGACTCCCAACGTTGAAGGAGCTTTTCACTTTCTTAATTATTTAAAATGAAACTTAATGAAACTTTAATATTCGTTTGATTTGCCTAAAATTCATTAACAAAAAAAAAATTTATTCAAATTTAAAACTGACCTTGCATTTGGTATTAAGTTTAAAAGAGTGAACCATCATTTCAAGGGTTTTAAACCGAACCGTGACAGAAAATCTTCTCTTTAGCAATGGATTGAGCGCAAAATATTGCTAAGTAAATTTCAAGCAGGATACCAAAGCGGCCATTCAACGGTAGATAACATAAAATGTCATAATACAGAATCGTTGGAAAGTACATATCCCAGAAGATGTTATATGGTTTTCTTTTGTTGGCTTCATTGCATCATTTGATACGGTGGGCCGTAGAAGGCTCGTCTACAAGCTCTACAGCTACGGAATGTCGCCCATGTTGGGAAAAGTTGTAACAAAGGTCTATAATGGTACCCAATCAACTGTATGGAACTGGGTTAAAATATCAGATTGGCTAAAAATTGATAAAGTAGTACAGCAAGGATGTGCTTTAAGTCCTTCACAATTTGCTCTGTACATCCATGACCTTATTGACTTTTTGCCAGGAGGAGTAGAGTTTGCAAAGACTAAAATTGAGGCACCATATTTGCTGCTGGATATATTTGCTAGTTCACAAGAAACTTGCAATAAATGATCAATCGACATCAAGAGTACTGATGGATGTAGGGTCTGTGAATGAATCTAAGCAAGTCGAAGGTGATGCTGTTTAAAAAAGGTGGCGATTGAAGTTTCAGAAATGAAAGGAGATGTTTCATCGGGTCGAAACTCATTTAATGAATTGAAAGTACATAATGTACATAGTTTGATTACAGGAGACCGTTTCATCTACCAAAAAGTGTCGCAAACTTTATATGATCATCATTAAAACGGGTTTTACACTACTTCACTCTTTAAAAAATCACTCAATATGTAGAAGATAGACAAAATAGATAGAAAATATATAGAAATGATTGTAAAAACAAAGCAACATCGACATCAGAACATAGAGAAACGAAGGTATATGGTATATACCCAGCTAAAATATTATTATGTACTCAGGAATTGAGTTTCTTTTTTATACAAACGCACTTACTATCTTACAGTTAATGATGAAGAGGCTGTTACTACACAAAGTGACGAATTCAAGTGAACCTGTCAAAATCGAAGACTAGTTCCTTCGCAAAGGAGGGGACAGAAATTGCAGTAATAAAAATTGGCATTTCGAAAATCAAAATATTGAGGTCAATGAGAACAAGTATCTGGGAGTGAAAATTTCGAGAATTTTGAGTTTGCACAACTATACTTGACGTCTAAACTAGAGAAAGCAAAGATTGCCTTGAACAACACCTCGAAGAATGTGCAAAGAGTTGGATGCTTATTTGAAATACCATCCGAGCACAGGCTCAAAAATGGTTATAGGCGGAATTTGATGAAGTCGAACAGATTTTTCTTAAAAAGAGCTTTCATATTACCAAATGCAACCAAATGCTGCACCAAACGCTGAGACTGTACGTGGATTATGACCTTAGTACCCTGGAAATTCAAGATAAAAGACTCTCTAAAAAGATCGCTATCTTGATTCAAAGAAGGAAACCATATTGGGTTTGTAGCTTGGAAGAACTTTGCGGGCACCACTTGGAAATCGGAATTATACAAGCTGATGGTAAAAATTATATCATCAGGATATGGTAGGAGTATTAACTCAACTAAAAGAGCATGAACTCGCATTAAAAAACTTACTATAACATTTCATATTTTTAATAGATTAGGTAGTTTAATTTAGTTATTTTAAGGTTTTAACATTAGGTAGGTACCTCGATTCATTTGGGCACTGGAGGCGCTGAAAAACTTGGTCAATGTTAGGGACGCGGTCAAAGTTAGGGGTGTTGACGGTATGTCAATTGTAGTTCAACTTTAGTTATCTTTCAAGTGTTTAAAGTCACACGTGAAGAACAAGGCTGGACACTTCTGGTCGGTCAGCTTAATTACATTATGATAAGTGTTAACGTTAAACATCGAAAGTATCCGTACGCTAATACGTATTAGTGGTTCTAGTACTACTTTACAATAGTAGCTTGTACTACACCTCCCCCTTTAAAAAAAATTATTCGCTGAATCTAAATTTTCTTTCTATTACAGATTACATATTTTTATTTATTAGATTGTATTCTTAATAATGAGACAGCACATTTTTGTGTACCTACTAATTTGGTTTTGTTTGTAATTATATCCTTAATTAAAGCATTGGAACCGTTTATTTCAATAATAGTATGTAGGTATATAAGGTCCCTTTTTGATTGGTTCTAACTTGCTTTGGCTCACTGTAGTCAACATAACTTTATCATTAACTTTGAATTCAATATGATTTTTGAACTTAGAGTCTAAATATTGCTTACGATCTAACTTGTTTTTTTTTTTAACATTTTTCTGGCTCTTTCATGAGCAATCTGCAATTTAAATTTAAATTCCTTGCTATAATCTTCAATATTATAGACTGGATCAAGTTCAGAATCTCTCAAATCAATTGGCAGCTTAACCTATTTTTCCAATCCAAATACCAATTCGAAATGAGTATACCCTGTCACAACACATGGTGTAGTGTTATATCAAAATTCGTAATATTTGACTCAATCGTCCCAATCACTGAGTTCTTTATTTACATACATTCTGAGGAATTCATTTAAATTTTTATGGTTTCTTTCCAATGAGCCTATTGTTTCAGGGTGATAACTGAATTTTTAGGATTTTCCTAACTGCCTTAAAGAGAGAATTCATATACTCTGTTCCCATTATAGCTGTGTCAATCGTGATTGATTCGTTCTTTTTGACCCGATCACAATAAAGTATTGGTTATTGCATTGCAATCACATAACCTCAAGTCAATCGTTCATGGAATCAATACTTTTATTTTGACTGGTTCATTTATCTCGGTAAGGACGAAACGAGAACGAAACAACACAATCAAAAAATCAATCGTTCACAGAGTCAATACTTTTGTTACGCATCTGACTGGTTCATTTTTCTCGGTTAAAGTAAAATAAATAAATAAATAAGAAAAGTAATTTTTGAATGAAATGGAAAAATATATTGTAGCAGAATTCAAGAAATTTGAGCGTTTGTATGTCGAAGATAGAAAACTCAAGTGAAATAAGCAAATTAGTTCAATTTAGCCGAGGCACTTCGAAGTGAAAATTCTTATGTCATGCAAAAGGGTAAGTTGACATTTTAATAAACAGAAGCGTAACGAAAAGTGAAACGCTGTTAAATAGATAGATAGATAGAATTTATTTCGTTACAAAAAATTTACAAAGGCTAGCCACCGCACAATTTACAGTACAGAGATATGATATAAGATTACAATTATATCTTTCAGCTGAAATATTTTACATCTGTTAAATATTGCACTCTTCACACAGCTCTACAATAAAGAGAGTTCGGAAAGTTTCGATATAGTTTTTACGCTTCCACTGTCAGGCAAGGGTGAGTGGAGTGACTGTATAGTGTTTCGTGTTTCGTTACGTTTTTCCACTACCTACATATTTGTTTAGCCATTTTTTGGCATATTTCCTTATTTCTTCAATTTTTATGGCACTCTTCACGCAACTCAGCAGTAAACGCGAGATAGGTAAGTTTGAATATAGGTTTTACGTTTCCACTCTCAGGCAAGCGTTAGTGAGGCGACTTTTTAATGTTTCATTTTTCGTTACGCTTCTCCAATATTAGACATTTTTTGCCATATTTCTCTATCTTTGTATTTTTACTTCTATTTTCTCCTATGACTAGGCTGTGGATAAGTTGTGAAGATAGAAGATAGCTAATGCTAATGGTCCCTCCATTCAAGAGCCAGAGCTAGGACTTCTCGGGGTCCTTAGTAACCGACCCTTCTTTTCTTAGACCACAATTGATATAAGATTACAATTGTACCACAATTGTACCACAATTACAATGTAAAATTAAATTACGCGAAGAGTGCAGTGATTTTGAATAGTGAATAAGAAGCATACGGCACCCCAAATTGTAGTACAATGTCAATTATCTCTTGGCAAGAAAATACTTTCATTGCTTAGCCAAAAGCTCTACGAAATCGGAATACAAAAAATTATATTTCCAGGGAAAAAGATATAAAATATTGATATCCTTGTTACTTCTATAGTAGCCCATTGAATTATGCACTCCTAATGTACCTCTTAAGTTGTTTACTGCCGAATAAAGGACTAAGGCAAGCAGCTCCTACGATTACAGACAGAATATCTAATGCAACATCAGTTGCCTTCGCAAAAATAAATTACATATAGCCTATCCATGCCCTTTTGCCATTTACTTTACCGAGTCCAACAGAAAAATGTTATCCTGCAATAAAGTTGCCTCCAAGATTGGATCCTTGAAAGAAAATAAATGAAATATAAATTTCAAAAGCATCTGCGGATTGAGGCTACGCAATGAGAGTAAAATCCCATACCGCCAGCAATAGCATCATCATCATCATTGGCATCGCAACCGATAAGATCTTTCCATTTCTGCAAAGAAGTCCCTTTTCATGCGCCCCTAGGGTGTCTCCCACCCTTTGGGGACACTTCGGAAACTGGGTCAAAGTTTGCACATTTCACCTGGCGTGTATGTTGGTGATGCGGTGTGAGTAGGTGGTATTACTGGCATCTCTTGCCATAAAAACTGCTTTTCATTTGGGCATTAGAGTATTTCTCGTTTTTTCTCTTCACATATCCTTTATCCCGGTCGATCGATTAGAAAATCCCGATAACAACAATGAAAATTCCTCCGTCTTAACGAAGTTGGAGCCGCAGCAACAACCATACCCCTCCATACATACTTGGGGGGGTATTCCTAGCCCATTATACGGGAATTCCTTTTGCCATTTCCCTTTCAAATCTAAATACAATCAGAGTGATTACCCAGTTGTATGCGCGTGACACATAGTATCCTGAGCTCGTAAATTGCACAAAAGGACGACAAGGGGAGGGAAAAAGGCACGAAAACAAAAATCCTGAATTTTGGTTAAATTTTTTGTTTTCAATAGACGTAGAGCTAAAAATATCATTCGAAGCGGCAGAGGGGGCGGCTTTCCTTGAAACAGGATCTCTCACATACACAAGCACACAATCAGGGTCACGCAAAACATAATAACAACGAATGGAAAGAAAGGAAGTTTTTCTTAGATTTATATTTTGTTCCTACGTTTGTTGGCCGCACGTAAGGAAAAGGCAAAAAAGGATATCTAAATTAGGGGATAAGGACTTCAATGAATTTAACATTTTTGTTGGTTTTCTTTTTCATAACCCGGCTTAAGTATGAAAGGGGTTTGAGTTGGGCCATATTGCTTTTTATATAGATGTCTTTTAAATGGAGGTTGAGTAGGCTTCCCTTTTGGCCCGCATGAATAAAGTACTTAATTGCAATTTTTGGTCTATTTAAAGTCTATCTCAATTGCTGTGATTACATTCATTATCAAACATTCTCTGGACGATGTATGTACAGCGTGGAAAGTATCTGATTTAAGCAACACCGGGTTTTTTTTAATTACGGGCGACAGTAACTGATGCAAAACGAGACACATATTTTGAACGGTTTTTGATTCGTTACTTGTCAATCGCCGAAGAACGCATCCATTCCACATATTATAGCCCTTCGTATTTAACAGCCATACTTAGTTTTGAACCAATTGTTCAATTATCACATATTTGTAATGCTTTTTGATCCCATCTAAAGCATCGGTGAAAAATTTCACTTGTATAACTGATACTGACTGTCAAACTAACTGAGAACAGTGGGGTTAGAAAAAGAAACGTGGTTGCGACTTGCGAAAGGTGCGACTTGTGCAGTTTTAATTGCTGACGAAACGTAACAATATTCAGCATGCTCCTTAACTAGGAAGCAATTGGCAAGGAGACTGTAAAGAAAATTCAGTAGCTTTTGATTTGATTTTGAGGGATTTTAACTATTAAAAAATACTCTCTCCAGTATTAAAAGAACCTAATACGACTGGACCTAAAGAACCTAAACCTAAGACATGGTTTAGAATTGAAGTATACTTTATTGGGATACAAATTGTGTCTAATCGCTTCCGCTAGCGGAAATATTTTCCATTCAGGAGCGTGGTATATTCCCACTTTTTAAAATCGGTCATTATTTATTTGGGCCACTTCCGATTATCATAAAGTGTTGAACTGTGGTAGGTATAGTGATAGGACCTGCATTGTACGAAATGAGAAATTAAAAAAATTAAAAATTTTCCATGGTGTGGAATCTGCCCACTAAAAATATGAATTGAAATTAGTCTACCTGTTGAAGGCAATTTTAATTTTAATGTACGCCAAGTCCTTAGTTTAAGATGGTCCCATGTTGAAACAAAAATGGTAGGTTCATTTGGCAAGTTTTTCGTTTATAGCTTCATTATAATTATAAGAATTTAAAAACTTGACGTGAATCTACGAACTTTTTCAAAATTGAACCTTATTAAACTAAGACTGCTTATATCAATAAATTTTATTGTTAAGACAGAGCACAGTCGTGCTGTCGTGCATCTTATTGGTAGTACAATTAAGTCTGTGGAAATCTGACATAACTTCCAAACTCCTAACACTAAAAGGTATTAGAAATCCAAAACTTGATGAAAAAAGTCTCAACATTTTGGATTCCTTCACCTGTAATAATAACTCGTAAATTTATATAGAAATTCTTGAGGCTTATTTAATTTTGTATTATTATTTTTTTTTTAGTTAATTCCTTTGCAGCTAATTGGGAGAGCCATTTCGATAATCCAATTAAGATGCTGAAACCCAGGGGATACTGTAAAAAATGCAATCAGTGATTCCCACACAACGAGGTCGAAATGCCGATTGCATCTGAAATTTCGAAAGGGTACCTAGTTCCTTCGACTGTCAGCTAATATCCGAGTCATACCTGATACCTCCCGCTCAACTGAATAGGTTCAACATTTTTAAAAATATAAAAAGACAATATCTTTTTAACCAAATTGCCGATTTTAATGAAATAAATTTTTTTGTAAAGAATAATCAATTGTTAATGAAACACGAAAGTTTGCGGTCTCTAACATACATACGTATTTTTATTTTTATTTTTGGAAAAACATGTCAAAAAAATCCCATTTATTTTGACTCATTCAAGGGCAATAACTTTAGTTTGTGATCTACAGCGATTATCTAACGACGTCAATTCTTTTGGTTTTTTAAATTGAAAGTAATTTCCGGCTCTCTTTCTAAAACTGGTCGCGGAAAGCAATTGAACGACTTTGAATAAGGCCAAATAAATAAATTTGGTTTAAGGCAGGGCCAAATCTCTTGAAGATTGGCCGAATTCAAAATGTAGTTAGTAATTTTATTCAGAATGAATTAAGCTAAAATATCAATATGAAAGGAGGGACTCAATATGCGACAACACCAGCAGGCAGAAGACTTATTATCTGAACTGCTTTAAATTTCCAATGTTCTGCTGCTAGAATCAGGGAAGAATGCGGTGCTAATGCAAGTCTGGCATCTGGAAAACGTATTATTCGGAGTGCCAAGCATTTGAAGAGACTGAATGTAAACAAAAGAACACACTTCAATGACGTGCGCAAAGCTACACGTCTTCAGTTTGCTCGAGAGCCTATGACGTGGAACAAGGTGTGGCAGACTGTCGTGTTTTCCGATGAAAAGGAGTTCAACCTGGATGGACCGGATGGCTACAACTATTACATTTACGTCCTGCGAAAGGATGAATGTGTTTTAGGTAGCCACCACACCTGTGCAGGGGGCATTACGATGTTACGCATGAGCTGCAGTTTCTTACATCGAAAATGAACGCCAATTTATACAAAACTATACTAGAAAATGCTTTTCCAAATTTTTCGAATATTTTTGAACGGATTCCATGCACAACGTCCCCATTCATACCTGGGTTGTTAAACAGTGGATAAAGGACCAAAATGTGAAATTGCTCGATATTATTAAAAACGTTTGGGAACTATTGTCCAAATAATTATATGAGCACAGGAGACAATTTGATGATCCTGCAAGCCCAATTGGCGTCATTAAAAAAACCTGGTCAACAATTTCACTTGGTTTTATTGAATTATAAGTATTTTCCAAATCGTATCTATGAAGTTATATTTAACAAAGGAGGTAGTACTACATACTTAAATATGTAGCTAAAGGTTAAAAATAATCAAAGCTGTGAATAAATACTTAATATATATTTTTTTTAATTTTCAATTTTTGAATCTATTCAGTTGAGCCAAAATAAATGGTAACTTTTCGATATGTTTTTGGAAAAATAATCATAAAAATATAAATACGTGTGTTAGAGACCGCAAACTTTCGTGTTTTATTAACAATTCATTATTCTATTTAAAAAAAATTATTTCATTAAAATCGGCAATTTGGTTAAAGAGAAATTGTCTTTTTACTTTTTACTTTTTAAAAAATGTTGAACCTATTCGGTTGAGCGGGACTGTATTTTGCAGCTTTTAGTGGAGAGTGGAGAGTGGAAGGCATCGTGAAGAAGCTTCATATTATCTAGAACTTTATTAAAAGGCTCAGCTTACCTAATCGCATTAGTTGGGCAGGCGATAATGCGATTAGTCAACGGTCAATAAACTAAACTAAACTAAAATGAAAATTATAAATTTTAAATTTGGAATGAATGTGAACAATTTTTGACTATGATGAAAATATAAATCAGTATATCAGCATTCGATTTCGATTGCATCTCATCATGAGCAAGAGCAATTGTGTGGAACAATTAATAATTTTTAGTGTTCAGTCCAGTTTAAGTTTTACGTTCTTACAGTTTCGGTTTTTTTTTCGTACAAACTTATCTATTGTGACCTAATACAACAAAACTTAAAAAGAAGTTTAAAAATGTTGAATAGTAAGGCTCATGTTTTTTTACTCAATAATTGTCACTACCTAACCGAATTGTTAAATAATCAACAATTACTAAAGCATCGCTCACTTTCGTTATAGGAATACATTTGCTTACACAAATAAAAATTAACTTGCTTGTCTTCTTGAATAAAGAGGAACGGACAGAAACAATTACAGGAACATACGAATATGAAGTCTTCTCGACTTTGTTTTAATGGACTCGTGGCATATAAATTGAATATCTTTCACATTAAGTTCAGAATTTATTGCTTTTGAAAGACACAAAAACGTGAAAGGGCAATTTGCTGTACTACATAAAATATGGGATAAAGCAGGAAGCCTCGCAGTATGTACAAATAAATAATACGAACTTGTAGGTTTTCAATTTGGTAACATTCAAATTCATAGCTGATAGTCGATTTGATATCAAAAATTTCATCTTGTAATTTATTATTTATTGCAAATCATCAGACGATTATTGTTTGTAGTGTCAGTAGTCAGTTCAATGATTGGACACTGGAATAGCCAGAATTCGATCCACTTTCTCACCGTAAAATGGGGTTCAGTGATGAGACTTCTGCCGGTGGCTTTGCTAAATTGTAAGATTTGGAGCATCCGCTAACCATGCCATTTATCCTGTATTGCACAGGATACCCCTGTATTTTCAACGAAAATCCTGTATAAAAATGGCTCCTGTATACAGAAAAACCCTGTAAATATCCTGTAATTATCCTGTTTTATTCCCATTGACTTTAAACCTTTGAAAATTCTGTTCGCGAGTGTTCGCAATAGGAAGTTAAAACGGTGAAATCTCTATGGCGATCTAAGGCCTGAGATCAAGTTCAATAAAAATGAAGCCGATCATACTGCGCAACATCAAACCCAAAAAGAAGTATGCAGTTGTATTTTGTGCGTTTAAAAGAGAACGAAATTCTTTTGGCGTTATGAAAATTGGTGTCCGGTCCGTGTCCGGTTGTAAGAGAGTCCGCTTATGAGAGGTGTCTCTGTATTCTGTTTAAATCTAGAAGGCTAATGTTCGTCGTTTCGACAATGTTTTCAATCCTAATCTTGCAGTATCTTCTTAACGCGGGCACATAGCAACTTATAGTCGATGGCACTTATGCCTTGTATTTAAAAAACGTATTTATTTTTTTATTTTTTTAATAGTGCGTGGTCGTTGTCTCTACAAACGTTTAGCTTATTAGGGGTAGCCACGAGCACTAGCCTTCCAGGGTTAAACTTTTGATCAAAGAATTGGTCGAATTAGACAATGAAACCCTTGACTCTGATTAAATTTAAAACATTAAAATATTCATTCATATTTACAATGTAATAGTTACTCTTACTATATGTGGGGGCAGTGGCTCAGTGGTTAGCGTGATGGTGCTGGACTACTGTGCAAGGGGCACCAGGTTAGATCCACGAATTTAAGGTTTTTTCCACTAAGTCACATCTCGCGAACTTCTGACAAATATCCCAAAAATAAAAACTCACATAAACGAATGGTTGTGATAAGCTAGGGTGTCTATATGGACCTGTTGCGCCAACTACTTATTTAATTTTTTAAGTTACTATGTATATTATTCTAATACTAGATTTCGAAGAAAACACTATCCTGTAATCTATAAATCGGAAAAATAAATCCTGTGAAATATAAAATTTTCTTTGATTTTTCCTGTTTTTCCTTGAAAAATAAATGGCATGCTTAAGCATCCCTCATGACAAATCCATCATTTAGGGTGAATCTAAAAAACGAATTCAATTGTATTCCATATCTGGTGGTAAAGAAATTCGAAATGTCACCCGGTACTGAGATTTTTTGTTTCTAAAACGCGTCAACGTGGTCTTCAGCCATGTTGGTTTGAAGAGGACCGTGTCTCATGACATACATATTTTTAGAGAAATCATAGGATTGTTGAATAAAGTGTTGAATGGTAACATTATCTTCAGTAATATAGCTGTGGCATGGCCTTCAAAGTCGTGTAATTTGAGGCTTCTATTGGGAAAAGCCGAAAACTATTTCAGCTTTAGAAAGCCAACATCTACTTAGATCCGGCGTTAAATGGTATAAAAGAAAGTGACCTTTTACTACTTATTAACGGAAAACCTAAATGAGGTTAGATGTAACATGTAAGTGCATCATTGCTACCATGTGGCAAACCGCAAACCCAACATACTTATCCCAATTGAGATCGCTTACGGTACAACGTGAATCTATACGTGAATCTATAAAAAAATGTTCTCCCTCGTTAACCAGTTAAAGCTTCCAATGAAACGTAAGTTCTTATGTCTGCACTTTTTAAATGGTTTAAATCATTATACTAGAAACTCCCAGATGGATTTTTATTAATGTCTGTGTAGACACCTGTAACGTGTAACATGTAACATGTTACGGTCTTGTAATACGAGTTGGTAAAAGTTGATAAAACTGTTGAATGAAAATACATATTTATGAAAAGGAAAGAGCTCTTAAAAAGATTGCATCCATAAATTGCGTGCTGCAACGTAAAATTAAAATTAAGAGACCTAAGCTAAAAGTCGGCAGTGGCTCTATGATTGTTGTGTTGAACTTTAGGTTGCACAATAATATTTGTTTCACTGCCTGCCCGGAAGGAGCTTCTTAGTTCAGTCGTTCGGATACGGCGTTAATTTGTAGATCCCTTTCATTCGCGCCAAAAATAAAATTAACACCAACGAATGGTTTTAAGGACCTGTTTCAAAGGCCTAAGTAAACATTTTGTGTATAAACGCCGACATTTAAGGTAGTCTTTGCATCAAAAATTGCGTTTGTGCTCCTGTATATGATAGGGGCTTTACGAATATATCTATGTTAGACCAACATCTCTTATCTAGCTGCACTTCACTCGCTGTCTTTGTCTATAGAGACTGTGGTGTACATCTATACCTATAAAAAAGTTTGTCCTGATTGAGTGTCAATCGGTCAGCTATTGACGTTAAGTGTATGCTTTACTATAGCGGTATGCATATATGCGTGTCTAATATAATTTTTAGATATGACCCCCAATGACTTTTCTCTGTGGGAGTCTTTATTACTATACAACTCACCAACCGCACATCGCGTTCTTGTGAAACTTTGCAGTTTGAGTGAGCTGAGAAGTAGAAACTATTCGACAAGTATTTCACCATTTTTTAAAGTCACTCCTTTGACCCTTTTGAGGGGTAAGCTGTAACTGTAACTTTCATTCAGGCAACTGTGGCGTTGTGCAATTGTACTTGATAGAAGAGCATAGAAAATAATGGAGCATAATATCCTTATCCTTATCCTTATCCTTATCCTTACTTACTTACTTACTTACTTAGATGGCGCTACAGTCCGGGGTGGACCTGGGCCTCAACCAACACGCCTCTCCAGTTAGCACGATCTTTGGCTAACTGCCTCCAGTTGCGCACTCCAAGTTGGTTGAGGTCCCCTTCCACTTGTGCGCGCCACCTAAGGCGAGGTCTTCCTCTACTGCGTTGTCCCTCCGGGTTGGAATCGAAGACTCTTCGGGCCGGAGCGTTGGTGTTCATTCGCTCTACATGTCCTAGCCATCTTAGTCGACTGATACGTACTTTTCTGACAAGGTCGATGTCGCTGTACAGCTCGTAGAGTTCGCTGTTAAATCTCCTCCTCCAAAGCCCGTCAACGCAAACGGGACCGAAAATCACTCGAAGAATTTTGCGTTCGAAGCGACCAAGGAGATCTTCATCCGCTTTTGACAACGTCCATGATTCTGCGCCATAAAGCAGGACTGGGATGATGAGGGTCTTATATAGAGTCTCCTTGGTGTTTCTCGACAAGGCCTTACTAATCAATTGCCTTCTTAGGCCAAAGTAACAGCGGTTGGCAAGTGTAATTCTTCGCTTGATTTCTGATGTGATGTCATTTTCAGAATTAATAGCGGAGCCGAGGTAGACAAAGTCCCGAACTACCTCAAAGTTATAGCTGTCTATCGTGACGTTCTGTCCGATTCGTCGATGTTGTGTGTCCCTTCTCGTTGACAGCATATATTTTGTTTTGCCCTCATTCACCACTAAACCCATTTTTGCCGCCTCTGTACTGATACTTGCAAACGCACCAGTGACAGCTCGCTGTGTTCTGCCAATGATGTCGATGTCGTCAGCGTATGCAAGTAGTTGCACAGACTTTTGGAAAATTGTGCCCCTGGTGTTGGCTTGCGAGTTTCGCACAATTTTCTCAAGAATGATGTTGAAAAAGTCACATGACAGCGCATCACCTTGTCTAAATCCTTTTTTGACATCAAAGGTCTCGGTGAGACTGTTTCCGACCTTTACGGAGCAGCGAGCGTTCTCCATCGTCATTCTGCACAATCTGACAAGTTTGGCAGGGATGCCAAAACTAGACATGGCTCTGTATAGCTCGTCTCTATAAATGCTGTCATATGCGGCTTTAAAATCGATAAATAGGTGATGAGTATCGATTTGGACTTCTTGGGTTTTCTCCAGGATCTGCCGTAGTGTGAATATTTGGTCGGTTGTGGACTTACCGGGCCTAAAACCGCACTGATAGGGTCCAATCAGTTCGTTGACAAATGGTTTCAGGCGTTCACACAGTACGGAAGACAGGATTTTGTAAGCGATGTTAAGGAGACTAATGCCTCTATAGTTGGCGCAGTTTAGAGGGTCTCCTTTCTTATGGATCGGGCAAACAATGCTGAGGCTCCATTCTTCAGGCATACTTTCCTCTGACCAAATTTTAGAAACGAGTTGGTGTATGCTCTCTACCAAGTCATCCCCCGCTGCCTTAAAAAGCTCGGCCGATAAACCGTCCGGTCCTGCAGCTTTGTTGGACTTTAGCTTGGATATTGCTATCCGTACCTCATTTTGGTCAGGTGGACGGAAGTCTTGGCTTTCATCGCCCAGGTTGAATGGTTCATTCTGCCTGACAGCGGAATTTGTGTCGTCTTCGCCGTTTAACAGTCTACAGAAATGGTTTTTCCATGTCCTCAGCACCGACTGTGACTCTACCACAAGGTTTCCTTGTTCGTCTCTACAGGTCTCTGTTCGGGTCTTGTTCCCGTGACACGTTCTTTTTACCTTTTGGTAAAACTTCCGAACATTGTTCCTGGAGTAGCACCTCTCTATTTCCTCGATCGCGCGCTTCTCATGCTCTTTCTTTTCCTCCGGAGAAGCCGGTGTTCTTCCCTCCTTTTTTTCTCGTAGAGCTCACGAGCTGCTCTCGTCCTTCTCTGCAGCGCCGCTTTGTATGCCAGTTGCTTTGCTGCATGTGCTTGCCGGCACTCTTCATCAAACCAGGGGTTTCGCGGTGGTGGTCGGGTGAAACCTAGCACATCAGTTGCGGCTTTTCTGATGGCTTCTTGGCATCGATGCCACTGGTCTTCAGCACTTGATGCTGGCTGTACAGGAATTCTCGAGAGGTTGAGGGAGACGCAATCGGCAAAAGTTCTGGCGGTTTGTTGCGTTTGTAGCCGTTCAACGTTAAATCTCCTCACAGTATTTCCTCGTTGTTGTGGTGTCTGGGATATCCGCATACGTACCTTGGCTACAACAAGGTAGTGATCCGAGTCTATGTTGGCCGCTCGGAAAGTTCGGACATCTAGAATACTGGAGGAGTGCCTTGCGTCGATCGCAACATGGTCAATTTGATTGACCGTTTGATGGTCTGGTGACCGCCATGTTCCTTTGTGAATGTTGAGGTGTGGAAACCGTGTGCTTGCTATAGTAACATTACGTCCCGCAGCAAAGTCAATTAGCCTAAGTCCGTTTCCAGACGTGGTGTCGTGTAGGCTGTGCTTTCCGATTGTGCTACCAAAGATGTCCTCCTTTCCTATTTTGGCGTTAAAATCACCTAAGACAATTTTAACGTCGTATTTAGGACATTGCTCATATGTTTTGTCGAGGAGCTCATAGAAACATTCTTTGGTAGCGTCGTCTTTATCTTCTGTGGGGGCGTGAGCGCATATCAGGCTGATGTTGGCGAATTTAGCCTTGATGCGGATAGTTGCAAGGCGCTCACTTACGTGTCGAAAGCTCAAGACTTCTTGCCTAAGTCTGCCGCTTACAACGAATCCGCATCCAAATAGACGCTGCTTCTGCTCTCTGTAGCAATCACCGTAGTAGATGTCACAGGTTTTCATCCTTCTTTTGCCTGGCCCATCCCACCGCACCTCCTGAATGGCGGTGATATCTGCCTTGTAGCAGTCTAGGGCCTCCGCTAATTGTTCGGCTGCACGCGGTCTGTTCAGGGTTCGAACATTCCACGTGCAGATCCGAAAGTCATTGTCCTTTTTTCGTTTTGCAGGGTCGTCAACAGTGAATCCATCCGTATCCGAGGCTCTTGGTTGCTTCGTAACCATTATTTTTTTTTCCGTGGTTGGGTAGTTAGCCCCACGCACAACCCCCAACCTGGAGGACCAGGCCCTAAGATAACCCTAGGACAGCGGGTCGGATACTCCGTTGTCAGTAACCCACTTCGGGGATATGAGTGCTGCCGTTGGCCCATAAAGGGTTCATCCGCCACCATCTCTATTTCAGCACCCTGACTAGTGCTGAAAATCCTTACAGACCTTTGCTCCAAATATGTCAGAGAAGCTCACGCAAGGTATCTGCCATCTCGACTGTTGACAACACCGTTGATTCAATCTTGTGTATTCATCCGCTGTATGTCCTCTTTCTGAGGGGCTCATGTAAGACCTCTGAGATTCGTTCAGTCAGTCATTCCGACAGAGCATTATAGTGTTGCTATTTTCTTCGTGTTCAACACTCGCGCTTATAAGTTTAGCAAGCCAAGCCCGGTTGAGCGAGACCAGTACCCGGTGGTTACCACGCGGAGGTAAAATAAGCACAATTGATGTGTATGAAAAAGTTGCAACAGCTGGGCACCGCCAAGTTGATGCCAATCAGCGCCTACCCGATTCATACACACCCAACCACCAACCATCCTTATCCTTACATATAATAAAACTGTAGGCATTTTCTTTGTCAGCTAAAAACTCGAAAACTACTGGACAGATTTCGATGAAACTTTTTTTAAATGTTCCTTAAGACTGTGAGACTGCTATAGGCTATGTCGTTTATAGCCACGTCCTTAGGAATAGTTTTTAGCCAAAATGTATTTTTTTAAGTGAAAATATATACATACACATATACCTTGCTACGAATGGATGTTTATACTTTTGCGATCGTCAAACAACCACATTCGATAAGGGTTGATTTGTTGTCGCAGTGAGTGCTATGGTCAGTTGTATATTATGTAGGTATGTATATTATGATTGTATGTCCGATGAAGGATGGGGATGGGGTGAATCGTTCGTGCTGCAGAATGGCATGGGGTATATTAATAATCTTCATAAGAGAAGAGACGTATAATACAAAACAGGTTTCATTTCAGAATTTCATTCGATATGTGGTATGGTAATTGTGTTGGGTTGGGGTAGTTAGTTGTTTGGATTCTATAGGAAGAGGGAAGCAAAGGAAAGGAAAGGAAATGCAGTATATTAAACAAGTAGCAAGATCAATGAGAGGGAGGGCGATGCAGAGGGTGCACATTATATATCCAATGCATTACATCCATTATCGCATATCGCCACCCAACGCAGTAGGAATTTTATTCTGATATGACGTAACAGGGTAGGGTTGGGGTAGTTGTTTGGATTCCATAGTTCTACTTTGGGGTTGTTGTCGCACATCGAAAGCAATTTTTCTTGAACAGATAGGTACTGTGTATGAGTGACTTACTTCTGTCCAGCCAGTTTGTGAAATATACATATATTATCATAGTAAAGACGAAAGCCGATTGTTAGATACATACTTGAATTGTTATTGATTTTAGAAGTGAAATTGAATACATAGATACCTATTGATTTCTGAATTTAAACTTCATCAGCAAGGTAAGTCCGAAAAAATTAAGCTCTGATTTAAAAAAAAAAATTAGTTCAGACTATTCCTTCGCGAGATAAAAAACCGATTTTGCTGAAATTTTGTTGTGTTTGAGTGGGTCGCCGGATGGTTTAGATTCACAATTGGACCCGATAGGTGGCGCTGCAATTGGGTTCCAGGAAGTTTACTATTTTTTTTCACCTAAACGTTTGGACTGATTTTGATTATATTGTTTGTGTGTGAACAAAACAAAACAAGTGAGACACATAAATGTATTCAAATATGTATGTATATTGTTATTAGTTTAGGTGACTGAATTTATTTTGGTTGTTTTGCCGTAACAGGGTAGGGTTAGGGTAGTTGTTTGAATTCCATAGGAAAGAAAATGCAGTATTACAAACAAGTAGCAAGAGTACGGCGAGGGAGGGCGATGCAGAGGGTGCATATATCCAACACATTACATCCATTATCGATATCGCCACACAACGCAGTAGGAATTTCATTCTGATATGACGTATGCATTTTTTGAAGTGAAAATATATACATACACATATACCTTGCTACGAATGGATGTTTGTACTTTTGCGATCGTCAAACAAAAACAAAACAAGACTAGCATACGTATACTACACATTCGATAAGGGTTGATTTGTTTTCGCAGTGAGTGCTATGGTCAGTTGTATATTATGTAGGTATGTATATTATGATTGTATGTAACAGGTTTTATTTCAGAATTTCATTCGATATGTGGTATGGTAACAGGGTAGGTTTGGGGTAGGTAGTTCCTTGGATTCCATATAGGAAGAGGGAAACAAACGAAAGGAAATTCAGTATTACAAATAAGTAGCAAGATCTAGGAGAGGGAGGAATTTTCTTTTTCTCCTAAAAGCGCGAAAACTACTGGACAGATTTCAATGAAACACTCAAAAGTGTAATTTTAAATGAACCAAATATAATTTTGTGCGAGCGGGCAAGGCGAGCACGGGTCCAGCTAGTTTCTAATAAACGGTAAGGTAAATGAGTTATTAAGTCGGCAGCACCTGTCTTGAGCAAAACCAGAGGTGATTGCTACCCTATTGATAAGACCACCCGCCAGCATTGTACAAGGGAAAAATGAAAATATTGGCCTCCAACAAAACGCTTGCTTTCATATAAATGCCCAATTTGTCCTTCGCGTTTTTTTCCTGTTTTTTTTTTGTTTTTTTTTATATACACATCTAGGTTACGGGTAGGTAGACATTTTTCTTGTAAGACACACTTTACCCAATAAAGGGTTGAACAATATTTTCCCTCAGTTAATTTCTGTTTGCACACTTTTGATGTCCCAAAAGTGTTTCGGTGAAGCCGGTTGGGCTTGGGTGGGTGTATGGGTGGGTATGGGTACTCCGCTACATCGGTCTAATCAAATCAATTCCTATGCGAAGTTCATTGTTGTTGCGGTGCACAAAGAGCTGCCAAGAGTCAAAAGAAAATGGCAAAGGCGTAAATAATAAGAATAAGTGAATCGGAAATTGGGTCAATTGAATGCGGGGGTTAGAGCGGAAACAATTGTTTATTTATATTCGATGTACTGGGTACTCTTTCCCGTTCCGTATACCTTTTCACTGATTTTATTAAGGGGTTTTTTGATTGCTTATTCTTGGTGGTTTCTTTTTATATTTATTTTCTGCTCTTTTTCTTTGAAGGTCGCACTCCATTGACCCTGAAACGGGTTTTCTGAATCAATGGTTGCTCCTCCACTTGAGGAGGAATTCCATTGAAGTACTGCAGATGTTTCACATGAGTAGACGCGCGAGGGAAATTATTGTATCCGCGAATAAGACCCCACGCCCCACACTCGTTGTCAGTGTCACCCGTCGCGTCGTCGTCGTGACGTGACACCATCGAGTGTCATTAAAATTCCTAATTAAACGGAATAATAATTGTTCAAAGCGCCAAAGTAGAGCATGCACAGAATTTGAAATTAAAATTTATGGGCGCCACTTTATGGTCGAGTGCAAGTATTTGCGCACACAACGCATGGGTATTTTTTGGTTGGTTCTAAATACAAAGTGCGGATGGATGGACATAGAATGTGTTTTCTGTCGGAGGGATGGAGCTGGAGGTGCCACAGTGATGTTATGAAAATATTTGTGAAATGAAACAATTTTCGGGCGGGAGTTACATGATTTTGTTCCTCTGAACACATTTGTCATTCTGCCTTTGAATGGGAAATTGGGAGCAGGCTGCGTTTTGTGTCTATTTTAGCACATCGTTTATATTTTCGAATGAGTTTTTGAATTGTGTGTGAAGAACGAAATTTGGGCTTGTGGCTAATTTATTGTAAAACATGTTTTTGAGTGAGTCATATAATAGAGCGGCATCCGTTTGAATGGGTGAAGATTTACGATGTGCCTTGGATATTGATTTTTGGTCAATGAGTTAAGCATTTCGTTTTCAGTTGGTTGGTGGAAAATATATTCGTATTGCATTGTTAGAAACGTGCAATGTTATAGTGGATCAAATGAGTCTGTTTCCGTTCTGTATATAGTCGACGGACATCTTAATAACAGCGTCTCAATCAGGGTTTTGTTAATATCCAGCCCTATCTGCAGTACAAAAGTTAATTCTGTACCTATGTTCCTATTTATAATACAATTCTTTGTTATTTAACGATTTTAAAATTTTTACAAATTATTCTTACAATAATAATTATTGTTCAACTACCTATCAGGGGAAACAAAATTTAAACGACAATTGTTGCCTCTTGTCGCTTTCCATTCCAGAAGTTTAAAATGTTTGAAGAATTTTAATTTCCTCTATACAAATATGTATGGATATTTTTATTGGAAAAAAATTTGCGCTTATTATAGACATCAGGCAATATACTTAGCCCTGAACTTCCTATTGACTGATTGATGATTTTTTTGGAAAACTGAAATTTTTCGGTAATACATTTTTCGAGGAGTAACAACGATTCTCACTTGGAGTATGATTCCCCTCAATTTCTTCTGGAACATCATTTTAACAATAATCTATCCAGATATATATAAAAATCAATTGATTTGCGTTAGTCTCTCAAAAACTCAACTCCTGGACCGAATTGCACTTCCCAAAAAAATTTAAATATCTTATACATATCTCGAAAACCACAAAGCCGACTGAGCTCAAATTTTAAGACAATCTCTGAAATTGACCAAAAGTGTTTCTGTTTGGTTATAGAATTAGACAAAAGGGCGTGGGACCTTCCATACAAAAAAAAAAAAAAAAAACAAACCTTAAAAAACTTATATCTCGAAACACATCGAAAGGATTTACTTAGCTAACACTTTCAGGCATTCTTAGGTTTTGTCTCGGGAGTGTTCCTGTGAAGATTAGTCGAAATTGAAGGCAAGTGAATTCATACGCAAGAATCTCGTATAATCACCAAAGGAAACTTAAACTTTGCCAATCTCAAGGAACTGAATTTAGAAGTTTGATTGGGAAGAGTTAGAAATTGCCCCAAAATGCATGCAAGGTTTGAATTTGCCGCCATTTGAGCGGTAAGTATGTATTGGCACAAATATAGTTTGACAGCTGACAGCTCAGGCTTAGTAAAAAATTAGCACTGCGTGTTTTAATTGTTGAACAATATTTTAAAAATAATGAAATTTTGGTTGGACACAGTTCGCAGTTTTCGTGGGAAGAAAATTACATGGCGACATTTTAATCGAAATATTTCCACCTAAGTAAATTGAATGAATGATATAAATGTGGACGACATGTGGTTTCAACAAGATAAGGTGAACGACTCGTATGAAAGAATTAAATTTTGATTTTAATTTTAACATATCAGCTGGTGATTCATTTTTTTATAGAATGCCTCACAGATCGAGCAAATCAAGTGCTGATCATTTTTGTTACGTTTGTGGACAATTTATATTCACAATTAGTAAAAGTATTTTCATTCGCCTTGTCGATGTTTTGCGATACCCTCAAATTTACACATGGGTCTAGCATAGATTTTTTATTGGTGGTATCAGAATTACTTGACCGATATATCCCATTTTTAATACCAACCTGACGACGCGAAGGTAAATTTCTCCTATGGAAAAAATAAAATCTGAATCGAAATCTCTAAATAACTGCATATCAGCTTAAAGTGTGTCTTCTTGTAAGGGGGTTATTTTAACTTCTGCCACTTCACTTTTGATGAAACAAAACTATGACCCGACCGAATGGCCAGCGTTTTCACCAAGATCTGAATATTTTTGAAGATCGACACAAGGGTTTTTGGGATAAAGGTATGTAAGGGGACTACTCTTGGTCTATTTTAATTGAAACTGATTCAGAAAGTTCTAAAAAAGAGTAAAATTTATTATTTTTAATATTTGCTTTTCTTTTGTTCAGCATTCTTTTTTCATTTTAGTTTTAAATTTTTTTTAATGTGACGTGGCAGAATTTTTTTTACTTTTTTCTGCACTTATCTATCAAAATAGGCAAAATCAATCAAAGGTATTGTAACAGTAAAGGACCATTCACATGGGAGCGAACGAACGAATTGATGAAATGCGAACAAACCACTTTTTATGCATTTATAAACAGAAAATTCCACATTTTTTTATTCCAAGATATTCTCCTCTTGGAATAAGGTTAAGTTCGAACGAATTTTATATTCGCTACTTTGTGGAACGCGATTTAAATGATGTGGATTGTGAATAGACTGGCAATTCGCGCCAGGGTGTTTTCGTTCGCGGCAAAAAAATTGGATTTCGAAATTTCGTTATTTCCACTGTTAATAAACTTGTTTTCTTAATAAATTTTGATGGAATAATTAATTATCCTCATCTTGGAGTAGTAAAATGTGCAATTTTCTGTTTATAAATGCATAAAAAGTGGTTTGTTCGCATTTCATCAATTCGTTCGCTCGCTCCCATGTGAATGGTCCTTAAGAGGCCTCTACCCAGAAATCGAGGAAAAGTGCGAAAAATGGCATTTTGTTTCCCTCCTAGAGAAGTCAATACTGAAGCGATCGAAATGATATTGGATGCATTGGAAAGAACAAAATATGTCCTTTGAAAGCTTTGAAGCATTTTTTTAAAGCGACATCTCGTTTTTCTTTTATTGAAAGAATTCCCAGCTGTGTTTGGGAAAATTGGCATAAAACCGACTTTTTGTTTGCCAACGCATGATATGATAGAGTTCGAAACAGTCTAAGATAACTTGTCCATCTTAAAGGTCATATGCAAAACACAAATGAGTTTAAAATAAATCTTAAAATTTCATCCTGGTTTAAAAAAAACAGGTGTTTTAAAACAAAGAATTTTTTGAATTAAAGAACAACGTTTTTCCTGTATATATTGATTTATACTTGATGCAATTTTTACTCAAAACAACAAAGTATCATACCAGCTATCGGATGCAAAAAAAAAATTATGTATTTACATGTATTTTGTTGCAAAATACTGAGTTTAAATTTTATATATTTTTCAAGAAAAATACACTGCATGTGTCACAGTTGTTGCACATTCTCAGAAAAAAGTTCCAAGTTTCTCATTTAGATGGCGGTAGTTCTGTCTTCTGATTTGATTAGCCAATCAGAATGACACCCAAGCTATAAGGGATAAATGTGTAGTTTGTCAACGGCATTAAGAGGTGTGTTATAAATAAAACAGGTTTGGCGTGAAGTGTGATCGAAATGGAATCAAGGATGAGTGTGTTGATATGTGTGTAAGCAGGTGGGGATTCTTTATTCAAAGTGATTTTTGCTTCATGGGGATTCAAAGTAATTTTTGCTTCTTGAATAAAAATGAAAATGAGAGAGGGGTCGACAGAAGCACTTTTCAATATGTTGCTATATTTAATAAATTCTTATTGAAAATGCATTTATTTGTTTAAACAAAATTGCTTAAACTTCATAGCAAAAATTAAAAATTAATTTAAACGATGAATGTACTCAGATTTTTAGAAATTCTATATATTTTATGTATAGCAAATTTTTACTTTGAAAAGTGCTTGCCGGTCACACCGTGATCAGGTGTAAAGCAGATAATGGTTTGGTTTGTGTTGGTAGGAAAAGAGACGAAACGGAGACGGTGAAATGGTGGGTTACGCTGAAAGAGGTATAATTGAAAGCAAATTGTAGTATGAACCAGCAGCATTGCGCTGTTGCCATTTACAAGGAAATATTATGCAATTTTGTTTGCGCTGTTGCCATTATCTTACCTTTTATGACCTATGGTAGGGTAGGTGTTTGGTTTTTCGTATGAAGAGGGGGACAGAGGAAAGAATTTGCAACATTATGAAGATCACTAAGATAAGTGGCAAAAGCTACACCAGGATTGTGAGAGGGGATGATGCAAGGGGTATTCAAGTATGGGGCTTAGTTGGGAAGGAATTGTGGGTTCTGCTAAAGAGAATATTACTGAATGCAAATTTATACATATACCTGTGCACATTCACTCGATAATATGCAGGATCCAATAAAAAGATTTATGTGTATTGGGAATTTGTTGACTTGTGGGAGCGATTTTATTTTTCTACCCGCAATTACCTAACACAATAGTACATTTGCTACCTCACCTGCTCCCCTCTTATACCATTAAAATCTTAAAACTACCCTTACAAAAAAACCCAATGGATCACAGAAATACAAAATCCTATTGCAAAGTATTCGATCTGCATTTTCACATTCCTTCTCTCCACGTTGTTATCCTTTATCCTCATCAACCTTGCCATGCTGAAAATACCCTACCACACACACCATCTATATATATGCGCAGAATACCTACCCCATCGTTGATTTAATTTTCCCTTGCACATTCAAAGTCATTATTATGTAATCAATGGAGAATGGATTCTTTGTCTTATGCTTATCTACATTTCCCTCTCACTCCAACATTCATTTGGATGCAATTCTCAGCAAGAAAAATAAAACATCCCCCACACCACACACGATCAATAAATGACACAAAACCAGTTTTCATATCCAAGTATTATATATATAATATCCTCTTAAGAGGCCTCTACCCATATTGTAGAACATAAAGTGGAACTCAAGGCGCCATCTATTTTTGATTTGCGAAGCTCTTATCATGGTGTGAAACCACTTCTCATCATTCATTTCACTTTTGAAATCAATTCAGGAGGCGGAACTTAGGTGGGATATTATATAATACTTGGATATGAAAACTGGTTTTGTGTCATTTATTGATCGTGTGTGGGGGATGTTTTATTTTTCTTGCTGAGAATTGCATCCAAATGAATGTTGGAGTGAGAGGAAAATGTAGATAAGCATAAGACAAAGAATCCATTCTCCATTGATTACATTACATAGGTATAATGACTTTGAATGTGCAAGGGAAAATTAAATCAACGATGGGGTAGGTATTCTTCGCATATATATATATAGATGGTGTGTGTGGTAGGGTATTTTCAGCATGGCAAGGTTGATGATGATAAAGGATAACAACGTGAAGAGAAAGACTGTGAAAATGCAGATCGGATACTTTGCAATAGGTAGGTATATATTTTGTATTTCTGTGATCCATTGAGTTTTTTTAAAGAGTAGTTTTAAGATTTTAATGGTATAAGGGGAGCAGGTGAGGTAGTAAATGTACTATTGGGTTAAGTAATGGCGGGTAGAAAATAAAATCGTTCCCACAAGTCAACAAACCCCCAATACACATAAATCCTTTTATTGGATCCTGCATATTATCGAGTGAATGTACACAGGTACATATGTATATTTTTGCATCCAGTAATATTCTCTTTAGCAAAACCCACAATTCCTTCCCAACTAAGCCCCACTTGAATACCCCTTGCATCATCCCCTCTCACAATCCCGGTGTAGCTTTTGCTACTTACCTTGGTGATCTTCATAATGTTGCAAATTCTTTCCTCTGTCCCCCTCTTCAAACGAAAAACCAAACACCTACCCTACCATAGCTCATAAAAGGTAGGTAAGATAATGGCAACAGCGCAAACAAAATTGCATAATCTTTCCTTGTAAATGGCAACAGTGCAATGCTGCTGGTTCATACTACAATTTGCTTTCAATTATACCTCTTTCAGCCTAACCCACCATTTCACCCTCTCCGTTTCGTCTCTTTTCCTACTAACACAAACCAAACCATTATCTGCTTTACACCTGATCACGGTGTGACCGGCAAGCACTTTTCAAGATACAAATTTGCTATACATAAAATATATAGAATTTCTAAAAATCTGAGTACATTCATCGTTTAAATTAATTTATAATTTTTGTTATGAAGTTTAAGCAATTTTGTTTAAACAAATAAATGCATTTTCAATAAGAATTTATTAAATATAGCAACATATTGAAAAGTGCTTCTGTCGACCCCTCTTTCATTTTCATTTTTATTCAAGAAGCAAAAATTACTTTGAATCCCCATGAAGCAAAAATCACTTTGAATAAAGAATCCCCACCTGCTTACACACATATCAACACACGCATCCTTGATTCCATTTCGATCACACTTCACGCCAAACCGGTTTCATTTATAACACACCTCTCAATGCAGTTGACAAACTACACATTTATCCCTTATAGCTTGGGTGTCATTCTGATTGGCTAATCAAATCAGACGACAGAACTACCGCCATCTAAATGAGAAACTTGGAACTTTTTTCTGAGAATGTGCAACAACTATGACACATGCAGTGTATTTTTCTTGAAAAATATATAAAATTTAAACTCAGTATTTTGCAACAAAATGCATGTAAATACATAATTTTTTTTTTGCATCCGATAGCTGGTATGATACTTTGTTGTTTTGAGTAAAAATTGCATCAAGTATATATCAATATATACAGGAAAAACGTTGTTCTTTAATTCAAAAAATTGTTTGTTTTAAAACACCTGTTTTTTTAAAACCAGGATGAAATTTTAAGATTTATTTTAAACTGATTTGTGTTTTGCATATGACCTTTAAGATGGACAAGTTATCTTAGACTGTTTCGAACTCTATCATATCATGCGTTGGCAAACAAAAAGTCGGTTTTAGGCCAATTTTCCCAAACACAGCTGGGAATTCTTTCAATAAAAGAAAAACGAGATGTCGCTTAAAAAAAATGCTTCAAAGCTTTCAAAGGACATATTTTGTTCTTTCCAATGCATCCAATATCATTTCGATCGCTTCAGTATTGACTTCTCTAGGAAGGAAACCAAATGCCATTTTTCGCACTTTTCCTCGATTTCTGGGTAGAGGCCTCTTAAGAGGTACAAAGAGTAAAACAAGAGAAACAAATAAGAATGTCATGGTGCTATCGGTGCATAAGGCAGAGCCTATACATGAATTGAGTTGCACTCAATTCAGAAAGAATAGAGCTCGAGATTGACACAGTCGACGTGGAATAATTGTAATGTGCGGACGTATAATTTGAAGCTAATAAAATTGTGATTGACAAAAAAGACGTGGTTTGTTTTTATTCGTCTCACGTATTAAGTCGATTTTATAAAATTGGCCCCCTGGTAAAGTATATATCTAAACAGTGTAAGCTAGTGACCTCCACCCACCACTTGTTGCAGATTTATCAGTTACAAATAGCCAGCAATAATAATGAGCCTTAAAGCTTTGTCACAAAAACTAAAATAAAGACAAAATTTCCAACGAGTATGGAATGGTTGACCTTGTTAAACGCTTTTTAAAAGTCTAGAAGGCAAAGTAGGGCAATAAATTTGCAACGTATGCACCATTGCGGACGAACAGCTGTACCCTGTTCTAACCCACGGTTAAAGTGGATATATGATTTTGTGTTCCTTCTAAACTCTGTCTAACACTTTAGACAGACAGTGTAAGTGCGTAGCATACTGATGGAGCGATACAAATCTAGGCGTTGGCTATTGTTGCATTAGGCCTTATACCTAGCTACTGGTATAACTTTTTTTTTTTGGAGCGCAGTAGCGCAGTAGTTCGATCTCCGAAAAAACACAAATTACATCTCAAGGGTTTTTCTACTGCGCCACCTCTCGCGAATGTCTGCCAAACATCCGAGAGTATGACTGTCCTGAAAAAGCTTCTCAATTCAGCCGTTCGGACTGGGCATAACATTGTAGGTCCCTTCCATTCGTCCCAAAAATAGAAACTCACACAAACGAATGGTTGCGAGAAGCTAGACCTAAGGTGTCTTCCGCCTGTTGCGCCATCTATTTATTTATTTTATCACTTTTGCAAGTTTCCATGACAAGTGAAATAATTCGTTATGCATGAATTTGTGATGTGTCTCATAAATGACTTGTCTATGGCAATATCATTGTTATAAATTGAATTGGTTCTCCAACATCATGACATAATTTCGGTATCTGTTTGGGGCTACCATGCCATCGAGATGGTTCGATCAACTCCGATGGTTCGATCATCTCTCATCTACCCATAGCTATATTGCCGTTGAGAATTTAGAGTCGCTGGCGCAAGATCGAGGAGATGTAGGATCTTGAGCAGCATAGTCTTGTTATTAAAAAAAAAAAAAATATTCTGATTGTGAGTGATTATGATAGTGACTTCTTCTTCAGACAAATTACGTTTTGTACAAACACTTCTGTCTCAGCTAACAAATATATATTACAACCTGTGTCATGTATGTAGAGGTAGATACAATGTATTCCTTTATGAAAAGTTAACTCTTTCACTTAGACCACCAGTTGGTACTATTCTGTCATTTTCGAAATAGCTATTTGCTGTTTTTACAGCTCATAAAACCTATTTGTCCATTTGAATCCCCAAAATTGTACGTGAATCTAAAGAGTCTATACATTTATACACATTGCCAACCATCATGCAAACAAGTTAGACCGGCTTTATTAAATTTCCTTTACTATAATAGCGATCTGCAGATAAAGTCCTTATTGCCTTTATTCAGTTAGCCACATAAGGTAAATGTTTTTTGTGCTTTTTAAAGTAAAGATATACATACTAACATGTACATAGCTGACGATGTCCAAAAAAAACTTAAAGAAAATATTCACTTCACTAAAATTATTTTAAGTTAAAGTGCAGCCACCAACCACACTTAGGCGAGGACGTTAAGCCAGCAGGAGCTAAAAATGGTCGGCTGATGCTTATTTTAGCGACTTCGCCTAAATTGTCGAAGAAGTAGCTTTTCCCCTATAAGAAGTCTTCTTCAAGTTGAAAGGGCTGGTGAAGAATAGTCTAATTCTCATCCTACTCCTTGTCCATGAAGTTTCGGCCGAAATCGTTTGCAAGGGAGCTCAACCTAAGTGCAAGCCTCCCAATGATGCAGTGGCCCGTAATGCCACCTATACTATTGTGCTCATAAGGAATGTTTTCAGTGTTACATATTAGATTATTGAAGTTTTATTTATTTATTTATTTATTAAATTAACTACTATACATAAATGTCACAGTTAATCAGTTTTGAAAATAGAGTATGCTCTTTTACAAGACGACAATAAACAAAAACACCTCGTAGCAACAACAACGCACAGAGGTTGGTCTTCTCCTCCGTTCTAATCACCAGTTGGCGGGCTTGTATTCGTCGCTCAATTAGCGCAAGTGGTAGTCACTTGGTCAATTGAGAAAAATCGAGGTGCAAGTTCACTTCCTGACAGGGGAAAACAGAAATGTCTTCCCAAGGGGATATATACGGAGAATTGACTGTCAGAATTCAAAAACTATTCAAACAATCACTTAAAGGAGTCTGATGATGAATTAGTGGTGTAGTTCGAAATATCTATCATTCCTACCAAAACAACTGTGTCTACGAGTTGTTGTTAATGTAATTCTCTCAAACAATAATTCAGTTTTACAATTCTTTCAATATTTTTTTTTTAAATTAAATTTTGAGATATTGAAATCAATCACATAATTGTACTTATTGAAATCCCTCGTTAGGTTATTGATAGGGCCATAGTTACATCGAGACGTCCTTTGGTATAAAAAATTGGGTTCCTTGTTGTCCTCGGTCTGGTATTGATGTTTACGAAATTGAGAACATATGTGGAGTTAACGCTACCAATCAGACCGGAAAACAGGAATATAACATTTCATATCTCTATTCGTTTTTCCAAAGTCTGCAGATCCAGCAGCTTTAATCGACTTATGTAGGGAGGAAGACGACTTTCGGGGTCCCAAAGGCAAATCACGTAATGCGAAAAGAAAAAACTGCTTTTGAATACTTTCAATTCTTGAGATTCCAGATTCGTAGGACGGACACCAAACAGGACCACAGTATTCCAAAACAGGTCGAACGAGAGAACAGTATAGAATTTTGGTTACATAGGGATCCTTAAATTCCTTTGAGAAACGTTTTATAAGTCCCAATCGGCTTCTTGCTTCGCTGACAATGGAATCCAAGTGGAGGTTGAAGTTGAGCTTTCTGTCAAAGACCACACCAAGATCATCAAAGCAATCAACACTTTCAACAGCTTCCTCATTAATAAAATAAATTGACGCAAAATAAAGTGCTTGATACTGAGCCGTTTTGGATAAAAGCAAACTGATCTTCTGCAAAAATGTACATCACTTTCCCAGTCGGACCTGGTACAGATTAATCTAACTTTGCAACTATGTATAGGTACCTATGTATGTAGTTTTCTTTAGACGTATTTCCCTTGGAACATAACCAATTTGTACTGTGCCACATACTCGCCGTCCTAGAGGGAAGTATCTATTTTTATTAAATGTTAAAAGCCGTTTTACTGCATCGATCGAACTCAGTTCGTATATTTAAAATTAAATGTATAAAATAAATATCTAAATCCAATTAGGTATGCGCCTCTATAATTCACTCCATAAAATGCATACATGCATCGTAATTAAATTTCATTTGAGTATCTGCATAATTACTAAACTGGATCAGTACCTAACCTACCTCTCTATATGCATTCAATTATAGCAATACCCAGCTAATTCAATAAAAAATATCGAAATTCCATAATCCCATGCCCAGAGCCAAACACAATAATCCCCCGCTCACGGAATTTCCAACTTAAAAACACATGCCACCAACTGCTACATTGTTATCTTTGACATTCAACACAATCGTCCTTTTCAATCAACATCAATTTCGATGATGTTATTTTGCTCTCCAACTCCAATAACATTATTATGTCGCTTAGTAATCGCTTCAATTAAACGCATCGCTAGCCACCAAATAGCGAACAAAACACATTCCCCGTTCCCATCTGTCCCGATTCAATGAACGGGAATCATATCCTTTGTACTGCCGAATTCAATAAACTGTAGAGCATAACAAATGCGAAGCAATATACCAAACAAAACACATGAGGATAATAGAAAATAGGTCCCAATTGTGTACTAAAATGTCCTTTCACATTCCGGTACGCATTTAGATGTCACAGGCATCTAATTAGTTGGGAGGTAAATAAATATGTTTCTGTATCAAACCTGTTATCCTTTGTGATCAACACAGTCGTCATCTTTCAATGTCTCCTGTTTGAGACAGTAGTTTACACTCACTGAACACGAAATAATCACAACACACACATTATCAGGATCAAGTCCTTGTTATTTGAAGGAAATTCTTCTTTTTATGTAATAACAAAACACTTGGCAATTTTTTCTTATATATAGGTAGCACACAAGGATAATCCGATTTGTTTTTTTTTTTTGTTTTCGTTTCTACAAATTAAATTCTATTCTCGTAAAAAACGGCATGGGTGTGGGCGATACCACCAGCCGCCCAGTGGGATAACACTCAACAATAACTTACAATATGTTTCACAGTATAAAAGGACGCAAAAGGATAACCACTCATAAAATATTCACACCATATGTTACCGTACACTGTAATTCCTTTAATCGTATATCCTCTGTTGCACTCACGAGGACTTTTATTTTATTTTATTTTTTGTTTCCACCGACATGACACCAACCATACACAAGGACAATATTGAAGAAAATAATTAAGCAATTTTCTTGTTGCTTCCTCCATCGATTCCACCCGTCACTTTGTTTATTGCATTTTTTTTTAATTTGACACAATAAAAAAAAAAAACTACCCATATAAACAAAATAGAAACGGAGAGTAATTTAAATGAAGGACATCATCATAAAAAATAAACAAAAAAAAAAAAGAAGGAAACAATTCCAGCCGAGCGAAGCTTTTATGCAATAAAAGAGGAAGGACCTGTTTCTGTTTCCTTGTGCTGCACCCAACATAACACAGTGTGGCTCGTAAAAAATTAACCACAAACGCGAAATGTTGAAGTCTGCAATAAAAAATGGGTGTGTTTTACAACAACAAAACAGGAACATAAAGGACACCCCCAAGGTTTGGATTTTTTCTCTTCCGCACAAGCCTTGTATCCACAATATGACGAAGACGAAGAAGAACGAAATTAATTATTTCGTTGTTGTTGGTTGTTTTCCTAAGGCAACGTGATTCGAATGGGAAATGCAAAAATAAAGGATCGAAAGGACTCATATGGAAGGAAATTAATAATAACATCATTAACAAATACAACTACAATCGGTCAGCACCTTTTCTCCATTCACATGAATTCTTCCCGTGACAACGTAAATGTTAAATCCTTGTATTCCCATAAAAGGATGTGAAGTTGGGGTTGTCCACACGCACTTTGCTGCTATTCTCTAGTTCCGTTTGAGTCTCCGCTTTGGAGTGTTGAATTTTTGGATAGAAATAATGACAAAACGTCGACGGCACTCGACGAAACACGACCGAGAACGTTCTATACGCGGCCGACGTTCGAATACTACTGAGTCTACTGTGCACAGTGGATTTTTTGAATGAAAATTGGATAACGACGACGACGATGGATGCGGGAGCGCATGGTTTTGTTAGAGTTGGAACGAATTGGCAATGCCATACAATCAACGTGCTGCATGTTGAGGGGGTGGTTTTATGGTTATACAGTTACCGGGAAAATTTCCATCGTGGATACTTGTGGGGGAGTTTTCTGATGTCTGGCGCAGTGATGTTGCAGGGGGTTGATGTGGATAGAGAATAAATGCGGCATCATATTGGCATTAGAAGAGGAGAAAATAATGGGAAATTTTGGTAGGTATTTGGTTTGCAGTAACCTTAATAGGATGCCAAATAAGAACTCATATTAATTTTATACTGAACGAGTTTTAAAATTGCCATCTTACCTACATCTATTAACGACTCATGCTTTCAAACTGTAATTCATCAAACTAAAGACATTTTAAATAATCGGACAGAGAGCGTTGTTATTAAAGGCGATGCTGAATACTGGGGCCAGCGATGCCCACTAAGGCTTTCTTATGCCTTTTAGGCATTATTTCATTAGCTAAGGCTTTAAGGCTTCTTTTTTTCCAAAAAGGCAGCTTTCTTTTAGGCCTGAAACACACATGCGATTTTAATCGCACGACTGTTTAGTCGCAAAAAAATAAACACACGCATTTTAATATGAATGCGCGCACATATAATCCAAAACTATGTGCGCGCATTCACATTGAAATGTGTGTGTTTCATTTTCTGCGACTAAACAGTCGCGCGATTGAAATCGCATGTGTGTTTCGGGCCTTATATCTATAACTAACTTTTTATTTTTTGAAACATTCTTAAGGAACATTAAGTGGAATTCTGATGCTTTTTAAAGATAAAAACTACTATGATCTGCAATTCAAACAAACACACATAACTAATCCTTGTTTCAAAAATCAATGTATGATTTCAAGGACCATTTACGTTTTTTGTTGAAAAAAAAAAAAAATAGTTTTTGTTTATTTTTTTATATTTGTGTTTAATTTTTACTTTATTGTACCACTTAACCTAAAAAAAATATTTTAGGCATTTTTTTTTATTGAAAAAGGCAACTTTTTCATTCAAGTTAGGCATTTTTCCGTCAAAAGTGGTTGGCAACGCTGACTGGGGCAGTTAACCCTAAGAAGTGACTATGTAATTACATATACTAAATCCAAATGGAGCAACATTTTCTAACAGTATAAGGCTGAACCCACACCAAATAAAGCAGAAACAAACAAAGCAAAAACGACTGCTGCTAACCCACACCAGATAAGGCAAAACCAAAAACGTTTTTTTGACTTGCCTAATTTGGTGTGGGTTATTGATAGCCATCCATACCAACTGCACTTAAGATGGCTTCAGATCAGACTGGGACGAAAATATGACTATTGTGGCAGCAAATTAATTTGAGCTAAGTGAAAAATGTTAAACAATATTGAGTGCATCATGTAAACCAAAGAAGGACAAATATAAATTTAATCATTAAATTTATAAATGAACTTCGCCAGGATAAAGAAAAAATTTAAAAACTACTTAAGAATGCGTTTCGATACATTTGATAAATATGTTGCGATTGCCGGTCGATTTTTAATCAATAATACTAATTTTCGACGTCACACATATTAAAATGCTACACTTCACGGAAAATGATTGAATGAAACATAAATACCGATAGTGGTCGCTCGGATGCTTCATGTGTTTTAGTTCATTCGGTGTGGAAGCTGCCTAAGCATACAAACATAATACATATATAGGTACATATTCATCTTGGTAACGGGTTACCAATGGGTCTATCCCGATATGTAGAAAAATATAATAATGAAATGAAATGAATGAAGAAATCTCGAAACCAAAATCGAGAAAAAACAAATCTAGAATTAATATTAATTTTTGAGACAATGGTAACAATTTGCGCGCAACAGACTTAAAAACACCAAATCTTAAAATGGTATTGAAAAGTGAGATGCGTATGGGGTGGATATGCTGCCCCCCTGTAAGGTTGGGTATATGCAAAGTTTATATTATGGGATTCCAAAAAAAAAAAAAATCTCGAATTTACTTTGTATTTTCGTGATTTTTTCGAAATATAGAGATATAGCCTTTCGAAATTTTTGTACATTCGAAATTTTTGCATTCGAGATTGAACAAATTCCAAATGTTCCATTGAATGTAGAGGAAGAATGGCAGTTGTTTTCAACAGCAGTCATGGCCTCTGCTTGCAAATTGGCTGTTAAAGCAGCCAAAGAAAAATCTTGAAAGGAGTTCGGCGAGAAATTAGACCATGACCACAGATCTGTGCTGGAAACGCGTTGCAGAGCTGTGGTCGATGCACGATTAGGAGATGAGCAGAGCGGCTTTCGTCCCGGCAGAAGCACAACCGACCAGTTATTCACTCTCAGAATGGTACTTGAGAAGGCTTAGGAGTATGCTACACCTGTTTACGCATGCTTCGTAGATTTAGAAAAAGCATATGACCGAGTCCGACTCCTTCGAGGTAAACTTTGGAGTGTATTACAGAAGTATGGAGTTGACGGTTCTCTCTTGCTATTCAATCTCTTTACACAAACTGTAAAAGCTGTGTTCGGGTAAACGGCGTTAAATCAATACCTTTCAACGTGGGCGTTGGACTTCGTCAGGGGTGCGTCTTGTCCCCTCTCCTTTTCATTACTTATATGGACTGGATGTTAGAGCGCAGTCTTGGCGAAGAACGTTTCGAATTAGGAGATCTGAGGATAAGTTATTTGCTCTTCGCTGATGACTTGGTCATCCTTGGATCCTCTCAGACTGAATTTCAGCGCTCTCTCGACCGGTTTGTAGCCGTTTGTGTTGAAGCTGAGATGAAGGTAAACGTGAACAAATCTGAAGTGATGGTGGTCTCCAGAATGCCTGTTCAATGCACTCTGCATGTTAGTGGAGTCCCATTGAAACAGGTGGAGAAGTTTAAGTATCTCGGGGTCTTATTCATGAGTGATGGAAGGAGCAATGCCGAGTTTTCCTGTAGGATTGGTCAGGCTGTATAAATTTTGAGACAGCTTGGCCTTTCTGTTATTAGGAAGACTGAACTTGGTGTCAAAACTATGTTGTCAGTCTTTAATTCGGTGTTTGTCCCAACTCTTACCTATGGTCATGAGGTTTGGGTAATGACCGAAAGAATAAGATCGCAGATACAAGCTGCCGAAATGAGATTTCTTCGTAGTATTGCTGGTGTGACCCGTAGAGATCGCATCAGAAATACCAGAATACGTGAGGAACTCAATGTCGAGCATCTACTTTTCCGGACGTAGCGATCCATGCTTCGGTGGTTTTTGACACATTTTTGAGAAGTTTTTGGGGAGTTTTGTAAGTCTTTTTTTGCATGTTTTGAACGAATTTGGTTTTACAAGTGAGTTTGGGACTGTTTTCCTATAAAACAGAAACATTTTTACTACCCGCTTTTGCGTTAAAAAAAATACTACATAATATGTATTTAGAAAGCACCACAAAATCATACCAATCGGGAGAATAATGTTGCACAAATTAAAAGTACCTACTGGAACCTATTTTCGGGAACAATAGGTATTTGGAAAACGATTTGATTTCTTCACCAACGTTCGACCACAATTCTTGCTCTGCCGAATAAATGGAGGACTGTAATTTTCAGGAAAACAACTCTATATATTGTTGTGTTGGTGAAAATATCCCACAAAATACATGTTTTTCCCTTCCCCAACCTGAAAGACTTGTCCTATGGAGCTTCGAACTCCGCCATACAACTTGCATTTCAATGTTTCCTACCCATTCCTCTTCCTCACCCTCACTCGAGAGAAATATAAAATCACGTGCTACTCTACAACAACCAGACTTGGTATCCTCCCATGTGCCAAACAAAATTAAAAACACAAAAAAAATTGAAGGAATTGCTTCTTACATGTCCTTTTCCAGTTTAGTTTCTTCTATTGTGTTTTAAATTTAAGCAACAAAAAAATTTAATTTCAAAGAAGTCTGTTCTAACTCACTCCACTGTCCACAAGCGAACAAAAGTCGATTAGAAGTGCGAATCGTTGATTGAAATATTTTCGGCAATGTGTTCATATCAAAAGGGTCTAAGAATTAGTGGTTGGGTGTGTGTCTGCAATCAATGTGGCTACACATCCCTTTCTTTTAACCAAATGAACATGTTCACCCTCCTCTTCACAGGCCGACACACAGGGACGGCTTGACTTTTCCTTAAACAAACTGCAGTTAGCGATTCCTTTTAATCGAGTGATACTAACGCTAAGGGCTCTCCGTCAAGGACGATCCACTGCCGCCACCCTCATTCAATGGGGGTGGGCGGCGGCGATGGTGTTGGATGATGGCAGTAATATTTGTTTACTTAAAGCGCAGCAAAGAGCAAGGAACCTGACAGGAAGAAGGTAAATAATGCGAGGGTGAATGAATTTTTCTTTGGCTTTTATGATCATAGAGAACGTTCGGATATTGAGGGTGAGAGTGCGGTATTTCCGGTCCTTTCAATGGACGATAATGGTAGTGTCTGATGGTGCGGCTGCTCGCCGAAGGGTGGCATGGTTCGCATGGGTGGTGTATTGTGATGTGCGATGATCCCTTGTGATTATCATTTCGATACGGACAGTTAGAAAAGTCAAATTAGGCCAATTTGTGTGTGTGTGGATAGGTCAATAATGGTGATGAACGAACAACGCCATGAATTAGGTGATTTTCTTTTTTGTTCGCACGGCCGGCCGGCGCGTCGGTTGTAGTCCATTTTTGGAGGGGTTGCCTTGCCGTGATGTGTATGTTTATCATTTTGTTAGTTGAGTGTAGATTTCAATCGGACAAGAGAGGATTATTTAATTTGTGATTTATTATTAGAAGGCGATGGTGGTCTCGATTGTGTCAACAGGGGAGATGGTGTCAATGATATGTTTGTCCACTTTCGGTGTGGCCATTCATTAGCAATTGGGAATCAAGGATCCACTGTCTATCTGTCTACAGATTTTATTTTTTTTTTATTTTGATTGGCCGGGCTGAGAAAAGATTACTAATGGGCTTGTGTTGAGGTAGTGACTGGTAGGTACATCTGAATATAGATTGCAACAAAATTTGCAAAGGGTTCGTCAGTCCTAACAAAAATTGTTGTACACATGAACACAATCTGATGCCGCTTAGGTATTTCAGGAGCTCTTTGAGATCTAGTCTGGAATCTGTAACGCAATAGATACCATTTACAATGTCATTTATCGTGTGCATAGATTTTATAGGCCCAGACTAGGCACCTATACGTTTCTTATTCTGTCTATCCCTTTGATCGCTTATACCTCGAGAACCACTGATCCAATTTACAAAATTCTGACAGGGTTTTAGTAGGTATTTTGTTATGAACTAAGTACCTATAGATACACTTGTACAACAGAATGGTAAAGAAAGATGATTATACAACCCCGGATATTTCGGATTAAGAAATAAAACAACACGGTTTTAGTAAATTCGCAATTGATTCATTTGAGAAAGAAATCATCCTTCTGCTCCATTTAGAAGCTGAGCTACACTTAATTCTAAACAGGATTTATTTAATCATTAAAATGAATGAATTAATGAAATTATGGGATATAATCAGAAGCAGTCGTTTGCTTTTGTGTAGCGGACACGCATCGAAAGCACGACATCCATGAGAAGGTCTTTCTATAGGTAATGATACATATGTATGTGCTTGCAAGTACATACTTACATGCATTCAAGAGCATTTTTTGATTAAAGGTATGGGTTGCCTGCTTGACAGTATAGGTCACTCACAATGATTACGAGAAGTGATTGATTTGGACATGTGTTGCAATCCACATCGAGGTCCCGAATGGGTGTCTTACGATTGTCGTCGCTACTGATGTCTTAGAGTTGTAACAAGCCCCTATTGAAGTATTTTTCTCTTTTTTGGGTAATCGCCGGGCATTCACATAGGATAAGGTTCGTTTCTGGTGTCTGTGCGGAGTCTGCACAAATAAATTTAACTTTGGTTGATTTTGTGAACATGATAGTTGACAGAGCAGTTACCGGTGATGTAATCAATTAAGACTTTAGTATAACTTATTAATTCTTATTAACATAGCTGACAAGACAAGTTTTTTTTGGCCTGAAGCATGACATGTGCACAATTGCACACAAAAATGTTTTGGAGTTGTTGAATCTTTGCGAGCTAGCTCATCACTTTTTTTGTTGCCATCGAATTCCTTGTGAGGAGAACCCAAATGAGAGTGGACAGCAAGCTGCTCTATAGAGTTTGAATAGCTCTAGACGAGCCAGGAGTTGAATTTGTATGAGTCAACATATATAAGCGAGATATAAGCGCTGTGTGACTGTCGGACAGTATAGTGATATTTGATCTTCTGAGATTTCGTCTTAGGCTTTCTCTGGTACAGAAATCAATTGCGCATATACCTTTGTTTGCAATTTCGTTCTTGTGTACCCAAGAGAAACTGAGATACTATCTACATCTACAGTAAATAATTTTTGAGCGAATGCCCCGTTTTAAGCGAATTATTTAGAGCGAGCCCATAAAAGCCAGTCAGCAAGCCCCTTTTTGAGGGTTTTTCCTACATTAGCCTTCCAAATCAGTTTGCTATTTACATGAATAGGGCCTTCCCTGGTCAGGTTCTAGAGTCATCTTCTCCCTCCGGAGGCGGGCAGGAAGACAATGCTCTACTCTGGATCTACTCTGTATGTAAGTAACGATTTCATATGAAATTTTTTCTGAGACAAAAGAGAGCCGAACGCTCCATGAATCATGAGCATGTCAAGAGAGGTTTCGTTACTCTCAAGACGAGTCCGCTGAGAGGCAGACGTTTCTTCATGAGGCATTGACCACTAAATTACTCCTGTCAGGATTCTCAGGTTATTTTTGTCAAAATTAATGAGAGAGCAGGATTTTCTGTGAAAACATTTTGGGAAGAATTGTCTATTGCAGTTCTTCAAAGGTGGTTTAAACCAGACTTTATTCTTCGATTCGAAACAAGCTGCTGATGTAGTAGACAAGTTCGTAGATGGCAATGTATAATTCGAATACAAGCTTCGATTTTATGACAGACAGTGCTGCAGACGGGGTGGATCGTAAGCACCTCATCATACAGGTTAGGTTACAGTTATAAGCTGGACCCGTTCTAACTTTTTGACTGATAGTTTGGTTAGGCTGTGTCCACCCAAAAACGCTGGTATATTATTCGGGGTATAAAACCCACTGTTACCGCAGACTTGACGGCAGATCCATAACAAGGATCTGGTGGTCCTAATTACGGTGCGGTCAATTTGAGGGATCTATGATAGTTTACTGTCGAGGATGATTCCCAGGTAAGGTAGGTACTTGGTTTCCGTTAGAAAGGCCTTTTCTGAATATCAGAAAGTGCATATTGCAGTAGTTCTTAAAAACGTGCTGGGAATGGGCCATAATTCTGGATTTCAAAATACTGTATCGACAAAATTCTGTATTTTTTTTTTTTTGAAAATACTGTATGAACAAAATTCTGTATTTCAAAATGCTGTATATCCAAAATGCTGTGTATCCAAAATGCTGTATATCCAAAATGCTGTATATTCAAAATACTGTATGTGCAAAATTCTGTTTTCCGAATAGCTGCTTATACCAAATTCTATTTTTTGAAAAAGTGTTTGCAAAAGAAAAAGCAAGCTGTAATATAAATTTTTAAATTTAACACAAAAGCAAACTTTTTGCTATTCGCCTTAAATAAGCAACGTTGCTTAAATCGGGCCTCTTTCGCATAATACGTCGAATTCTCTTGTTTTTAAGTATTGTTTTTTTGTTTTTTTTAATGTGCTCCCCATTCCTAACCCTTTCCACCTGTGCTTTAGTAAAAATTAGCTCCTTTTTCAGGTCGCTGATAAGTTTATACAGGCCCGGCTTTTTCCTCCCAACCAAGACTTTTAATCGGCGATGCCATGCCTCAACGCTGTTTTGGGTCCTCGGAAACACTTCTGTTCTTGTTTTTGAACTTTCAAAAACAGACCAAAACATCGGTTTATGTTTTATAAATCTATGTAGATATGCAAGGAGACAGTAAAATATAAAAATAAAAGAAGTGGTATGTTAGAATTCTGTATTTAAAAAAATGGTTTTGATAATGTAAAAAAGTGCGCACTTTTTTACATTATCAAAACCATTTTTTTTAAATACAGAATTTTGATATACAGAATTTTGAAATACAGAGTTTTGTTCATACAGAATTTTGTTCATACAGAATTTTGAAATACAGAGTTTTGTTCATACAGAATTATGTTCATACAGAATTTTGAAATACAGTATTTTGAAATACAGTATTTTGAAAACAGAATTTTGACCATACAGTATTTCAACCCCAACCCAAACGTGCTTTCGAATTTGCCAACGACTCCTACTGCTTCGTCCTCGGTATATCCTATGGCATCTATCTCTGTATTATGACCAGGGATCATAAGAGTGGCGAGAGGATGCCCCCTCAAGACATTCAGTTGTGAACGCAGCGCGCAGAAGTGTGCAAGTATAGGTAAATTAAAGACTGCTCATAACATTGGTAACATAAAACTCTCCAGCTTCTTAGCTAAAAGTGACACACAAGCCTTCATCCTTTAAATGCATTTAGTAGTTTTGTTGTGGAAAAAATAGTCACCTCAAATGTGTCCACAGTTCAAATGAAATCAAGGAAGCACACAACCCTTAAAAGGAACAAATACCCAATACACACTTCGGCGGTTAAATTGCAAATTCTTGAACATTCACCTCACTCGCATCCACAACTGAATCGAAATTCCTAACAATCCGAGTGTGGTTTATCATCGAAACCGAACTGGCATTTGGTTTGGACATTCCTTCTCCAGCAAGCAACCCTGCTTTCAATCCACTCGGAACTGTTTACGATAAAACTCAATGTCGTGTCCATCAGATACAATACCCAACCGATGACGGATCCAGTCGTTGAAACATATCTACGAATTTGTTGCCTGTGGAATTCTATTACCATATGGTTGCAGGCTGGGTGCTACAGATCCACATCAGATGACTGGGATTGCGCGCGATGGTCTATCTGTCTATTTGTCTACTTCGGAGGGGGTGTATATTTCAAAGAGTCACAGCCAACGAGCGCCATCCTCCGCAATACCCACTTCAATCCTCATCAATCAATTTGCCAGGAGTATAGTGAGAGAAAGCAAACAAAATGTAAACAGATCACAACATAGAGCTCATCGCCTTCGAGTGGTTCTTCTTGTATACTCCTTGTTGGTTAAATGGCCTCACATGGATACACATGTAACGCCTGTGGATAGTTTTGTGACCATCACATCATCTGACGAATGTCTTCGGGGCGTTAATTGGCGTGAAAAACTCCGAAAACGTAAACAAAATTCTAACGAACGGACATAAGGATGATAAATGTCACTTTGTGGTGTGCATCGGGAATATTTCTCTGCGTCCATGTGTATGATTGTGTCAATTGATGATAATCTGTTTTCGTGGACAGACAGAAAAATTGATATTTCGGTTGATGGGTGTTTGCTCGACAGATATGGAAATGCCAGTAGTATGCGATGGGTGCGAGGATTAGTGAAAATTTGTGAAATGCGATACTGACGGATTGTTTGTGTTTAATTTGGTTGCGGCTATCTGGGGGTGTATTGTATATGCATCGTGTTGACACTGATGCTAATTGTGTTGATTGAGAGCGGATAATAAAACGATTATGATGGTTGGAATTGTGGGCTAGAAAACATATGTCCAGTGGGCAGTCATCTAGCTTATCTCATCGTTGTTAGTCAATTTGTTTTTTTATACATACATGTATCTACATTATTATGCGTTTACATCTGGGACCTAATTTCAGGCAAGTTGATTAAGTTTTTCTTGGTTGGTTGATCTATTGAAAGAGTTAGCATATTTATTTATGCTAGGGATAGTACCTACTACTGTTTGCTTGTTACTAATGAAGTAAGGAATCAGCTATACTCGTGGCGAACTTTTGAGCTAAAGTTCATTGAGATCTTCCTTAGGTGGACAACGGTTCTGACAGAAAGACGTTCGAGAAAAATATCAGCTACGGATATAGAATAAAGTGGCTAGTCCGGCGAAAACGACTGAAGCATTTGCTATACACGCTAGGACGAGAAGTCAGCAGCGGACCACCACAACGTGGGGTACTATCGTCGCTCATATATGTCCCCCGTAGTTATAACGAACTGTTAAAAATACTGGAACAAGTATCTTGTGCGCGCATACGCCGGCGATGTCGCATTTATAACAAAATAGTTATCTATGCACTAGGATGAGTTAACCCTCTATATCGAACGCTTCAAGACGGATGTCAGTATATAGGCGCTGATATTTGTAGCGAAGGTCTAAATCTGTGAGAATCATTGAGGCTAAGCGGTGACTGCAGTGTCTTTCAGGCAGAGATAGCTCCTGTAACCCAAGCTGGGAAGGGCTTAAAGAGAAGTCACTATGTCTGAAAAAATATCACATTATACTCCCACAGTCATGCGGCCATAAAAGTCACGGAGTCATTCGCGGTGAGGTGTAGTCTATACTGGGTACCAGGTCATATGGATATAAAGAGCCGAGTTTACAATTCTTGTAAACTCAAGAAATGGATCAAAAATGCAGCCATCTTTGATGATCATAGAGCCAGTATAAGAACTCCGATAAGTACCTACGCTTGGAACTCGGAATGGCATTGAATCCTTTACCCCCGGTGCTCACATGCGTCATTTTGACGCGCGGTACCGCAGCGACACCGCTTTTGAGTCTTGCAGTACTCACAAATAAATTGAGTGCTGCACACACACGTGCCGTGACGCTGCGGCATCGCGCGTCATTCTTGCGGGCAAAAAGACTCGCAGGTTCCCGCGAGATCGCTTTCAGTACATTGTTTGTTATTGAGCAGTGCACACATGCGTCATTTTGCCGCTAAGACGCAAAAGCGGTGACGCTGCGGCACCGCGCGTCAAAAATCGCAAGTGTGCACCGGGGCTTAGTAGAACAAATCTACACCTAATCTCAATATATGCAGGCACGCAAGGTAAATATGACCAGAGGTGAGCAAAAAGTGATCATAGTTCATTATCGGACTGATCCTCAAAGATACTCGCATACGCATTCCTGGATACTGTGCGATAGGCTTACACGCGAAACAGCTGGGCATGTGCATGTGCATAACAATTACTGCAAAACTAATTCAAAGAGACAGAATCTGTTCGTCAACGGCTTTGCAAATGCTTAGCCTTGAAAAACAGAGAACCAACAGCTGCTACTTTAATGAACTGCAGAATCTGGAGAATATGGATCTTAAGGGACTTCTGAGATTCGTACTAAAATCATGGTGGTTCTGGTAAATAAACGGATTTCGTCTTCTCACTTATTCTTAGGCACTGGAGAATCCGTACACAATAAGAGCCCTTGCGATTCAAGTACTAGGTGGCTCGAACAGGCGTCTGCGCTGTTCTAAGTCTATGTTAAAAAAGCTAAGAAATTCCAAAGTTCTTCCAAAATTTTTTAGATAATTGCTAGAACTGAAGTAATGAAAACTATAAGGCATTGAATGCCAAGACTTTCTACTCACTAGTGCAACTACAAGACAAGTTCAATCTATTAAATCTTAAATAGAGATTAAAAATTACCGTCAATTCCCATAATTTCAAGATCTCGCTTCATCCATCATTGGTTGCAAAGATATGAGCCAATTCGTTGTCGACTAATATATCTACTTAAAATACCTTCATTAATTTATCGACTAACACGAAACCATTGATTTACAAATATCACCCGATTTTCGATATATCCCTCAGGCATCCCAAATATTCCATCAAACAATTTATGCGCGGAACGTGCTTTCACTCATCCACACAACTGCACTAAACATCTCTCACCGACATATGGCTCAACAGACATTATATAGAAATATATCGGAGGACACCTGCTCCCAAAGGTGTTGACCCGAAGTGCCGTACACTAAAAATACGCTTTCTCAAACAAGCCATCAAAACCGAGATTCCTTGACGAAAATAAATTGCCAACGATTCCAACAGGTTAACCGTCCCCAATCGTTCAGCCCACACATTCCGGGAATATAAACGCCAAAGCGAACATCGCAAACATACAGTAAAACTAAAAGTGTCCCCCTTGGACCAATATCACTAATTGCATCATTTGGGCTAGAGGAAATCTCGATTCGAAAATAGAATCTCGCACCATACACTCGTGAATCGAACAGAACAAAAATCAGTAGTCGGGACGGATACCGCCACAACTGAGGCGTGAAACGTGTCGTTATAGTTCCGATGTGTTGTGTGAGTGTTTGGCAATTTTCACTGCACATCACATAAACAAGAGGATGTTGGGGTTGGATTGGGGACTCGATAGGGTAGCGGATTCAATTGAAAGGGAAATAAAAGTAGTATTTTTCGACCATAAAAAGCAACAGGGAACCACTTAACGTAAGAGATTCCCTTGTCTCCGGAGAGGGACAATCATCAATGATTCAAATAGTAGTTGGAAGTTGGATTCTGTAGTTCGGAATTAGCTAAGTCCTTGTTGGGTTTTTTGAATGTCCAGCGCTGATGATGATTGGTGCAGGTACATTTATTTGAATAAGGTATTGTTGAAGTTAGGGTTATTTGCATCAAATTGGCAGGGTCGATAGAATTTAAGTCGATATAATGTGAAGTCTTTCGAAGGCAGAGATATTCGGACTTCATTGTTGTTTATGATCGTGTGATTGTCCACCCTGTTTTGGAGAATGATTAACACTTGTGGTATATAACAAGTGTACACTCGCTTGATTCAAACCCAAATAGTGGACAAATTATAGTCAAAATCTCTCCGAAGGGGAATTTGAATTGCTCCATCCCAGAGCCACTAATTTGGGGAATAATTTAAGCTTAAGTCTATAGATAGACTATACAGAGAAAATACTTAACGTTGGCAATACTAAGTGAACTAAATGTAAGGCATTAACAAAGAATGAACAAAAAATCTTGAGCTCATAGCCCGATGATAATCATGCCAATATTTTAGTTTCTATTTTAATGTTGACATTTAATATACTATGGGCAATAACCAGCAAGTGGAGCCATACAAGAAAGTTGAGTTCATACGAATTTCAGCCGGACTTCTGCTAGCTAGCTCCTATTTTATTAAATTCGAGCTCTTAACAATAAACCCAAAAAAGTGTTAAAAATTCGGCCTCACCATCGCATCCATCTCAACAATAGCACTGCACCTATCAGCTCTTTAAAAATCTCGATGCTCCCAGATTGCGCTTTGTTCCACTCCTACAGTCGCAACAGTAGAAGAGGTGGTCATAAACACTGGCAAAATAAAATTGACCATTGTGTCATATTTTGATGGTCCAACGAATTACCAACCCATAGCACTTACGCTCATTTATTTAGGGTCAGGAGACGCTGATAAATCATCAGCTTATGATATAACTTGAATCACGAAAACTCCTAAATGACCGCAGTAGGTACAGTATTCGTGGCAACAGATCAACTGATCTTATCTCACCGAAAAGTGGAAGCAATTTCTCCATCACTTCGGTGAAACGGAGATTGTTGCCCTTAATATTTCAAAGGCATTGGAGGACAGACCTTGGTATAAAATCTATTTTTATGCCCGTTTAGTGCAAGTTGTTTTGGATGGTTTCAAGTGTTAAACTTAGCATTTATTTGATGGCGTTTCCCAAGGCTCCGTTTTCTCTCTCCAAAACATGTAGTTCAGTCAATCGAGTGAAATTGAATGTTTCCAAAATGCAACGCTATCTGCTGTCCTCAAACCAAAACTAGAACCTTCAGCAATTATCCATGATAGCTCTTGCACTGGGTCTGTGTGTGTTTTTTTTAAATACTTTTCCCGTGAAAGGCGAACCTATAACGTTTCATCAGCGCCCCGAGATGCTTGCAGATGTATGTTAGTTCTGCACTTAAATTGCTGCAAATTGTAGTCTTCTGGAAATATATCCCCAGGAAGCGAGTTCCAACGTTTTCTTGTCCTGTAACAGAAAAAGTTTTGGAAAGTTGATGTCCTCGCGGTTGTCAAGTGTACTGTATGTTCACATCCCTGACTGTGTGATGTAGCCGCATTCACAGGCCCACTGTTCGAGATAGAGGATATAAGAATGCTGTCATCGGCAAAGCTGTAGATATTATTATTTGTTGATCCAAACAAATCGTTGATGTGGAGAAGAAATAGAGTTGGAGAAAGAATAGATCCTTGGGACACTCCCGTATTTATAGCAAACGAATTAGATGATACACCATCTACCATCTACCACAACTTGGATTGATCTTCCCAGTAGAAAATTTTGCATCCATCCGCAGAGTTGTTGTGGTAATCCATAAGACGCCAACTTGCCTAATAGGGCTCTATGCCAGACTCGGTCAAATGCCAAGGCTACGGCTCTGGATTCGCCGTGTTGTTCAATTGCTTGCGTCCATAAGTGCGTTACGTAGCTTAACAGGTTTCCAGTGGAACGATGGCTCCGAAATCCGTATTGCCTGTCGCTTATTAATCGGTGGCCTTCTAGGTATTTATTTGATTATTTCTACATGCATTGCCTTTTCTCTTACTTTTGAGAGCATTGAAAGTAACGCTATTGGACGATAGTTTTATGGCAGACATTTCCTCCCTTTCTTTGGAATAGGTTGAATGCGAGCGGTCTTCCAGCAAGAAGGAAACGTCTTCTGGGAGTACGACATGCTATAAACAGCTTACATAGTACAGGTGCAAGTTCTGGTGCACAGCTCTTGAGTACTATAGCCGAGATTCAGTCGGGCCCAGTTGCCTTATTGCAATCCGGTTCCTTAAGGATGCGTTGAATTATTCGAGGCCGAAATTTCACTTCTGCCTTCGATGTTTGCACCCTCGGGATATTTGGTAGCTCTAGTTGTGCAGAATCTTATGTGTCGTTGCTAGCGTGCCATCTTGTTTTACTAGTGGTGGAAAGGAAGAGCAACTACAGTCATTACTGATTGCCTTTGTCATGGGCCAGAATACGCGTGAGCTGTTGGGACATCCAATTACTTTGTTAAATTCATAAGAATAATCAATGGAACGACAATATTCCCGAAGTCGCCAAGAACGTTAAGAAATTTCTAGGTTCCCTCAAACCGTCCAAAAAATGTGTAGCCCATAACCACTTCGATTTAATCGTGTTAGACCCTTTAAATTCTGCTATAGAGTTTACCGACATCATTAACATATTCCTATGATGTAATACAAGTAATGAAAAGTGCGTGGATGAGTTGTCCAGTAGCTTAGATGTTTCACAGACGAGCTTGAAATGGGCATCGATAACTTGACTGTGGATCGTTGTGCACTTTTAATTTCTGAGTTTGGTATTGCCAATCTGTAGGCCTGTGCGAACTTTGGCAGATTTCCAACAAGAGAGTGCGAGTACAAGCTGTAGGTAACAGCTTTTCAGTGTAGGATCGAGGTAGTAGTAGATTTTCAAGTGTGATTTATAATACAGCTGATAAATAGATCAAATAAAAAGATAAGATCAGCAGGTGACAGAGTTTCTCTGTGGATGTAACATAAGTAACATACTCAATGTAACATTTCATTACACTCTCTGTCATAACCTCCACGAACTGAACGAACCACCACTATGTGGTGAAAAACAAAAAACACATCAACTCCAAAACGTTGTTCAACTCTATGAGTGGATGTGGCTAATAAAACTGTCTCTCACTCGAATAAGCCAAAAGTTAACTTCCACTCGACTAACTCTGTAACAGCAGCACTAACACCATTACCAACAACAACAACAACAACAACAACAACAACCACTACCAACTTCAGGCACTTCCCGTAATATGCAATAAAATTACGTTTGACTGCATTCTGTTCGATTCGATTACACAGTCACCCATGTCACTACTCGTATATGGCATCGACTGGGTGTATAGGACTGCCTTTGAATCGACAACCCTTTCCGGGTCATTTAGCAATTCCCATGTCGCAGTTCCACAACCAAGTCCACAGGACTCTTGTTAGGTTCTGCACCACGAGCAACTGGAAAAGTGTTGTTTATGACATGTTCATTACTTTCGTAGTTCCGGGATGGAACTTTCACATTAACCTATGCCGAGACAAATTGGTCGATTGGTGAAAGATGGTGGGATAAAGGGCATCTCCAGCAACTCCAGCACTCCAATCTGCCATATCGCAGGCCTCCACAGCTCATCATAATATTCCCATCAATTTGGGGTCCCATTCAACATCACCATCACCATATGATCTGGCAACATTCCGGGGTGACGAGCATAATGACGATGGCAATGTGCGCTATTCATCTCGCTCGTGCCATTAGCACATATTAGATGATGAGACGACAGCGCACGACACAGTTGGGCGTGTGATGATAGAGGTGACGAGGATGACGATGATGATGATGGAATACCTCTTTCTTATTTGCTTCATACTTTTTCACTCGATGGATTCGTAGAGTGAAAAGGGTGCAGAAGCAGATACTCTGGGCGGATGTGTCCCTTGCGAATGCGAACACACCGTGCGGCAGGATACTGATGATACTGAATGGGGTAAAGTGGCTTGAGGAGGATAATTTTTTGGGGGATTCATGCATTCTGACGGCTTGTCACACATGAGTGTTCTTGTTCTCCTAATCCCCCGACTCCGGCGGAAAATGTTGGAAACAATTACTGAAGCGTATGATTGACATTCAACGAAAGTGTTCTCGGATTGAAGTGCGCTCTGGAAATGATAATTATTTTCAGCTTCATAGCTATATACGGAATAGGTGGGGTGGCAACAAATCCAATCGAATTAACGAGGAAACGTTGAAACTGCTGCTGTTGATGGAGAGGAATTTTAAAGTTTTATTCTTTTTTAGGTTCAAATGGGCTTGCATTTTTAAATGGGGCCTTCATTTGGTTTTAAGATTGACAAGAGACGTGGGAACATGAGAAGTTTTTATTAGTTCTTTAAATCTGCTTTAAAGCCATTGACCTTTGACTTTCTGTAACTAGTAGATGAGCTTTTTCTTCCCTTAGGCAAAGGAGAAATGGTTAGAATATCAACCAACAACGACATTGAATAGAATTTCCAAAGTCTCTTTCCTTTCTTCAGTTTTTTGTTATGTAGAAATCTTGGCGTAAGCCGTAAGGCATGGTGTCAAATTTTCGAAATTCGGTAAAAAGTACCTACATATAAATTCAAAAATGACGAAAATAAAGGGTTTGGAATTATGGAAGAACAAAGAAGAAAAAGTATTATGAAATATGCTCGCGCCTCCCCAAATAACCTATTATATCTATCTACTAATCTACAATGCTGACAAAATTTCTAAAATAGGCCCAGTAATAGTCAGAAATAGCAATATTGAGCCATCTCCCATCTGGTATGCGGCTTTTTTTGGCGCGTTGTGCGGGGTGTTTTTCAAAACATTTTTTGAAGAGTATTTTGGGCGTTTTTTGTTGCGTATTTTAAATTAGGTACCTTATTCGACGACAATGCCAGACAGGTGCCTGTAGTATCGGCACTGTGCGATGCCAACACTTGACTATATTAAATGTAAAACAGTGAAAATAAAGTCACACTTATAAAATAAAAATACGGAAAATAGAAGTCAATTTATAGAAAAATATAAAGCAATCGACTATGAAATATTGGGTCTCTACAGTGCCTTATGCACATCCCCTAATAGGGAAAGAAAACTTCAGAATTCGCTTCATGTAGGTATATTTTCAGAAGACTATACAACTTAAAACAATTCTAGAGTAGAACTATCTTAATATCCTAGTGTTAAAGGTTTGCATCTGATGCTTTCATTCATCCACACTACTTATAAAATGCAACGTCCGTCTGTTCGTTTCTCCATAACTCGAGAACCATTCGTCCGATTTTCATGATTTTTTCTCTGATTTATAGATGTGTGGCCAACTTAGTCCGTAGGGTGGGTGAGAATTGCTCAGGAGTAAAGGGGTCGCGGCGAGTAAGGAGTAAGGGGGGTGTCAAGAACCGTTAGCCGCATGAACTTGATAGTTCGTGTGCTGATAGATAGGTGAACATTATTACATGCCTCATTCATCGTTTTTCAAAATCCTTCCTTTAAAAGTTGAAAAAAGGGGGGCGCAAACTTTTGTATTTCGACCTTACTGCGCTTAACTTGCCATTATACTCATAAATTTGTGTATGTCAATTCAAGATTTGCTTTTAACTATTAGGCAATACTTCAGCGAATATTTTGATCATTGATCTTTCTGGTCCATCTACAGGGTGAGATATAATAAATTGAAAATAGATCTTATTTGGCCAAGTGCGAAAAAATTGATTCATCGATTGCAGTTGTGCTTAGGGGTAGTTATCAGTGTTGCCACTAAAAAAAAGTGAATCCGGTCAAATCTGACCGTATGACCGGATTTTTATTTTCTAAATCCGGTTAAAAAATCCGGTCAAAAGCCAAAATCAGAGTTTTTGACCGGAAATCCGGTCAAAAATTGATTATGGTAACGTAATATGCATTATTAAAAATATAAAACAAATGTTAACTATCATTAGCCATTTTTTTACATTATAAACATTATCCATGTTGAGAAAACGTTTTTATAATATGCGAATTTTGAGTTTTGTAAACTTGTTTTTTATTTCGTTTGTTTAAAATTTACTGAAACAAATTGTTCATTTTATATGACGTGTTTTAAGTACTGAAATACACTTTAAGTGCATGGCCATACACGTCTTCCAATGTCCAGCGAGGCAGGTAGATTTTGAGGAGAAAGGTAGATAGCATAGAAAATGATTCCGGCATGGCATGGCATAAAGGTTCTTTTTCGTACCATTGTGCTTTCGATATTTGCATTGATAGAGTAAGGGCGTCAAAAACGGCCGTCGGCTTCGGCTTTACTATTAAATTTGTTTGTGTTTCCTATTTCAATATTCTTTTACCTGTCAAATTTTATTTCATTGCAATGACGTCTCGTTTTTGTTTGTAGCCAAAGTTATGGGAAGACGTGTATGGCTAAATAATTATTTTTGGATAATTTTTTGACACTTGAAAAGAGTAGTTCACCAAACTCTAATGTGAGATATGTCGAATTTCACACTTTTAATTGAAATGCATTGTTTAATTTCCTCTTTAACATTCTACCAAAAGAAAACGTCCAAAAATTAGCCTATAAGATAATTTATTATCCTGCTCCAAACTAAATAATTATTTTTGGATAATTTTTTGACACTTGAAAAGAGTAGTTCACCAAACTCTAATGTGAGATATGTCGAATTTCACACTTTTAATTGAAATGCATTGTTTAATTTCCTCTTTAACATTCTACCAAAAGAAAACGTCCAAAAATTAGCCTATAAGATAATTTATTATCCTGCTCCCGAAGGAGAATTCCATGTATTATGTTGCAAACGTCCCAATATTCGCAGTAAATTGGTTTCTGTTTGAACTTAGGAGCGTGTTCGTAATGTATGACAAAGTTTTCTTCAAATTACCCATAGAAATCTATCCTTATTTATAGTCAGTAGAACAATTTTATTTTTCCAGTCAAAAAAGCGTTTTCCGGTTAAAAACATTTTTCGTTCCGGTCAGAAAACGGTTAGACCGGATTTCCAAATTTTCTCCGGTCAGAATAAATAGATTTCGGTCAGATATGACCGGAATCCGGTCAGAATGGCATCACTGGTAGTTATATATTGCGTTCTAAAAATAGAATGATAACTTCCACGACGGGCTTTCAGAATGCACTATACACAATCGTAGATGCATACATATATTTAAGATCTGTAGCTATGGGAAGTGTTACGTACGATATGATCGCGTAGTACAAATAATTAGATCATACTTGTGACGGGTTTTTATTGATGTGAAATTTATGTCCATTGACTTAGGACTTTCGGATCAGTACAGGTTACACTATAAGTTGAAGACGGGGGAGGGGTAAAGGGAGTATGGTATGGACTAACTCGGGAACTACATAGCTATTTGACCCATTTTAAAAATTCTTTCAACATTGTACCGGCTACATCCTCCAGATCATTATAGGTTAGTTAGGGTGCTGATGGGCCAAGGGGAAACGAGGGTATAGGGGCTATCTTCGGAAGTACTCGGCCATTGCCGGAGTTGACATCCGACAGACACGTTTTTCAACTCAACAGCTATATATTGCATGTTCGCGTGTGAGCTGTAGGCGTAATTTGTTTATAGCTACTCGCGCCCATTAAATAAATAACAAGTAGGTAAAGTTTATAAAAAGGCATTGCGATAAAATATTTTGTAAGCTTAAAAAAGAAGACAAAATATAAACCAACGTGCATTTATATGATAACTGAAATAAATTTGAATTCAATTTAAAAGAAAAGAAACCGGCGGGCGGAGCCGCGGGCATTGCTAGTTTATAATGATTAATGACCCATTCATCCAACGCAATGGATAACTCTCAGGCAGAATTACAAATTTGGACAACACTTTTTGACTATGTACAGTACATAGATGTAATCACTATGGTCCTTCGAGCCGGATTTTATTTATTAAAAAGACGCTCTTGAGACGATCCCTACTTCAGATTTGTTTATGTTTGCCCTCGACCCAAATACATAATAGATTTCATCTGGGAGTGTACCACGGTAGTGGTCTTTTTCATTCGGCATCGGCAGATACCTACGTCTACTTTAATCGATTTGGTAGCTATTTTCTGATCGTGGGACTATTTCCCGCCCTGCGCAAAGCGATAGATCTATCACTCTCACTGCTCTTTTCTAAATTCAGCAACTCAAAGAACAACTCCGTCGTAGTCGATATAAGATGTCGTTCTCATGGACAGAAGTGCACCGTCTTTATTAAATCCTTTCCCTAATACGGCAAGAAATGGCCCACAGAACACATTGGTCACCGATTACGGTCTATCTCTTTTGCAGAACTTCTTCAAAGACTGTTCACCAGCTACTTATGAACAATGAATTTGTAAGCTATTTGCGCTTCCGTATATGTACGGTATGCGAGAAGCCGACTCACCCAAGTGAATCCAAACCCTAAAGGCCTTCTTCTTCTTTTTGAATTACGGCCGTTTTAGACCACGCGAATTATTTTTCTTTCCATACCTAGCTGATAGCTGCTTTGCACAGAAGTAATAATAGCATCATCAGCCGCAGCCAATGACAATGAGACATTCAATGAAAGTTGTGAAGGACGTTCTGGAGAGAATTACATTTTTCAAAAATGTTAGCCAATAGCCAAGGCGTGACATGCTTTCCTCTGTTAGTTCAGATATTCTGGTGGTCCTTCGAATTTATGTTCACTTCGCATTTATCGCCTAAGAGGACACCGTTCCTCCAATTATACAAAAGCATATTACCTCTGGGCTGTCATGTGGCTAACATATCACTTAAACACATTACCCCATAAATCAGCACATGATAGTGCCATTAAGGAGATATGCGCGTGTGTGTTCCCTTCTATTTCCCTAACGAATTCATTCAAAATCAGATTCATTCCCATAATTCAATTGCGAGCGAGATTTTCAAATCCATTTCTCCGAAAAATGAATTTCAAAAATGGGAAAATTCCTAATTTACGACCCCTATAAGCGAACGTGTAAAGTGCTGCCTCACGCCCAAGGCGGAACTCTCCCAGTCTCACCCCATACTACACCAGTTCCATAGTCGAATTCGATTGAAGACATTAGAAACAAAGTTTTCATCTCGGAGAGGCAAAACGAAATTATGACTGTGCCCCGTTGCGATGGGAAACATCTGTCCAACTATAAATCCGTTCCGCGTTAAAGATACATATACCCAGTATCTCGCTACTTAGAGATGCCGCAGCATTAATTTCGGAACACTGATGCGCTGTCGTGTCCAAAAATACAAATCGTGTCATAAGTGCCTTAAAGTGGATGTGAGTAGACACACTGGATCATCAGCCTTGAAAAGTGTTCGCCGTGTCTTTGTTTTACCAAACACCAACCACACACACGGATGTTTGACATCAAATAGGATTTGTTATTCTTTAATGCAAACAAAAGATTACGAGATGGATTTATGGACAGTTTTCTCAGACGACGCCTGTTCATTTTTGTTTGTAGGTGTGGCACCAACGAAACATCAGGGAAATCCGTTTTGACAGAGATTACCGCTGTCAAACTTTCAGTGCGACAGCACAATTTTGGAGCAACAAGGTACCTTGTTGGTAATTAAAGCGAACCGCACATCCCACAGAACGTTGTAATGACACTCATTATCGTAAAATTTTAAGGACCGTTTAATTATTAAAGCCTTCTGGAGAAAGTTTGTCGAGTGTCCAAACACTGGGCCTTCTTCGGCGGTCGTAAAATTTCATACTTGGCCCCTTTTCAGTTGGGCTCAGACTGAATGGCGCACTGTGTCGCTTCCTGGAAGCGATTTACCGATAACCAGGACTCATTTCGAAACAGATGTCCCAGGAGTTGGACGTGTGCACATGGCCATAAAGTGTCATGTTGCAATTTCCAAACAACAACACAACAGTTGTGACATGTTCGTCTTGCTTATGGGAACGCCTTGCGGAGCGGAAATTAAAGTTTGGTTTTATGGCTCACATTGCAAACATTAGCAAGACCACTTGAGGGTGGTGCGGGAGCTGGCATAGGAACCACTTTTTGAAATGCGTCGAAATGCGTTTTCAGACGTTTTTAATACCTCGCTGCGGCCTGGGGGCACGAAGGAATATAAAGACCGAATCGATTTCAATACTTATCCTAGTGGTGGGTGGGTGGTGGTGCAATACCTCTCGAAGAGATTGCGTGAGTGCAATCGAAGTTAAGAGTTGCTTTCGAAGGGTGATGTGCATCGATGGACGGTTTGGGTGTGAAGTGTTTACCAAAGGGTCTGATCCATCCTTTAGAATAAGGATATACTCGCACGCGGTGGCGGTGGTGTAAATCGTTGCTTTGATGCAGGCATAAAGGACCGGTTGAGAGTTAATTGAGATATTTGATACATTGAAGGGCGTTTGATAAAAGCGAGAACGAGAGAGTTTATCCTAAGTACCAGGCGCCATTAGAGTTGCTGTTCATTTTTGCATCGAATTGTGCTGGAGTGTGATTTAAAGAGATTACTTGAATATACGGGAGGGAGCGTTTTTTTAAACCGAATGTTTACATTGGGTCTGCAAGAAAGAGCGACAGTGTAGATAAAATAAACTACATTCTATTCATAAGGAAAGGTCTTAAAGTCAATTCAGAAATGTTTCCAATTTTCTTGGAAGTAAGTTTCAATGAATGATGACTGCCTAAGAAAAAATCGGTATCTCCTCAGAGTCTCTTATTCGAAATATCGGTGTTGAAAACTATAACGAAGATATCAAATTGTCGACGTGTCCATGTATAGAGAGTCTTTACAGGTCCATAGCTCTTGAAAAGTAAAGTATAGGTAAGTAACCCGACCATTTTGGACTGGCTGGCTCTTTCGGGGTTAACTACTTCATTCTGTGGTAGTTTGAGCCCAGTCTAAACCCAATAACCTTACTCTTCTGATGACAACTAAAAAAAGAGTAGGGGGCCTACGACCGAGCATTGTAGCATTTCGTTGATTACATAGTGCACCAAATATCTAAAAAATGGCTTGTGGTACTTACTTACTTATCGGGCTTCCGACCTGTCAAGAATTTCTGCCTGAGACACTGCAGCCTTTCATCCCTTGCTTTCAGTTGTAAAGACCAAACGCTCTGGCATTCGTGATGGCTTAGTCTTTGAAACGGAGGTTTGATCTTACTTGTCTTCTCGAACCTGGGGGCTGGGAGCTGGGATTCGAACAACCTCTTAGCTGTAATATTATTTCCATTTGCTCGATGTGGTTGAGCCGATGTAGTCGAGATTTTTTGGCTTTCTGGACTACATTCACATCTTGGTACAACTCATAGAGTTCGCTGTTGCATCTTCTCTTCCATTAGCCCTCCTCGCACAGAGGACATTTTTTTCTTTCGAAGGAGCCCCAGCATCAGCTCTCTCTTCTTGTTTATATTCCAGCACTCAGGGTCATAAATAGAATTGGATAAGAATTTTGTAGAGCAAACATTTCGTAGGTAAATGAGTTAGGACTTTTGAACCCAATTGTTATGCCAAAACTATAAATAGCACCGGTTTCCTAGGGCAATTCTATGGCGGATCTCCACAAGGGTCTCATTCGTGGAGTTCATGGGCACCGCTCCAAATTAATTTTAATCTGAGAGACATTCAGTGGCACTGTGGCTGTGGCAGTGTTGATAATTCGCGGGAAATTTTCTTTTTCGTGGGAATTATGATGGTAAGAAAATATGGGTCTTCGCAGAGGTTTTTGCCGAAGCGCCGTTGGTGCTACCTATTTTAGTAGATTTATTTGGAGCTAGATTTCCCAAAAAATTATTCTGAACATTGGCCTCCAAGCACAGTTTTGGTAATGTGGCTTTACATAGCCCCAAGAGAAGGAATCGAGTGGCGTCAAAGACCATCAGTCAGTGTCAAATTCGATACACCATTTCGCTTTCTTTTTATTTTCTTTGATTTTTCTGACCGATTACGATACATAGAAACAAAAGGCAGTTGTCTAAAATTCAGCTTCAGAAAACATTCTTTTCATACGAATATATAAAAACTTTACTGTGCATCCTGGTCACTTTGGAACTGGCCTCCAACCACTTATCAGAAATCACAGAATTGGCCCAAAAACATCTGTTGTATCGCATTCCTTGTATAACATTCTCACCACCATATTAACTTGATCGAAAATCAACTCATATTCCGAAGAAACTTTCATAAAAATATGTGCTGCGCCCAACAAATTTACGACATCCACATGCCGAACTTCCTGAGGTAATTGTCACCCCCGCTGTCTCATCTGTATGGAACACCAAATGTTTCGATTTGTCACGTGTGTTCTTATCACAATCGAATAACAAAATGATACATCAGCCACCCAGCCACCCCAACCAGTACCATTCGATTCAACTTTTATCTTTTATAGAATTCTGATACAAAATCTCGTCGCATTACACTCAAAGAGCCGACCCACCCCCCGATTGGGGAGGAAAACGGAGAAGAGATTTATTTCATCCCGGTAGGACTCCGCAGCCATTTAAGAAAAATAAAAACATACCCTCCAACAACCCATCTCATAAGTGCAGGGGGTGGTGTTGGCGGTGGAGGGTTGATAGAGCTACAAAAAAAAGCAGCAGTGAAATCTGTTCCACTTATTAAGTTGTCACAATTTATTCTTTTTTTTTTGTTGCTTTGCTTTGCCATGCAACAAAACAGAGAAAATGGCAGCAAGTGTTTAACACGAATGAGTTATGGAACAACTTCGCATCCCGTGTATACAGGGGCGGTAGCGTTGGGGGCTATAGGGAGCAGATGAAGAAATGTCACTGCCTGACAGAAGGAATGGCAGTAAAATAATAAAAAGGAAGTATAAAGTAACAAGAACCAGAACGGAACTGTTCAATGGGGGATGATGCTCGTAACTTTGGAGAGGGAAACTGAGTACACTCGAGAGTATAGAGCGATGGTGCAAAGTAAAGAAAAACAGTACATGCTGCATACATACTTAAGGGTGAGACATTTGGGGAAGTTATAGCGAGTGAGGCTGCATACTGCCATTCAATTGTCATGGAATATCTTTTGGATTATAAATGATATATACAGGAAGGCTGCAGGGACAAGTCGCATTAAATGTTAACAGCATAGGTTTGTACTTCCTTGAGAGCCTATGTAAAGTGGATTTATGTATAATGGGTGTCCTTTGTGTGCATATGTTTGTTGGAGGATGTGGTGAGGGGATGCAATTCGTATGCGATGTTATGTAGGCCCATAGGTGTCATGGATAAAATAACTTTTCTGATGTAGGTCGATGGCGTCTCCACAACACAATGGATAATAAAAAAAAACGGTCCAGTTGGACATTTACATAATAGGTGACCCCCATAAGGGCTGCGATCTTCATAGATGTAGAGATTAAAATATATATCATAAATTATATAGATATAAAAAAAAACAGTTACATAGTGTGGGTTAGTCCCGCTGTTGGAGCGACTTGTGTGATTCTTCTTTTATTCTGCTCGCCTTAAAACCTCAAATGAAAAGTCGGAAAATCGAAACAATCTAAATTTCCATTTTGTATGATACTATACACCACCAATGATTGCAAAACTCGAAAAACCGCCAAATCGATTGAGCTCAAATTTAGGGAAAGCATTTGTTCCTAGCCCAAAGGAGTTTCAGTGAAGTTTAGTCGAAATTAAAAAAAGGGAAGTGAATTCATTTAAATTCCAAACGAGTTTAATAAAATCACCAAAAAAACTTAAACTGTACAGTACGGCCAATATTGCCGATTTTAATGAACTGGGGTTTGAAGGATTTGGGAATCCTAATCGCTTATGTAGAGTTACAAATAAATAAATTTTAGGTGGTACAAATTTCAAGAATAATCAGTTCGATACGATAAAGAAGACAAAACTTCCGTCTCCAAGTCCAAGCCATAAAAAAATAGGTCTGGCGGACTGGAAACAACGAGCCCGTGTCTTTCGGATGGCTGCAATACATAATGTCTCAGGCAGATACTACTCAGGGTTCGGAAGCCCGTTAAGTAATAAATGTTCTAATATTATTACAACCTTTTAAATGAATTGGAACTCCGAAATGGCTTGTCTAAAGTAGTGAAACATTAGAATGACAGCTTTCTCAGATTAGAACAGAAGTCTGGTGTTAGTCAAACAAGATGGTCATGGATTCAACAAAGTACTTGTTGTTAGGTATATCTATATATATTATATAGGCATTTGAAAAATAGCCGGTGTCTACGAAAATAATATTGAAAATGTTTTAGTCTAACGACATTTTTAACCCTCACATGGACAGTAGGTATCTACCCGGGTAAATATTTAAATTTTTATCCCTAAATATCTCTTCGGTTTCTTATTAGATTTTAATGCAGTTTCGAATCAGTGACTAAATTATTGTTTTGTTGAAGATAATTATGAAAAAAGTGCTGTGAAAATGTCCTTTTTACTTTTTTAAGTTTTGTCTTTTTTTGTCTTACATGGACAGTACCTATATATCTACCCAGGTAGATATTAGTTGAATTTGCATGTAAAATGTCGATATAAAAATTCATGTAAATAATAAAATACGATTTATTGGGAAATTGTTTTTTTATCTGGAAAATATGCACAATCAAACTTAAACGAAAAAGTTAGAAAATAAAGAGAATGAATGCAAAAGGATAATATTGAAAGAAAAACTATAACCTAGTGGTAAAAACTTACACAGAATGCGTGAGATTTTGTTTATCTACCCGGGTAGATACTGTCCATGTAAGTACATTTAAATTTCCGTCCATGAGAGGGTTAAGGCGCAGCTCCATGACAATCACCCGAATGGGGGTACGCCCATTGATGAGATGTTTTGAACAAGTCCGACATTTCTGACAGTATAGGTTTGCTGATGGCTTAAGGACGGTGGAGAAAGATCGGGAACGCTGGAGGGTTGAGTTCAACATAATACACATTTCCTTTGAGAATTTGTAGGTGTTGATAATGTTTAGAGGTCTGAAGGTGATCCAAACGATCAACTCAATTGCATGCATATTTCGATTTGTAGGAGGGTCAATGTATATATATGGAGGCGATTGATACAATACCTACGCAACATCGGGTGACATTTTGTCTTCGAAAAGACAAAGGGTTATTGAAATTTATCGATGAGAATATTAATAAGCCCTGTGGCTAGATTGCTACAGTACATTTCAGCAAATAAGGATCCTCGAATTTCGTTGGTTTCAACTCCCCTTGCAGATAATTTCGTTCTCCGGCGAGTTCATCTGAGAATCCGATGGGATACATGTGTATAGTGTGAAGTGGTTGACGACGCGACGCGTCTAATATCGAAAATTCTATTAAGTAAAGTAAAGATTATTTGCCTGTCAGATATTATACATTATGTAAGATTTAGTATGATGGCGTATGCTGTGCATTTATCGTCTTTCTTTCTTAGTCGCGGTTTTGATTGCGACTCCCAAGACCCATATGAAACGTCAAAATACCACTATACAAGTTGGAATTATTTTCATTTTACATCGATCGAGAATTTCAATATTCGCCATTCTTCAGTCCATCTCCTCACAGAAATCATCAAAGCCACCACCCCAAGAACAACAAACTCAAGTATTTACTAAAATGTTCCCTAATTTTCTCCCGTTTTCATGTATATTTCCCGCAACCGGAAAAAAGGCATCACACTCCAAAGCAACGTATCTCAAGTGACTGTAGTAGACCCACTCATCATGCAAGTGGAACGTGTCTAATTGCTTTTCCAGGGATGATTTAACAGGTGACAAATTACGACAAAACACTGTCAGAGCTAACAAAGACAGGAGGTAGGCATACAATATCCAGAATTACACTCAAAAACACGACAATTTCACAAACCGTGTCCAAACAGGCAGCATTGTCATCCTGTCTGTTTTGGTGTCTTGTCTATCTCTATGTCAATCGCAGTCCTATACGCTTACGCTCCCGCTGTACAGTTTATTAATTTAAATTTAGTTTACGGCGGTGTGACGCCTGAAGACGTGTTGACAAGGCGATGGAAGCGCACGTTGTTTCATCTGATTAATCTGAAACGACTGCTGGTGTGACTAATTGAACGAGTGTGGAATGTGGTGGCATAGGCATCATAAATCCAAAAGACACCTTCCACGATTTTCTTCAAAATTTAATGATGATTCAGGGATCCTGACTGCGCGGGAATAGAATTGCAAAATCAAAGCACGCCCAGGACTAATGTTCGTACACAATTTATTCTGTTTTCCCTTTTCCGGAATTCGCCCCCTTCCTTGGTCCAATTCATTCATCATTCTAAGGCAATATCCTTTCTTGCCCATTTGAATTCAAATTGTAACTGAGTTTCCATCATCGATGAGAGAGGGAACAGAAGGATTTCAAAATCTCTGCCCGATACACACGGAAATCAATCTGAATTTGCCAACTCCAACCGAACCCAATATGGACAATCCCGATTCGGACTGTCAAGCCAAATGAGGACCAATTTGTTTATCCGTGTCCTGAATAGAAGTAGGATATACCATATACACCATATAGTCATGGCCAACGAAACTTTTTGCGCGTTCGACTTTCGTTCGTCCTTTATGTTCAGGATCCATTGGCAGTTGTTTTTCCTTCTTCTTTGGAAGAACCTTTCGAAATTGGAAGTCAATTAGTGGCTTAAGGATGAAGCATTTTTCATGATTTTATGATACCCCACAGAAGCGCCAGCAGCAAAAACAAGTGACGAAGAAACAACTCCTCGACGTTAACGCGGGTCAGGAAAACATGATCCCTACCTTCTAATGAGAATTTTCTGTGAAATGATGAGAGGGCTGCTGGCTGCTGGCTGCTGGCTCTGCTGGAGAGGACGAAGCGCACAAAAGTTCGCTTGATTGGAAAAAGTTTCCGTTAACAGCAATTATAACAACTTTTTGGATATATTTTTACGTTGCGCTACTTATTTGTTATTGTTGGCGTTCGGTATAGATTGTATTGGATTGTATTGTATTCGATTCGTGTGGTGGGTAAAATTAATTAGCAACACGCTTTGTGTAGTTGATGGTTTGACTGTGGGGAGTTGGACCATATTGTACAGCGCTGTGGATCAATATTGTTTTCCGCACCCATCGCGACTTCAAGTGGAACATTTACATGGAAACTTTAAATTGGTTCAATTATGAACGAGCTAATTGCTAAATTGGCTTAAGGCCATAAATGATGGTAAAGAGGTATTAGTTCTTGTTGGGCAAATCTCTTATGAAAAGTGTATTCCGATATACATACATTTATAAAATAAAAGTGCCCGAGGTACTTATATTACCTCTAAAGGTTTTATTTCTTGAATTTTTCTTATATTTTTGTAGGGATATTTGAAAATCGTTGTCCATCAACCAGCTATGGGTAGGTTGTTGAATATGCACGTTTCCTACCGAACTCATTTGCTTGTGAGTTATTTTTATACCCTCCACTGGAAGGTATATTCACTTTGTCATTACGTTTGTAGGTAACGCCAAGAAGGATTCACCGGAGACCCTATAAAGTCTGTCTGTCTGTCTGTCTGTCGAAAGCACGATAGCGTCCAAACGAATTGATCTAGGCGAATGAAATTTTGTGAGACGACTTCTTTTTACCGTCGCCAGGTTTGGGCTATGTCGGTCAAGTAGTTCTGGTACCTCCCATACAAAACCACTATTAGACCCATGCGTGTACCTGGTACAGTACATACAGTGGAGGGTATCAAACCATCGGCCAGGCAGATGATAACACTTTTACTTTTGTTTTTTTTTTTTAAGTTTAAAAGCAAAAACGTATAGAGAGCCCGTATAACAACATCCCAGCGGTCGTAAAAACTAGGGGTGAGATTCTGAAAAAAAAAAAAACCGAAACGAAAAACCTGTTTCGCTTTTCAAAAACGAAAGAAATCATGCGAAATCGATGAAAATTGCTTCATGTAAATAATTTCGTTTTTTGCGTTCTTCTTAGCAAACCTTTAAAAAAACAGACTAATTGAAATTGCATACTTTTAGGGGCATAATCATAGTACGAGAAACTTTTGTTTTTGACAGCAACCTAATGCCCAAAACACACGTGAAGAATTCATTATGCAGCAAGATTAGAATACACATGTTCTTATGTGGTGATACAAATGTAAATTCTGCACTCACCGCAGCACTGAAACATGTCTCTATTTCTAAATCCACTGCATAGCAACGCAGTGAATTAAATAGACTTGGGAGCATCGAATTTCCAAATTCAGCTAGTGATGCATACGAGGAAAAGCGAGACGGGAATTATTTGTCGTCTGTGTTGCACTCTCGTATTTTTTCCCGCATTGACAGCAACCGATGCAAATTGAATTCTGCACATCTGTTTCATCTGCAGTACTGCTTTCAGTGAAGCGTTCAGAATTTCTGCACATGTGTTTTGGACATAAAAGTACGTTTTTGCGTACTTATTTTGTTCTTTTCAATATCGATTATTTAGCAATATCTATTTTCTTTCATTTCGTTGGATACAATTGGACTTGTTTTTATTTAATTGTGCAGTTTTTCCACATGAAGTAGCCATGGCCCATGACCATGAGCAGCATTGGCATATTGAAGACACACAGCTTGTATGCAGTACAAACCTAGACGGCTCCAGAAATGTTTCTTCCTTTTAACATCTTGATTATTTAATTGTTAAAATAATCAAAGAATATTAAAAGCAAAAAAAAGAAAACGTCAATGAAAAAGCTGTCGTTGTTTTCCTTTTACACAAAAGCAAAAATTTTTTCGTTTTCGAAGGTTCTATAAAGTAAAACGATTGAGCAAACAAAAACGATTAAACGTTTCGTCTTAAAAAATCCCACCCCAGTGCTGTGGTTACTGTGTTCCCCTTTAATCCGAACATCGTTTAGGAGCTTAAACCCTCCAACTCGGGAATTAGCTACATCGCCAGTCATGGTTACGTTCGGCTTTTATTTATTTCAAAGCGATTTCGCCGTTCACAACTCTTGCCGAGAAGGCCTTAAGAAGTAAAAGTAAAGGTATTGTCATTCACAAAGCTGTGTTTGTTTTTGCGAATGAGAGTGTACCAACATCACAGTTTCAGGACAGAAAGTTGTGCTCTCCATGACTTTGGATAGTAACGACAACGACATTAAAGATATTCATCAACGAGTAATAGGAATGCACAGTCAATGATAGTTAAGGGAAACTATCTTTTGAATATAGCTTCTCAAAAAAACCTGTAGGTTGTAGCATAACAATAGCGATTTTGTATGGCCAAAGCAGTGCCTATTCTGAGAGGTAGGAGAATTAGGACAACTGTTCTTTCGGGTGTTTATAAGACGTTTGGAAAAGTTGGTGCCAGCAGAAAATACTTTAAGTTTATACCTTGTTTCCATTCGTCCCGAAAAATAAAAAACTCGCACATTTGTGAGAAGCTATATGCCTAGGATGCCTATGTAGTGGCGTAGCGTGGGTTGGGGCCGCCCGAGTCAGACCCAATTCATGCTGCCCCTAGTAGTTTTTTTACATCATAAAAAAAAAATTTGTTCGATTTCAACCAGTTATACCTACACATTATGTATGTCAATAAACTTGGTAAAATGTCTCTTCAAATTTTGGTCAACTATTTTTCGTACAACTTTCTAACAATTGAAGCAAAAATGAAGCCGCAAATTTAAAATTTTCCCATATTATATATATATAAATTTTCGAGAGATATTCGAATCAGACCACCATTGTTGGGTCCTTTTCGTCTCCCTACCACTATAAACCCTACCCAGAGAGACTCTCTGGACTTCTCCAGAGTCCTTCTCTGAGTTCAATTCCTAGTGTTAACGCTAGCATCTGTTTATATGAGATCTGTTTCATCCAATGGGTCTCGACCCAATGTTTTCCCAAGATCCTCATTCTTCTGCCAGCCAAAGCCGGACATTGACACAATATATGTGCCGCTGTCTCAGATTCCTCCAGGCATAGCTTACAAGTATCATCTTCTCTAAGGCCCATCTTCCTTAAATGATACCCGAAATTACCATGACCTGTAGTTAACGCCACCACCCATTTCAATGTTCCTCGACTCATGCTTAGAACCTTTCTCTGAGTGGAGCAGATTGGCCATTGTATTGCCATTTTAGCTTGTCTACATTGTTGTGATGGAAGGAGCAATGCCGAGTTTTCCTGTAGGATTGGTCAGGCTGGGTCAATTTTGAGACAGCTTGGTCATTCTGTTATTAGGAGGACTGAACTTGGTGTCAAAGCTAAGTTGTCAGTCTTTAATTCGGTGTTTGTTCCAACTCTCACCTATGGTCATGAGGTTTGGATAATGACCGAAAGAATAAGATCGCGGATACAAGCTGCCGAAATGAGATTTCTCCGTAGTATTGCTGGTGTGACCCGTAGAGATCGCATCAGAAATACCAGAATACGTGAGGAACTCAATGTCGAGCAGCTACTTCTCCGGACGGAGCGATCCATGCTTCGGTGGTTTGGTCATGTTAAACGCATGTCCCCGACCAGGATTCCACGACGTGCTATGGAATCCGTACCATCGGGTAGGCGTCCTCTAGGTAGACCAAGGATGAGATGGTTAGATCAAGTCCATAATCTCTCCTATAACCGTATGGGGATTGCCCTTGATGATTTAGAGTCGATGGCGGAGGATCGAGAGCTATGGAGGGTCCACTTGAGCAACCTACACCCGCGACCCACTTAATGGACAAGCGGACCATTGAAAATGAATGAATGAATGAATGAATACATTGTTCCACGGTTGACCACCTTCTCAGGTGTTCTGCCGTGATCCATTTGTGAATCAGCTGTTCTACCATTCCTCTACCAATTGGAGCGAATGGTTCTGGTCCCAGCAACTTTTCAGTTGACCCCTGTTTTGCAAGGGAGTCCGCCTTTTCGTTTTGGTTACCATATTGGTTACTTTCCGATTTCCCAATCTCTAAGCGGATAAAAATTACTTAACTCGATTATTTTTTGTCATTTATTTTCTATTTAGCTATTTATTTTTTAGCTTCTGAGAATTTTTAATTTAATTACATTAAATTATGTTGCATTAAATTATTTTTTTTTAATTTTTAATTACCTAAATAATTTTATAAATGAAATTGATTTAAAAAAATAATTTTTAAATGAAAGGATGAAAGAACTTAATTTAAAAATTTAATTTTTCTACTTTTCATCAAGGCAAAATCTCTTGTTATTCTTTCATTATCGATGGTCTTTGTGATGTCCTGCTCTATACCCATTATTATCTAGATTAGATAGCCTTAGAGTGCTCATTGTGGACCTTAAATAGTTTTTAATAAGCTTCAATTGTGAGAAACTTATCTCACAGACGGCATTACTTTTTACTTATTGCAATTGTGAGAACAAGTCGAAGCATTATTGTTATGTTAGGCAGACAAACTTCCAGTCTAAACTGTATATATTTTAATAGTTCGAGTGGGCTTTTATTGGCGAGTTCATTTATTTTGCCTGTAGAAGATATAATTGCTTTTAACCGTACGCTTTCGATCTCAAATTCATCCCTATCAATGTCATCCTCATGAGGTGCAACATCTGAATTGCTTTCATAGTTTTTATCTAAGAGTTTGGCTGGGGTTAGAAAGCCGAACTTTATCGCCGAATTTCGTAGCTGTTAAAATGAAAACGATTGGAGTGCTATTACCACTGCATCCGTCCGTGTGTTTAGGATTTCGTGTGCCTCCTTCAGTTTTTCCAAGGTATTAAAATGCCCTCATAATGGTTATAGGTATTCTCCATTGCATCAGCTTTTGCGCTCCATCTTGTTTCTTACATCCTCTTGAATGTGTTGCTTTGGAGTACCAAGCTGAACTTCCCAACGGTGCGTGTGTGGACACGGAAAAAAATATATATAATGCGTTCAAAGGTACCGACAAATTCATTCATTCATTCATTCATTCATTCATTCATCTTCAATATCCCGCTTATCCATTAAGTGGGTCGCGGGTGTAGGTTGCTCAAGTGGACCCTCCATAGCACTCGATCCTCCGACGAAAGTGACCGAATTTGGCTCAACAGCAGCAGCATGTAAACAAACCCAGTTCAAAGATTGATTGGAGCAGGGTTGTAATTTCTGATAAAATGTAGTTGCATACGAGGGAGCAGTGTTTATTGGATTTTGTTGTTAAGCAACACAAGGAATGTCTGATTACTTACTGTGAAGCTGTGTTAGCGCTGGTAAACTTTGTAAATAAATTCGCTGGACTGAAAAAAGAATCACCTCCAAATTGCCGCCCCTGGCATGTGCCCCCCTTGCCTCACCCCCCTCCACGCTACGCCAGTATGCCTGTTCGAGAATGCATCATATATTGTTTAATTGTTTATTTCTGATAACCTAAATTCATTGTTAAAAACTTTCTTTTTTGTTTGACCAAACATGTTTATAATACCCTATTTAATATTGCCTATACAGTTTCTTATATTTTCTAACAATTAGTCCGCTAATTACCAAATTCACTCGAAAGACATTTGAGTACCTGAGTAAATGATAATGAGTACATTGTGCTTCTTGCGATGGTGCATTAATTTTTCTTGCTCTCTTAGCTAGTAACCACCAACCGCGCAACATCTTCTTGTCTTGGTCGTAATTAATAAGTAATAAATATAGAATTATAACGTTTTGGAAATTTGGCTTTTTTCTTTATTTTTGCTATTTCGTTACTGATCAATGCCTATGGACGTATTGCACCTCTATTTGTTTATTTAAATTGTGTTTTTCCGAGGGTTGAACCTAAGTTCAGTTTGCTTGTTAAACTTGTATCGATAGGTAAACTATGTATTTATTTAAATTGTTTTTTTTTCGATGGTTGAACATAAAACCCTTCGCTCATAGTTCAGCATATTAATTTACTGAAACATTTCGCTCACATAAGGTTGAAGTTGTTGATTTACCGGACTCACGTTTGTCGTTGGGCCGCATTCCGTATAACTAGCCTTAACTTAGGAATCTAATCATTATTAACCAAAGTTTGTGTTTCTATATGATTTAATCCTGGATCCGATGAGCATTCTTGAGCCCTTTGTAGGTGCTTCTGCTGGCAACTGCGAGTGGACTACGCTCTCTTGGGGTGCCGGAGACGTGAATCAGTCCTTCAGCTCCAATTGCGGGTGGTGCTGGTGGGTTCCCTATATGCCGGTGGTAGAAAGATGGTACCAGTTTTGGAGTGACCTTTTGTCGTACTGTCGGGATTCCCATACCGCTACGTTTGCTCTGTTTTGCACCGAATGCCTCGTTCGCCACTGCTCTTGGGCCTTCTTTGGTGCCTTCGGTGTTACGGGCTTCACTGGCATTGCCTCGATCCTAGGTTAGGTTAGGTTCAGCATACTAATACTAACACCTATATCGTCAAGCATCTCTTGGCAATGATGAAGGGTTTATATAATAGCCTTTCCCGAGATAAATATTTAAAAAGAGCATAACTATTAGATACGGGAAACAAGTTCAATTTTTGCTTGAAGACGGAATGTAAGGTCATTGGGGAAGTTAAAGAACCAATTATACGTAAATACCAGACTTCATCAGTGATTTGGTTCGTCTTTTATGATGAGTTACCCTATGCGCGGTACTTAATCACTTTAAGGGCCCAGCTTAAGTTTCACCAACTTAAAAATGTGAAATGGTTCATTCTAGCTATTGTAACCTAAGGTATGACAGAAATTAGTGTCACAGGCGGGTGACACCCAAAGCCAAGCTTCTCGCAACCGTTCGTTTTGTGTGATTTTCTATTTTTGCGACGAGTGGAAGGGACCTACAATTTTATGCCGAGTCCGAACGGCTGAATTGAGAAGCTTTTTCATGACAGTCATACTCTCGGATGTTTGCCAGACGTTCGCGAGAGGTGGCGCAGTAGAAAAAACTTTAAGACGTAATTTGTGTTTTCCCGGGGATCGAACCAGGGATCCCTCGCACAGTAGTCCAGCACACTAACCACTGCTATACTGCGCTCACGATGTGGTTTAAGTGGAGAACAAAATATTTGCATACTTGTGCTGCCACTTGAATTTATATTTAAGGCTTCAAATCAGAAAAGTCGAACAGAAGATACCATCAAAATTCAAATAACGTATTAGGTGCCAAAATTTCATTCCACAACTTTCAGAATTCCATCGCAAACATCGTTTTGAATAGGTACCTATAGCCTACAGGCAAAAAAATGGCCTCTTGTACTCGTAGAGTTTGATGGGGCGAGGAAGAACGCAACAGTCACCCCTAACTCCCAACTATCCTACGGATTGTGCTTAATACTTATAGGGACATTGGACTAGTAATCATTTTTAGCCTTTACTTTAAATTCATTGTAAGTCACAATAGCAAACTTTGCATAGACAATTTCGCTATTGTGAATTTCTTAATATTTAATATCTGAACTGAAATAGGTTTTGTGCGAATACACTTAATTAATTAATTAATTATTATTTTTATGAATTCCAGGGCGGGACCCTATTTGAAAGCAGGCTTTAAGCAAACTTCCATAATCATAAATGATGCATAAACTTGAAAGACTCACCTCGCATAGTATGCAGCAGCAGCCATCGCCTGAGCTGTCTCCATCATCAGATCAATTTTACAATTCCGATAGGGATACTTTGCTATCCCCTCGTCCAGGCCAGTGGCATTCAATTCACCTCCTGTCGTTGTACTGGCAACTTCCTCTTCGAAAACAATCGGCAAAGCACTGCCGATTCCCTTTCCTGGTTGCTTGTCCAACAGACCAGCCTCTCTTAGATTATCCTCAACGAAACTTGAATGCATAGCTGCACTACCCAAAGGAACCTCACGTATGCTGATGTGATCTTCCATCATACCACGTCCAGTGGCACTGGCATTTGTCGGAATGACGGACGCCGTCGTCGTGCTGGTGCTCATCATAGCTTGCTGTTGGCCTTGACTATGCAGGCTATGCCTTTGATTATGCTCGCCGTCGGCTCTGGTCCGTTGATGTGATGTGCTAGGCAGCGTTGGTGGGGGTGGGTTTTTCGGTGGTGGCGGTGGTGGTGGTAGCGTTGGAAATGGCGGCGGCGGCGGCTGGTTGCGGTAATGAAACTCTTCCTGATGATGCTGAAAGTAATTCTCCTCATACCCAATGCCACTGACTCCAGCTGACATATGTTTTCTCTGATTTGACGGATTGTTGTTGCCGCCACTTTGTTCTTTGTAGCCACCGCCACTGACGACAGCGTCATTGTTAGACGAGGAAACTGGGAGCGCAGATGATGCTGCTCGTTTGCTTCCATCCGATGTTGTGGCGGATTTTTGTGAACCCCTTCCGGGAGTGCGTCTTCTTAGATTCCGGTGGCCGTTGGTGTTGGAGTTATTGTTTCCGTTCGGGTGCGCCGTGCTGGTGTTGAGGTGCGGTCGTTCGGGTATTGTTTCGTAGACGTGGTTGTTCGGAAGTTCCTGATGCTGCTGCTGCTGTTGGTATTTCTGTTGTTGTTGTTGTTGCTGGTGATGGAGTGCAGCCGCCTTGTCACACATCGGTTCGACAAACCCGCCGGGAAAATGAAAGTGCAAATGGGGTGCGGCAGACGAAACCATTTGCTGTTGCGGCGGCGGAGGAGGTATCTTCAAAAAATGCAATCCCTTCGGTTGTTTTGACGAGGACTCTCTTGTGAATGATGACTGTTGGTGGTGGTGCTGCTGCTGCTGTTGTTGCTGTTGTTGTTGTTGTTGCTGTTGCAGATGATGCTGATGCTTGCCGGATGGTGGTGGCAAATTATTCAAATGAAAGTCCCCATCCATGTGGTAGTTGCTTGGGCCAACAGAACGCATGTCGAATGTAGTCTGATTCAACAAGTGTTTCTCGTAAATGTCGTTCAGCAAATTGGTGGCAGTTTTGGAAATTTGATTAAAATTCTGTTGTACCAGAGGAATTCGGCTGGTGTGCACCACTCCTTCGCCGGCACCACTCACCCCCTCTGGCTGACTTGTCGCCGAAGGGTGCTGATGTTGGATATGTACTCCATTGGCGTTTGAATATGTGACGGGCATTGTTCGATGTTGTTGCTGGTATTGATGCTGTACTCCAGGTGGTAATGGTCGGAAGGGTTGCGGAATTGGCACCGCAATTGATTGCTTTCCGCCAGCCATTATGGCAGTCGTATTGTTGCTGGCATACTGGGGCGGCAGTACGACTCTATCAGGCCAACATCTCGTTTTTGATCTGCCGGCATTGTCTGACGCTGTGGCTGGATTTGAAGCACCACCAGCAGCAGCAGGCAAATCAAAGGCTGAACTATTCGAATGGCTCGCACGGAATGTAGAACCTGGAGGCAGTACCGCTGTCGATGGTGGGTGCGGAACTGCCTGGGGGTTGGATGAATGATGAATGCGAACACCGGAAGATGATGATGATGATTGTTGTCTGTGCGGATGATGTTGATGATGATGATGCAGTTGTAATCCGTCTCGTTTAATTGCTGAACTGCCTGTATGTCGTGGTCGGTGCACAGATGCCTGAAATGATGTATAAATGAAAGTCACATCGAAATAGACAACAAAGAGCCAGGCAGCAAATCTTTTTCGTATGTAGTAAAATTCTTGAGATTCACCCTGAAAGTGATTTAAAGTCGACAGCTAGATGCATTCTGATGGTCCCACTTAAAATGTAATCCCATCCCTCGAACGTACGCATACGCATACTTAGTTTTTACGACCTGTTGGTCGACACGATATTTCCTCAGAAATATCCGGCAGGGCATTTGTTTTTCTTCCGGTCAGGGTGTGCACCCACTCAAGTGGATAGGCTGCTAATTGTTTATGCGGTAATTAAATATTTTTTTTACTACCTAATTCGAAAATTTGCTTGCCTGGTATCGGAAATATTGTTATAGATACTTACGAAAACGGGTGCTGCCGATTGAGAGGAATCATCGCTGCCGCTGGAAGAGAAGAAAATGTGTAATCATAAAAAGTGTTCATAAAAACTGTTCGAATAATATTAAAATTTATTTCTGGGGAAAAAATCGCCCCTAAGTACGATTGGGGGAGATTTTTATTGTCGATTGAAACTTTGCAATATTCCGATTCCGACGACTAAAGGAAACAGTTTATGGTGGAGCAGAGGAGAGTTTAAGTGCCTCCAAAGTTGTTTCCATAAATTTGTCAAAAGGTTAATTTGTATCCCAAGATCGATGCGACTTTAAATGTTCCATCTCGGAATCTTTTTTTAATTTTATGAAAAAATTAAATCGTTCGCTCGTTTTAATATCCACTTAACAAGATGTTTGTATTCAGAGGGATATCTTCTAAAAATTTATTGGAATTGAAGGAAAAACATGCTAAACAAACGAGGGCGCTAATGGAGCACATTCCAACTTGGTTTTGTATGTTGTTCGTTTTGTCGGTACATCTGGACAGTGTTGAAGAGTGTGTTTTATGCCAATATCAATAGGAAGATACGCGCTAGTAATACATACTTTCGCCTTCCTTAATGGCCATGCTTTCGCATCACAGAGCAGGACTGCGTTGAAGAGGGTCGTACATAGAGTTGCTTACAATTGGTAAGTCTTCGCAAGCAAAAAGAACAACGATCAGTCAGTTATCCTCTAACTAGATCCAGGATGAGGTGGTTAGATCTAGTCCGAAATCTTCTTCTACTATTGCACTTGATGATTTAGAATCGATGGCGGGAAGATCGAGCGTTTTGGAGTAAACTGTATAGCAGCGCCGACTATCTTAATGCACAAGTGGTCCATTGAAAATGATAGCAGAACCGAGGTAAACCAATTCACTACCTCTAGCTCAACGTTTTACAAGGTGTGCCCAAGGCATAGTATCATTCCGACGAGAATAATATCGCCGCTTTGACTTGATGTCGCCGATAAGCCGTCAGCTTCGACCAGAGATGACATGCCACGCAATTGGGCATTACGCATCGTCTCGGAGAAGCATTTCAATGAAGGAGTTGAAAATGTTCCCTGTCAAAGTGCAGACAGTCCTCTTTTACCCACTTTTAATGTCCGAACATTCTAAGCTGACAACAGAGAATCAAACAACTCTCTAATTTATTTTAGCCAAGGTATGTGTGTGAATCCTGATATCTCAGGGTGTTGATCGGCTGAAATGCTGGAACATTAGCGGATTGCGTATCTTTCAACATAATATTTTGCAGCCGATATCAGGTGTCGATGAAGACACTAATTGACGCCGGGAACCCCATTCAGTTTCACCCGAATACCCCCCACGAAGTCCTTGATTTTTGATGAAGAAAGCCTTGCGGATTAGAAAATTCAGCTAAACCTCAAAGCAAAGGATCGCTGCAGGGATGAGTTGGTCAACAAGATCCAAGAGTTTAGACTATTAAAGCCAAGATTTCTGTAGTCGACCAGACCAAAATGAATGAAGAATAGCATAAGTACCCAACCTCAAGACACAAAATGCTGCTGGACCAGACGACTTGCCAGTCGAACTACTTCCAAGATAGGTCGGAGGAAATTATGCCTGATGAATCGAACCCCAGCATCATCCGCATCCACAGGAGCATCAGACCCTCTGCAATAAACTAGAGGCTTCAGTCTCCTTACTATTCCACTGCTACTTTTACGTAACAATGTATTATGCTAGGTAATGCGCTGTCATGAGACTTCTCCAACATCACCGGTTATTTGAGGTTAGTTTACCCATTTGTTATTTCACCTATAGAAGCCATCTTTTTCCTGGTCCATCCCTGTAGCTTCTGCTGAATTAATTTGTAAGGATCCATAGCCTTTTGGCTTCTGATGATGTTTCTTCGTATGCACTCGGGCTTGGCTTTTATCGAAGGATATTAGGATCTGATTTGACTTTTTAGTTTTAGCTGAGGGCTTACAAACTGCGGGTTATGACATAACCATAATTGTTGCTCCATCGTTACTTGACCAAATTTAATATGATATTGTCAATGAAGCTCTTAGCTATCTTTTAAGCTGGTCACTAATCTTATATAATTCTTCTATACGTGTGTTGTAATCAAACTCCTCTTAAACGGCTGGACCGATTTTGATAAAATTTTGTGTGTGTGTTTGAGTGGATCTTAGGATGGTTTAGATTCACAGAAATTGAATAAACGGACGTGGCACCTCCCATACGAAAAAAAATATATTATATCTAGAAAACTACCGAACTGATTGAACTCAAATTTTACGAAAATATTTGTTATTTGCCCAAAGGTGTTTCTGTGAAAGTTTGATCAAAAGGAAAAAAAAAATAAGAAAAATATACATTTCAAATGCTATTTCTCGACACCCATGGGATCTAAAGTTGTAAAATTGACATTGAAGTGCATTGTCCAAACAAACAACCGCGCGAAGTGTGGGTGGGATTGGAAAACGGGCCTTGGCACCACCCTTACACCAAAGTTATTAAATGATAATACAACTCGTGAGCAATCGGCACACGTCTGAGGAAATATCGTTCGAAGCACACGGAGTACAGAATCAGTCCGGACACATCGGTTAAAACGGCCGCAGAACAATTGACGGACAATGAATATGTACGAGCAGGCAAAACAACGTTTGCCGGGTCCGCTAGTATAAGTATAATTCAGAGCCGCATTTAGCCAACTGATCTGCCCTCTTGTTCTCTTCACACCAACATGTACTAGGTAGGTATGTGATGTTTTATTTTTTTCACTTACTTATGACACTTTTAAGTTATCAAATTGAAGTTAGTCACTTTAAGTGCCGCTTTACTGTCCATGTAAAGATAACTTACTCTGCTGATAGTTCCAAAGCTTGAGTTGCTTTGTTTTGCGTATATAGATTCCAGCCTTTATACTTAGTTCTTCTGAGAAGTCTCCTGTTCCAATTACATATTCTTTGTCTTTAACCCATCTGTGAAACTGCTCGACATTGTGTAGGTACCTCATGTATCTATACTTATTCTCCTTATAGTCGATCTCTACGAGTCACCCTAAAAATTAAACTATCTCAGGTAGATTGTAACCGCGATCAACTTCTTTCCGACATTCTCACAACGGTAGGTAGGACCACAGGACCCACCAAAGGGTTTAAGCCAACTCCGAATCAAGACCAATAACTTAGCTTTGATACCAAGGTCGTTCCTCCTGACGTAGCTTTATCAAACTTGACACAACCCTACCAATACTAAAGGATAGCTCAGCTTCAGCATTGCTTCTAACATCGCGCGTGAATCTCGACTTAAACTTCCCCACCTATTTCAATGGGACTCCAACAACAGATATACCAAACCGACTACTATGCCCCATGCCAGGGGTTCCCTAACTGTGCGTCGCGACGCCCTGGGATGTCGTGGCACTATGCTAAGGCTGTTGCAAATTTTATTTTTCACTGCTGCAAAGACTCCGAAAAAAAGAAATGAATTACGTTTACGTTACGTATACCAAGAGTAAGATTGAAGCGAAATCCAATAGTTACATTGCAGTCGAAGATTAAGCGCATTTCCAGTCAGACTTGCTTCTTGACTGGCACTCATAATTAAATAAATGGTTTTCAATTGACACGGGTCGTTGCCAGCCAGATTGGTTGGGAGGATTATACCGCGCTCCATGAGAGTGTACAGGAGAACCTAAGACAGTCAATGTCTCGCCGTGCACAAGAAATCGACCTTTCGCAGATTCCAACTGGGCTAATCTTGCATCGGGACTTGCGCTTACGCCTGTACAAGATCTAACTAATCCAGGATAGAGAAAGTCGTTTGTTTGCTGTCTTGGCTTCGGAGCGTTTGCAAGAGGACTCCAATTTTGGCCGAAGAATTATCATTAAAGACGAAGCGCATTTTTATGTGAATGCGGGTATGTTAACAAGCAAAATTACCATAAATATGGGACGACGATATTTCAACGTCGACCCGTCCTTATTGAAAAACAATTCTGTGAATCTTCAGTAATATCAGCTTCTATTTACATATCTGTGCTTTTAGAAGGGCCTCGCAAAAATATTTCAACCCCTCTAGGGAGCCGCAGTATGAAAAAGATTGCGAACCCCTGCCAGGGCGGTTTCACAGCATGCTCTATGCATGCACTATGTCTATGCCCTATCTTTCTGTATAATATCTACTGGTTCTTCTTACGTCAATTTGGTACCTGTCGTTTCATCAAACACCTTTTGCGTTACTGAATTTAAGTCCACCAATCTGGGATTCATTCGCTACTCTCTCTCTTTTCGTCTTTTGCATGTCTTTCCATTTAAATCAAATTTTCTTTATATAAATTTCAATTGTGAACCGAGCAAAGACAAAAATTTGCAAATAATATTCAAAATGAGCAGCAGCTAAATTCTAGCAGCAAAGACATGCAACATCTAATTTAACGAAAAAGCAATTGATTTATTTATTGACTAAAATAGTTGGTTTGAAAATATAATATTCAGCTATTCTCAAAATGTCTTTACTTTAAGGGAAAGTGATTTATGTCTGCAATAAGAGTAGCCACGGAAAAAACCTCAAATTTGCAGTACATTTCAAACTGTAATCGGACGAACCCTGGTTCCGCACCGGACTTAATATTTCAGATTTTCTAAGATAACAACCATAGGGACACTGATATACTTGCCGTAAGATGACAGGTGAAACAGTTTGAGAAACTTACCCATCTTCCAGTTGCTCTACACGCACAACTTTCAAATTCAAATTCGATGGCCGTCGCCGTGGTATTCGATTCGATTTCGGCTTGTTCTCGGGCATTTTATCGCCACTGCATGTCCTGCAAGGAAAGAAAAAAAGAATAAATTAGTTTCTTCTACACACATCGATAAATTATGCATGTGGTCACAATTTCTTTATGATAAATCTATGCCCACTGTAAATAAAAAGGGAGCCAAACAAAACAAACCCATTTAATAGGAAGAGCAACTGACCCACCACGTCTGGGACGCAAATAAAACATATCTCCCGGATATCAAAGGATACACAAACATCATAAAAGAAATGATGAATGTGAATGCAAAAACAAAAAATCATTCTGCAGTCTATCAACTCGAGGGACAATTGCAAGAGGATGTTGACAATTTCCCTATATCCAGGAGAGGCGGGCGGCTGCGTCTATAGATATGAACGACGCCCATTCCAATTTTAGCGTAGAAAACAAAAACCGACATTCTCTGGCTCTGGAATGACCCCTCTTTGGCGATGAGAACCCTAGATACGTGGTGCATTCATTTGCACGACAACGATGATATGATGATGATGATGAGTGTTAGATTTGCTACACACAACACAGTGCTTGTGTCGTATTGCATCGTGCCGGTTATAACAAATTGTCATGCAGGTTGAGTCCTTTTGTATTCGGTGCATTCAATCGTATGGGTTTAATTCCAATTTCGTTGCACTCTTATATTGCTCTCTGGCTTATATGACAATTCAAGGGTTCATGTCTATTTGTCTGAAAATTGGTGCACCTTTACATGATATCCAGGATCGCATGTGTGCATTTAGTTGTTTGCATCACTTTTTTCGATTGTTATCGTCAGATTGCTTCGAAAGGACATTTTAACATGTTACTGTCATGACAGACAAAAGTAAGTGTATCCACCATTCTGCTCGTAGTCTGCATGGTGCGGATAGCGATTGCGTGTGTTGATGGATAACTATCTATTGGGAGCAGAGAGTGCCTGCCTACATCAATTTACTGGTGATTTGGAGCTTGTTACAGTTGATTGTTGGTTTCAGGACTCATTTATAGGCGCCAGCAAATTCTGGTGAAAATTTACCAGCTGCTGGTTGTAGGTACATATATTTAATTAGTCTGCAGGACATGTGTTTGTGTTTTGGTTTTGGATTAAGGTGGAAGGATATTTTTGTGAAGTGACAAACTGATGGATAGTTTGCAGATTCATCTATATATTTGACCATCCCATCAGTTTGGAGTGCCAGACTTGCTTCTCTGAGAAAAAGTACAAATATGTAAGTAGGTACCTACTTGTCGGCACGACCTAGCTTCTCACAACGATTTGTTTTTATTTTTGCAACGACGCGACGCGAAGTATGAACGGCCTACAAATTTCATAACGAATCCTAACTCATCCACCCTAGATTCTGCGGCCACCAAATATTTCGAGGGTGCAAACATCGATGGCAGAAGTAAAATTTCGGCCTCGAATAATTCAACGCATCATTAAACAACTAGGTTGCAATAAGGTAACTGGACCCGACGGAATCCCGGCTATAGCACTCAAGAGCTGTGCACCAGAACTTCCACCTGTACTATGTAAGCTGTTTATAGCATGTCGTACTCCCAGAAGACGTTTCCTTCTTACTGGAAGACGACTCGCATTCAACCTATTCCAAAGAAAGGGAGGAAATGTTTGCCACAAAACTATCGTCCAATAGCGTTACTTTCAATGCTCTCAAAAGTAATGGAAGAGGCAATAAATGTCGAAATAATCAAATATCTGGAAGGCCACCGATTAATAAGTGACAGGCAATACGGATTTCGGAGCCGTCGTTCCACTGGAGACCTGTTAAGCTACGTAACGCATTTATGGACGCAAGCAATTCAACAACACGGCGAATCCAGAGCCGTAGCCTTGGACATATCAAAGGCATTTGACCGAGTCTGGCATAGAGCCCTATTAGGCAAGATAGTGTCTTATGGATTACCACAACTCTGTGGATGGATGCAAAATTTTCTTCTGGGAAGATCGATCCAAGTTGTTGTAGATGGTGGATCATCTAATTCGTTTGCTATAAATGGAGGAGTGTCCCAAGGATCTATTCTTTCTCCAACTCTATTTCTTCTCCACGTCAACGATTTGCTTGGATCGACAAATAATAATATCTACAGCTTTGCTGATGACAGCACTTATATCCTCCATCTCGAACAGTGGGCCTGTGAATGCGGCTACATCACACAGTCAGAGATGTGAAAAAATTAGTTCTCGAAATGATGATCTGGACAAAATCTTGAAGTGGAGAAGAGACAACTTGGTTGTATTTAATGCAAACAAGACACATCTCACAATATTTTCTAGGAAAAATGGATCATAAGTTTCTCAGATCCAAATGGATGCCCATGCAATCTTTGGATGGATTGCACCTTCTAGGAGTCACAGTCAATTCAGGAATCACATGGCAGGACCACATATCCCATATCGCATGACCGGCTTCCGCTAAGTTGAGCTACCTATTTAGAGCAATGAGGTACTTCACCCCCAAGCAACTTCTCGTCCTCTACAAAGCACGGGTTAGACCAGGCCTGGAATATTGTTCCCATATATGGAGCTCGGCCCCAAAACATTCACTTAACCTACTTGACAGCATACAGAGACGAGCAGTTCGACTTATTGGAGACCCTACACTCATATCGAACATAAACAGCCTTTGGTGCACAGAAGAAAAGTCGCTGACCTTTGCTTGTTCTATAGGTACTTCCATGGTAGATTTTCCGAGGAACTCAAAGACTTTATCCCTCGAAATGCAACTTTTGGGCACCCCACAAGACAGGCTGCTAATGCTCATGACCATACAGTACACTTGACAACCGCGAGGACATCATCTTTCCAAGACTCCTTCTGTTACAGGACAAGCAAACTTTGCAACTCGCTTCCTGGGGATATACTATTTCCAGAAGACTACAATTTGCAGAAATTTTAAGTTCAGAACTAACATACATCTGCAAGCATCTCGGGGCGCTGATGTAGCGATACATTATAGGTATAGGTTTGCCTTTCCCGGGAGAAATTTAACACACTCTTGCCAATAACTCGTAGCCCGGTGTGGGGGGTGGTGTCATTCCTTGAAGAAGTGGCGTCAGTTTCGTCACATGGAGCCTCGGAGGAGAAAGATGCCTGACTCTCGGTGCCATTAAAGCCTCTAGACTCTAAGTTAATTTTTAAACGAAATGTTGAAAAAGGACACCGAAAGGATTGAATGATCAGATATAATGGTAGCCCAATAGAATAGATACCAAGATAACAAACTAGAGATCGCAATCACGGATAGCTCTAAAATGAAGGTAGCTACGGTGGCAAGCTCTTACTGCACTGCAAAAATAACCATCTTTTAGATTATCAGAAGCTTGGAGTGTATTTCAAGCTGAAATCCTAGAAAAATTAAGAAGATTAAAAAACAGACTCAACTCAACTCAACTCCTCGGTTAAATATAACTATCTTTGCTGGCAGTCAAGAATCTTTGGAGGAATCAATTAAAAGCAGTTATCATTAGCTTTATTTGGTCAAACTTTGCTAGGTTACAAGGAGAATAGGGTTGGAACCGGCCTTAAGCCAGTCCTGAACGCAAGGAAAGCTGACTCTTAATGTACACATCACGAATAGTTCCGGTGTCATTGCGAAAGATGGCACCCATGGAACTAGAGTCGTTGGATAAGTGCCGCGCAAGATCATCGTAAACTCCAGTGTGGATTATACCAAGAGCCACACTGTCTGAGACGATTTTAATAGCTAAACCCATGCTTAAGGTATCAATCTTCTTATACAATCATACAATCGACGCTTAAGATCCAAAGGACCTTTTCCGGAGATAAGCCCCACGTCTTACGAAAAGCACACTTACACTGCCAGAAAACTGAGAGCACCTTGAATATGTTCGACTTGTCATGCTTTGCCCAAAGAAGTCTCTTATCTAGAATCACTCTCCCAGATATTTCGCTTTATTAGACATCTCGATAGTGACGCCTTTTAGTACTGGCTGAGTTAGATCGGTCATAATTATCCGTCTCGTGTAGAGATTTAGAGAACAACCTTAGTTTTAAAATTGACGGAAAGCCCATTAATAGTTCAGCATTCATCGACCATTTCTAAGCCTATCTGCACGTTAACACAGACTACCTGTGCATGAACCGAGCTATATAGTTTTCAGGTATTTTTTTAACACGGCAATATAACCTGCGGGGAAGCCTGTGACCAGCTCGTGGGTGAATCCGATTTAATTGTTTAATTTTTTTTTGTGGGAGCTGCCTGCTACATTTCTTATGATTGGCAGTTTCCTTTGGTTTCCCTCCAGAAATGTTGTTGGCATCATACATTGAGACGTGGTCCCTCGGATGCTTTTCTGACTGTCTGTATGTGGCATTTACGCTTTTACACGTCATCCTTGCGCAGGGCAATGCTACCAATTTTAGTACATGGCCTGTCCAAGGCAAAACGGTAGCCACTTAAATGACGAACTAAACACCACTCCCACTGTGATGATTCCCCCCTGAAATCTCAGACTAATTTCGAGAGGTCCATAAACGACATCTACTTAAATTTGTAAATACCTCGGGATGGTTTACCAATTCTTAAGTTTTTCATAAGTTTTCAGAGTGTGGGAGTCATAAAAACCAAGGGCATCACAACGTATTTACAGTGTGACACCTGTACACATGCCAACCCACTAACATAATCTACAAGGTTGACGAAATTCGTCGGAAATAAAATGTCTTACTCAAAAGGTTCTGTAATAATATCGATAATCTACATATTCATGTTGGAGTTGGGCATTTAAAGGCTTCCGCGGGAGTGATCAAGCTTAAGCCAACTTATACATTTTTAATTATTTGATGTTCTGCGTGCCGACAATTTTATTTTTTTCTATCGTTGAGGGGTATTTTAAATTTACTTAGAAGTGTTTGAGAAACTCTAATCGCGTTTCACTGAACTTAAAGGAATTTTTGGCCACATCTTTGACACGAGTCAGAGCCCACATGGTCACTACAGTTGACCCTTTAGAAGACCCTCTGTGGCACTTCTATTTCATTATAAAAAGAGTCTTAAAAATTATTTCTCTGTGCCCATAATTTTGCATTACCCTGACGGACATTGGTTAACAATACTGAAATATATCACTCAAGCCTTGGCCCGTTTACAGTTTCATCACACGATGTTGCTGCCTTATTTACGATGACTACACAACATCGCATTTTAATAATCTGCTAATGACGATTTTTTAGAGAAAACCGAATCCACCATCTCAGCCATAAACAACCGACCAAAATGAGATCAACTCCACAAGTCACGACTTCTGACAAGCTCCCATAATCTCCGTGTCACTCCTAAGCTGTGTATTACTTTGTCAAAGTGTCACAGAGTATACAGAGACTCTGTCCAAAAATCACAACGTCAACAATCCAACAGACACATTTCGAAACGCGTCCCATCAGTGACACATGCACCACCAAATCATTTATAAACATCATCCGGGGGAAATATGACGCTAAATAGCTTTCTTGGAAAAGAAATGTAGGGCACGGGCTCCTGCCGCATCCGTTTAACCCCACACCAAATGTTCCACGAAGTAATAAATCTCCAGTGGATTTGTTTCCAGTAACTAAGAACTATGAACTATGAATAGCTATGCTATAGCCGGGGTGCATGGTGCACCCTGCCGACACGTCAAATCGCAACTTGTGTTAGACCAATTAAAAGGCGGACTGTTTAACAGCGCAAGCTATAAATCAAGTGAAAGCTATGAGATTCTTCACACTGTCAGCAGCCAGATGCTAATTTTTTATTATTTCTTTTTTTTTTTAATGAAGATTCGAGCACATCCCTCTCGTATACGACTTCATCAGGCACATCTCGTATTCATAGTCCATAGTAAATTAGAAGGGGTATATGCGTAGCTGCGGAAGCATCTTTATGCCCCTATGACTATTTAAAGTCATCCTGAAAAGTTAGCAAGTGAATACGTGTGCACAAAGTTGGTATCTAGTGAATACAGAGGGACTATGAATATTTGTGTGTGCTTGTGCATCTTGATGTTGTGCTGTTGTCTCGAGATAGAGCATCATTAAAATTCCCATCTGCTTGCAGTTCATTTAGAATTTATGAGTCGTCGCTCAATTGACGGGATGAATGGGCAGCACTTACACATGACGTTGACCTTTGGCATTGTCTCAAACATGAGGTTTTCTATTTGTTTACCTTTGCTGAGCGCTCAGCTGTATCTATGGTTTTGAGTATACACACTTGAGAGTAAATATCTTCAGAGGGTTTGTCTTTGCAGCAATGCGACAGGAAGACGGGATAATTAAGCGTGGAAAAGTAACTGGATGGAGCATTATACTTGTTCTCACAGATTGTCGAATTTGGTAAGAGATACAGTGGATTAGGGGTGAGAGTGTACATTTTTTTTTAATCCTCAAACAGAGGGACAATTTTGGAAAAGAAATATTCAATTTGTTTCGTTTTATTGCCATCGTTCAGGAATGTCGGGAAGGGTACACGAATAACAAGGACAAGTCGTCAAGTCGAGGGCAAGGAGATGCTTTAAGGGGGGATGAGTGATTAATGACGATTGCTAATTGAATTGCGACAAAGGAATGTGCTGTTTATGGGTAAGGGTGACAAATGAAACGAAATTGATATCTTTGCGAAAGATGCAGTCATACGGCGAGGGTGTACTTTAAAGTACTACGACGGGTCATAAATCATTTTGTACGCGGGCTTTGAAAATGTTAAAATGTTGTTAAATGTAACTGAATTGAGTGAAACTGAAACGTTAGGTAACAGCTTAATTAGAAAGGTAGGTGCTGACAATCAAATGTTTTGCGTTTAATTATTTTACTATGCGCACTTAAAAAATCAGCAACAATGACGGAGGGTGAATGGAGTCGATGAGAGCTGAAATACAAAAAAAAATATATAGTAAGACCCATACTGACCTACGGCAGTCTCGTATGGTGGCCGGCAACCAATAAAGCCACTTACCTAAAAGCGTTAACGAAGGTTCAAAGACTAGCGTGCATCGGCACCACCAGTGCGATGAGGACAACTTCAACCGCAGGACTTGAGGCTATCCTGTATCCGCTAGACATTCACATACAACTATCGGCCGCAATTAGTGCAATGAGAATCAGCCAATCGGAAAAATGGAACTTGAACGAAACGGGTCATTCTACGATCCTACAGAAATATTTCGCCCATGTACCTGTCACGGACTCATAGCGTTATTCACAGACGGATCAAAAATGGACACTGGAGTAGGGTCAGGTGTCGTCTCTGAATCGTTGGGTATATCAAAATCGATACGCTTCCCCGACTATAGCAGCGTTTTCCAAGCAGAGGTCCTGGCAGTGACAACAGCAGCCCGTGAGTCTGTGGTAAGGGCAATACCACCTGAAGGTATTACCTTCTTTATTGATATCCCGGCAGCAATGAAAGCCATAACGGCACCAGAAATAAAATCGAGGCTTGTGAAGTGCTCTCGCTAAGAAATCAATGCTCTTGGTACACAGCATAAGGGACATGAAGGCAATGAGAAAGCAGACGAATTAGCAAGACAAGGTTCGACAGCTGTTTCAGAATAAGCTGATCCCTCCCGCCTTGCACATTAAAGCTTGAAGCAGGGAGGAAAGCCACAAGAGAGGCGAACGCAAGATGGGCCACCTTAAACACTTGTAACACCACAAGAATGCTATGGCCGTCCTTCAATGAATCCAAAACCGAGAAGATAATGCGGAAGGATAGGAAATCCCTGTCCACCCTCGTAGGTATCATAACAGGGCACAACACCTTGCGGTGCCATATGAAGTAAATGGGCTTAACGGGAGAAGAACTTTGCAGAGGCTGCTGTGATGAGGAAGCTCTTGAGGACACAACCAACTTCCTATGTCACTGCCCAAGTCTCCAACACACCAGGCACAAATTCCTAGGGAGTCACTTCTTCAACGACCTGGACGAGCTTTCCAGCACATCAATAGACAAGATAATGAACTTCGTCAAATCAACAAGATGGTTTGTATGTAGCAGCACAGTAATTTGAATACAATACAGAATAATGGGTAAGGGACGACCTCTTTCCCCCTATGGGAATCACAATGAGTCAGTATTGACCTGAGTGTGGCACGGATAAATCCTCGCCAGCCCACAAACCTAACCTAACCTAGGCCTAGCTTCTCACAACCATTCTTCTGTGTGAGTTTATATTTTTGAGACAAATACTTTTTTCCAGGTAAGTAAGTCATATCATCGGCGGATGTTTGTCAGACATTCAAAAGAGGTGGCGCATCAGTGGAAAAAACCTTAAGATGTAAGTTTTGTTTTTCCGGGGAATCGAACCAGACACAAGGGGCACACTTACCACTAAGCCATACTGTGCTCGTGCCGTTAGTAAAACTGTGCGACCATTAAAAAATAAATCTCGTTATAAGGGAAAAACCAGCAGCCTCGGCAAACCAATCTTTAGACTCATATGATGTGGCCACTTCTACAGGTACCCTTAAGATTAGGAACCAAAGGCAATATACTACAAATGCTGTATCTCTTTAATGGGAGCAATGTTCTTTGACAGCTTGGACAATATAGAAATGACATCCCTACCAGATCTGAGAAGATTCACCAACAGATCCCATTGGTTTAATTAGGACATTCTCCCACGAACTACAAAAGTGTTATCATAAAAATTGGCCTTACTATAGTGCAAATGGAATCCTACGTCAAATCCAACAATTTTCTTGTTGCGGTTAAATTCCTACCCATGACTGACTAACGAGAAGAACCTGCAAACCGGCCAGAAGATGAAACTCCACATTGCATTCATCAGTATGACTATAAAGTAGCCAAAAGTTCCCATGTTCCTTTGCCGATGCTGAATGTCAATGAGGTCTGCAAAATCTATCTGGGTGATCACAGAATCCGTCGTATTCGGAATTTTGTTACGAACCCCGAAAGAACTATCACAGAATCCGTCGTAGTGGACATTTTTGCTACAAATTTAATCCGTCGTAGTATAAGTATAAGTCATTACATTGTCATTATTGTCATTACATGGAGGTTGAGCCCCCTAAATATGTTTTCTTTCAAATTTTAACATTTCCAATGTCCCGGAACACAACTTTGACGACATACTCCTGGCAGTCTCTCAGGAGATCATAAAGCTATTTGTTAAAGAAGGAATTTCGGGAGGAACTTATGATTTGGAAGGTACACATTTTTTTGAAGCGGATTATAAATAACCATGCAATCGCTATTTGCCTTGAAGTCAGAAGTTTTCGCTTCTGATAATTTTTCGGTACGAATGCACACGCTAGTAAATCCAATCTTTGGTAACTATCGAGCAAACAGTGCGTCCACCTCAGATGTTGTATGGTGGTGGTCCTTTAATTCGCACTTCAAACGCATCATATTGTTGGACTTAGTTTCATACCGTCTTGCAAAGGTATATGTGGTAGCGCTAACAACAGGGTTATTCGAATCACTCAGTCAAGTGGCAGATATATCAACCTTCATTGATAGCAATGCAGCCATTAGAGCGCTCCATTCGAACACCACATACTCCACTTTAATGTAGAGAATAGAGAAGGTAAGTGAAAAGCCTTTGACGAAAGCCTTGCAGAGGCAGTCTTTTCCTTAATAAGACTCATAAAATGCACAATTCGAAACCGCTCCCATCAATGGCCAACTCGAAGTGTCCTAAAAAAAATAGGACTTGCGTAAATTTGAAAAAAAAAATCATCAGAATTGCGCCAACTGGAGAGGCGTACTGGTTGAAAGTCAGGTCCGCCCGGGACTGTAGCGTAATTTAAGTATAAGTAACTAAGCTGGTGCCAGACATCGCACATTTAGCTGAGACTTCTTCGATGGCCTACTATAGAATTCCGTATACAATCTTGCAAGCAATATCTGATTCCTCAACTCCACAGAATGGACTTCAGACACTCATCAACAGCCTAAGTCATGGAAGTTGTCAGTTGCCACTTCTACCGACTTTAATTAGACTGATGGTATTCTCAGTAGGTTTCTTATTTAATGCTGAATGGGGAAGGCGAGTAGTAACAATATTTCACGCTTAAATTAGGGATTAAAGTGGACCCTGACCAATTTCTGTTGGGATATTCTTGCCGAATAATATACGATCCTAGGGCTGATGTAATTCATTTCTCTTTACGGTCGGTGGCAGAGAATTGCTTTCCTCTGACAGGGCTCGAACTTAAGCAGCTCGGGTTACATACAAGCAATAATGATTCGATCTACTACTAACTATAGCCACTCTCTTCTGTAAGATTGTAATAAGATACTTGCATCATTGCCGTCGTTTTCTTAATCAACTGGCATACATTTTAGAAGACTCGACAGGTTTCTTTACATAACGTTCAAAGTGCTATCTTAATATCTCCCAGGGCACCTGTTGATATGCTATCTACTTGCCCTAAACCCAACTGTGAACTAGCGTATTTGCTATTTAGGTGCTTATATATGAAAAGCATACACAACACAATGATCAAATCACGCGTAAATCAAACACACACCTCAAAAAGAAGCGCACAAATTTCACCTATAATAAAATTTTAATTCCACAACAAAACATCGCCTCTTACATCATATTGGTATAGTCACTTTAGTTATATTGGAAAACTTTTCCTTTGAACCCTTTTCTAATGTCCCTAGTACTTGTATACAACTTACGAATTCTAAGCTCCATTGTCATCTGCAAACGTTCGCACACTTACAACACACAGAAAAGTCAAAAGCAAACAATCAACACTGACCAGGACCACCTACGCATTCTCCTGTCAATTCCATTATTTCGCTCGGCCTCTTTTGATCCTTAAAAAAAAAACAGAAAAAAACTAAATCCTCTTACAATCCTTCCAATACATAATGCTACACAAGCAGATTGAAGTGGAAGGGGGAAAAAAAAGAAGAAAATCACTCAGCAAATACAACAGCAATCATTTCATCGCCATATACGAATCCTTATCAAAAGTTCAAACATCGCCCATCCGCCTAAAACACATTTCAATCAGTTTAAAAAAATATTTGCCAAAAAGCGTTTCCACACACTGTGCAAGGACTACCGATTTTAGACTAAGGCCACGAAAAAATAAGACGAAATCCAGCGAAAGGCCTCATCCTTCAACTTATCCCGTGCGGTGTGTGATACCGCACACACAAACGCACACGTGGTTGGGAACTGTGAACCATCCGGCCAGAGACCACGTCAATTGTGCTCCACTAAACAACCTCCTTTTTGACAATCGCCAGGATTGTGCCTGCGAAATTAATCGTGAAATTGCTTTTTTTTTGTAGATTCAACTCCTGTTCGCTACGGATGCACTCAGCCGTAGACGCGCAAATTAAAATCGTCGTCGTGCGTTGTGGATAAAGGCGCTATGTATGCAGGGTGAGGATAACAGGGTTAGACTAACAAGAGTACGGCTTTAAAATTGATCTGTCAAAATGTGCGCTCTTAAATATTAATTTTCAGTTGTAGCTGTAGCGTCGCGTGGTGGAGGCTTCAAATGGGATATTGTATGTTTTCAAGAGGGTGACATTGTGTTAGCTGTTCATGGTCTCACTTAATCCACGCAGTTATCACCCGCACCCCCATCTCGAGTCGTAATTCGAGGACAATTCATAATTGTGCATTGTTCGGATGTGTTGATGTGTGAATACCGGGATTTGAAAATTACCTATAGCATGGTAAACCATGGGGGTGACTTTACAACTGGTGCATGCACCCCTTAAATAAAGTTGGCTAACGTTTTGATTGTCTTACGAGTACAACAGTGAAGGGGGAATACTGTCCATAGATGCTAGGCAATTTTGTGTTTGTGAGAATTATTTGTTCAAGGGAAGTTCTTAAACAAGATGTTGTGCACAGTAGATGGTTTGAAGACTGATAAGTTAGCTCGACTTTGAAACTCGACGATAAAAATATTTTAACAAGAATCAGGCCAATTTAATAGCTAAAGATGCGGCGAAAAAGATACTATCGAACCTGTAATAAGCACTTACCCTGCCCCTACCAAGAACTTCCCAAAGACCACAGAGCACAGACATCAGAATGCTCTTCTTCCGTCAAGCGCATTTTTTTTATGGGGACCGCAGAGTAGTGTTTAGTCATGATTACAAGAGGGAAAGGGATTTTCTATCGTTCAGTATGAATCGCTCGGTCCTGTCTTCATTGAAGAATGACCATGGCATTCTTGTGGTCCATCAAGCGTTCGATTCTCTTGTGGCTGTTACCTTGCTTCAAGCATGATTGGGCTAGGCGGGATTCACAGAGGGAACAGCTTGTTCCAAAATAGCTGTCGAACCTTGTCTTGCTGATTCATCTGCTTCTCAATGCCTGGAATTTCTTAATGTCCCAGCAAAGCGATAGGTACCTTGTGCTATGTTTCAAGAACCTAGTTCTTCGCGACAGCATTTTAAAAACTGCCTTTCCACAGACTCACAGACTGCTGTTGTCACTGCCAGAGCTACTGCTAGGAAGACACTCCTATATTCGAGGAGGCGTATGGACTTTAATATTACTATACCCATGTACAATACATCCAGTACTTTGTTTTGAAAGATGGTCAAGTCTTGTCAAGGGCGAGGCTATATTGTGGCTTTTCTGATTCTCTCGGTGGTGTTAATTTTTCTTTCTTCTTTTTTGTTTAGTCTAAATTCCAGGTTTCCAGGTTTCAGCGATTCCGAAGGGTGTGTACCCAACGGACGCTGTATGCAAATTACTAGTTCGGTTTTCTAGAGATTAAACGTAAGGCTGCTATTCCTGTTTCAAGTCTCGAGGGTATTGAGGTTGAGCGCACCATCTATTTTCAGTGAAAGTTGGATAAAACCCGATCCATTTCTTAAGTACTGACGCGAAGCTACATGAAGTCGAGTTATCCTTATCATGAAGTGGAGTTACCACCATATCGGGCTTAGAACTTCTAGTTATCGAGTACTGTTCATGCTTTTCTAGTGCAAGAAATCGCAAGACGAAGTTACAAATTTCAAAATTAAAAATTTTGATTTCTTTGATTTTGATTTAGTTGACTCTCGTTTGTAGACTTTAATTTGTTAATTGTTATTTTTTGGTTTTGTTTCTTCGACATTTTGTTGCTAACCCTGATTTATTTATTTATCGAATGCGAATTGTTGATCCCTTAACTCAGGAGTTCCCTAACTGGGCGTCGTGGCTCCTTCCTAAGTGCGTCGCAAGACTACAGGCATAGGTGGCCTGCACGCGACGTTCCATCAGTTTTGAGGTCGCTTTGAAATGACATTTCTCTTATTATTATTTAACAGCTGTAAGACTCCGAACAAAAGAAAGACATTACGGTACTCTTTAGGAATGCCAAGAGCGAGGTCGAAGCGAAATCCAAATCGACATTATAGCTTTTAAACTTTTACCTTATTATCCAACATTACGGCAGGCGTGGTGGCTCTTTAAGGTCGTCTATCCAAAGGTTTGTCGCCAAATTCGAGACAACCGGTTCGGTAAACAATTAGCCAACATCCGCACACGCCATATCGGCCGAGAACATTTCTGTAGGTACAGGAGAACCCGAGGTAGTCAATTCCTCGCCGTGTATAAGAAGTCGGCCTTTCGTAGTTTTCAACTTATCGAATATTGCATTAGGGACTTGGGCCTACACCCGTACAAGATCATACTGATCCAGGAGCTCAAAGTTAATGACCATAGACGCCGCGAACGCCGCGGCCGTTTCTTCGCTGACTGGGCTTCGGAGCATTTGTAAGAGGACCCAATTTTGGCCGAAAAATCATCTTTAGCGACGAGGAGCATGTTTGGGTGAAAGGATATCTGTGCTTTTAGAAGGGCGTCGCAAAAATATTTCAAGTCGCAGTTTGAAAAAGATTGGGAACCACTGTTAACTCATATCATAGGTACTTGTTGACTTTTGTAGATTTTTATTGACTTTCTTTACACATTTTATTTTATTTTGTATCTTCTTTGACTTCGCGTATGATTTGTTTGACTATGGCTCCCTAATCTCTTAGTCCTTATCTTTCGACTTTTGACTCTGATTTATTGACTTTATCACATAGATATAATATTGAATTATTAATTTTTTTGACTTTGATTTGTTTATTATGATTTCATGTATTTGATTTACATACAAAAATAAATTCAATTTGGATTATCTTTAAATTTCATATGAGCAACAGAAAGCCATCCGACCCTTTCCTTTTTGCAATACTGTAACCCTCGTGCCAGCTCCGGATGTAAATACGAGTGCGATTTGCTCAAGTGTAAATATTCAATGAAACTAAATTTGGCTTTCCACCCTCAATTTTAAAAAGCACTCAAAAATTTCACCAGTTCATTGAACTCTACAAAGAGTTCTTAATTAGCCCATGTCTCGTCGCCGCCATCGTCGACGAGTTAATTGACAACACTAATGTCGTGTGGAGTCAAATCGTGCAACCCGTGTCGTCGTGTCGGCCTGACCCACGCACATCATAATACTCAACAGCATAATCATAATCGTAAACATCAATCATTCATCGGCTAAGTCCTACAGTCACACCCCATCGCACCGATAACATCGTTGACACGCTGTTCCTTCTCAATTTAGAGATTCTGTCTTCTGTCATGTGACTGTCAAATTTACAATGTGTCTCAAATTTCCAGACCTCCGAAATACAAACACATATGAGAAGGGCCAACCGAAAAGTCTCATCTTCGGGGTCCAGGAAGATCACATAACATCACACTATCTCATCTCTAGTGGTTGACTTTTTTTTTTCCTCCTTCACGTGTCGAATGAGAAGGGATCTTTGATCCACATCTCGTAACTCCTGGGTGGTTGTTGATGTTGGTCCAACGGAGAGATAGTATGGTTGCCCTTCACTTGTTGTGGATTTGCTGTGCGGCGGTTTTCTTTGCCCAAGAAATTAGTGCACCAGCACCGCATGCTCGGTCGCAGACAACCAACTCAAAGTATGGAGATGATAAGAGCATGGGTCCGCTTTTGTCCCTCCAGTGCAGTGTAACTGACGCGCCATCAAATTATGGGATTATTGTCTGGCGCTGGAATTTTTTATATTTTTGGTGCTGACCGCAATTAGGGGGCTTTTGTGTATTTTCGGCGTTTCGGAGGAGGCTTGTGGTGTTGCGATGAGACAGCGGTTTTCATTTTTGTTTTTGATCACTATTTTTGTGATCCAGTTGATGGGATTGTCCTTTGTCATCGGATTGAACTTGTAATGGAATGCACTTCAGATTAATATAATTGTCATGTCAAAATGTCTATATAGTGCTCATCAGGGAGACTGGATTAATGTAATATTTTTGAATTCCAAGATGACACTAATAAGACGGGTAATTAAAACTGAAATTGAGTTTAAAAGGTCTATCTTACATTTAGATTACAATCAGTTGAGTAGAGTGGAGGGAACGCGATGAAGAAGTGCCATAGATGCGCACCACTGCATACGCAAATTAGATTAGACCTATGCAACGGAACATTCGTGAGAAAAATGGGAAAATATATAGAGTTAGGAAGAAATTTTAAGGGCAAACGAAATGGGGATGAAACGCTCTACTTATATGTTCAAAGCAAAATTACCAAGAATTTGCTTCAAACAGCGCCCTTCGGTTAAGCCAGACCAAAAGCTAGAAACACAGCCTGACGGGACATGCACAAATTCTGAACAAATGCACGGGCATTAATGTATTAACAGACTACACTACTCCCCGGCTAGATTTCACAAGAGCATTACCACATGTTTTCCCAGAAGGGCCCAATGGTGCGAAGATCAATCGACATCTATCGGATCAATCATATACCTATATCTACACGGATGGATCAAAAAATGGAAATCGGCGTTGGCGCGGGTCTCTACTCCGAACGTCTCGGACTATTCAGTTCAATCATCAGACTTCCTGAGCTCGGCCTCAAAACATTTACTTAACCTACTTGACAGCATACAGAGACGAGCAGTTAGACTTATTGGATACCCTATACACTCACATCGAATCTACAACCGTTGGTGCACAGAAGACAAGTCGCTGACCTATGCTTGTTCTATAGATACTTCCATGGTAGATACTCCGAGGAACTCAAAGACATTATCCCTCGAAATGCAACTTTTGGGTACCCCACAAGACAGGCAGGTAATGCTCATGATCATGACCATACAGTACACTTGACAACCGCGAGGACATCAATTTTCCAAAACTCCTTCTGTTACATGATAAGCAAACTGTGGAACTCGCCTCCTACAGATATATTTCCAGAAGACTACAATTTGCAGCAATTTAAATGCAGAACAAACATACATCTGCAAGCATCTCGGGGCGCTGATGAAGCGTTATAGGTTTGTCTTTCCCGGGAGAAGTATTTAAAGTATTAAGTATTTAAAAAAAAAAAAAAAAAAAAAAAACAGCAGCGTGTTCCAAGCTGAGATACGGGCAGTGACAACAGCAGCTGCTAATTGGATTGCTATGATGGCAATACCTCATGCAGATATTACCTTTTTCATATTGACAGTCAAGCGGCTATAAAAGCGCTGTCGCGAACAGCTACGTAATACTATGATGGGTTCCCGGGCATAGAGGTGTGTCTGGAAATAAAAAGCTGATGAGCTGGCAAGAAACAGATCCTCCTGATGATTACCCCCTGTAATCTCAGACACAAGAACAAAACACTAATGGCGATAAATGAAAGATGGAGCAAACTCGACTCCTGTGGCATGACCAGGAAAAATGTGGCCAATCTACAACAAACAGAAAACTGGAAAAATCTTACAATTGAACAAGAAATCATTATCCTCGAATGTGGGTGTTATCACCGTACACAATATGCTAAAATACTATACCAAGAAAATGGTAATCAGTATATATGACCTGTGCAGAGGATTCGGTGATGAGGAGGTGCATGAGGACACCCCACACTTTCTTTGTCACTGCCCAGCGCTCTGCCATATAAGAAATAGCATTTTTGGTTGTTACTTCTTCGAGAATTTAGAAGAACTTTCAGACAGGTCCATTAATGATCTACTTAAATTTGTAAGTAAAACGGGTTGTTTTACCAATCCGTATAGGTTTTTCATAGGTTTCCAGTGTGTGGGGGTCATAAACCCCTCGGGCATCACAACGGATCTACATTGATCGAGTAAATGTGGAACGTATAGGTTTCTTCCGTCTTGCCAACAGTATCCTCAACCCAAAAATTTAATTCGAAATCCATCGCCGAAGGCTAGCATAGCTTTAATGCCTCCCTAGTAGTATTGGCTTTCTTACATAGGGCGTACAATATCAACTAATTTAGCAGAGTCCAAAGAAGAGTGGAAATTGGAACCACACAAGTGACAAAAACAAAAAATTAGTATCCTGGTAAGTCGGTTAAAAGGGCATCACAATGGGTTCACAAGGACCTAAGTGTGGTACAACAGATTTTACACTGCTTTGCCAACCCATACACATAACCTAACCTAAGTAGGTCCGTAACCGACATTTCTTTCTTTCTTTCAATTATGACATAACTTTCGTTCGTTGCCTTGTGTGATGAAATTTATCTTAATTTATCTGTACATATTTCAACGGTCGTTGTGTAACCATGATTAATCTAATGAAATACCATTTCCGCATCTATTTGACAGGCTCGCATAAATATTCAATCAGAATTCCAAATTAACCAAATTAAAGATCAATTTGAAAACCCGGTCATCTAATAACTTCAAGTTATATCAATTTCCAAACCAATTTGTCAAACATCTTGATTAGACTCATTTAGATACTTTATTGGTAAATGGTTTGACGTCAGACTCGATCTCTTTTTATCTATTCCGATGGCTCCTTTTTTTCATTTTCATCTTTAGTATCTTTAGTTAAATTTCCCACTTGTTTAAAGAAGCGAAATGTAAAACTCATAACTCGTCAATTCCCTGAAGAAAGATGAACATGACATCCATCCATCCAAGCGCTTTGCTCACGCACAACATGAAAGATCAAAACAGCATAACGATCATTTTGCCCTCCATTAAGAAGGCGCATGCTCATGCACAATATGGAAGTGTATAGATGCCATCTTAATGGTCTTAATCGATGGCGACTGTTCAAAATGTAATAACAATCAATAAATCTTTTTGAAATCGAGCAAGCATGGTATCGTTTCACTTGCAGATACAGATATACTTCACCATTATACACCAACCACCCAGCGAAGATCATCAACTTTTGCTTAGAGAGCCACCACCTCCTTTGACTACTGTATTCTCTGTATTTGTATATTGTATCTGCGAATGAAAGAGGCGCCTTCATGACAACCGGCAGTCGCCTTCGAAGACATCTCGAATTAATCACACAAGTTTGCTGTACAATGAAGTCAAAGAGACGCGATCATCAGTGGGATTGGGATACATAACACAACAGTCACAGTGAAGACATTTGCACGCGCTTGAGTTCTTATCGCTAAAATTGTATTCATGCACTTTTCTTGGGTCTGCTCCTTTACCTATTTATAGGGCGACTTTTGTCCCATCATGAGTATTTTTGAATGCTGTTATAGTGGCGCAGGCTTTTTGACATGTGATGCAATAATGTGAACAAATAACCACACGGGCTCTGGGCTGCAGGGATGGGATCGGGGACGGGACGCAATCCAAACTGACAGGAGTACTCCGCTTATTGTAGGCAAAACAAATTACTCATCTTGGTCGGATCAGACATCAGAGACACAGATAGCTCTAGCTATGCAATTGCTGGTATTTTGAATTGCAAATTGAGGACAATCGCCAAAGGGATTTTATTACTTCTAATTGCGAATTGTTTATCCTCATGGGAGGCACAATGATTGCGCGTCAAAGAGTTCGTCGCGATGTAGATTAATTGGATGGAGAATGATGATTGTTTCTGGGATGTCTATAGGAGACCACACATCAAGCAGGGGATTCGGATTGGATGCAAATGTAATGGAAAATTGTTCCATTTGTCTATTAAGTGTTAGAGCCTGAAAATATAGATACTGACACTATACAGCAAAATTTACATTTTGAGATGATACATGATTTTGGAGTAGAGAACTAAGATGTCATTCTTCTCTCAAACAGAAGATGCACTCCTATCTTGAGCCTCAGCTTAGTTTGTACTCATTTAGAGTCCAGATTATAAGGCAACATTTGTAGAGGGAATACAAACCTAACAATTCTCAAAAGTCTAACATTGCCCTTTACTCCAACTTCATCAGTAGACGACCATCACATCTGATCTAGGCGCACTGTTTGCTCGATTTTCACCGAGACTTGTGACTTTCCAATCAACAAGTGCCTGTGAATCATACATTCATACCTCAAGACGAATTTTTGGCTTAAAGACTATACACTCCACCAATTTATTCATCATCATCATCATCACCATCATCATTTTCAATGGTCCGCTTGTCCATTAAGTGGGTCGCGGATGTAGGTTGCTCAAGTGGACCCTCCATAGCTCTCGATCCTCCGCCATCGACTCTAAATCATCAAGGGCAATCCCCATACGGGTATAGGAGAGATTATGGACTTGATCTAACCATCTTATCCTTGGTCTACCTAGAGGATCGGGTAGGCCGATGGTATACGGATTCAATAGCACGTCGTGGAATCCTGGTCGAGGACATGCGTTTAACATGTCCAAACCACCGAAGCATGGATCGCTCCGTCCGGAGAAGTAGCTGCTCGACATTGAGTTCCTCACGTATTTTGGTATTTCTGATGCGATCTCTACGGGTCACACCAGCAATACTACGGAGAAATCTCATTTCGGCAGCTTGTATCCGGGATCTTATTCTTTCGTTCATACCCAAACCTCATGAGTCATGACCATAGGTGAGAGTTGGAACAACTTTTTTATTCATTTCATACCTAAATATGTTCATGATTTGAAAATAGTTTGATTAAATTTTTTAATTAATGTTCTCCAGTCCAGAATAGATGTCGGTAAATCTGATCCACGAAGTGCGATGGGATAAACTGCCTGAAAGTAGTTTGCATAGCCTTTAGTACCATTTAACGTGTAGGAAATGCATAGTAACAACCCAAGGCTACTTTTGCCTACATTATCCTGATATTAGTTCACGAAACACACTAAAATAACACAAAGCTTTGGAACAGGGCAGGAGTTTAGATTAATTCCAACAATGTTTAAGGTAGGACTTAAGACTACTTCAACATTTTTTGGAAGCTATACTATTCCTTACTCCTTAGTAGTAGCGTGGTCCTACATTAGCGAGTAGAAAGCAGTCAGACGAAGACGCAGTCCTAACTCAGGCAACTGAAAGCTGCTCTACAAAGATGGTGGGTCTAAATGCAGTTAATGATAAAACCGTGATCTTGGATGAGGGAATGAAAGAGCCTTACGACCACTGTAGATTTGAAAGGCGTAAACGATAAGCGTGATCCTGGGTCAGGGAGAGAATCGAGTAGATCAAATCGATCAGCGGAAATGCGGATACAGTGAGAGTGTAGGGGGGCATGTACTACGATAACTGGTTGCTACCAAATTTCGGTAGTCAATTTCACGAAATGTAGTCTATATTCGTCTGCCTGTCACAAACTTACCTTGTGGCAAATTTCACGACGATCAGTTGAGGCATTCAGGTTTAAAAGACAAACAGGCAAACAAATTCACTTCCTCAAAATGTACTCTATGTCCTTCTGCATGTCATGAAATAAACTTACGTCAAATTGCACGACAATTAGTTGAAGCATTGCGCTTTGAAAGGAAGACAAACAACAAATCCCCAACTCCCCCAATTGCATTAATTAAATCAACCAATTGCACCGCGTATATGGTACTTAAGAGGCGTGCAGACATAGAGAAAAATAGATGATAGATGAAGATGGGCTTAAACATTTGGCCAGCTATATGCATCCAAATCCACACGGTTCCATAGCATGATAGTTGCTGTGCAATATTTTTTGGTGTAAACGGTGAGGCGCTGTTCAGCAGACTGAAATAAATACAAGAACAATCCGCTTTAGCATATAACAAATTTGTTTCAAAGCTAAACTGTAGAGTGTAGATATATAACTATACATCTCCATTTTAGTTGGGCTATTAATATTTCTAAAAGCAATTTGATTACTAATCCAAAACTATACTCAGAACACATCCGTCGCCCACCTTGAAGCGGAAACTAGTATACGTACATCTTCCCGGATGTCCGTTCGGCTTAAGAACTGAAATCGTTTCCATTTGAAAGAGCTCATGCAACATTTTAATTGAAAAACTCAAACAAAACAATTTGCATCTAACAATGACTGATAGATGTGCACGGCAAAGTGTTGTACACTCCCACTTGGAATACACAAAGCTCTCCACTTAAAAATAAATCCAACGAATACAATTTTATTTTATTTTTTTTTTTAAGCTGCTATCGTAATAAAACTTCATTGTATTGTGTTGTATCTTTTTATCTGCCTCCAGATGCTGTAGATACAGACGAACATATCATCCCATCTGAGGCCGATTTCCCCCATAAAATTTCACGTGCGATATTGTATCCGTATCTAGCTCTTTGTAACGTTTTGCATTTGTTGCACGCATCAAATAGTGCCAAGGAAGCGCGTCGCATCACGGCGCTAGACACCCGCGGCTGCTGCAGTCCGTTGATGATACTTAAAAGTCAGAAATCTCTGCTGGGTAATTTATTCAGATGCATTCTGGAGGATGTTACATGTTGGGCTCTCATGTATGTGTAATGCACGCAGCCTTGGATTATCCAGAGCGGGAGTGCAATTTATCATATATATGTACTCGTGGGTGCTACCGCACGAATCATAGCAAATAACGCTTTAAGAGCACATCTTCTTTACGACTCATGACGATGATAATGTAGCAGCTCGGTCTCATTCCAAGGCTACGGATACTATTAGGCAAATTAAATCCTACCGAAACAAAAGTTACGGATAAAGGAAAGGCAAAAATGAAAAGGAAACAAACGGCAAAAAAACCACTTCCATTGAAGAAGATGGAGATACTTTTTGCAAAAGAAGTGGATTTGGCGATGAAGCACAAAGTGGGTGACTGGCGTTGACTCGGAACTCCTCCTGACTCATTAGAAGGAGCACACTATGATGGGGTGCTGCCGTTCGGTAGCAGCCATCATTAGCGTGACTTTTCCATTTGTAATTGTTATCCGAGCTGGTAGGCAGAACAATGTGATTATTCAGGGAGCAGTTACAGTTCTCAGTTAATCCCGACTGTGTTCCGCCCAAGCCATTGGGTATTTAACTGAAGGGAAGTGGCATTTAACTCATCATTAAATGGACAGCGAGGACCGAGGAGTTGATATGCTGTGGTGGTGGTGACGGAGATTGGAGTAATGATAAATTGAAAACAATTTGCTTGCTCCCTAGATGCCATGATTATGAAGGCTGAGTGGACGAGTGAAGGACGTCAAAAGAACGAAACAATTGAAACATTTTTTATTTCACTTGCCAGATGTCAGAGTGGATGGTTGCTAAAGGCAGGGTAAGCATTTGGCAATTGTTTGGCATCAAAATGAGTTTGCTTTCGATTTTTTGTACTCTGATAGATGGTCCGGATTATTTTAAAAAAGGGGGTTTCAAAAGTGATGAACCCTCATGCCGTTATATTGGACAATGTGTATGCGGCTTTTAGTTAATCAAATAACTAACTTATTATATAACTTTTAAATCCAGTGGGGTAGCATTCAGTCTTAGGAAGGGTATCCTCTTATGTCAATGGGGAAAATCATAAAGTGCTTTATTGAAAACACACTTCAAGCGATTCCACTAGATAACTTGCTTAATTTGTTCATATGGAGAACTTTAGTCAAAATGGTCATACGACGGACGGTATAGTATACATACCATGATAACTTGGAAAATATAGTTGTCAAATTCAACAAATTTAGCGCAATGCTCTCAGAGAGCCCAATTGGGTATACCCAAAAATATTGTAGTATAGGGTGGTTTTTTAGAGGTTTGATTTTAAACTGGCAACACTGTTTTTACATATCGTCAATTTGATAGTTTAAAGTTGATTTGTGGTAAGTACGTTTTGCCATTTTACGATGAATATTACATTAAGGCCAAAGCAATACGTGCATACTATGCAAACTTATTTTGAAAACCATGGTTCGGTTCGCCAAACTTATGGTGCGCTACATTCTACGGTCGACATAATAATCCATCTGAGCAAGTTATTAGGAACAAGATGAATCGTTTTCGAACCACGTACACTCTAGTAGATAAATACGCATCCCCAAAGACGACAAACAGTGCGAACAGAAGAAGTTATTGCCGTTGTAAGGTGCGGTATTGAGGAGGCTCCAAATTAGTCGATTCGCCATAGTGCACAACAATTGGAGCTATGCGCATCCACTTTGTGGAAGATTTTACGGAAAGATCTTGGCTTAAAAGCTTATAAGAGTTGAAACCACGTGACCATTATACACGTCGTAGGTTCGATGAATGAACCGATTTCAATAAATTTCTTCGGGGAAACTTTAGCTGAGCGCATAATTTCGAGTGCCTGATAGACCTCCACGATCCTGTGATCTCACACCTTTAGAATACTTTCTTTGGCGGTATGTGAAGTCACTAGCCTATGCCGCAAAATCAGAGACGATGGACGATTTCGAAGTCATCACTGGCCGTGTTATTGCCCCAGTTGCTCGATAAAGTTGTCGAAAATTAGACTTCACGATTGTGCTTCATTCGCACTAGCCTTGGCGCGCATATGCCCAAAACCATTTTTAAACAGAAATGGCATAAAAAAATCGAGTTTCATTTTCTGACAAACGTCGGGCCGAAACTCTAGAGTCATCGCTAATTGTGCTTAAATATGGTCACTAAAACTTCTGATCGTCAATGATTGAAATTGAGAATAATTTTCGTTGGATTAGTGTGTCTTTTGCATCACTAAGCGACGAGTCTCTGGTTTGACACTTCTATAACTATATCTTCTGACAAACATCCGGGAGTATATCTATACTAAGAAAGCTTTTTAATTCAGCAGTTAGGATTAGGTATAAAATTTGTCACAAAAATGAAGACTCGCATACAAACGAATGGTAGGTGGGAAGTTATATAGACATGTGGTCATTATGCAATATGTATTCATTTCGTAATTTTTGAATCTGGTCCGTAGGTTCGAGGAATTTTCATAAGATACTAAGAGAGTTAAAAAATGATGTTAAGCAATATATAACAATAGTAAGATATGTATATGGCTTAATCTCGAAGATATACGCTACAGCTAATAAACAAATAAATAAATATATGGCGGCGCAACAGGCGGGTAGACACCCAAACCCAAGGCTTAGCTTCTCGCAACCATTCGTTTGTGTGAGTTTCTATTTTTGGGACGAATGAAAGGGACCTAAAATTTTATGCTGATTCCGAACGGCTGAATTGAGGAGCTTTTTCAGGACAGTCATACTCTCGGATTTTTGTCAGACGTTCGCGAAAGGTGGCTTAGTAGAAAAAACCTTAAGATGGAATTTGTGTTTTTCCGGGGATCGAACCTGAGATCACTCGTATAGTAGTCCAGCACACTAACCACTGCGCTACTGCGCCCAGCTACAGCTAATAGATTGGGATTAATTGCCAAATGCCAAGTGATCATGTAAAAAATTCTTTGTTTGTTTGAAGATCGAAGTTTGTGTCCAATTTTAATTTATATTTTAGTTTTAAGTACCTATTCCATACCTCTTAACAAAATTGTTTATACGCATTCACATTACCACAATTTTGTCTAGGTAGGTACTCGTAGACCTTACGTCGGTTGTCTGATCGTAAAACATCCAAGCACTATTTACCATTTGAATGAGTGGCACTGGTGACATCACAAAGTAAAAAAATTTCTCCGCTCTTCGTTTGCTGTGCCTTCTGGTAAAGTAAACCTGCCCAACCCATCCGTCTAGTTTTACAATTCCATCAGACATTTCACTTGACATTAAAGGAGACAATAAAATCAGAAGCCAAAACAGAGTATGTACCTACACATAACGACACCGCATAAATACCCATCGCTACCGAACTAAATAACGCCAACACTTTGCGCAAATAAATACATGTCCAACATCGTCTGTGATTAGAATTTTAATATCAACTCCAGAAGCAGATGCTCTCTAGATGTTATCACTGCTTTAAAAACTGCGTGTACAAAGTACCTAAGCATTGTGTCTCTACTACTACTCCCTGTGAGACATTGAACTCCCACATGCTTTGAATTGGAAATTTTACATGGCTTTCGAGACAAATTAACCGAAACCAGACCTTGAAAAACATTCCCGACGATAAAAAAAAGTCGAAACAAAAACGATTGCCGTTGGAAGTTTTTTTTTTGCTACCCCCTGCAATCATAAAAGGATATTAAATTAAATCTCCTCCTCGAAGAAAATTCACTTTCCACTTACAAAGAAGGATACCCGCCGTCGAATGTCTGCAAAACAATTTCCCACAAATTGAAACTGCCAAAAGCTATAGATACTCGTGTTCTTCCTGTACCACCTCCAACGAAATTACACAATTTCTATACATTTGCAATTGCTTCATATGGAGATACGTACTTGTGTATACCCAGATCCAAAATAAACACAAAAAGTGAGCCGTGTTTTTTGGGGCAAAACATCAAAGAGGCGAGCGCGCCTCTAGAAAACCACACAAAGTAAATAATTTCAAAAGCAGACGACCAACACGCACGGCACTTGTATCTGTTCCGCATATATCGCGCACCGCAACAGTACGCACTAATTGACTTAACCAGTCATCGTATGGACTCGTCGAAATCGAGTGTGATTTCCAAAAACAGTGCACAGTACAACTCCGAAATTGGCTTTGGTTTCCTGGCCATACACGTGCGATTTGTTTACAGCAGACAACATGTATCTTACAGATGTTTGGTAATGTGGTCTTGTATCTATTCCTGGAATTGCATTGCAATTGGCCATGTGTGCCGTGACTATGATTCTAATTCAGATGGATGACATGGAAAGCTCTGTTTTTGGGCTATCATTACATACATATACTATACATCTGCCCATATCCAAATCCAAGCTAATGGATGGCCATTTGTTTTCGTAATCCCAGTTGATACGATTTCGAAGACAAATCACAACAAATATTCCCCGCCAACTGGGGCACGCGAATGATGATGGAATACCTCGAGAGCACACCGCAACCACTGCAGCATTGAACGACGCACAGCTAATCCTCGAAATGGAAAAGGGTGGCTTCTGTTTGTTGTTCCTAAGTTGGATGTCTCAGATGGAGTCTTCCTGATTTTGTTGGATGCTTCTTCCGACATTTGCCTGACGGAATGATTGACGAGGATCCATCCATGAGCGAGCGCAAGCAACAATGTGCGGTTTCAGCTTGAGGGAGGGCTGCCTATGGGAGATACTCGTATCTATCCCCGTTTGGGACGTATCTTTCACCTTTAACCGAGCGAGGAAAGATAAGGCTGGATGTTTGGAATTTCGACTGTGTTTAGACGAGGGGCGAGGGTAGACAGTAAACAATTTTTATAGTTCGATAATAAGACAAATTGAAACGATTTGTTGTTTAGATAACGAGCCAGTGTTTATCGGAGTTTTTATTTCATTTTTATGCGTGTGGGAAGGGGAAGCGATGTCATTCTCGTGTCGCAATCCGAGGTGATAGCTGTTTTAATGTAATTGAAAAGGAAGAGGGGAATTTTTCAATAATAAGTGGGCCATAAAAGTAATTAGCTGAGGGAGCGGCGGCGAGGCGGGTGCACATGTTTAAGTTCGTTCAACCGGTTGAACGTAACTCTCGCCAGAATGATTTAGGTGTGAAAATTGTTTCACACAACTAGCTATATAGAGCTGGGAATATTAATTCCCAATGGGCTGCCAGTCGAAATTGGTTCAATAAATACACAATTTTAAAATGCATGAGCGGTAGCTTGTAATCAATACTGAGTAACTACCTACCTACAATTGCCAGGAATAAACAACGTAAAATAAAACAATTCCATTGATTCTTATATTGGAATGCCTGATGTACATAGTATACATATTGACAAGAGGAAATATTTACTTTGAAGAGATTAAAATCCTGGCATACCTACACCATGTTGTATTTAGGTATATACCCTGATGATTGTTGGATTTTGTTGGGCGGAAATTCCGGAGGCTAACAACTTCCAACAAATGCGGAAATTAATATGAAATTCCTTTCAATATACCTTTTGCAATATTAAGAGGATACCCGTTGCTGGTACATAACAAAAATATTTTCGAAAGAAATGAAATCTGTTCTGCCGATTTATAATCAGAAATACATTAACCTGGAAAAAGAAAACCCATAACATCTCTCGGTATGGGCTGCACTTAATAGGCTTGGGGTTTATATCTGGATATGAAGGTATAATCCAAACAAGTATAGGTATACGTAGGCATCTACTGGGGAAAAACTGTTTTCCTTATAACAATCTAACCTAATCAAAATCAATTCAAAGGAACCCTTTATGGCAGACTATTATGCTAAGTCATCTGGGAAAATATACGCATAACTATTGGATTCGAAATCGATGTATAGGAAAAGCGAGTACAACATACATAAATTCGGTATACTAGAAGTTACATAAAGCCCAGACTTTTGGGAGCGTTGTTTTGTATAGTCATAGGTAAAATATTCATCCATTTATTTTCAATGATCCGCTTGTCCATTAAGTGGGTCGCGGGTGTAGGTTGCTCAAGTGGACCCTTCATAGCTCTCGGTTCTCCGCCATCGACTCTAAATCATCAAGTGCAATCCCCATACGGGTATAGGAGAGGTTATGGACTTGATCTAACCATCTCATCCTTGGTCTACCTAGAGGACGCCTCCCTGATGGTAAGGATTCCATAGCACGTCGTGGGACCAAACCACCGAAGCATGGACCGCTCCGTTCGGAGAAGTAGCTGCTCGACATTGAGTTCCTCACGTATTCTGGTATTTCTAATGCGATCTCTACGGGTCACACCAGCAATACAACGGAGAAATTTCATTTCGGCAGCTTGTATCCGCGATCTTATTCTTTCGGTCATTACCCAAACCTCATGACCATAGGTAAGAGTTGGAACAAACACCGAATTAAAGACTGACAACTTAGCTTTGACACCAAGTTCAGTCCTCCTGATAACAGAATGACCAAGCTGTCTCAAAATCGATCCATCCTGACCAATTCTACAGGAAAACTCAGCATTGCTCCTTCCAGTACTCGCGACTAAGACTCCGAGATACTTTAACTTCTTAAATAGGTAAAATATGTAATATAAAAACTTGAAGGACTTCGCATTTAAGTCTTAGAAAGGGGGATGCTCAAGGAAAGAAATCGCTCTTAATAGGGTGGTGCTAACAATCAGCATCATAAAAAAAGTATTTTTTTCTACTGAATCTTTTCAATAATTAACTGCAAAAAATAGTAGGTACACTCAGTAAATCCAAGGTATCGTATAAGCGTATAGGAGCTCTAATGAAGCTCACTACTTACACTATAACCTCTGCTATTACCTATGGTAAACTAGCATCTATCCGCGGCTTTGCTCTCGTTACAGTAGTACCTAGTGTGATTTGCTGCTCTCTCGATAGGATGAAAAAAATCCTCCCCATTCACACTGAATATCCCTATCCCGTAGCTAATAACTCGGAAGACTAGCAAAATTTTCAAAATCAGGGAAACGGATTTTATTTATTTATTTCGAATTTCCCCAAATCACTACTAACTAAGTGCTCACTTTGGCAATGAAAAGATATTTTTTTCAAGATATCAGCTTCATAGCTATTACCGTTTGGCTGGGAGTTGTTCACTAATCAGTCAGGACTTATATCTATGCGAAATTGACAGCGAACTTTATGAGGCAAATGCTGGGGAAGATGCGCACAGATCCTTGATAAGACGACAACGAAAACGAATGATCATGTTAGCCATTTTCTCTATAATGCTGAGAATATGGTTCTGGTACCTATTGTACCATTTTCTAGATAAGCCTCCATTATTAGGGCGATACGCATATTTTTGAAGTTGAGGCCACTCAAATTACCAGGACTTCATGAGATAACCAAGAACAGCGCATGCTGAGAAGTGGTTGTTGTATTTATCCTGCGAATGTCTGCCTAAGATGGAGAGCCCGGTATAACGACATTAGCAACCACTTAGATGTTTGGTTGTTTACGCTTTACGGCACACGTCATCTCGCATGAGATTTTATTTCGCTGGATAGTAAGGGTTTACTGATAGCTTGGTTATCGATGTAAGTATGAGAATAATGATTATCCCCCTTTGCTTTTGGTATTAATCGAGAGCCGCCTTGTGGCTTGACGAATAGCAGTGATTTCGGCTCGAAAGACAGTAGAATGCAAAAGTAAATGCCAAGAAGATAAGTACCAACTTATTTAGGCATTTTTTCTATCATTCCGTGAAGGAATGAGAGATTTTATTCGTCAGATAAATAAAAAAACACATTTTCACCCAAAAAACGGTTGTGAGGTGCTAAGTCTAGAGTCTTAAATGGACCTGTTGTGCTAGCTATTACTATTAAGATGCTAAAAGAACAAACAGAATTTTTTTTTTTAAATGGGAACAAAATTAGTTCCATTCTGGGATCACTAACGGGGCACTGTTTGAGTACACTACAACGATTTCTGTAGGAGCTGTATGGACAAGTAGATAGAACGAAACCATTGTCCAACTCTTCTGCACCTGTCCAGCTCTTGCCACCTTATGCATGAGCATGGGGAGACTAAGAAGAAAGAGTTTTTGAAGACCTGAGCGACCTGTCTCGAACTGACGTTCGCTGCATCATAAAAAAAATCGTTAGAAGCTTCAACTGGCTTCACTGGACATCAATATACAAAGCGTCCTTTTGAACGACTATACTCAACACATTCTATAAATCGTATGGTAGGTTTAGGGTCTTTCCCTGAAGACTAACCATCAACAGCAGGCGCGGACTACATCAGTCACCTCCACCTAGACTCACTTGCAGCAATCTAACGAGCGATGACTTCATACACCTCGTCAATATTGCTTCAATCATCCGTTTCTGCTCCGGACCAATCTCCTATCCTTATAGGGCTACAATTAGTTAGTCCTGATCACCTTCTGCTCCTCCACACTCTTCCACGGTATCACAATGGATCTACATTTATGGTTTTAGTGCGTTTTCCTAGGCAGCCTCCTAACCTAAGCTTAACCTGACTTCCTGTCCGGTATTTCACAGTTGAAATACCTCCTTCCAAGATGAATTCCGTAGGAATGTGAATCTGATATTTTGGAAGAAAAACGGGTCTGGAAAAGGATGCAAGAATAGCCGGTTGGTCTCTGCATTGTTTCTTTTGTATTATGCCTGATTGCCTTATTTATCCTACATAGAGGAAGAGCGATAAGCATGGTTTCCAGAGCGCTGGTTGGAAGTGTTCTTAGTGCATATGTAAATCCTATGATATACACAGGCAAGCTATATGTTGATTTTTCTTTAAGGCTGTTAAGGCTTTTATCGGCAAAGATGACGTGAAGAATCATCGGTCTAATTACTACTAGCTCAGTGGTTAGTGTGCTATGCTGCTGAGCGAGGTGTCGGTTCGGGAGACTAATTTGCGGAGGTTGAACCTCATCAGATCGAAATGTTTTGGGGCTACTTTCCCGAAGCAAATAAAGCGACGTCATTCGCATAGACTAACATTTTTCACAGTTCTCCACGAATATCAAAAGTTCGTTGAGAACTTAATTCCATATCGGTAGACTAATAAAGCCACAAATGCTAATCGACCTAGCAACTCATGAATATTTTATATGGACAGCGCAGTTTCGCCAACTTCAACGAAGTTTGCTGTTATATTTCATTGCAAGTTCGTATGTATTTGCAAATAGAGGAGTATAATATTGAATTTATATGTCCATTTCCAAAATCGGTATTCATCAAGAATAGGTGGACAACTTGGCTATAACGGAACGTTAAACATTTAAACCAAACATAGCGACACAGACCAATTTGTTGCGAGTTTAAGTTGTGCACCGTATACTTTTTTGTGAAGCTATACAATTTTTTATTTTTTTTTTTATTCATCTAAAAAAAATACCAGCATTCCTACAAGGCAACTCTCATTGTAAAGTGGAATCCTCGTGCACGCCACGCCGCCGCCCCGTTGACTTATGTTGATGATGCGATGTGAGATTCTGCAGATCCCCCCATGGCTTCAGTCCCAACTATTTAGCTCAATGAAAGCGAGCTGTGTGTGCGGCGGGACACGATGCTGAACTACATAAATTAGTGCACAATCAATTAGCTGCGACATGGGTGCCTCTTCCCTCTTGTTTGCACATTTTGTGTGACTATTGTGTGTAGGGCGATCTTATGGAGCACGAAAAAAAAAATGTAGGTACGTGCAGCTATCTGTATACAGCTGCTTCTGTTCTTGTTTCCTTCGATTGTGATATCTCCCCGAAAGGAAGAATGAAAAACCTTGAAGATACCTTCTCGTTGGCTTGACCTGTCGACACAATGGGATTTCTCTAAATCCAACGAGAATGTTAGGTGGTACATCCAGCATCCACGTATATGGCCAACCGATAGGATGCTCGCCATGTTCGACGTGAACTCCGAATGGAACAGCAGTGGTACCATGTGTTTCGTGTTAAGTATGCTCGAACATAACTTTTCAATTCGATTTTTTTTTCTGCCCCCATATACGTAGTATCTCTACGCCGAAGGAGTTCCTTCTGCTTTTACTCCTCTCGCTGATGCTACCAGGAAAGATGGACAATGCACTACAGTACAGCTACTGCTTCTGTTGTTACTAGTACCGATGCTGATATATTCTCCTGCTGAATCTGCACTGGACCGAAAAGTGCAGTGCATGAATGGGTTGATGGACGAGGCGGGACCCCTTCTGGAATAATTCGAAATTTATTTGATTGGAGTTTTGTGTTTGAATTTTTTTTTTCTATTTCTCATTTTTTTTTTACCATAATGTACTGTTGGAGAAAATTGAAAATATGTTCCACAGTGATTCCCTTTGAAGAGTCTAACATGCATGATGAAGTGTGAGTGGAATTTATGGCAGATGCGAGCTTTACGATTTAAATATACTTAGTGAATATTTTATGCAACCCTATAAGAGGCGATGATTTGAGAAGTGTGTTAACTGGGATAGAAGACGTGTGTGCGAAATTTGCATTTAAATTGACTGAAAGAAATCCGTTCGAGACATTAGATACCTTCTTTCAACAAAGGTTGAAGTAAATTGTCCGGAAAATTTTGTGAATGGGGTAAAGTGTGCATATATGTAAATAGATATCGATGATGATTTTTTTTTAATATTAGACAAATCATGGCGACTTACGGAAAGGATTTTGAGTGCTGAAAAGGTTGAATGGTTAACGATCTATTTTTGTCACAGAGCATAGTTTATGAATCAATGTTCTAAATTTTACATATTTAGCTCCTTTTCTTCACGTAAATATTCAGAATAAAAAGTTACCTACCTATGTTATGTCCTTATGTCCTTCTTCAGGTAACAGGTTATCCCTTTGCGATTGGTTCAGAGGTTTAGTTGCGAAAAGTAACAGACATACAGATAGAGTTACTAGGCGTATTTTTTTGGTAAGTGAGTATAACAAAACCAAAATTGAGTATAAAAGTTTTGCATGTAAAAGTAAAAGTGAGCTAGCTATAGATTCTCAAAAAAATACGTCTACTTTCGTATTTATATTATTACTAGCTGTACCTGCCCTGGAGTAATTATATTGCTTGAATAATTTTGCATATCAACAATCTAACAAATTTTAGAACTTTAGCTGGCTTGTGAGTGTCAAGAAACAGTATATGGAATATTTTTTTTGTATGAGAGGTGCCATTCCCCTTTGACCAATTCCACCCAACTTTTTGTAAAATACTTCCAGCTGAAAATGGTTAGAGAATACAGTTTTGCGAAATTATTTGAGGCAGAAATACTGGACCGTGCAAAATGGGGCAACGGTTTTCCGACGGGCCAAAAAGTATTGTTTGGTACACCGACGAATCAAAAATGTAGTTTGGAGTCGGCGCTGACACCAAAATCTTAATATACCTACCTACATATGTCTTACTGTTTTTAAGATTGGAATCCGTGACATTGACATCGCTGGTTTCAAATTCTTAAAAGCGAATTAAAGGCGTCAATATATAAATCTTCTCGGATAGTCAACCGGCCTTATAAGCTCTATCATCCAATATAATAGACAGTAAGGTGCTGCTACGATGCCTTGCAGGCTCTATCCGAACACAGTAAATTTAAACTTAGGCAACGAATCGGTATAATCAATCAATCAAAAAGACAGGCAAAGTTACTTTCGCATATAATAGTATGGACTATATGTAGTATGTGTATCCATAAGTGTTGATTGTAGATGCGAGCATAAACTACATAGGTTACACACAAAACTACAACCAACAAGTTCAACATCTACAAAAAATCGAAAGAAATCGCAGCCTAATCGATCTTAAAAGCCCATCCTGATGGCAACCGTTTCTGCAATCCTTTGAATCCTATTATGTATATATATTTAGGTATCGCATTTGTACTTTTCTCTACGTTATATTTGGTAAATATTTCTGACCAGGCAAAATGTACGAATTAACGTCGGCTCGAATTTTACGTACGAAAAAATCCAAAGTGCTATTGCTATTCCATATTAGTTGAGCCATTCTCCCAAGGACATCACCCACTCCAGTTATATAAATTAGGTCCGCAATCCCATCAGCTTATATTTTCCGCTTCCGTCACATTTCCATGTAACTCAACATTATTTTGTCGTAAAAGATTTAGATACAGTTGAGTTAATTTTCATTTCATTTGATTGATACGTGTACATATGGGCCTTCCTCTTTTATGCGTACCTACTCCATATACTCGTAATATCACTGAATAACGACTTGGTTTATATTTACAGCATGTACTAAAGTTGGTCCTTTTTTATTACAGTACATCCTATTAACTGCAACCCATATCGAAAGATACATTAATAACCAATATAACCCAGCCACCCTTCTACTACAGCTCTACAATACTGAGAGTAGGACGAAAGGATATAGAAATTTTGCTTCACAAGTGAATGCAATTCAAGGAGTGCCTAGATTTTAATATCTTCAACAGTGACTAACTTTTTTTTATGTATATTTATGCTTACAAAATTTGCTTGGTAACCGGTACCATGTTGCTTTCCAAACACTTTTCAATCAGTAATGTACAAAATTGTAGATACTTATAATAAAAATGCAGATACTGAATAGTGAGTACCTACTGTTTATATTCTTCACTGTGTAGGTATAATCACGAATATTTCTGAGAAAACTTTCATCTGCTTCAGTTCATTTCCAGGAAGTTGATGACAAAGAGCTTTCTTCTTATGCGAATTAGATATTATGTAGTTAAAGAACTACCACTACTCTTACTGTTGATGAAATTACGCATCTCTATATTTTGGTGTGTCATGGTGCGTCACCAGTTGAATATCAAACTGAACTGGGGCTAAAATTTTTTGTTGTGTATTGAGCAATATAGTCAACTCATCAAATTACTACAAATTGGCACCCCCAATTTTTGAACCAACTATTGGCACCCCATCATTCAACAGTGATTTTCTCAATAAGCCTTTGTTCGAAGTCAATTTAATTTTTATTTTGAATTTGCATAGGTATAGCTATTTTTCTCATATTTCTTTGTCTTTGGTTTGGAGACATATCTATCCATTTCTGTTTTATAAGTGAAAATAAAAACACGTGCAAAAAAAAAATAAATCTAAAACATTTTCAATGTTTTGGTTAAGGACCTATAATTTTGAAAGTTTTTTTTCACTACTACATTTTATACTTTTTCATGAAAAGATTTTTTAAAAACAGCTGCTGTGATTCTATAACGACTAACTACTAACATCATACATCCGTCTGACACCATCTATATCACATTTCCGAGATTTATTACCCAGGTCAGTATAGCATCTCATTTGGCTTTCCATTTCCAACCCTGACTTGATTATGATCGCACTAATCACCATTTTCTATTTTATTTTCAAATTGATTAATATTCCACAAGAGCGAAAAGGGGAAATTGTTTATAATTTCAATGCTAGATGAATATTAATGATTGGGTTGAGATTGAAGCAAACTCTGCACTCTGCACAGCGATTAGCTGGCTACCGCTGTCACATTTATTTCCCTTTAGATTCCGGTGGTCCCAATAGTCCGTTTTGTATCTTTTTGTTTTTGTTTGGCCGATCGACGCATTATGAACACGATTGCGTTGTCATAAATACAGTAACAAACGATCGTTTCCATCCAAGTCCCAAATCCGAAATTGTCTTTCGGCATTAGGTCGTATATTGGATCGATCACGTTATGTCGAGTCGGATTCCATCCAAGTGCCTGTGCCCTGTGGTATTGTTGGGGAATGGGCATTGGGCACTAAGGTCCGGATAATAATGGACGCGCATATTAAATTTAATGGTATGTTGTGGTGCCCACAAATTGGCTTTTTTTATGTTTGCGCAGAGAATTGATAAAATGTCTACGCGGTGTGTGTGTGTAGTGTGAGTTTTAGAACGGTAAATTTTGAAGAAGATCACAAGATCCGCTTGCCGATGGATTAAATATTTGTAAATATATATTTTTGTTAAAAGGCCGACAGCAGCTATAAACAATAGACAAATGGGCTTGTATGATAAAGTTATATAAGGCCGGCCTGAGAGTTAATGTGGAAGCAGATTAGATGAGAAATTTATTACCATGTGCGCGGGTATAGAATGTGTCAAAATTTAATGTGTTACATTTGTAAATGTTCACCTTCAACAATATACCTATTGAAGCTTGGTTGGCTTAAGTGGCTGTTATTCGGCTTCCTGACAGAAAAACACAATTAGCGTTTGACCGCCTTTTTGGGACCACAAAATAAAATATTGTTCAAGATTTTTCACCGTACTTCATTAATTTTTAATTTGTATATAGCGCTAAAATATATGAGTATAGAAAGGCAGAACTAACACCAATTTTCTCGCATCTCGAGCGTTCTTTAAGAATTTATCAACACAGGTACCTATCAGAACAAAATAACAAATATTTGGTTGGATTTATATCCCTTTATTTTTAAATATACCTACAATTGTTTTTGTAAGACTTGTTGGTGGTACTGCCAAATATGGATTAGGCGTCGGGTATAGACCTCCAAAATATTAAAAACTTAGCACAAAATTAGCATATAATTAGCGCACATTTAATTCAGGGCTATTCAAAATTAAATGTTGACATATCTAGAATCAGTGCTCTGTCAAAAAATGACGACAAAACTTAAATATTCAGCGCCGGCATATCATAAGAGTTTAGTGAAACCTGTTGCGGAATTGACTGAGAAGTTTAACTTCAACAGAACATATTGTACCCTCAGAAAAAAAAAACGAGCTAAAATCAAGAATATCAGTGTCATTCGTTGACGAAAGTATGGTCGGAAAATCATATCTCAAGCACAAAATCATATTTTGAGCTCGTTTTTTAAGACCAAAAAATCTTCTTTTTAAATTTTTATTTTAAGAATGTTCGTTCTTATTTTATGAATACAAAGGCAACGTTTTGGACCTTTGTCAACTTAAATTAAGCTCGAAAATTCTTAAAACAAAACCAAAAATTATTCTTTTTCGATTTTTAGTAGGTAAGCTTAAAATTTTTTCTTCAATCCTGTTTTGCGATTATTTTAAGAACGTGGTTCTTACATTATGCCTGAAACAAATTTATTTTGGGTATTCAAGATTTAAACTTTAGATCTTAAGTACCTAGATACCATCTTATTATTATATTATCATATCATTTTATTGACATCAGTAGATAGGTAATAATATTAAAATTCCAATGTTGCCTTATGAGAATTCACTCAGTAAGTGAGTGTGCATTTTAGGAACGAATAGAAATCAAAATGCATGCATGCACTTTAAGTATTGTTGCGCTTGTTTCAATCATCAACAAGCTTGAAATAAGTTTGTTTGGTCCCTTATTTGTGTTTCAATGTAATCTTTTAAGATTGTTTTGGGTGTCATATTACGATTTAGCTCGTAAGAAAAAAAAAATCTAAAATCAATCTTATCATAATAGATTTTACCTCGCCATTTTTCTCTGAGAAAATTCTGACAAAATTTGCTTAAATATTTTTGGTTTGATGAACTACATAATTTTATAATTTAAAAGCAACATTTTAAAACCATAAGATTGAGTTCAAGGATTAAACTTAAGTGCTCCAAAGTCTTAGAACGTGAAAATTCTAAAATTAAATTTTTTAATTTTTTCTCATTACAATCTCTACAATCAGAACCCTAGACCGCTTTTTGGACGCTGTAATCCGAAGTCCAACTAAACCATTATGACAACCATTTTGACTTTAACCATAAATTGCCACAACGATAAGGTTTCGTAAGACCCAGTAGTCAATTATTTTAAGTGATATATTTTTCCAAAAATGCACCCACCGTTAGTCGACATTTTTAAAAGAAACTGAGTCGACTATCTTTACCTTAAGGCTGGCAAAGGTTTGGTTAGGTAGTCGAGTCCTTTGATATTCGTAGCCATCGATGTCGTTGAAGCGAATTCGGAAAAACAAAAATATTTTTAAAAGATAATCTTGCATTCAAGAGATTGATCACACTTTCTGATGATTAGTAATCTATGATGATAAGTTGAAGTAGCTCATGTCATTTTTTGTAATTTTTCAGTACGAGCAAACAAAAAATTAGGTAAATGAAATTTATTTTCAGAAAATTTATACTGACAATGGACAAAATGTATTATGTTTTTTTTTTTTTTTTTTTTACAGTAACAGAGTGGCTAATAGCATAGTTTGAAAATTAAGCTTTTTTCAAGAAAACTGTTTTAAGTTATTTGAGTAGTGACATAAGATAATTTAAAAAAATTTAATTCTTTATTTTTAGGGCTTATGTCACATTAAGCTCTTTTAAAAAACCGTAATCACTTTTTTTAAATGGCTTAAGTCAACATAAGAACAATAATGATTAAATATAAATTTAGTTGAAAATAGCTTATGTCGACATAAGATACAAACTTCTTCAATTTTAAAGAGCATAAAAAGCTTATGTCATGACTTAAGTGTTTTTAAAATAATATAATTTTTTAAAGATTTAAAAATGATAATATTCTATATAGACATAAGCTATTATGTTAATGTGAATAGTGTCCAAATAAACTTAAGCTATTACGTTTTTTTTTTAAATTCAACCATTTTTTAGTGGCGAAGAATTATGAGACCCAGACGAAAAAAATGCTGAAAAATCAAGGAATATTATAAGGCAAAAAAAAAAATCAATTTTCGCTTATGTGGACATAAGCTACTTCAACTTATTACCACAGAGTTATTTCAAATTTCTATATTTTCGACAAAATCGTCGGAGGAGTTTTCGAAAAAAATTGTTTTTTTTTAGAAAATAGTTTTACGGTATGTATCTACCGTTAGTTTTCGAGTCACATATTCCAAAATCGAATCAGTTTGTTTCATTACCTAAACAATTACATAACTCAAAAATGGCTGAAATGGGTTGAAATCACGACATCATTAACTTTTTTTCGTGTAGACAAACGCATAAAACATCGAGAAAAATTAAAAATACGGATTTATTTTTTAACAACATTTTTTTTCGTGATTTAATACTGGTGCGCCAGTTCCAAAAATTCGCTAAATATTCGCTAATATTTTTGGTAGTCTGTGAATTTATAAAATACTCCCCGTGCGACATTTTTAACTAACCCAAGAAAAAAAAAAATGGCACACTCAATTCTGAAGTCTCTTCCCCTGTAGCTACCATTAATTTTGTCCACATCCGTCAAACCGATTTCGCTTTCAATTTCTTATCCGCGTGCGTAATTTGGAATAAGATACAAAACATTCAGCCATTTTGTTTGCAGAAATTATGTATAAGGTGTGCATGTGTTAGAGCCTAAGTATGTCAAGATCTGGCGAAACTTCTTAAAAAATGTATAAAACTCAGAAGATGTAGGTACCAACAAAAAAATTTACAAAAAGACGGACAGCGTCCAGGTGGCGGATAATATGCGTAAAGCCCGCCTAAAACACGCTATATGGATACATGGCTATGACCATAACATCCGCGATCCACCCCGTAAATAGCGCCTACAAAATAAATCCCATATTATATCTACTGTTTAGGTACTTGTAAAATCTTAGTGCGGACTCCAATAGCTATTTACAAAAATATATGAAAAGTTTCTAAATTTCGGTGAAATAGCCGCCCCTAATTGACAGCATCAAACTTTTAACGCCTGAAAGATAGGTACCGCAGGAAGCTTGCCGCTACTATTCGCTATCATCAGAGTAGGTATATTGTAACAATAGAGAAACTATAAAGGAGGTAGGTATAAGGTAGACACTTTACGACTTTATATACACTCTTAACTTAACCATTCATAATTTATAACCACTTAGAGCAAAAACAAACAACAACATTTACCTACTGTTTACCCGTAAAATATAATTCTATTCCAAGTGAGCCTATCCACCTTGTTGACGAATAACAAATGTCCCTTGCCACCCTCCCTTTTATTTGAATCTCTTTATATAGCAGTATCTACTACATACTCATACACCTTCTTATAATCCCTATGCATGAACTTACCTTCTACAAGTTGATTAAAATTTATAATCCATGTTCAGTAATGAAAATCCACAATAATTACAGTCGTAATCCAAGGGAGCTCTCGTACGTGTTCGTTATTAAAAAAAAACCGTTTTCATAGAATGTTAGACACTAACTCCTCGTAATTGGCATACGTACACGAAGTTTACAACTTTATAACTCACTTTCGTAAATATTTTCCCGTCAATCACATCCCATCCAATTAATCATAATTCACTTGCATATTTTACATCAAGCCCATAAAGTTTTAACATTCGTTTGTTGGAACTTGTAACACTCGTTAAAAATTGATCAACACTTCGCGCCGAAATTACAAAAAAAAAAAAAATAAATAAAAAAAAAAACACTACACAGAAATTAATAATGAAAAACCTCCACCACCTCCACGCGATAGGAAGAGAACTTTAGACGCACCACCGCGAATGCAATGCACTCCTACATATTTTCACGCGTCGCGCAATCGTTTTTTTTTTTTTTTTAATATCCTTATCTTGAGACAGACGTTCTAGACAGCACGAAGCAGAAAACACAAAAAAAAATTATGAAATAAAAATTCCAACAATCAACGCATAATCATAGAACCCACCAGTCTACAGAAGGGTAAGCCGAACGATAGACGTTTTCTTTGCTTCTTCGTTCTTCACGAGGCTATAGGGATATTCTAACAACCGACACGCGATAAATTCCGAAACGACTCTTCCATTAGGAGGTTCACGAAGAACTGAATTTACAACGCCCGGTGAAGAACTGACATACTACAGGAAAAGTTAGCCGAAGCCGATGCATTTTCAATATAATATGCGTACGCCTGATTTGTATGGTGTATCTTACAGATACTACTTAGCGGTTCATTTCGAGTTCATTTTGCGTGGGAAGGCATGATGATAGAGGATTCTCTGTTTAGGTTTTGGCGCCACAACAGAATCCATGTCAGGTTTGTTGTCGAACATGTGCCATCATCGGTCGGTGTTAGAAAATGTTAAGTGCTGCAGCAGATGAGGTATGTATTTCTTACGTATCTATACTACAAAGGGTCTGAGCGAGAAATAGGGAACCCGAATTAGAAGAATAGGGTGAACGAGCAACTGATATGAAGAGCCCATCCCTAACGGATGTATAGTATCTCTATCTAATTAATGGTAATTGCATCTCAAGTGGGAAATGCGTATCAATTAGGACGCTCTGTGAGTTTTATGACTCAAGATGATTTTGTTTCCTTTGATTTTCATTTTTGTTTTAAAAGTTTGCTCTTTGATCAGTTGTAATTTTTTTTTTTAATTTAGTTACGAAAGAACAGTTTCTATAGAATTCAGATACACTTCAAACTTTCGAATGAGAGTTGGTTGGCTTTATATTGGTTTTAGAAGTATGTACTTTGAATGGGCATACATTCAATTGTTTTTATAAAAAAAATATTATACTTGCCGCAAATGGGGCAATTGGCATATGCCTTGGAGATTGGAATATCCGAATAAGTTTTGAGCCTTAAAAATAAGGAAGAATGTAATATAGCAAATACAAATATTTTTCAAAATTTTTTTGACAGTCCCAGAAGATGACTTTCGAAGAAAGTCGAAATATCGGACAAATTAATAAAGAAATTTAAAATACAAAACAAGAGTATTTTTAAATTATGACCTATAGCCCGTCAGTAAACATATACCTATATATTAATATTTTTCAACTTAAATTTTATAATTAAATAAATTAAACTGAAATATGTAATAAAATAAGTAAATTAAAATAAGTAAGTTAAATAAGTGATTTACGTATGTATTAAATAACTAATTTACCGAACTAATTAAATGGAATATATAAAATAAATCCTATACCTAAATTTTAAAAGAAAACTAATTAATTAAATAAAATATGTTATAAGAAATAAAATAAATTAATTGTATGAACGCAACAAAATAAATAAATTAAAACTTACCAAACAGAAGCAAAATAAATTATGGACATACTACGAGTATGAGAATACGAACTCTAAAGAAATGGTATAAAACTTCTTTAAAATAGATACTTGAACATATATGATAATTTTTTTATTATAAATTCCATCGTAATTCTAAATATTTACTGCCATTTGTCAAATATCAGGTCATGAACTACCTAAGGAAAACACGAAAAAACTTCATTATAACGGAAGTGGTTGGTTACCCAATACAGCTATCAAATGAAGCAATTTTCGGGGGATGAAAATTTGGTAAATAAAAATACATATTGCCGGCAGTTGAAATTGAATGGAAGGTAAACAATAACAAAGCACAGCTGATTCTGGTTTGGGTTTAAACAGTTCATTTTCATGGTTTTCCTCTCTCTTCATTTCTTTATTTAGCGAGTTCACTATAGTTCACTTTATAGCAAAGAGAGCGCATTAAAAATACAATAAAATAAATTCTCATGAACAAAATTCATTCATCGCTTCATTGTTGGTCGTACCACACTCATACTGAATTTGAACAAACATGTTGGATACACTCGAAAAAGATTTTAGATGTGAATCATCTCAACGTGTGGTAATGGATGCTAATCACAATTTTGTGAGAAGGTAGACTTAGGTTAGTAAATGGATCTGTTGCGCCAACCATAGGTACATTTAATCATGATATTGTTAAAATAGAAAATAGCGCTGACGGAAGTAGGATCAGTGTGATTTAGGTACATAAACATAACTAAAAAATGTACAGTCGAATGTTATGTTGATTTGAAATTATACATACCTATTACCTATAAAATTGCTGAGGAGTGAGGACCCATAATAGGCCGTGCTGACGAACAACTGATGGGGAAATTGAGGGCCTAGCCTAGTCGATAGAGAGATGTCACTCCTTGAGGGAGGTTCGAGAGTCTTACATTCATTCATTCATTTTCAATGCTTAGATAACCATTAAGTGCGGGTCACGACGGCTGTAGGTTGCTCAATTTGACCTTCCATACCTCTCGATTCTCCGCCATTATCAAGTGCAATCTCCATACAGATAAAGGAGAGATTATGAACTTGATCTAACCATCCCATCCTGGGTCTACCTTAGAGGACGCCTGCCTGATGGTATAAGGATTCGAAAGCACGTTTTGGGATCCTGGCTGGCTACATTCGGAGATGTAGCTGCTCGACATTGAGTTCCTCACGTATTCTGGTATTTCTAATGCGATACGGGTCACACCAGCAATACAACGGAAGAATCGCATTTCGGCAGCTGGTATTCGCGATCTCATTCTTTTGGTCATTACCCAAACCTCATGACGTGATGACCATAGGTAAGAGTTAGAACAAAAACCGAATTTTTCATCTCAGCCAGCTTTAAGACAAACGGCTACAAACCATAATCTAGAGCGCGTTGAAGTTCAGTCTGAGAGAACCTAAGAATGACCAAGTCATCAGCGAAGAGCATAAATAACTTATCCTTAGATCCCGAAACTTTCTTTGCCAAGACTGCGCTGTAAGATCCAGTCCATATTAGTAACGAAAATGAGAGGAGACAAGACGCACCCCTGTCAGGTAATATGAGCCATCAACCTGACCAATATGAAGTGAGAATAGCCATATTAAAACTTGAATTGAATAAAGCTGCGGGTGCTGACTTAGGTTAGCCATAAAACAACTAATTTGTAAATTTTGGTCGGATTAAAGTAGGTACATATCTCTATATGAAGGGAATCTCAGTCGGGTCCCGGTAAAAAAAGGATCATTTGATTTCCGTCAACAACAAAGGTACACAAGTTTCCTCTGTACTGCATACAGCATACAAGATTTGCAATAATTTGGCAACGTCTCAAGCCGATAGTCAACAACCTCAAAAGTCCTTATCAGTGTGGTTTTATGTCGGGAAAGTCCACAATTGGACAAATTTAGACACTACGGCGGATAATGGAAAGAGTCCAGGAAATTTCAAATCGACACCAACCACCTCTTCGTCGATTTTAAGGTTATTTTTAATAGGTCGTAGGCACTGTTATTTTGAGGAAGTGAAAGATTTTGTCTACATAGACTTTGCTGTGAACTCCAGCAATGAAGCATATAGACGATGAATTACTCTTATAAATCCCTTATTATACAGGCTTAGAAGGCAATTGAGCCCTGGCACAAACAACTATAAGCAGATGTTGTATAAATGTATAAGGCCTTTTACATCCTTGTCCTACTTTTTGACACAAAAGCATGGACTCTGTCAAGCGCGTATAAAAATACATTCAGTTGTTTTGAGCTAAAAGTTATGCGAGTGATCTTTGCTCCAGATTGTATCACAGAAGTCTAAAGGTACAAAAAAACTGTACTGTAGAGGAATAAGGGTGTAGACAAAAAAGGTAACATTAATCGGCTATCGGTCCCAGCTATCTGGGACATTAAAACACATGGGCATCAATGCTCTCGCCCGCAGAATCTTTAGCTCTAATCCAGAGGGACAACGTGGTAGAGGACGATCTTTATCCGTGCCTAAGGTGAGCGCGCAGTGGGACGGTAACCTGAACCAACATGGCGTACGCAACTAGGAGGTAACTACCGATAGATCGAGCTGATTAGAGTGGCATGTTGGTTGAGACCCAGGTTGGCATCGGATTTTTAAAGTATAAGTAATAAATTTACATGTGGGCGCAGTAGCGCAGTGATTAGTGTGCTGGACTACTATGCGAGGGATCCAAGGTTCGATTCCCGGAAAAACACAAATTACATCTCAGTTTTTTCTACTGCGCTACATCTCGCAAACGTCTGAGAGTACGACTGTCCTGAAAAAGCTTCTCAATTCAGCCGTTCGGACTCGGCATAAAAATTGTAGGTCCCTTCCATTCGTCTCAAAAATAGAAACTCAAACAAAACGAACACCCTTTTCTGGGTGTCTACCCGCCTGTTGCGCCACCTATTTATTTATTTTTAATAAATTAACAGAAATTTTGATATAAAAACTGGTCAAAGTGTTTTCATCGGCCTGGATGATGTTTTAATTAGTCTTCACTGCAAAAAGGTCATGAAAAATTTTTGCCATGCGAGTTAGTAGGTATGTATACTATAGTGTAGCATGGGTCCAATATTGGTACCAGAACTACTTAACGACACAGCAAATTTCCAATACCAACCTGACGATAGTAGAAAGAAGTCTTCTCACAAAATTTCATTCACCTAAGTCGTTTCGTTTGGGCGCTATCGTATTTTTAACAGACAGAAAGACAGACGGACATGGCTAAATCGATTCAGAATATATATATATACTATAATATATGATCTCCGGTGACTCCTTATTGTCGTTACAAATGTAATCGCGAAGTAAATATTCCATTCTCTGGTTTGTTTAAAAGGGGTGATTCTTAAGTGGCCCATAGACACTACACTTGTGTCTGCACCGGTGTACTACACTGACACCGTCTATGCATATGGGTCGCTTTAAGTTTTTAACGAGAGACTCAGTTCTTTGGATATTCGCATTTCCTTAGCATTAATTTAACTCGCTTTGACCTGGTAGGCTGATTCGATCATTCTTACTGCAGGCCTACCAAAAATTAAGTTGAAAGTGTTTTGCTGGTCTACCGAGTATATCAAACTATGCTGTTACAAGGTAGGTCTTGCTTAATCACTTGAAATCATAATTCACATAACCCTGATGGTAAATGGTTAGGGATTGACGAACTTGTTCTTTACTTTATACTGTATAAGCCGTACTTCTGACAGCGGAATCTATAATTCGTCAGACAGACTGTCTGGACTGTTCATCTTTCCAAATAGTTGGTACCTACCGACTGTGGTACCACTGGTGCGTTCCCTTACTCAGGGACATGTTCTCTTTACCTAAACTTTCGAACCTCATCAGCGAAGTGACATCTCTATCGACCCCTCTTTGTGAGGGGTCAATAAGCAGTTATTGACAGTTAGATACAGTGGTGCTAAGATTATGAAAGTGTTTCGGATACTGTGTTACTATACCTACACGATGAACAGGTCTGTCTGATGATATAAGTCAAGCTGTGACAATTTGTCATAAGAGTATCCAGTACCTACCTATAGCTGATTAATGCAAGATTTGTTTGTGAGAACTTACTCCAGCTGGCCAGCGCTCTTCCCCTAAGCTAACAACACACAAATTTCTATATCAAGTATATAATCCTGTATTCGAAGTATGTATATACCAATAAATAGACTCCTTTCGTCAGCAAACGTAATCCGATCTATTCAACCGACTAAATAAAACAATATAACGTAGCACACAATTCAGGTTTTGTTTAGAAAATCACACAAAAACACGTATGGAAATTAAATCAGCTTCCATTGGTTTTGTTTAGAGACCAGAAGCCCATAGAAGGAATCATAAAATCAATTTTACCTCACCACCCCCCCATGTACTCTCTATACATACAGCACGCACTCTTCCTGTAAATTAAAAGGTCTCTTTGCCTGGCATGTCGGTTCGCTACTCATTAAAGTAGTTTTCCAGTTCATAATTTACTTGAAGATCGCGGTAAATGTTTTCCTCCAGCCTTGTGTATATTTATCTCTTCTATTTATTTATTTTTTTTTTTTTCTTTTCTGTAACTCAAGGTACCGAGAGTATCTTCATCTTCAAAAGATCACGATCAGCAACAACAAAATGCGAACGTTTTGACTTTAAGTAACTACCTCCCAAAGCAGCGCTATAATAACCTCTGGCCCGATAGGAAGATGCATTGGGATGCCCCCATATTGTGAGTTGAAGAAGAGTGTTCTGCACTCGCCGTCGCCCCCATTCCGCCTTTCAATCTAAACAAAACGCAATTTATAGATGCGTGTAATTGCATAACGAACTTAATTTCCGAGAACCAGCAGAGAGTGGCCATTTTCAAAAGACAAGGCAGCGCATTGTTGGCCAGAAGAGTGGGTATATAACGTGCCGGAACAGAGGAGTCATCCCATGGACCGATATGGTGCGGCTATTTTTAGCCGTTCCAATCAATTAAATTTCATCTATAGCACCGCCGAATATTAATGAGGAGCAATCACTTAATTAGATTTTGGGGCTTCTGGGCAACTTAAAACGTTCGATGCAATGCTGCTGCTGCTGCTGCTGCTGATGATGCCCAAAATAAACACATTCTCCGGCTGTTGCGGTCCGAAACTCAATTGCACCAGGTATTTGGGTCAGTTGGCGGAGAGGGTGGCAGGGAGTCCGTCTGTTTACCCTTGCACAGATAATATTAATGTTTTCCTGAGGTTTTTCCGTTTTTCGTTTGTTTAGATTTGGACTGCGATGAACTCACTTATACAATACACACACGCGTACCGCTGTTAGTTTATGGTAATCGCTGAGTTTGATGTCATTAGGGCTTTCTCACGTTTATCTATTGGATCAATTATCAGACATTTATAGGTAACCTGCGTAAATGGGAATTAATAGTGCGATAGTATGCTGCTTTCGATTGTCGCTGACAGATATGGATATATTTTGGGGGTTCGGTTGTCATCCCATTTCGGACACTTTCTACACAAGAGTAACGAGCTGTTTGCCAATGATACCTGAAAATAGATGAACACACGGTCGTTGGCTTGTGGCAATTAACTTAAGAGGTTGTTGGTTTTTATTTGTTACGCCACTTTTGGAAATTGGTTGGGAAGATTATAGAGTTTAGTAGCTTGTCGGACGATGAAGGTAATCTGCATCTTCTGCTCGTAAGATGTGATTTTACTGATTAATAGTAGTTAGCTCTTTAGGAATAGAGACAACACGCACTAATTTATGCCCATGAGCGATATTTGTTAATTGGGGAATGGAGTTGTAACCAAAGCACGCTTAAAATTAATGAGCAGTAGGTTTTACGGGGTTTATAATTCTTAGACGAAAATAGCTTTTATTGCAAAATAGGCAAAAAATAAGTCGCCATGGACCATTGAGTAAATTGGTCGATTATCTGACACCTGATATTCCCAAGGAAATAGCTTTGGTAAATTTTGACACAATTGTCCAATGACGGCGAACTATTTCCTTCCCTTTGAGACTCTCTTTTCATATTAAAATTTAAAGTTGGAAATGTCAACATCAGAGTGTACAGAAAAAATAAAACAAACTCATAAACTACGACAGGGGTTTCTTAACTGTGCGTCGCGGGGCTATCCTATGGGCGTCACAAGACGATACGCATAGGTCGCCTGCACACGACGTTTATTCAGCTTTAAGATAAATTTAAAAAAAATCGCGCCGGGTCGATCTGTGCTATTGTGTTTTGCCGTGCACAAGCAGTCGGCATTTTGCAGGGTCAGGACTTGAGCCTATAGGTATCTGTTAAGGATCCAACTGACCCAGGAGCTCAAAGGTAATGATAATGAGAATGACCATAGAAAAATCACCTTTAGCGACGCGACGAGGCAAATTTTTCAATGAATTGCTATGTTAATACTAGCAAAATTGCCATATGGGATGACGTCAACCAACCTGAGGTGGCAATGCATCCATAAAAAGAATCCATTGCTCCGTACTTTTTCTTAAATATGACGTTGCTAAGGCTATTAACGTCAACGGCGAGCGCTACAGAACGATGGCCCAAATTGAACGATATGGGGGTACAAGGTGGCGCAAAAATAATCTTCCGATGTTTTTTGGCTGTAATTTAAAAAAAAAAATGAAAAACTTTGATTCTTCTTGTGGATTATTTTTATTTGGTCTTTTAATTTTTTTTACATCAAGTCGAGAATATGATGTCATGAAAATGGCCGCCGCCACAGTTTTGTCAATTGAGCCCTTTTTATGGCATTTTCCATCACTTTGGCCAAAACTTCCGGCGATAGGTCCTCACATTCTTGACGGATATTGTCTTTAAGAGCTGCAAGAGTCTGAGGCTTGTTGACATAAACCTGCGACTTCAAAAAGCCTCACAAAAAGAAGTCTGGAGCGGTCAAATCAGGCGATCTTGCTGGCCAGTGCAAATCGCCAAAACGGGAGATTAGGCGCCCGGGAAATGCATCCTTCAGCATATCGGTTGTGGCACGTGCAGTGTGTGCCGTTGCACCGTCCTGTTGGAACCACATGTTTTCCAATCCCAATTCATCAAGTTGCGGCAAAAAGAACTCGTTGATCATTGCTCTGTGGAGCTGTAGTCGTCTGGTCGATGTCGACGGCGCTTCCATGACATCTTCGGCTACAGCAGCAATATTCTCTGCAGAACGGCTACTCCGGGGTCTGCCACGCCTGGCAGCATCTCGTGTTGTGCCAGTCTCTTCGAGGCGAGCGGCATGAACGATTTGAGGGTACCTATGGTTATCTTTAGCAGAGGTGCCGTGAGTCTGAGTCTTGTCTACCAAGATCGTGCTATTAAGCCCCGCTGGATTTTTTTTTTGTTGCCTGAAATCTCAGCTTAGTGCGAATAAACCGCAACCGAGCGAAGTCCTTAAACAATGCCATCGCCCAAATTTAGCCGGATCTATATGCAGGTTGGCCCACTCGGATCCGTGATAACGTGAGAAGCTGCGGCGGACATTTGGAAATAGTATTATATTCCATACCAATAATGGCATGCATGGGCCTTTCGAAAAAAAGGATTTCGTTAATACTTCGCATACATCTTGTTTTATTCCATTTCAAAGTCGATCCATCCTTATTGAAAACCCCTTTAGTGAATCTTCAGTAAGCTCAGCTTCTTTATTCATATATCTGTGCTTTGTTCTGTTGAGTGCTTTTAGAAAGGCAATCGCAAAAATACTTTAACCTGTATAGGGAGTCGCAGTATGGATAAGATTGGGAACCCCTGAACTAAGATTTGCAAGTGAAGAGTTGTGTCATTCCGTGACATGTTCACCTCACTAGGAATATCGTCCGAAAATGTTGCTAAAGTTGTTATTCTGTGTGATCGCCTGTCATATGTGTCGTGTCACACCAGGCGACACACAATTGTCTCACCTTGAAACGTTGTGTAATGGGCTGTCATACACCAGTCAATTGCTTCTGTCATTTAGAAATGGTGAGAACGATCAACTCGTTATATAAAAATGGATTCTGATTTGTCTTCGGATACGTATAACTTGAAAACCACCGAGTCGATTGCGCTTAAATTTACAGATAATCCTATACATATTGGCCCAGGAGTGCACTGAAGGAGATTGGTAAAAATTGGACAAAATTGGCGTGGCACCTCCCATACAAAAAAAAAAACATTTAAAATCTTTTGTATGTATGTATGTATGTATGTAATAGAGACATTAGCACAGGCCTCGGCCCTCATTAAAGCTAAGCTCTGGGCCTCCGGGTATCGTAGAATAGCGCCAATGCAAATGGACAAACTAAACCCGTAAATAAGCTGATTGAATAATTACAGAGACGTAAATATTCAAGGTTCTTACAACTGTATTTATCAGGAACATAGGATGTGTAGGTCCCATTTGTTGTAAATCTTGCTTCTTCATCATCAGCTCGTTATGACTGTAGCGAATTAAGGGACCACATTTTTGAATGACTCCATCATTTTTGAACTTTTTGATTCTTGACGCTGAGTTGCATATCTTTCTTTCTTGAAGATTGTTTCAACTACCGGAGCAGGGAGCGAAGTCTCGAATTGTCAATAATAACAAACCAAAAAATTTAATTTTCTTACAACAGGAAGTACCCATGATTTACCCTCCTCATTGCGATAAGTACCAACTCCTAGATTAGTCTTATTGGGATGAGTATCTTCTAAAAATGAGCGGTTTAATGCAAACACCTCAATTGCGGGACCTTTTTCTATATTTTCAAAAATCGACATTCTCACAATTTTAATTATAGTAAACAGCAAAAGTTCACACAAAAAATAGAGCGACCCGACTGCATACGACAGTAATCAGAAATCAAAAACATTTAAAATCTTATATCTCAAAAACCCCCGAATCAATTGAGTTCGAACTACGAACTACTAACACCGCTTCTATTTCCCTAATCCAAGGCAAAATGACAGCAGTTTCGATTTCGATTAGTGGAACACATTCATTTGCAAAAAGAGGCCATTCAACTTTACAACACCTCATTATGTAAGTACATTCGTGACGACTCAATTCTATAGTCAAACGAATACCCGTAGTTATTATTGTCCTTACTAGCGAAAAACGTAATCTTCTAAGACCTACCCAGTTTAACTATGAATGAAAAAGGAGGTTAACTATCCGGACCAGACCTTGTTCCATAAAACTTATAAAGAGTAATTTATTGTACTTTACAGAACTTAAATGGTACAACCTCACAAGCACAACGCTTCCGCAATTTTGTATTATTCGCTGAAGAAGTAGGCAGGTCTGGGTCTCGGATGCCAAGCCAACATTATGTAGGTATATGAGAGAGTGAGCTGCAATTTAGTGGAAAACAAAGCGGAAACGTTTCCCTCATTCGCATCTCCCGCTGACCGCTTTTTAGTACCTTGTACCTAGCGTTCACTTGACTTGTCTTGAAACTTATCCTTCAGAGGCATGGCCTACCATGGAGACGCGCCCTCCCACCGACTGCATGGGCTAAGCAGAACGAAAAGGAACTGAACTGAAGGTGTAATTAGAATTCTGCTTCCTTATCCTAAGTTGTGGATTTAATTCCAGTAATGCAAAGTCTAGTGGAACGAAATTAGATTTCGCGGGAGTAATTATTGCCAACAACAACTGCAGTTGTATGCATACACATAGGCACTGCATAAAAAAGTAACCGCACAAGGACGGGAATGGTGGGGGCGGCGGCGGCGGCGCTTCATTCAAATAATATAACTTTGTCTACGGATAGATGATGTTTAATGTTGGCAGGCTCCAATCTGCCACTTGGCCAGATGTGCTCAGTCTTTGTACTCCAAATGAGTACATGTTTTGCACCACAAGGGAAGGGAAAGGGAGTAAAGGCGGCTACTTGCATGCAAGTGTACACTGGCACCATTGGGTGTAAGGGTGATTTTATGATTCATATAAAAGCGAAGGAAAATAAAAGTGATTCGATGTGGTCTTTGTACGAAGTTTAATAATGCGCATCCAACAGACGGACAGATGTAAATCGGTTTGATTATTTGCACGACCATTGATGCATGCCACAGACCAGACTCCATGTGGATTTAGTGGTATTTTCCGAGAATTATTGACTCGAAATATGGACTCCCGGTGGTTGACTATCAATGCCTTACCCAAAGATGCAACGGAATAAGTTGAATGGATTACCATTACACCCCTTATACATTTTTTGATGCGCGAAGTGTGGGTGTAACTAATTATATTTTAATTATTATTTTTTGTTAAGTACCTACATATACAAGACGGTAGCAGCACAATGGGTGGTACCCCATTTTGATTGTATATGTATAGGTTTTAAAGAGTGTATGACGGATGAGTATTTTCCTTCTTTGTCCAGAATATTAAGTGGAGCATAATGAGAGCAATATTTTATTTGACTGCCATTCACAAAGTTTCAAAAATACCATAAATGAAACGGTACCAACATTTCCAGAATGGAGTGTAAAATTTTTCAAACGTTTATTAAAATCGGATCATAAAAAACTGGAGATTCTCGTACTTTTACCCACGTAGTCCTTCAAACATACTTTCGGTCAGAATTTTGACCTCAAGATTTGAGTCAATTCTAACATTACCATAGGTGAACCAAAAAACGTGGCTCCCGGAAATTACACCAGAGGAAATTACGCCAGATTTTATTTTGGAAAAAGTCAGAAAATGTTTTTTGTTTTCGAATTTGGAAAAAATATCAGAATTTTATTTGGAAAATATGCCAGAAATTAGGAAATTATGCCAGACAGATGTGGAAAAAGTACGAGAAAGTAAAATGGAAATTAAGCCAGATAATATACATAGGCAACTCGTATTCTGGCCTAATTTCCCAACTAATTTTGGAAAAAAGGTCAGACAAACTTCACTTCAACTTCACATACAAAAAACCTCGCACCCACTCTTAATCCTACATTGACCCCAAGCAGGGGGGTTGCAGCATGCCCCCATACATATTCTACTGTTTATGCATTGTGGACATGTATAATATATAAATATATATGTAAACAGTGGGATATGTATGTATTCAACCCCCCTGCTTGGGGTCGCTATAGGCTTTCGAGTGGGTGCGTGGCAGCGTTGCCAAAAGTGCCCGATCCGGCCATTTGGCACACTGTTTTGTATTTTTGCCCTTGGCCCCGGGCCAACTCAAAATGGCCCGTAAATTTTAATTTTTTGATAACATAGATGATTGCATTTCATACATACATAAATAATAAAATCCTAGTCTATCTCAAATATTGCATTGTGTTTGCAACCTAAACGAGTTCGCATACTAAAACTGATACTGAATGCATTCAGTCACACACTATTTCCGCGTAATCACTTTTTGATACACTTTATGGAGATTCACTCACCAATGTTAAGTGATAAAGGATAAAGAATTTAATAAAAAATAAAAATTTATTAAGTAAGGATTTTGAGAAAAAAACATTTTAAGTAAAAAAATGAAACAACTAATTTTCAAATTTTGATTTTAAGGAGCCATAACTTTTTTGTAACTATACTGTATTATTATTAAATTTGAGTTAAATTTTTTGAATAGGTAATTTTCTTTGGTGAATTGTGGCTGTGGCCCCAGCTATTTGCAAATGGCCCTCAAAAAGGCCCGGACTTTTTTTTTCTTTGCGGCAAGGTTGGTGCGTGGTTTTCCTTTTCCTTCTTTCAGAAAATATTGTTTCTGGCATTTTTTTCCAAACATTTTCCTTTTGGACAAAAGACTTGAAATTTCGGAAAGATATCCAGAAAATTCTGGCTTTTCTTCCCAAGAAAAAAGGCCAGACTTTATAAAAGAAAAAATCTGGCGCCATTTCCTCTGGCGTAATTTCCGGCCTTCCGGGAGCCCAAAAACGTGAGTCACTCAATTCCATCCATATTCGTCCTGCATGTTTGTCTAAGCATGACTGCAGGCTAAACGGCTGGACGGATTTGATTTATTCGAAAATGGCTTTAACGATTTGAAAGCATATGGTTAAAAATGACTGCATAATTCAGTTTTTGGAATAACGCTACTTTTGAGAATTGGTTTCTTCTCGAAAACAATAAACCTACGATTTGAACAAAAATTACTATCACTGTTTCTACGAGTTGTTACGTATTATTATTCTTTCAATTTATAAACTGAAATGTGATACAATTATTTCAGTACAAAAATTGTCAGGGTCAAACCAAACTAGCGCGAATCGTTTTTACATATTTTAGACAACGTAAACATTCTAAACAAAATCACGAAGGTAATTAGTTCTTTTCAAAAAAATGCAAATACACCTACAGCCGTTTTATAAATATTTCTCAAGAATGACTGCCCAAATTCCGATCTGTATCCAGTATATTTCTGTAAACCTCAAATCTTTATTGGCAACACAAATGCAACTGCAACCGCACAAAACTTGAAATGAATCTGAGTTCAACGAATCTGACATTCAGCGAGTTTTGCAGTAAATAAAATAATAGTTTAAAAAACTAAAAAAACGCTTTTATAAGTAGGCACTGCACTAAAAGCAAAAAAATAAAAATTAACCAATCTATTTTTAAGGTTTATTCTGGAAGGGGCTTAGTGTAAGCCATGCTTGTATAGTTTACACTCAAATAATACAATACATAACTACAAACATGGCTTACACTAAGCCCCTTCCAGAATAAACCTTAAAAATAGATTGGTTAATTTTTATTTTTTTGCTTTTAGTGCAGTGCCTACTTATAAAAGCGTTTTTTTAGTTTTTTAAACTATTATTTTATTTTTTGCTTTTTAGTGCAGTTTAATACCTATATCTACCTACATACTTACAAAAGCTTTATTTACTATTAGTTTATTGTATTGCCATCAAAACTGAAACATCAGCATGCAAAATGTCAAAGTCCTGATCAAGTCAGTGGACATAATAGGCGTATGTATTCCACATAAATGAAAATTCGCGACAGGTATGGTTTGATTGATTTTACTACGCGTACCTACCAATACACTTTCCATAGCTACAGATCTCAAATATTAGTATGTACGATTGAGCATGTGCATACCTACATATTTACGCATCACAAACTCCTATATACGTACATATGTACATAGTTTGTTTTATTCATATCCATTCCATACATCAAATTCAACTACGCCATACATCTGAGCAAATATTCTGAATGCTCGCCGCAGTGACAATTCTATTTTTAGAACGCAAATAAAACTACCCTTCCTAAGCACAACTGCAATCAAGATAGCAATTTTTTTCGCATTTGGCCGAATAAGATCTATTTTCAATTTATTATATCTTGCCCTCTGGATGGACTAGAAGGATGAATGTTAGCTCAAAATACTCGGTGAAGTATTGCTTAACAATTAAAAGGATTTTTTGAGTTGGCCTTCATATATTTATGAGCATAATGGCAAGCCGAGCGTATAGTAAGGTAAAAATAGAAAAGTTTGCACCCCATTTTTTCAACCCTTATAAGACGAATCGGTACAAAGTATTAATTAGATATGTAATAGTTTTGACTTATCTATTGACATATAAAGATTCAAGTTATTACGGCTAATGGATCATGCGTTATGAAAAAGCCTGCCTTAAAGGGGCAGGGGAAGTCAAAATCCAAAAATTCTTTCTAAATATTGCATTGTCTTCACAACCCAACCAGCATGGAAAATTTCAAAGATCTAAGTTTAGAGAAAGTGGTTCAAATTTGGCTTGCAAGATTTTGACACAACAAATTTTTCACGAAGTTAAGTAAAAGCCTTTAATAATGAGAAAGTTTCGTGTGATCTAGTCCTGCATTTTACAAATTTGTTTTAATCTGTTGTATTACATATTAGAATAGGTGACCGTTACTTATAAGGTTATACTTACAGATATCAGATACAATCAGTTAAAACATCGTGAAACCTTGTTAAGGAGATTGGGCGCAAATCTAAAGGAAGATAGTCAGATTTTGAAGGTGGATTATGTGACCAATTAAGTTGTAATAATTTTGTTTTGAGGATGGTTATTCTTCTTCGGATTTTTTGGTCAAGTTGGTGATGCAATGAAACACTGTTATTCCATTAACTTTCCCGACGTTTCGACAGGGGCTACTGTCTTCTTCAGGGGATCATTATTATATAAAAAATGTGCACGACTGTGTCGCACGAAACTTTCTCGTTTATTGCGAATCTCGCAGAATCTGAGAGTCATTTCAACAAATTTTACATTTAAAATTATTTCCACTTACGTACATCTTACGTAGGTTTAGTAACTGAACCCTTTTTAACTAAACACGTAATACATACTACATAGACATTATGTACGCATTAACTACAACACTTTATAACTTACTTTCAAATTTCATCCCAACTGACATTTGAAGGAGGCAAAAAGGAGATGAATTTAATATTATAATAAAAATAATAATTTTTTGATTATTATTTAAAAAAAGTGGTTTCAATGGTCGGGATTTGGGTAGTAATTTTTGAGAAATATTCATAAAACGGCAATATTCGAGTTTTCTGAGAAAAACTAAGTACGTGTGATCATGTTTAGAATGCTTATGTTGTCTTAAATATGTATTTTGATCAAAATCGTTAGAGCGGTTTTTTGTAAAATTTTGCTGACAAATGTTACAACTTTGGATTCGAAAAGAACTGTTATTAAACTGTTTATATGAAAACTGAGTACGACATATTCTTCAGGATATAAACATTACCTAGCAGATATACTTTCATCCAAATCGAAAATGGTGTTTTCGAGATATGAGCAGTTTTTAAAGTACCGTTTTTAGCGATTGGGGTGGAAATCGAAGGACGCATTCACGGTTCAAAAAACACTGTTTTTCAACTGTTTAGCTCAAAACTGAGCAAAATGGTATTACTATGGATTTAACCATTACATGAAAGTAACATTTTTATCATAATCGAAAATGGCGTTTTTGAGATACGAGCAGTTTTTAAAGTACTATTATTAGAGATTTGGGTGGATATCAAAGGACGCAGTCTTTTTAGGGAAAAAATGAGTTTTCTATCAAGTTAAGAATGACAATAGTACCTTAAAAATAAGTTTTTTTTTTTTTAAATCGTTTTTGCCGTCGAGAAAAGGCCAATTTTCAAAACTGCCGTTGCTGGACTTTTTAGCAAAAAACTGGGTATGCAGTCATGTTAAGCATGCTTACATTAATTTTGGTTCAAATCGTTGGAGCCGTTTTCGAAAAAATCTAAATTTAGATATATTTCGTAATATTTCGTAAAATTTTTATATGGGAGGTACCGTTAATATTAGGGCCAGCATAAAAAAAAAAGATCCCTAGTGGGAAGCCCACAAACTCTAAATACGAAGTTTGAAGCAAATCCGTCCAAGGGTTTAGATTTCCCAGGGGTGGGACAGACAGACATACGGACGGACAGAATTGCGAGACCCACTTTTTTGAGTGCCCCTATCATCGTAATATCAGAATTGATCAAAATCTCGAGTTCGAAATTTTGTACGAAAACAATATCTTTCTCTTACTACGTAAGTATACGAGAAAGTTAAAAATATCATGTACAAATAGGACAAACTTAAATTAAATAAACTGAACTTACATAAAGAAACAATGTTGACGTAAATTTACATTACAGGCCAATGTAATCACAAAATGAAATTTAAAAAATTATAATTATTTTTATTTATTTATTTTTTTTTAACTGAATTGAACCACTTCTTTCGAAGTTTAGTCTTATAAATAGTCAGATTTGTCGGACCTGTAGAGCCAAACTATTTTTGATGTCCATACAAACTTAGGGAGAGCGTTGCACCTAAAAACCAAGCCAATAACTCTCGGTCGGCGCCGTCTATTTAGAGGAAAATCTTCTTGATAAAGTAATGTTTTGCATTGGCCTGCGACCTAAGCCCAATAGAAATCTTGTGAGCCGATGTCGAAAGAGGTTTAAAACCTTAAATAAAGAGGTTTCCGGAAACATTAAGGATGTCTCGTACAATGTACCACCATTGATATGCCGCATTTTAGTGGAAAGTCTTCAGATAAGATTGACTGCCGGTTTAGGTACAAAATAAAGGCAATAAATATTGGTACATAGGTACCTATTTTTTTTATAAGTTTTGGAAAGTGTAATTCTTAAGTTTCTGTTATTCTGTGACCAATTGAAAAATTTCCTAAACTGCTGTGTACGATTATGATGCTGACCATAACTATACGTTGACAAGGAGCGCTCAAACATTAGCAGTTCAAGCTAAAGCGATGATGGGTCTGCATATTATACAGTCATTAAAGATTCATCTAACAAAAAATGCCTTATCCAAACCAATGGGTAAAGGAAGTGGCAATAGGCTATACCTACATTGTTCTAATCAAATTTCATCTTTAATATAAAGCGGAATGAGTTTTGTATAGTTTACGAGTCCACGAAGTAACTTTTGTCAGCAATTCCGTCGCAGTTTAAATAAATGCAGTTTAAATCCCTCGCAGATATATCCGCATCTTAAACCTATAACCATTTGTTTTCATATCCAAGTTAGTACTGTCCAAAATAAACAAGAAAGAATTACTACACCCAAACCGATTAACCGACCACCGCATTTCTTTCACACCTCGCGGTGGATGAGTGTTTAAAAAATTACATTTTATCTGGTACACATTTTTATAGCCACAAAGGAGGCTTACATTTTGCCGTCGGATGTCCTACTTTACAAAATCCAGAAATAAAACTCCAAACATTGAATAGAAAATTCTTAAAATAGTCTTAAAGACTCTGAAAAAAGAGAAATAAAAACATACCTCACCTGGAAGCCAACACAGCACCAGAAGTGCACTCGCCCAACACCACAAATGGGCGTTCCGATCCGATCCACACAGAGCTCCTTTCGTATGCAACCTTTGTAGCGTATAGATACTTTGCTGCGAAAGATAGCATTTTAGTTTCGGGCTATTTATCCACTGTTGCTTCGTTACATCGCATTTATACGGAGTACCAGAGAGAAACCCATAAATGTTAGTGGTCGGTCACTCTGGCAAATAAATTGCGGTCAAATGAGGAGTAACGCTACACCACCGTCCGACATTCGATAAGACATTGTATACCGTCCTAGGGGCGGTATCAGTATCAGTTGGAAAAAGGCCAACTATGCGAGTTCCCTTTCAAATTTTACTTCCAATGACGCAACATATTACGAAAAGCTTCTCAGCGAAAAATCCGAATCACAAGAGTCAGTCCATGGCATGATTTCAAATGATCCCCGCTGGCGACGCGACGAGTCCACTTTCAATTAACGTGTGCGTAACGCGGGAACCGCTCTCGTATACGTTTGCATCTCGTATACGTTTGAATCGCACACTCGGATCAGCCAAATTAAATTCTCCCAATTTGGCGAAAGCATCATGGCACCACGACTGACCGCTGCACACCATGTTGCCGCAGACCACATCGTGCTGTTCGTCGTCACCTATCCAAATATGGACGGACGTGCAATTCCCATGCTAATGCTAAGACCGCTATGCTGGAGGTGATGCTGATGCATTGGACCGTTTTTCTGTTATCAGCGGAGACAAATCTCCACCGGTTAAGGTGATGTATCAATTTGGCCATTAAATCATACGATGCCGTGGCAAGTGATGCATGAACTTGATATCCCAGCGGGTGTAAACTGTATAGTGATGTAATAGCCTCGTTATATCGCGTGGCTTCTGTTCGAAAATTGCTCATAAGCGCCTGCAGAAAAACGACAACAAACAAGCGGATTACCCAGTATAATCGAACGCGATATGCAATTGACATTTCGAAATGAATGATGAATGTGTGAGGGGGGGGCTCTGTTTAATGCAATGTTGCTGATGGGTTGGGTTGGGTAGCGGCGCCATAATCCTTTACATATCCATGACATCAAATGAAATATGAACGACCAAGTGCGAGGGCAAGAGGTGAAACGGAGTTCGTGCTTTATTTGAATAATAAAAACTTCCGTCAACATCGACGACAATGATATTCAAAAGTCATCAAAGGATGGCCTTTGTCGAGTGCACTTTTGTTGTAAATGGGCGAGTGCACATGCACACACTAATGTAAAAGCCTGGCGGGATTGACTCAATGCCAGAAAGGGTTAAACGTCGCTATCGGGTAACAGAAATTGATGGATCAGTATCGGTATGTGAGAGTGTTTTTTAGCCTAATATAGCTTGGCAGTTACTGTGCAATTGAGAAGTGTTGCCATGACAATTAAATTGTAGTATAATGTACTTTAATTGTTGATTGACAAGCTCGAACCGAATCTGTCACAAACAAGTGCAGGTGAACGACGTAGTAGAGTTGCAGCTTTTCAATTTCCTGCTCATTTCGAATTCTCTCCAACTTAAATAGAAATATCCTTTAGCAGTATAGCCCTTAAAGAATTCAAAAGGGAAAAGGTCTCAAACCTATTAGCTATATGGATCTAGAATCACAGCCACCCACTTCAAAAACAACTAATATTGAAAAGACGGTAGACAACTTGGTAAATATGTGGGTACTCTGGAAATATCGTTGAATTGATCGTGTCCTATCAGTCAACCTCGAAGGAAACCCATCGCGGCCTGGTGAACCACATTATGTAGCTTCGACAACCTGGAGAAAAACTGAAAAACTTTTCAATAGGAGATAAGCGAGTAAAAATTTAGTAGACTGAAACCTGAACGGTTTATACTAGAACAGCGAAACTATGGTCATGCCAAAATGTCTGCAAATCCTTATAGGAGGAAAGTGAAATTACAAGGTACTTTTAACAGACTGTGTCGCTGGATATATAATTGGAAGATTAACGACAGAATTGCTTATTGGAACACAAGTAAGTAGGACTTGACACTGAGTCAAAATATGCTACGTTCTTAGCAATAAAAGTCAAAGCTAACGAAAGGGCGCATGTTTTGGCAAGAATGGGATCGGAAAGGGGACACATTCCAACTGCCATACCTACTACAAAAATCATAGCATCAATCAAAGTCATATGAAAAAAGAGGCCCAGACATTTTGGTTATCTATACGAAATCTTACAATATGGCTTAAACTATACAAACATAAATCAAGAAGCTTTTTGGCACTGAATGATCCTCTATCTGCATCATAGATGGTGTACTCACGGGATCCTTTGGAGTAATGCTCCGTAAATCGGAATAGAGTCCAACAATTTATACAGAAGAGGTGGAGATTAGAAAGAGAGATCGAGTCAATTTACCATCTGATTTGTCACTGCCCGCTATCTATACAAAAACAACGCCAAGCCAATTCTAGGATCCAGGTTATTTGCAAGCACTACAGAGTTAGCAGGCTTTCAGAAGTCCTGCACTTCATCAGGAGCACCAACTGGTTTTTCACCAAGCCGGCGAGTAAATCCTTCTATCCTTTTTAGTATTAATTTTAAAAATGGACATGCAATGGCCTACTAAAGGAGGGTTCGCGTGGACGTAATATATTTCCTTAAGTCACAAAATCCTTCTTAAACACATTCACAGCCACTGCAATCGGCGCGGCGATGACCACAAAGATTTCTCTGTCAGATTGACAATAAATACGAATCCCGTTAACATAATGATGGAAAACATGGACGCGAGAATTTGTATACCCGGTACCACACTCCACACTATGTATTCACTTTGACATTCCATTTGTAACATACATAAGGAGGCGTTGTAGGTATGACAAACTATATATTTTATTGATCAGCATCACTTTCTTAGTCGATCTAGCGATGTCCGTCTGTCTGTCTGTCCGTCTGTCCGTCTGTCCGCACAATTACCGCCGTAATTAAAGAGCTATCGACTTGAAATTTGGTACGTAAGCTTTTATCCACCAAACTGAGGCTAAGTTCGAAGATGAGCAAGATCGGATGAAAACTACTACTACCTCCCATACAAAATATATAGCTATTTTATGTTAAAAATTAAATAAAAATAGCTACAGTAAAGATAGCAAGTTTTAATATTGTTTTAATAATATTTAAAATTTTTTGACAAAAGATGAGCTTGGTCGAATAAAAACTACCCATACCTCCCATCCATACTACTTATAAAATGCAACGTCCGTCTGTTCGTTTCTCCATAACTCGAGAACCATTCGTCCGATTTTCATGATTCTTTTTCTGATTTATAAATGTGTGGCCAACTTAGTCCGTAGGGTGGGTGAGAATTGCTCAGGAGTAAAGGGATCGCGGGGAATAAGGGGGGTCTCACGAACTGTTAGCCGTATGACCTTGAAAGTTTGTGTGTTGATAGATAAATCAAAATGATTACATGCCTTATTCATCGTTTTTCAAAATTCGTCCTATAAGGGTTGAAACGTTTGCACCCTACTTTTCTACTTCGACCTTACTACGCTCAACTTACCATTATACTCATAAATCTACGTATGTCATTCAAAGAAATGCTTTTATTTGTTAGCCAATACTTCACCGAGTATTTTGAGCTAAAATTCATCTCTCTGGTCCATCCAGAGTGTGAGATATAATAAATTGAATATAGATCTTATTTGGCCAAGTGCGAAAAAAATGTTATCTCAATTGCAGTTGTGTTTAGGGGTAGTTTTATATTGCGTTCCAAAAATAGAATATGATTACTCGCACGACTGGCATTCAGAATGCACATTGTACGTACATACTCATGTATGGCGTAGTTGAATTTGATGTAGGTAATGGATATGCATAAAACAAACTAAATATGTATATATGAATGTCTACGTACATATAAGAGGTTTGTGGTGCGTAAGTGATAGATACATATCTACATATACATATTTATTTGAGATCTGCAGCTATGGAATGTGTAACTATAACGATATGATCGCGTAGTATATATAAATAGTTAGATCATATCTGTGACGAGTTTTTATTTATGTGAAATCTTATGTCCATTGACTTAGGACTTTCGGATCAGTACAGGTTACGTAAGGACTACGTTGGAGACGGAGGAAGGGTAAAGGCATAGAGGGGTGGTAGGGACTAACTCCGGAACTATTTGGCCGATTTTAAAAATTCTTTCAAATTATTGTACCGGCTACATCCTCCGGATCAGTATAGGTTAGTTAGGGTGTTTATGGGGGAAGGGGAAACGGAGGTATAGGGCTATCTTCGGAACTACTCGGCCATTGCCAGAGTTGACCTCCGACAGCCACGTCTTTCACATGGACAGCTATATATTGAATGTTCACGTGTGAGCTGTGGGCGTAATTTGTTTATAGCTATACTTGCGCCCATTAAATAAATAACATGTAAGTATAGTTTATGAAAAGGCATAGCGATGAAATATTTTGTGAGCTTAAAAAGAAGACAAAGTATAAACAAGTAAAAGTGTTACCATCGGCCTGGCCGATACACGCATGTGTCTAATATTGGTTTTGTATGGGAGGTACCAGAACTACTTGACCGACACAGACAATTTATTAATACCAATTTGACAACGGTAAAACAAGACATCTCATAAAATTTCATTCTCCTAAGTCGATTCGTTTGGACGCTATCCTGATGCTTTCAACAGACAGACGGACATGGCTAAATCGATTCAGAATGTGATCCTGATTCAGAAATATATATATTTTGTAGGGTCTCCGGTGAATCCTTCTTGGCGTTACAAACGTAATGACAAAGTGAATATACTTTCCTGTGGAGGGTACCTATAACAAACGTGCTGAAAGCTGAAATAAATTTGAATTTCTTTTAATATAAAAGAAACCAGCGGGCGGAGCCGCGGGCGTTGCTAGTACAAATATATAACTTTTTAATACTAAAATATTTTTTTTTATTTTTACAATAATATAGTACCGGGTATTTGAGCTTCGGCATAGTCGAAGATAATTGTCTTGCTGGTTTTTTTCTAAATTTTTTGTTAGGCAATACCTACTTCTATTTAGTTGGCTTAATGCAAGCTAAAACTAACATTTATAATAAGGGTATTCACTTAATCTGATAACTTTTTGCAGCTCGTATATGTATAAATTTCTGCGGTGCTTTAAATGAACACCCCTCGGAAATGTTATTGCGTAAACCGCGTAAATCGACTGTAAATCTGAAATCAAACAAACAATTCATACGGGCTGTTTGACATTTGTGACTTGCGTAGCTTTCCGCGGTTGGTTTCCGAGCCTAAATCGTCGCGGAAAATTATGAGGCCAGCGTAAACTATTCTCCATACAAAATCTGACAGTTCATTTAATTTAATTTGTAGCAAAAATTTTTACTACAACGGACTCTGTGATAGTTCTTTCGGGATTCATAGCAAAATTCCGAATAAGACGTATTCTGTGATCACCCAGAGTATTTAACAAAACTCGAAATGAAGTCAGTACTAAACAGTTTTGAGCAACACAGTACCTACTAAACTACCTTCTATTCGTCGCCTTGAGATCGGAAGTAAAAATCAAATGGCAACACCTGAAAGTTTTAATTGTCAACGGGAGTCAAACCTATAAGCATATGGTTTGTTATTGATAGATTACCCTTTCGAAATCTCGTTACCCTTTAAAATTACACAATGAACGTACCATACACATAATAACAACCATTGCACTACTTCCTCTTCCTACAACTTTGATTTTCGTATTTATTGTCCTAGAATACCACCCTAAAGCTGCACACTTCGTACATATTTATTCATCGGAATCGGATGTCATTTCAATATCACTGCCCACTGTGACTTGACTATAACAGAGCACAACTATTCGCAACTAAATCAGCCGTAAGGACATCGTGTCTGTAAACACAATTGAGAACCTATTCTCCTCCTCTTACCGGATGTCATCGTTAGGATATATACGGAATTTACTGTTATGAGCTCCAACCCTAAGGTCATTCCATTGTGCGATATAGGTTCCATTTTGGTCACACAAGCCGATGGTATCGGTCGACTGGAGCCAACTTTCTCTGACCAGCGGTATGAGAGGAGACGCGCGTATTGTGAGACTTCACAACATTGTTGTATAGCACAGATAGAGATAGTTTCTTCCATATTCTGTTTACATTCTAAATGTCCTGCGGGATTTAGATACAGATAACCCACAAAACAACTTGGAACAAAATCCCATAGAAAGCTTAAACTAATTTTTCATCTGGGAATAGGTACGTGTAGGTACTTGTATCTTCGCCAGCCAAAGGATTCAATTCCAACCGAAACGTGAAACTTGTTTTCAAAAGCAAACTTTCCGCTGAACTTAATTATTTATTAATTCAGCTTTTTCTAGGAGAAAAACAATTCAATGGAAAAGTTACAAAACAACATTTCTATTCGAAATACATCATCCAAAGAGGAAGTGCCTTCTATAACGTTGTAGCGTTGAGTTGAAATCCTGGGTGCACAGAATTCTCATCTCAACATGAAATCATATTCGAATACGTTAATGTTGTTGATTCAACCAATTCCCATATTGGATTGGAGACAGAATGGAGCCTGCTTTTCCAAGGGCTGCGGTGTAGTCTTCACATATATCGAACGCCTCTGCTTGATTATTGTAATTTTCACCTGCATAGATGCACCGAACAGAAGAAGTACCTACTCTGCGTTCCAAACTCAGAAATACATTGAACCTCAGCAACAGTGCTGAGACTTATCGAACGCACAAAGGTGCCGATCAGGGGGTGTATCTATATTTAAGAAAGTTTTTTTAACAACATCGGCTGTACTTCATTATTAATTATTTTTGAACTTTGTGAGTTCGTAAATTTTATTTTAAACAGGGCCCGAATAGGCACGTGTACGCACTCCAAACAGTTTACCCGCACGACAGACTTTTATTTTATGCTGAATGAATGTCAACCTTTCATGTTGCTAGCTATATTTTTCGTTGATTGAAATAATTTTCGTACGTGAAACTCAGGTGACGTTCGAGAATGGGGTGACATATTATATTCAACTGTGTACCTACATAGCATCTGTTCACTGTTGAATTTTGGAGTAGTTGCGAGTTAGATAATTTTCAAGAACCTTAAAACATTTTCTTATTCTTATCGGCTTAATGTAGGTACATACTATTTTTATAAAATAGTATTTCAAATAAGCTATTTCTTTGCATACTATATGCATAGTAACTAGGCAAAATCTGTGCGTGTTCCACTTTCTACCTAGATTACTTTCTTATAGTTTTTAGAAAGTCAGAATTTCGTAGTGAATGAGAGTGACTTACGTGGGGCCGTTTTTAGTATCGCCAAATTGGATGTCAATACTGAAGTAAGATGAAGCATAAAATGCTCGATACAGTAGCCCAAAACTGGACACACAGTGCCTTTATTTCAACTTACATTTCACTCAGCACAAAGTTAGGTTAGGTTAGGTTGTGAGGAGAACGATCACAAGGCACCTTGGTGGCCCCATCGCTTCTTTTATTATACTATTTTTGATAATTTCCTTGGAGGTACTGGTAGATTGACGTCAACTTGTTTATTTTCCGTCATTTCAAAACGGAAAATCCAAAAAGGTGGATGCGAAAAACGCACCATAATACACCTCAAAATACGTGCCAAAAACTGTGCAAAAAATGCACCAAAAATGCACAACAAATACGGCCAAAATACGCGTGAAAAATCGTGATGAAAAACAAAATATGTGCCAAAACCAAAAAAAAAAAATCCCAAAAAAATTTAGCGAAAAAAAACTGTGTAAAAACGCGCAACAAATCCCGTCAAATACCCATCAAAAATCGCGATGAAAAAATAACAAAATATGCGCCAAAAATGCGCGTGAAAAACCGCGATGAAAAAATAATAAAAGAGGCGGCAAAAAAGCGAGATGAAAAAATAACAAACTACGCGCCAAAAGAAAATGAAAATTTTCGCGAAAAAACGCGCCAAAAACTGTTGAAAAATTTCGCCAAAAACGCCCAACAATTATCGCTTAAATACACGTGAAAAATCGCGATGAAAAAATAACAAAATACGCGCCAAAAAAGCGAGATGAAAAAATAACAAAATATGCTCCAAAAAAAAAATGAAAAAAAATCCCGCCAAAAATGTAGAAAAATTTCGCGAAAAAATGCGCCAAAATCCGCGTCAAAAACCCAAAAAAGTGTCATAAATGTGAAAAATATTTCGCGAAAAAAACGCGCCAAAATCCATCTCAAAATAGGTGCCAAAACTATTTAAAAAAATGCGCCAAAACCGCCCATCAAGTGGCGCCAAAATACGCGTCAAAAATAGCGGTGAAAAAATAACAAAATATGTGCCAAAAAAGTGACAAAAAATCCCGCCAAAAATGTGGGAAATTTTCGCAAAAAAACGCGCCAAAATATACATCTCCAAAGTACGCGCCAAAACTATGCAAAAAAATGCGCCAAAAACGCCCGACAAATCTCGGCAAAATACGAGCCAAAAATCGCGGAGAAAAAATAACGAAATATGCGTCAAAAAATCCCGCCAAAAATGTGGAAAAATTTCCCGAAAAAAAGCGCCAAAAAAACATCTCAAAATACGCACCAAAACTATGCAAAAAATGCGCCAAAAACGCCCATCAAATCGCGCCAAAATACGCGATGAAAAAATAACAAAATATGCGCCAATAAATCCCGCCAAAAATGCAGAAAAAATTCGCGAAAAAACGCGCCAAAATACACGCCAAAATACGCGCCAAAAAATCCACCATACTGCGCGTCAAAAAATTGCGCCAAAGTATGTGTCAAAAAACGAACGAAAAAGCGCACCAAATAGATGTGATCAGCTTCACATCTCACAATCGACTGCCTCCAAAATTTCAGAACCAGACCTTTTATAGAGGGGCAAAGCCGTCTGTTTAAGGTTTTTTTTTTTTACTCAAAACATCCCTAAACGGACTGGATCCATTAGACAGCCGTCAATCGCATTTCGATCGCTTTCTTTGCAATGAATGCATTCAGAGTGAGATGCTCCCCCTCCCCACCCCCCTTCTCCCAAATTGTTGTCAAATGACTGTAAAAAACGCTATATTTAGGCTGTCATCGAGCCAAATATTTGGAATTTAAAATATACCATCAGGTAAGGCTTACCTACCACGATGGGAAGGAAAGAAAGAAAGTATTTGGGAGTCCGTTTTTCAATGCAATACCACACCTACTTGCAAGTGCGAAGTCAAATTCAGTGCGTCCTAACAAATTTAACTCAAATCGCTTTCTGTTTTTGTAAATATATTTCTTGCCAATTTTTGACAGTCGCTTAGCAAATTTCCCATCTTGAAATATAGACTTTGGCCTCATTCAAGAATATAGTCATCGTAAGTCGACTTGAATAATTATCTGGATTCAAATTTACCTTAACGCGAAAATTAACTTGAATTGTCGGTATGTCACTTATTGACAATTGTTTTTTTTTCTCCTGGGTATTCTTGTAAATTTTTTTTTTGTTCAAAAATCAATCAAAAAAGTTAAATTATTGTCTTGAATTATTTCCTTTATGAAATAGAAATTGATTGAGTATTCTAAACAATAAAAATATTTTTTTTTAATAAAAATGAATAGAAAACTCAGGACAATTTTGAGTTTGCATATAAACCGATATTATCGATACTATCGATTTTTTTGGGTCGATTTTTTTTTTGCATCGATATTTTCATCTTTATAATAAAATATCGATGTATCGATGCAGTTTTGGATTATTGCGCAACACTAATTCAGACACAAATACTGGTCCATTGTACTGCCAAACAGATATGTACCTTACTTTACTGTACTTAGTTTTTTTCATCTTTCGAAGAAAGATAAGAAGGAGCTTCAGTGATGAAGAGCTTATATATTCGGCACTCACCACGTCAGCGCCAAAGATCCGCCACCTGATGAGAGCAAAGGCAGGACAACTACAGAGGAAGTGTTCCGCTGTATCGTCATCCTCTCTACAAGCAGGATGGATGGTGGTGTCGCTTAAGTCCAATACATTTAAGTGTTTGGCAAAAGCTTGGTGGCCCGAAAAGACGCCCACAAGCAGTCTGATGCAGTCGATTCTTCTGAGAGACAGAAGGAAGGAAGCGGACCTTTTGCAGACTGCAGACGCAGTCGTTTGGTCTGTCTACACGCAGCACAGTCACGCCACCGACACACGTGTTCACGAGAAACCCAAGTATCAATGGATGACCTAACCACAGATGCAGGCAGACCCAACGCAGGTTCAGATCCTGAGAGAGCTTCTTCTAAGCCCAGACTGGCAAGCTCATTAGCGATCTCATTTGCCTGGATACTAGTGTGACCTGGGATCCAAACAAGTTTCACTGTGTTTAGCCTTCCGACCAAGTTCAGAGAAAGATTGAGTTCGACTTGGACGAGGTAAGGGGGTTAAGCAGTGCTTTTAGTGCAGCTTGGCTATCACTGCAAATGCATATGCTTATAGCCTTCCACCTGTTTGTTACAATATAGCGTATAGCCATAAGAATAGCGAAAATCTCCGCTTGGAAGACAGACGCATGCTTACCTAAGGGGTAGGTAGTCTAATGTTCACGAAGACTCCAGAACCAGAACGGCATTCTTTCCCTGACTCAGAGTCTGGCGGGTCATAGTAAAAATGCTTGTATCTTACCTCTAATCACTTTCCATATCGGTTTGCCATTTACGTTATTGGGCGCAGTGGCTTAGGGGTTAGTGTGCTGGATTAATGAGCAAGGGGTCTTAGGTTCGATTAGCGGAAAACAGAAATTACATTTTAAGGTGTTAGCACTGCGTAAAGATCTGAAAAACATTTGAGAATAGAACTGTCCCGCAATAGAGTCGTTCTGAGTTTTCGGACTCGGCATCAAATTTTAAGTTCTTTCCATTCGTCCTAAAATTATCTAGAGAAGCTAGGCTTAGCGTGCCTATATGGACCTCTTGCGCAAACTATTTATTTTTATTTTTTTTTACTCCATGTTTTACTATGGATAAAGACCATGTCGAACTCAATTATTAACTTCTTATGGTACCTATTTACATATTTTACAATGAGCTCCAGTACCGCTCCAGCTGATTACATCCAAAAGTTGCCTGCAGCCGATTATTGCTGTTTTAAGAAAACCATACCTCCTACCACTGTTCGGCGTTACTGGCCCATTTAAATGTAAAAATTTGCCAAGCAACGTCTGCAGATAAAAATCGATACACATACAAAGTCGCATCGTGTATACTCCCCTTACCGACCATTGCACATGAATGTAAATGTAGCTCCTGTTTCATATTTTATAATTTAATTTGAATAAGTGCGCGGATATATCCACATCCACACATCCAGTTTCAGCTCCAGCCCCGCTGATCATCCTTGTGGTGAATTTATTACGCGCGATGGCATTTAGCATTCGCAAAGCCGAGGGATTAGACTTGTGCATCATTATAAACATGCACTCTCTAAACATGCATCTGGTTTAAATTTCTCCCCTTCGGAATGCTGGCGCGGAATGGTTGCATTACTATTCTGAATAAATGGGATGATGTGATGTGCGCGCCCGAAGCATGGACTTAAATGGTACTTACATGTTATTACTTAAGATAGCACAGTAAATTGGGATTCACGCTGGGAGGGGTGCTTCCTCACACGCGGGAAGTAGGATGTGCCATTCATGCACGAGAAGTGGAGAATGCGCATTTGTATCTGATGGATTTAATGAGTGGTAGAAAAACAGCCAATGCAATTATGGTTCCGATGAAAACGTGAGGTTCACTAACCTCGTGACTCGTAAGTAACAAGAGTGACTCCAATAAATTCCTTGTAAAGGGTTTTTTTTCCACATTACAAGTGATTCCTTTCTCGCACTTTGGCTGCAGTAAAAGGATCTAAGAAAACCGAGCACTTAGTCTAAAGTAAACTATGTCAACCAAAAATAGAATAATCCCGTTGGGACAATTGAACCACAAATACGTAGTGTTGTGCCAACACTATAAGTAACGCAGCGACTCGAATGACGAGAAGAACAAAACCATAGAGAGCCGAGTTCTTGAACATCCATTGTTGCCTAAGGGCCGACTTTTCTATAACACCAAGGTGTCGTACATTATGGTAATAAGTGCGGAAAAACAACTTTAGATGAGAGCTTGAGCTGGAGAAGACAAATACGTAAAGGGTAGGTAGGTGTATGAGGTGCTAGGGGGGTTACTTGAGGGTTTTCCGGGACATATGACATTTCTATTGGAACAGAGAATGTATTGTGAAGTAACTGGTGGGAGGGTGCTTTTCAAGTTTCAGTAACATAGAATTGGATGCTAAAGTGGAATTCCAAATTTATGTCGTCTTTACATTCCGATTGCGCGAACAATTACGGAAGTGCATATATTCTTCAGTTACGGGATGGGGAAGCACGCCGAAATATACTGCTGTTAATGTAAATTAAGACCGTCTGGAGAACCTGGGCGTCTACCAATAATTATAAAAAAAATATTTGGTTAACTGTTTCAGTTACACACTTCAAGTTGGTTGAGGTTCCGCTCCACTTGTGCACACCACCTAAGGCAAAGTATCCATCTACTGCATTGTCCTCTGATGGGTTGGAATAGGTATACGTCTCTTCGGGCAGGAGCGCTGGTGTACATCCGCCTGATCATATCCTAGCCATCTTACTACTAATACTTTTTATGCTTTTGTAGAGCTGGACTTTTTATGCTTTTGTAGAGCTGGACTGTAGCTATATGCTTTGGGGATATTGAACGCACATCGAAGGCATTATAGATTTTTTTTTTTATAAATTCCCTGCCCATCTGGTTGACACTGCGACCTAACAAGATCTATTGTATCGAAAGGGATAAGGTTACTCTTAGAGACGTGTGACCTCCATAGTGAAGGCCGTATATCCTTAGTAGCGGAGTTTCAACCAATGAAATGCCGGGCAATCACAGAGAATATGTTCGGAGGAATCTTCATCCTCAAGACAGAACCTACATTCTATCTCCTTCCACAATTTCAGGCATTATAGATACACACAACAAATACGCTATTTTTCGTGGGATGTTTGTATGGTTCCGGAATCGCCTCCATAGTAACGAACGAGAAAAATATAATGTGATGTGGTCTGTGGACTTGTAGATGCATAGCTCTTGGTAGAAAGAAAGTGCGTTGGATGGTCTTTTGTTTACATATTGAAGCTCAGGAGTCATTCGTAGGATTATTTAGTTCCAGATTCATAAAGGTCAAGTTACAGATATAGGCAGAGGTATACTCAATAGAAATATTACTAAGATTACTCTTAACTATAGGGTTTTCAATTAAAATGGATCGATGTAAATTTGCAAGTTACACGATTATGCAACACGTCCAATTTATAAACCTTGTATCAAAATGAGTGTTCGTCAGTCCAAACTTTGCGCACTTTGGCCCATTTTACGGCAGACGCAGACCATATCCTCCAAACTGGTGCAGGAGTGCCGGAACGAGCTAGCCTGTCTGAGCGAACGTTTCAGGGTCACACTTCTCAGGCAATACCGCAGGCAATGAGCGTGCGGACGAGTTGGCCAGGAAGGGCTCAGCACTCCATGCCTCGCTCTCAACGAAGGTCACATCCCGCTAGGAGCGGTGAAAGGACAAATACATTCAAATTTTCTGCAGAAAGCCAATCTCCGATGGTCGGGATTGACAAACTGCGTCATATCAAGGAAGATATGGCCTACCTACAACCAAAACAGAACAAATAACCTACTAAATAGAACCCGCCCAGATATCGTCAGAATCACGGCAATAATCACGGAGCATTGGCCAATTGGAGACCATGCGGCCAAACTATGTATCCCATACAACCCTCATTGTCGCAGCTGCGGAAATGCAAATGAAAAAGAAACGCTCTCTCACTTCCTCTGTAAATGTCCAGCTCTAGCGAGAGCCAGACTGCGCGCTCTAAACCAACCATTCTTCGACGACCTTAGCGACATCTCGGGCAAAGGGATACAGGACCTTATCCGTTTTCTCAATTCCACAGGTTGGCTATAGGCACCGACCAGACCACATCCTTAACAATCACCACGAAATAGGTCACACGAGGCGTGGTAACAAAACGGCACACCATAGTGCTAATTGGGTTCAAAGGCATGAACCACCACTTCTACTTACCTACCTAGTGAATAGAAACCTTTATCCTAACTGCTGCTGAAAAGGAGAACTTGTTTCGATAGAGCTAAATAATTTCTTATTGGCCGACTTTCCTTCTTACGTTTTATTTAAGAAAGTTATATAAATAACTTTAGTCTCTTGGCACTCTTGGCAGTCCAATTAGAGCCTTTCAAGGTGCAAGGCGCGAGCTTCCAATTGTTTTCGTTAATCGTTCAGTCTCCAACTACCTATATTTATGTAGCCTGTGATTGATGGACTATTTACAGCAACTACAATTATTTTTCAGACTTGAATTGTGCCAGAAGAGCTGCCGTTCCCATATACTTATTGTTAACGGCTTTGATTGTTGGCACGATGTCCAATTATTTGCCATGTTGATTAAACAAATCAACGGCATTCTGGTCTAGTCAACTGGTCTTCTAAAAACAGCAGTGCAACATTGGACCATTTTTATTGTCTCACCACGGTATCTACTTAAATGCTAAAGTTGACTACCCTCTCAACTCCGTGTATTGTCAGCAGATTTTGCCACTGAATGCATGGCGCCACCTTTGTGTCATGACAATAATTGAATTTTTAGAAATCACAAAAACGTTAGTTTTTGATATTGACAAATCCATGGTATTGCTTCCTGTCTATAATCATCCAGGTGCCAGGTCCCTCATATCTACGGTGACCATATTTTTAGGAGTCAAACCAGGGACAAATTGAAATATTAAAATTAAAGCAACAAACAGAAAAAAATTAAATTCTTATATTGGAATATTGCATAAATTAGTATATATGTATTTAAAGGGAGGGTTTTCCAATAAGAGGTGTTATTTTGGTATTCAAAGAAAAATGTCATTTTTTGAGATAAATGGTCTGATGTTTATTTCAGTCTTGGTTCAAAATACGGTGTAATGACGTTTGTGGAATGCCCATAATTCCAAAGAACGACGAGGAATGGACAAACCTGGGTTTTCTTCAACACTTTGGGCTACAGCAGCAATATTCTCAGTTGTTATTGAGCGACGTGCACGGGTTTTATTCTTCACATCACTAACTTGTCCAAACAGCTCGAATTTTTTCACCAATTTCTGTATTGCGGTCCGACAAGGTGCTTCACCACGACCAAAAAATGCTTTAGTTCTGCGAACTGCTGCAAGATTTTCACCATTTTTGTAGCGAATTTTAATAATTTCAATGCGTTGTTGAAGCGTGTATCGTTCCAATTTTAGTAATGGCATAGTTTCTACTTGTCAAATGTCAAAGAATAAAAGCTTCAAAAGTGACAGCTACCGAAATAGCGAGCCATTAATAACACCTCTCATTGGAAACCCCTTTATTTAAGGGATGATATAATCTAAAACAACAGAAAAGGCACAAAACATGTTGCACACATTTGTTGTGCACATGTCGACGACATATGGTCCGCACCCGTTAAAACCTAACTTGAAAACTGCCTTTTAGTCACATCTCGATTTTTTAAATGAGACTCTAAGCTGACTCGCAACTGTCTAAATTTCAATAAATTTTGTATGAGCGTTTTGTGAAGGCAAATCCAACGTTTAATGCTGGGTTTTCACTTGTCGATTTGAAATTGACAATTGACGTATTTTTATGCCAATTAAACAAATTGGCAAGTGGAAATGGCGAACAATTTCTTGTCAATGAATTGACTAACAGCGTTTGCCAATAACTGGCAAAGAAACCAGTGGAAATAGCTGAATTGTCAAACAAAATGTCCCTTTGTGTATAATTGATGGAGAAAATTTATTTGGCATCGAGTTCATAAGTTGGTCAATCAACTAACAAACGATTTTTTGCCAATAATTGGCATAAGTGGAAATGAACTGACGTTGGTGTCGTTCAATGACATAACCGCGAGGCCACTCAAACTTTGTCAATCAACCGACATGTGGAAACTCACCTTAAGTCGCGAGCTGATACAAAAATAAAAACACTTTCCGCTTTTGTCGAATTTTTTTTTTTTCAATTTTTCATTCGTAAAAACCGTATTTGGACTATTACGGGAACATGTCATAGACATGCTGAATACATTTATTGTGTCCTGTGCGAACTGTCATTGAAGATGTGTCACTGTCACTGTGCTTTTCATGTTGAATAGTCAGCGATGGCCTTATTTATATGGAAATGCATGTATTTTAAATAAATGAAATGTTTAAATTTGAAGTTTATATTGGAAGTACGGGACTAAAAATTAAATACGAGACATTTGTACGTGCATTTGTTGGCGCAGTAGCGCAGTGGTTAGTCTGCTGGACTACTGTGCGAGGTTCCCAGGTTCGATGCCCGGGAAAAACACAAATTACATCCTAAAGTTTTTTCTACTGCGCCTGCTCTCGCCAGCGTGACCGTTGTGAGCCTAAAGTTGCAATTTGGCGCTTTTTTACCACCTTGGCACAATGATACCACTTTTCTAAAAGTTAATGATTTTGGCCCTTTTTTACAATTTGGAACAACAAAAATATTAAATTTTCAAACTTTTAAGAAAATTCATTGCGCTGAAGTGGCTCAATTGATACATATCACACCAAAAACATAAATGTAAAAAAACAGCCAAGCTCTGTTATATAAAAAAAACTATTCAGCCACGAAAAGTAATGAGATCTAAATGTACGCCAAGTTCTTAGTTTAAGAGGTTAAATGTAAAAAAAAATGGAATGACGCGAAAATCTCAACTTTTGGACTTTTCCCAGTGTATGCACCACAGGATCTAGCATTCTGCCAAATTTCACTATTCTAGGGTGGCTGATGATCGTCATCTAAGTGAGTGAGTGCGTGAGTGAGTGAGTGAGTCAGTCAGTCAGTTACAGAGATGAAATTTGGTAAGGTGAACCTTTTGAGCTTGGTAAACTTTTCAAGTTTGAAGTTTTTTGGGTTCCGAAGTCAGAGGGAGGTCGAAAACAGCCCGAGTTTGTTCCTGTAAGAAGGGTAAGTGCCTTTACTAGAGAACTTGGATGGGGCACTACCATTCCTTCAACGAGCAATGCGGCGCCTCCAATTTCAGAATCGGGGTCAGAGCGGTCGGAGAATGATTCAAAAGATTTTGGATTAGAACTTGCACCGCTTAATGAATTGATTTGTTGTGTTATTGAATTGATTTTACGTTTAATGTTTGTTTATGGTATGTTTTATTCGACTGAATTTTTATAGTTTTAAAAATAGAATATTACCAGTACAATATCTTGTTTGTTTGTTATGTTTACTTTTGTTTTGAAGTTATTACTTTAAATGGCCCTTTTTTTTCTCCGTGGCCTTTTTTTTCTCCGTTGCCCTTTTTCTTTCGACTTTTCTAAATTTATCAACGGTAAAACTGCGCTCTCGCGAACGTCTGACAAACATCCGAGAGTATGACTGTCCTGAAAAAGCTTCTCAATTCAGCCGTTCGGACTCGGCATAAAATTGTAGGTCCCTTCCATTCGTCCCAAAAATAGAAACTCACACAAAACGAATGGTTGCGAGAAGCTAGGACTTGGGTGGCATTATAACCCGCCTGTTGCGCCACATATTTATTTTTATTTATATATTTTTTTCATTTGTACCGTATGTATAAAAAAAAATCGCGACAGTCGATTGAAATACGGGGCTGACCCGGGAGTCACTATTATATCCATCTAAATGCTGTACTTTATGATATGAGTCGCAATTGTAATCCTTGTCGCCTCTCTTTGGTAGCCTTATTTTGGCACAATAACGGTCATAATAACACGCTAAATATAAAATTATTATATCGCTAAATGCTACAAAACCAAAAAAATCTATTGTGCCAAATGGCCTATAGTGACCTACAATTTATTGAAAATTAATGTCAAAATCGTTCCCCATTATGGGTTTAAATTAATTTTGTAAAGCAAGGAATAATTTTCTCAAAGAAATATGCACGAAATTGCACTTCCTTTGTATAATGACAACATTACCATATTTTTAAGGATACACGCCATCATGCACTTGCCTTCAGTCATTATCGCAACTAGTTACAAATGTGTGCATACATCTCAAACAAATCGCTTTTGTCTCTCATTCAGTGATTTGCCGCAGTGTGCCTGCAAATTATGCTGAGGCACACATCAAACCACCATCAGCAGCACGTGAAAGATGTAATGCTCGCTAAGCAAATCACCCATCCACATAGCGACTCTGCACCACAATAATCAAAGGGAAATCAACGAAGAACATCGTAAGCGACAAAGCGCCGCAATATCCGGGAATAGCAATTAAACTGTCATCGGTGTTTATTAATTTTTGATTCGCATCTAATTCGAGCGGCTCTATATGCTCCCTCAATGCCATTATGGAGGTGGAACCATGAAACGGAAGAAATAAACAATGGAATAAGATCAAAGCACATATACAGAACAGAGTGAAGTGCATCGCGCTGGATGGGCTTATTTGCTCACGGGGAGTGGGACTTCAGCAACATATAGGCGACCCAATTTGGATCACATCCAAGTGGATAACGAAAAAATGGAATTGTTCCAGACAATCCGGAATGGGCGGGCATTATAATCCTTGTAAATTACTTTGGATTTAGCTGACAAAAATATGACGTCAAGTCTCGTCTAGATACGAAACTCATTTGCTTTGTGGTCCTATCTGATTGGAATCCTTCACTAATGGGTGATCCTTTGCGGTTTGCATATAGAATGCATCTTTCGTTGCGTTAAATTTTCATAACCACTGCATACTCTGGTAGGGTTAATGAAAGTGAACCCATTTACTGTACACGATTACACTTAAATATTTCACCTCCTTAGAGGCTCTGGCTTCTTTATGAAAGGTCCTTTAGAAAATGAAACTACCATTAGGACACTTGGTTTTGTGGGCAACCATCTCAGACACTAGGCCGGGATCCATTTACACCAGGTCGCAATGCACACACCTTTCATACGGCAGGCTCATTGAGTGGTTAAGTAAGTTTGCCCACTGGGATGCAAAAGTGTCCTGGCACCGTAACCGCACCGCACCGCACCAAACTAAGTGTGAGTTTGTGTGTGTTCATGTCACGTTAGGGAATAAAAAGTGTTAACCTTTTTCCTCAGAGGAGATTTCACTCCTGGCTGCTGCTGGTGTGCTCTAGCTCTTAACATCAACACTTGATTCCTTGCGCACTCATGTAAAATGTAGAAATGGTGGCAGACGATGGAATAAAAAGGAAGAGCCTGGGTCTCAGAAGGGTATCCTGGGGATTAGAGGCGAATGACACGTTTCGTATTCGCCGCACTTCACACGATTAAATGTGTGTGCGCGTTGCTTTCTCTTCCTATCCCACTAGTGTGACACCAGAATGTCGTTCGTTGCCGTCGATGATAATAACGATGTAGTCCTGGCGATGTCACTGATGACGATGATGATGGTATTTGCATAATGCCTGTGTGCACATACTTCTACGGCATATCGTGTAAATTTTCCCTTTTAGTCCTTCGACAAGGTGGAATAGGTCGGGCGCATATATATGGTTTGGTTTGTTGTTTTACGCTATCAAAACCCATACCTGTGATTACTGACAAATGCATATATCATTGTCCTTTGTGTCGTCATACTCTGAGGAAGAGAATTCACGTCCTTAGTGATGTTCAGTGAATGTTCGCAGCTGTGCTGGAGTATGCGATTTTAATGATTGGGAGTACACACAGTTTTGAACTTCAATTTAGAAAAGGATATATGATGCATCATTATCCTAACAATAATGCCGGTGCCGGTATGTAGTATAACATGACCCCATTGATCTTGTTAATTTGTTAAAATTAAATGTTTATCAGTTTCATTCCCCAGACACATGTGGTGAAGGGAAATAAATGAGCATCCCTAGTGGAAAAACAAAACTGTTCTTTCCCTTCTACAATAGCAATAGCGAAGCTGAGCAATGAGTATCATTTGGATGAACGATTTGTTATTAAATTACCGTAACGTTCATGCTGTGTTTTGATTTAATAAGGATAATACCAGGGATACTCAATGGACTTGAGTGTACCCGTTGTTGGGAAAACTATTATTAAAGAGGACAACATCTGTCGATTGTTAATTGTGTTCGCAACAAAATGGAGGGGTGCGAATAAAATAAGCTTTTTAAATTAATTATCTGTCTCATCAATACAGTTTAAATAGTTTAATCGCATTTATATACCTAGTCGAAAATGTAATAATAATTTTGAAAAAATTCCGAGACGAAGAAAGGATTTAAAAACTTATCGTACTCTAGTGGGTACACTTCTAGCCAAAAAAAAGCTACTATACATTTGGCGCACATATAGCCGTGTTTAGAGACATCCTTTCATGAACTGACAGTTGCAAAGAATCTACCACAAGCTTTGGGAACATGGGATAGATTCGAAGAATGCTTAAATTCATACTTAGGTGGCGCTACATCAGTTCGAGTTAGATCTGAAACTCAACCAATATTCAACTCGCCATTTAGTTTGATTTTTAGCTAACTGCCTCCAGTTGCGCATTCTAGGGTGTTTGAGTTCGCCTTCCACTTGTGCCCGCCACTTAAGGCGATGTCTTCTTCTAATGCGAACCTTTGAGTTGGAGTCGGGGACTCTTCGTGCCTGAGCGCTAGTGTCCATTCGCTCCACATGTACCAGCCCTAGCCATCATAGACAACGATATCTTCATCCGTTTTGAATTTTTTATTTTATTTTTTAATACTTCTCTCGGGAAAGTCGAACCTATAACGCTTCAACAGCGCCCCGAGATGCTTGCAGATGTATGTTAGTTCTGCACTTAAATTGCTGCAAATGATTCTTCTGGAAATATATCTCCAGAAAGCGGTTTCCAAAGTAGTTTGCTTGCCCTGTAACAGAAGGAGTTTTGAAAAGTTGATGTCCTCGCGGTTGTCAAGTGTACTGTATGGTCATGCTGTAGCTCTTGGTGGCCATGGTGTAGTGGTTAGAGTCATTGCTTGTGACCCGAGCGACGTTGGTTCGAGCCCCGGCGGGGGACAGCAATACTCTGCCACCGACCATAAAGAGAAACGAATAATAGCAGAGTTTCTCCACCACTAAACCAAAAAAGGGGTTTCTGCTTGGTAGTACAATGGACCGAGATCCGTCTGAGTGCTCCAGGATTTAGAATCCCCTTTTCAATTATAAAAACAAAAATAATAAAAAATAATGCTCATGAGCATTAGCAGCCTGTTTTGTGGGGCGCCCAAAAGATGCATTTCCAGGGATAATGTCTTTGAGTTTCTCGGAACATCTACCATGAACATCTATAGAACAAGCATAGGTCAGCGACTTGTCTTCTGTTCACCAACGGTTGTATATTCGATGTGAGTGTAGGGTCTCCAATAAGTCGAACTGCTCGTCTCTGTATTCTGTCAAGGGATGTCCTTGTCCTTGGGATGGACTGGATGGTCATACATTTGGTTCTGAGGAGCTGTTGATGCATTCACCGAAATTTTGGAAGATCGTGCCTTGTGTTGTCCTCAGAGTTTCGCACAATTACTTCAGGTATGACGTTGAAGGAGTTACATAACGGAGCATCACCTTGTCTTAACCCTTTCTTGACATCAAATAAATATATATAACCACACCACGGTCTTTTATGATTATAAACTACATTCATAAGAACTTCTCGTGCCCTCTGCTCCCCACATTAAACCAAATACAAACTTCCCTTAATCTTCAAGCCAAAGGCATGCAACTCCACTCAACTGCATCGCATAAATCAGTCATCAACTTTCGCACACTGTGAGGTCCCCATCAATGGCCTAGCAGAACACAACCCAAGAGCAGCTACTCATTAGCATAGCCATGTCTAATTAGGAATTCTCCTTTTGTTTGAAGAGTCGCATCTGTGTTCTGGTGTAGACGACTCCAGCTATCGGTTATGCACGTTCGTCATGTAAGGCCACAACGAATCCCAACAAGTAACTTATTCCCCGGCTTGTCCGTCGATTAAAGTGTTGAATTTATAATTTTTAATGACCTCGAACGCGCCGTCTAACTCCATTAGAGGACACTCGATAGAAATTGATGGCTTCCCTGGGGCAGGCTATAAATAAAAACTACGGTCTGGACGGACTATCTATAACCGACACGTTTCTTCGCACCGGATTAAGACTTTGGCTGGAGAAAAATATGACCGATTAATTTGACTTGTCACGGCATCGGGATGTCTCATCCTCTTAATCGCGGCAGCTCCCTTTCCTAATTGATGCGAATATTGCGTGTTCCTGCACGGAGATGACATGATATGGGTGATGTGTGTTTCAGAAATCCGCAGACAAGGAGATGAACAAAAAATCATAATTTATGTCATGTGAATGCGGGTCTGGGGCTCTGTGGATGCAAACAGTATGTAACATCTCATTCGGTGGCCTGGTGAAACTGTAACTCACTTCAGATGCTAATTGAGCGAATCAATCCTTCAACGAGTTCATCTTTGTTGCTTTTTTGTGCTTTGTTCGAGTGTGACTTTCGATGGAAGATTATTAAATAATCTCATTCGAAGAGGATAGGGGTTGGGCTATACAAATATGAATTCAATTAATATAGAGCGGGTTGTGCCCTATTTGACTGCTGCTGATGATGATGGATAACTACATCGTGCCTGTGCAACGCATTTTCATTTTATTAGCTTGCAATTGTAGCCAACTACATACAAATTGGATATGAAGCTATCCCGCATTCAAATATGAGAAAATTGTTGTTTTTCGACCTTGAGAGGCTCTTGAAGATTGCTACCGTTATGGATTCAAAACAGATGTTGTCTATAATTATGATATGATCATAACTGCTCAAACAATGTTGTCCATATTTATGATGGTATATGGATTCAATTTTTGGAGGATTAAAATGAATAGGAACTTTCATTACATACCTACTCAATGTTTCGCAAAAGTGTTTTACAGTTAGGTTTTATGAGACAGCCGTTTTCAATTCGAATAGCCCCGTAGTTTCCAGAAATAGTGTTAACTTATAGAAAACTATCTTTTGCCCGCGGCTTCGCTCGCGCAGTCCTCAGGATTTGGTACTCAGATATTCCTTCACATAGTCAGTTAGTTCCCTCATTTATGTTTATATATCGCGCAGAAAACCTACCTAAGAAAGTACCTAATGAGAAGTTAGTATCTCTGAAAAATTTGTTTAATATACTTTTGTAAAAAAAATTTGAGTTTTAAGTTTCAAGCGACCTCGGTAGTAAATGGGTTAATGCCCTATTGGAGAAAACAGTTTAAAGATTATATGGTCAATATTTTTGTTAGTGAAGCGCTGGCTTAGCAGATTGAGTCACAATCTGTGGGACAAAACATATTTCTTTGCTGACAAATACAGCGATATGATAAGCACCATCTTTAAAATAGGGGAGCTTTACCCCTTCATTGTATTCCACACCTCCCAGATCTTATTACACTCTTGCAACCAGAGAGATGCACCACTTTCTAGCAGTATGACCCCATTCATACAGAATTCCGATTGAATATGTTTGGAGTACGTACGCTGGAGTTAAATGAAGCGATAAGAATATTCAACAGCGAAAGATTTTGGGACGCATTACAAAGTTTAAAATTGATACGACGAACGGTTCGTGAATTAAGAAAAGGCCCCCTTAAAAGGGGTGATCGCCAATAACTCGGACCTCAAGCAAAATTTCCAAAATCTGACAAATACATTTTCTTTATTTCTCATAGAGAGTACATAAACCGAGTTTGAAGTAAATGGGCCTCCGCACACGAGATTAATTCTGCCGGCAGAAAACCGTTTTTATGCCATACTTCGAGCGCACACGGGATGATTTCTGCCGGCAGAAAAATTATTATGAACCCCTTTTCATTGTGTAGTATTATTTTCACAATTGAAATATTTTGAAAGTTGTGTATGTATTAGTTGTATGCCTTGTTCAACCGCTCAAACTCGGCAGAACATTTTATTCCGTTTGTTTCCCCTCACTTCAGTCCCCTTGCCTACAAACCGGTTTTATGCCGGCAGAATTAGTCTCGTGTGCGGAGACCCAATGGGATGAAAAATAAAAATCTTCCCATACAAACTTTGACCCCCCTTTTACCCCTTTAGGGTCGAATTTCAAAAAATCCTTCCTTAGTGTTTGTATACATTATAAAAAAAAACTCAATTTATTCTCAATTCGAAAGAACATTATTATCTATTCCTATTCCTATGCACGGGCAAAGACGGGCGTGTACCTACAGCTAGTACTTGTATATGAAATAATTACTTATAAGTGCATGTTAATATATAGGTAATTATGTATTATGATAATTGCAGAGGTGCTGAGTGAAAATGTCAGTACGACTAAAACGCTCCGATATCCGATCGGAAAAATACAAAAAAAAAAAAACACCCTTAAAATTATCCGAAAAAAAAAAAACACTAAAAAAGATCCGAAACCTCTTAGAATAGTTCAAGAAAAATGGAACTACAAAATTCTGAAAAAAGCATGATAAACGCTTTAAAAAAAAGTAAAAACAAAAAAATAAAAATACAATTTTCACAAAAACGCCCTAAAATGCACCAAGAAGCTTATCAAACGAGCCAAAACAACCCACTGAAAAACGAAAGACGCGTTAAAAATGGCCTCAAAAATGCATAAAAATATGCTCCATTAAATGACTCCCCAAAAAAATACCTAAAACTTTCGAAAAGAAACGCCAAAAAAATAAGAAAAAAGCGAAAAGCGACCCAAAATCAATAAAAAAAACACTCGAAAATCCCTGACAAAGCTCCAAAAATGCTAAAACGCATAAAAAAATCCTCAAAAATAAGCCGACAGACGCTCTAAATAGGCCTTAAAAACAACCAGGAAACGCTTCAAAAATGTCGCCAAAAACGCACAAAGAAAGCCCTAATAAATGCGCTAGATAAAACGATTCAAAAGCCACTCAAAAAATCTTTCCAAAATGGATCAGGTATCGGAAAATGCTCAATCCTCAAAATTTCAACTTAAATTCCTTCCACTCGAATGGTTTTTAGAAGCTTGGACTAGGATCGGTTGCGTCACCAATTTTAGTACTACGCTATTACATCATTTAATTTGAACTTATATAGGTACTGCTTAATTGCTTAATAGCTTAATTTACAATAATTCAGTCAACTTGAAAGCAAGTAGGTAGGCACTTTACTTTCGAACATTCTACCTACTGCCACCGACTCAAAGCTACTTACTATAAAAAAGAACATTTCTGAAATAAATTAATTAAATTGCACCAGGCTTTCATTGTCGCCTCGCCATTATTATACCAACCGTCTCTGCATCCCGAACAACAACAATTGATTTTAATTATTCTTCCAGTTTTTTGCATCTTTTATCGGCGAGTACAAAGCGAAAATCCATTAGCACCCTCTCGCATGGTGTTCAAATTTCTACATGTGAATAACGAAATCATGCACTGCGCCGCCGTTCAAGAAGAATCCTTAATGAAATTATAATTACGAAGGACTTTCGATTCGTGAAATATGTATATGCACGACATGGGGCTGGTACTAGGATATCCGACAAGCATTCTGTCGTATTCATAGAGAGATTTTTTTTTTAATTCATCGGCCTTCGTGAATGAAGCTCTTGGTTGTTCCAGTGGAGGAAATGTGACTTCGCAAAATGAATCACAGGATGCAGAGTCGGTTGCTTTCATCCTCGCCCAATTGAGATATCATAAATCATTGAGAGATTATTTATGGTAATCCATGTTGATACTATGCTGACATTTTTGTTGACAGCCATTAGTCTAGGCCAGAGAGTTAAGTAAATGGTTTTTGAAATTGCTTACTGGCTAGTTGAAAGGGGCTGGCTTCTAGGTTAAGTCGGACATAAATATATATGTATGTTACAGAGAATAGAGTAAAGTTATATATTTGAGGTTATGATGAATCCATAAGGAATACATTTATAGATATCGCTAAAAATAAGAAGAGACAATGTGCGGTATAGACATTACGTTCTCACACATCCTGTATGCAATATGTATGCAATGTTTATGAAAAGTATAAGGACACGTACTATATATAAGCTTTTTGAGTGCGCTATTTAGTCACTGCCAAAACATCCTGATCAGCGAGGCTCAGTCGAATGGCTTTCAGATGCTCGTTGAGTGTCACAAACCCTAGTCGTAAAAAATCACTTCGCCGAAAACTTTCATTTTAAAAACCTTTAATATGTCTCCTTATATGTGGGATCTGAACACACCCCGTAGTCAAGGTCACTAACACATCACAAGAAGAAGATTAAACTTAACGAAGACGAACGAATGAACGACAGAAGAGACGACGACGAAGACGTCTTTTTAGAGATATCAAACACTTAAAGCGTTTCAGATCCAGCCTGTCCAAATATGCTTTGTCGTTTGTCCTGTTGTACCGTTTGACCATCTGAGATTTGTTTCCCTAAAGGCGTCGAGCTTTAATTTAAGTTTACATGTAGCGATTGGTATACCGAAGTTAGCTTTATCAGGTATAGCAAAGGTAAAGTTGTTCAACGTCTGGCAAGTTCATCGGCCCTACAATTCCCTGGTATATATCTATGGCCAGGCAAGTGGCGTAACTATACCATTTGAGGCCCGTGGTCAATTTTTTGGATGGGGCCCTCCCAGTAAGAAGCGTCACGTTGTAATTTAATTACAATAAACCACTTACGTAGTTACTCAAACCTATTAATAATATTGTGTGAATTTTACTTAAATATCTAATAAAACTAGCTGACCCGGCAAACGTTGTTCTGCCTAAAATAGTTATTTTAAATATTTCAAGATTTATTTTTTTTTTTCAATTATTGAATTTTGCCCGTCCAATATTTTGCGAAAATATAATAAAATCCAGTATCAATTTAATGGAATTCTATTAGTTTATTTGAAATGAAAAAGAAAAGAATAGAACAATGATTCCATTTAATTTAATGCTGCATGATATACAACATTTCTTGTTTTATGCTCCGGAGCATAAATGAAGAGTGAGGATGGTTTTCCAACTCGGGAACACGCCACATATAACTGATGGCCATGTGAAAAGCATGACATTTCCAGATTTATGCCGCACACTTTCAGCGACAGCCCTTGTGACTTATTTATGGTCATCGCAAATGCAAGTTTCACTGGGAACTGAATGCGTTTGAACTGGAACGGCAAATCCGTTGAAGTCAATGGAATTCGCGGAATTAGGCATTCTTCTCCCTTGAACTGTCCTTTCAAAATTGTTGCCACTATCACATTGTTAAGTAACTTCGTCACAATCAGTCGGGTTCCATTACACAATTTCGGGGCATGAAGATTTCGTAGCATCATGATGACAGATCCAACTTTAAGACGCAAATGATGAGGCGGCATGCCAGGCAAATCCAAAGAGTTAAGAAATTCAACTGGATAGTTGACGACTTCGTCTTCGTTTTCAACGCGATCGATCGATTTGTATGAACGCAATTCTCCTTGAATTTGATTTTGAATCGTCCAATTCAAGTCATTGACATCCACATTTTTTGCTGCTAAAATTGCACGTGCGCTCAACCAATCGTAGTTACGACAATTTTGACCAATGTTCGGATAAACATTATAGATGAGTTCATCTTTTGTTGAAGTGAATTTACAAATGGCAGGTGGAATTGATATTAAACCACTGGAATTATCTACCGGAACTTGTCCATTCCCGATTCTCAGCAGTTCTTTTGAGAAAACTTCTGCGGTTCTATCCTGTTGCAGGAACACTCGCATATTTATAGACAATGGTATGGTTTTCACGAATCGCCACAAATACGATGACTTAAGACATGCGTTTAATTCATCCGCGGCTGTTGATTTCGGAATCACGGGAAGTGTTTGTCGGAAGTCGCCCGCCAATAGTATCATCACGCCACCAAAGCGACGATTATTGTTGCGCAAATCTTTCAATGTTCGATCAAGTGCTTCTAATGATCGTTTGTGCGCCATCGTGCACTCATCCCATATGATCAATTTACAATTTATGGCTGATTGCTTTGAAATGTTGCAAACAGGATTTTCGTTGATTTGCATGTTTAACGGAAGCTTTAATGCTGGATGTGCCGTTCTTCCACCTTCCAACAGTGTTGCAGCTATTCCGGTAGATGCGAGAGCTAACGCACCGCCCATACAAAAAAAAACATTATGCTCCGGAGCATAAAACAAAAAATGTTGTATATCATGCAGCATTAAATTAAATGGAATCATTGTTCTATTCTTTTCTTTTTCATTTCAAATAAACTAATAGAATTCCATTAAATTGATACTTGATTTTATTATATTTTCGCAAAATATTGGACGGGCAAAATTCAATAATTGAAAAAAAAAATCGAAATAAATCTTGAAATATTTAAAATAACTATTTTAGGCAGAACAACGTTTGCCGGGTTGGCCAATGACCACTCCTGGGCCAATACCTTTGATTGTCTGCAAATTCGAACTGAATTGATTCGGTGGTTTTCGAGATATAAGATTTTGAATGTTTTTTTTGTATGGGCGGTGCCACGCCCTTTGTCCAATTTTGACCAATCTTCACAGCAACACTCCTGGGCCAATAACTAAGATTATCTGTAAGTTTGAGCTTAATCGATTTGGCAGTTTTCGAGATATACGATTTTGAGTTTTTTTTTGTATGGGAGGTGCCACTCCCCTTTGTCCAATTTTGACCAATCTCCTTCAGTGCACTCCTGGGCTAATACCTAAGATTATCTGTAAATTTGAGCGCAATAGAGTCGGTGGTTTTCAAGTTATACGTATCCGAACACATTTTAAAACTCATTTTTATATATATAGATGTATTTCAAGAGCATAGGTTTATGATACTACAAATATGTATAAACCTATACCCATGTTCTTGAAATTAAATAACTATTTCATTTTGATAAGATATTTATTAATAAAATGCTGTTCTCCTATCTTTCTGTTCCGCACAAGTATCTATAACCTCATCAAAGTTTAAAAATCGGATAATATAATTTTCAATAGACAGATTAACCAAGTTGCGTAGCCTGTATTGTCCCATAGAGTTTCAAATAGGTTTTTATTAATTTTATTTGCGAAAATGATCGCTAAATAACATTACTGCAGTACATACTTCAGGAAAGCTGTTCGACATAAAATGATTCTTTATTATGTACCTATTAATAAATCACCAAGTTCTCTAATACACGAAGTCTTTTCTATTTCGTCTCTGAATGTGGACCGAAAACTGAGAATTTCCCTGGCAAATGATTCAGATATACTACCTTATATCAACAAATTCTAGAGCTTTTTTTTTTAATAGATCAGTATCAGTATAATTTAAAATTTGCAAAGTGGAAGGTTGCAAAACAATGAAATTGGAAACACTGGTGTCGGTTGCTGCATCCTGCATCTGCTATACATACTGTTGCTTTTATTTAGGTCCAATTCTTGATTTCGGGAGTACTGTTCACTCGCATTTGCGTCAATAAAGTCAAACAAAATGGAAAATAGAAATCCGGGATTCCTCTAACAGTGAGACCGTTACGAGCTCGCCTCGCCCTAGCGGCAACGCCACGAAAAAAGTACTTTCTTGGTTAACAAAATGAGGGAATTCCCCGGCGTCACTAGCACGGCCGCGCCACCAATGTACCGGGACAACAAATTAAGCAACCACTGGATGCGTTCTAAAATTGGTCGACATTTTTTAGTTTTGAATGTTTTGAAATCTTAGTTTGAATTTGTATAATAATGGTCTTTAGTTGTGTCTCACTTTAATTGATTTTAAGTACTTAACAAAAATTTGAATTTTTAAGTGCTTAGGTACCTACAAAATTTTGTAAAAAATGTTATGTTATTTGTAAGCTCGTGACCTCTTGGGCCGGGGCCCTCTCGAGTCGGGGGCCCGTGGCATTTTGCCAGTCCTGCCACCCTATAGTTACGCCACTGGGCCAGGCACCCATAACGGGGGAATATTGAACTGCTCTGCCATTTCTAGGAGAAACGAGCGGCACTCTTGGGCTACTTTAGAATTATTGGAGAAAGATTCCAAGGAGAATCAGAGAAAATACGTGGGAGCATTTTCCAGCTTTGGGTATAACAACTATCTTAACTTCTCTCCATACTTTTGGAATATGGACCAGGTCCAAACAGCTCCTAAAGATATTTGCCAGTATTTGCAATAAAATATCGGAAGTCTGGTGTAATTTGGCAGATATAATGCCATCTGGACCTGGGGACTTGTATGGTTTGAAGCTGTGTAGCACCCAAAGGATTTTGTCCTGCGTAACAAGCCTAGGATAAATTGGTTGTGTGTGCAGTTGATCTAATGTGGTCAGTTTTCTTAAGATAACTTGGCATTATTGGATTTGTCGAGAGAATTTTCGCAAGCCGTGATGCTTCTGAGGATTCTTCTATTTTACCACAAAATATCCTCCAAGATATTCGTTTTGCGTTTCTTAATTCTCTTTTATATATTTTTAGAGATTGTTTGTATGAGTTCCAATCGGATGTATCTCTTGTGCTTTTTGCATTGTTGAAAAGTTTCCGAAAATTATTTCTGAGCGATCTTAGTTCTAGTTCTGAGGTTTATTCTTACCCCTAGGACAGGAAATGGTCATGGATTTAATGAGGATTGTAGTAACATCTGTAACCTTTTCATTCATTTCCTGACTGTTGCAGGACGTTATAAGATGATCGGAACAAACAAGATTTCTTAATACTTCCCTAGCTATATTTGAGCCATCAGTTGGTTTTACGAGGATTTCGAAAAGCTTTTGAACTTGGGAGAACATCGTCAAAAATTAATTGGAGGTATATCGATGATCTGAAAAAGAATGTTCACTCCATACCTTCCATTTTTTTATGAGTTGATAGATGTTGTTAAAGACAAGTGTAATGTGTAAGACTTCTAGTCCGATTACTGTCACGACATATTTACAAACCCAATGTAATCTAATATTGGCCTAAGCTGTATAACTTTCATGCAACCCTATTATGTTTCTGCATTTAGCCGCAATTGAATGAGGGCAAAACAAAATATATGCTGTCAACAAGTAGGGACACACAACATCGACGAATGGGACAGAACGTCACGATAGACAGCTATAACTTTGAGGTAGTTCGGGACTTGTATACCTCGGCTCCGCTATTAACTCTGAAAATGACATCAAATCAGAAATCAAGCGAAGAATTACACTTGCCAACCGCTGTTAGTTTGGCCTAAGAAGGCAATTGATTAGTAAGGCCTTGTCGAGAGAGACTCTATAAGACCCTCATCATCCCAGTCCTGCTTTATGGCGCAGAATTATGGACGTTGTCAAAGGCGGATGAAGATCTCCTTGGTTGCTTCAAATGCAAAATTCTTCGAGTCATTTTCGGTCCTGTTTGCGTTGACGCGCTTTGGAGGAGGAGATTTAACACCGAACTCTACGAGCTGTACAGCGACATCGACCTGGTCACAAAAGTACGTATCAGTCGACTAAGATGGCTAGGACATGTAGAGCGAATGAACACCAACGCTCCGGCCCCAAGAGTCTTCGATTCCAACCCGGAAGAACAACGCAGTAGAGGAAGACCTCGCGCCTTAGGAGTGAGCAACTGAAGGCAGTTAGCCAAATATCGCGCTAACTGGAGAGGCGTGTTGGTCGAGGCCCAGATCCACCCCAAACTGTAGCGCCATCTAAGTAAGTAAGTAAGTAAGTAAGTATTTAGCCGCAATTATCTATTGAACCTTTTACAAGACTGTTAATAAAGAAGTTGTTGGCCTTCAACTTTTGAATGTCGAGGTATTATTTATTCAATGAGAACTTTGAGTCTAAATGCAAGGCGAGTCAATCGGTCTGACCAAGAAGAATGGACAACTTACTAGTGGTAGCTTTTTTATGCGGCTTTTGAAAAGCAGATTTTCAATGTTCGGTAAAGGAACTGAAGAGTTTCGAAAGATGAATGGACAATTCTGAACATTTCATTCATTTGCACTAAACTCGCCAGTATTCGGAGGACTATACTAAGTCATTATCTTTTACACGATCCCAGTAATTTTACGGATATGGTGAATATTCACAGTTTCAGAAAAAAACCAACAACAATTAAATTCCAGTAGCGGATAGTGTAACCCACCTGTTCTCCAAGTGACAACACAATGGACCTACTTTACTTCGGTGTAAGTGTACCTTATCGAGAACCACTTCAAACTAACCAAAAATTCTGTAAACATTCTGTACTATACGTTCTGAAGAGCAGGTGCAAGATGGGCTTAGGTCTGCATTAGCGACAGTCAAATTAAGGCCTTTCTATATCCATTTTAATTTAGTGCGAAAGCTGATGAACTTATGTCGGTGCTCTGAACGCATTCTTTCTAATCATCCGCTTTACCCTGGGAATTGATAGGAAGACATGTGTGACAGCTACCTTGTTAGGCTGATGACTGACATTTTCATTAACAAATTCATAGAGTGCATGCCTTCCTAAGATGAATTTGTTAGGACTCAGCAGTCAGCAGCCTCCTTTGTTATCCCTTTGTGACAACCAACCGTGGGACATAGCACATAGATATGCATAAAGCAACGACAAAGACAGTTGAATACTACTACTAGACTCAGTGATTTAATGTTGATGATGACCTTTAACTTCTCATCACTGAAGCTGATTCTTTAAAAAATCAATCAATTCTGTATCTATTTTCACATCATTTTATGTGATGCCTAATTGCCTGCCACCTACTGGCTGCTCTCAAAAGCTCACAGCCCGATTAATCAAATTTCTTATAGTTTACTGTTGCTATCATAATTGTCCACTTTTAACTCACTGCGAGTTCTGCGAGATTCACTTTCCAGGCTTTGTCTACTTGTGCTCCACTATTAATCCCCACAATGACGTCGGTGCAGATATCAAGCGAACAAACCACGTTCGTTGTTCGGCGCAGTTAATTGAACGATTTAAAACTATTGACTTGAAACCTGTTAATGTATCGACTGCTACACACTTTGCATACGACCCTGCTACCCTTCTCGATGTGTTTTTTGTTAATGATAGTAGAAAAGCCCTGCTCTATAGTCAACTCACGGCGCCGGGCTTCTCCAAACATGATCTTATATTCCTCACTTACGATATACCGTCAGACGCAGCTATTCATGTTATTGCATATAGAGATTTTAAAAATATTGATTACCAGAGGTTACGGTCCGACGTTATCCAAATTCGGTGGGATGATATTTATTCCATGACATCCGTAAATCAGCAAGTATCATTTCTGGAACAAAATATAAATAGCACTATTTGATCAGTATGTTCCATTACGACATAGGGCCCCTATTTCCAGATCCCCCCTTGGTTTAATCGATATTTATTAGAGCTGATCCATAATCGTGATACCGCGTACGCTCGTTGGAAACGATACAAACTCCCTGTACTCTACGACACATATCGGTCACTTCGCAACTTAGTTGTCCTTCGTGTAAGGGCTGCAAAGCGACGCCACTACGAACATTTCGTTAACCCTGAAATTCAATCCGGGAAAGTTCTTTGGCAAAAACTGCGTAAACTAGGCAATGGGAAGCAGCGTTCAGGTGCAAATGATGACATAGACTGTAATGTTCTCTCGGAGTTCGTCTCTGTGCCGTCAATCCCATATCAAGACAAATCCGTCTAACGACGATGACAATACAGAAAGCTTCAGCTTTAATCGCCTAACGGATGAAAATGTAGTCGAGGCCGTGCTATCGGTTAAATCTGACGCGATAGGTTTGGATGAAATAAATCATAAATTTTTAAAACTTCTGCTTCCTTTCATTCTCAAATACATAACACATATTTTCAATCACATATTTACCACCTGTGAATACCCCCTTTCGTGGAAAAAAGCTAAGATATTACCGATACCTAAGTCGCAAAGCCGGACTAATACTGAGTATAGACCAATCGCAATCTTACCATTTTTATCCAAAGTATTCGAGAAAACCACGCTAAAGCAGATCCAAGCGCACCTAAGCGACAACAACCTTTTGACTTCCAAGGAGTTGCAAAACTGCACTCTTACTGGTTTTTGACGACATCCGCATTGGCCTGGATACTAACTGTCCTACGATCCTGACATTGTTAGACTTCTCGAAAGCGTTTGACACGGTGGACCACTCTCTCCTTTGTAAGAAATTGCGGCATGAATTTGGATTTTCGTCTCTGGCAGTCAAACTCTTGCACTCATACCTTTCGGGCCGGCAGCAATGTGTGGCAGTGGGAAACCAAATGTCTTCGTTTCTTAGAGTTCCCGCGGGAGTTCCGCAGGGTTCGATTTTAGGGCCCATATTATTTTCACTTTATGCGAACGAACTTCCTCGGCTTGTTAAACATTGTACTGCCCATATGTTTGCTGACGACGTCCAATTATACTTGTGCTGCCCGCTGGATATGATTAGTAATGCGATCCAACTGATGAACGAAGATCTAGAGATCATACAACAGTGGGCCCTCAAACACAACCTATCACTGAATCCAGCGAAGTCTAAGACGCTATGTATTTATAAGCAGTCTCTAGAGACTACCACATTTCTCCCCATTAAATTGGGACAGTCATCCATTGAATACGTCACGAAGTCTCGAAATCTTGGTATAGTTTTCAATGATACTCTTACCTGGACAGATCATGCTGCAACTACCATCGGAAAAGTAATGGTATCCGATCGCTACGCGCAACGCAAAACTCTTTGCCAGTCAAAACTAAGATGCTACTTGTTAAGTCCCTTTTACTACCTATATTGCTATATAGTTGCGAAGTTTTTTGCTATGTTGACTATAACACTAGGCATAAACTAAATGTCATCTACAACAATTTAGCAAGATATGTTTTTAACAAACGGCATTTCGACCACATATAAGGTTACTCTCTGCAGATAATGGGCCTCAGCTTCGATAACCTCATTAAGTTCAGAATGCTAATTCTCTTTTATGGTGTTATACAGACCCAACAGCCTGAATATTTGTACAGCAGATTAAATGTTCCCAGTTCACAAAGAACATCCATCATGATTCGGCCCAGATTCTATTGCTTGCAATCTGAGCGCTCATTCTTCGTCCATGCCACTCTTCTATGGAACTCATTACCCATTACGCTAAGGAGAATCACAAACACAAGCACATTTAAAACTTACCTTTTCAAACACTTGGCCAGTGATACATAAATATAAATCTTAGAGGTTTGTCAAATATTATTGTTTTTGTTATTAATTCTGTTATGTAAGTTTCCAATTATATTACATGTAGTCTGTCCTCATCTATCTAATAGTAAATTTACTTTTGAACTCTAAATCTCTTAAAGCCTTCACAAACTATAAGATGTAATCTTACTGGGAACCTATTCTTTGAAATAATAAATCTTGTAAATCTTGTAAATCCGCTATAGTCACTGCCTGGTTCTTTGAGATAGAAGGCATCAAAGATGTATAAAGCTCTGTCTCCTAGAATTTATGGTGCAAAAGTATGTAAATTCTTGGAGTGAAAAAATGTTAGTGGTTAGTTCCATTCTTCACAAAAATGTATCCCCACAAGCGAATAAATGTGAGAAACTAAGCCTAGGTCCCATTGCAGCTGTGCAACCAGTTTTTGTTTTGTAGTTTCGATAATGATTTGATAGGTTTGAGGGGTTTCGATTCGATTCCAAACAAGGAATGACTTCGAGGAGCTTAAGGTGCATTTAAGCAATGGCTAAAAGTTTGTTCGAATCAAAACATACGAATATATGCATGCGTCTGATCAAGCTCAAAATGATCATACAGCAGTTGGCTGTGGCAACATATATTAGAAGACATCCATCAACAGATATAGTGATGTAGCTCCATCACCAGAACAATAAGCAAATAAAAAAAAAAAAAACACAATTCCACATAAACTTTGTATAAAAAACATTTCTTTACATTCATCTTTACTGACAGCGTACAAAAAAATAATCAAAATAAAAAGTTAACAAAAATTACAAAGAATATAAAAAAAAAGAAAATCAAAAACACGATTCCTAATTACAACAAAAACAAATAAAACAGCAAAATTTCTGAATTCGACACAATTTCAAATTCCCTAATCAACAATCAATCAGTGAGGTGCTCCATAAGCTGTGCTTGGAGTTGGTGGCAACGCTGGAGGCTGTGGCTGCTGAGGAGCTCCATATTCACCAGATGGTGCTGGGCCTATGCTGTTTGGATATGGGCCAGTTTCTTCCTTCTGCAAGAAAATTTATTTCCATTAGATACAACATTTGAAAGATGTATCTCTAAAAAAATCCTTACCTGAGTCTTATAACGAATGAAGTAGACCTCTGGTTTGCTGGGCTGTGTTGGAGCTGGAGTTGGAATAATAATGTCTGGTTGCTCCTCGGGCTTCTTGACCAACACATAAACCAAAGTCTTCTCCTCGTTCTGTTGCACCGGTGGAATATAGGGAACCTTTGGCGCCGGTGGTGATGGAGCCTTGATGAAGACAATTTTGTAGTGCTTCTGTGGTGGTGGGACTACAACTGGTTTTCTGTAACAAAACGATAACAACGGAAAAAGATTTGTAATTATATCGGGCACACCAAGAGTCGGAAGTAAGGGAGAACACGAAATGGCAAAAACACTAAAACAAATCATTTCTGACAGATTGTTAGCCGGCAGGCAAGAAAACCCTCTAATTACAGCACTTAGGTAAGTTTTAGTCACACTTCGGTGAACTGTGTGTCGCTTCTTCATCTGGTTCGACTTTGTTTGACTTTCGCAGCGAAACGAGATTGCAGATTAGCGGGACTCGGATACTTTTACTTTCTAAGACAAATTGTGCATGTGATATACTTCCTGAAACATTCGACACTTGGACATGTTTCTCCTGTGTTGCCTTTCGTTCCAACAATCAAATTTGAATACCGAGTAAACGGAGATGGATATGAAAATCTCTTCCGCATGGAAAGGCGATCAGATTCAGATACATGGACGGCTATCAGTACCACTGACAGGTAAATAAGTGTTTTCAATTAGGTTGCAGTGAAGGGTGCATTGGTAGGCCTCTTTTTAAATGTTAGAAAGGCATCAGTGAGAAGACTTTCGTTTCATCATCGAGCGATATAGGTACTGCTACTGACCTCGTTGTTCTGGGTTGAGGTACGTGGACGATCACTGGATCGTCAATCTCTACGTCAGATCTTAATTTGTAATTACACGAAATATGGAAGAGCACGCACCATAAATCAATCAATGGTGCTAGGTGAGTGGGTTGCTAGCGACACGATTAGTATCTTTGAATGCCGACATGATGATCATTTGTGGTACTATCGGTGTAATGCGATTAATTTTCAATTTGTAATGGAGCCAATTAAATAGGCTTAAAATGATGTCTTTGAGATGTGCGCTGAACGCCTTAGCTCTTACGAAATTGGCGAATGTGACAGTGGCAATATTTCGTATCTTAAACTTTATTGATTAAAAATGCTGAGGTAGGTTTTAATGCGCTACAGCAAATGTTGGAAGCGAATATAATAGACTTGGAGTATTTGTAAATTTTTGCACAAGCGCTTACCTATAGCCTTCAAAACGAGGGATAGCTATGGAAATACTGAACAAATTTCAGTAGGCCTATAGATACTCGTACATTGTCTGACATAATAAGGGTATCCACGCTTGGTTGAAAAATTGTATAATTTACACTTTGGCTATATTACAAAATAGAGCAATCAACATGAATATGCCTTCAATGATACCTAATGTAGCTGCACATAGAAGAGCTGATGACAGTGGCGTAATTGGTCATTCAACAATGAGAAAAAGTGAGCAGATAACAATGGATTTCAAAGTTATTGAGTCATCATATAGTTATAGTGGCATTATCTTAGTAATGACAGATTTCTGAACAATTCTTGGTAAAACAAATCATAAATACTGGTGGTTAGCAACTTCTGAAGAACACACCAACCATGTTGTAGGTTGTGGTCGTGGAAGGCTATTTCAGGCTGGTGTTTATTTACGACTGGATGGATATGGTTATCTACTTCCATGCAATATTAAGACCCACCAGCAAATTGTAGTCCCCTGGGATATTCATCGTGTGGAGCGAGTGGTTCACTTCCTGGCAAGAAAACATCGGACAATTTATTTTTAGTATAGAAGTATGTCAAATTGGCGGCCCAATTTCGAATGTTCAAACGAACACTTCATGTAATGTGATGATGAATTAGCGGGGTTTACAGTTCAATCATTCAGGCAAATATTTTATAGGTAAGGTATGACCTACTCGCTTTATCTTTCGACAGAACTTTTCTGTTCATAGTGTCATTAGTTTCCAAGTTAAGACTGTGTTTTTTTAGAAATTGTTTTATCGACCAAATAGAGCTCAAGAAACGAAGGCGGACCGAGGAACAAATCAAAATAAAGATTGGATACCTGCGCATAAGATAGAAGTGTGGTTAAGACCCAGTCCTTTAAGATTATTTGTACATAGATCGGTAGGAATCTCAAGCTTGCTTTAAAGTTAAAGGCCTTGATTCTTAAAACCTTTTGCTTGTGTGATTTTTTTTTCTTTTGGACATGTATTTTCTTAAAACTTCAATGGCTTTGTAATTTATCAATTTTAAAAGTGAAATATACCTCAAACCGGGTTTTTTATGGTAAATGCTGACAATGGGGGAAATCTTTTAAGCTACGAACTTACGTCAAGAATTTCAATAGCATGTAGTGCCTACTTTTATCACTCTTGTGATTTTCATTTTAGTTCCGTCAGATCAGTTAAACTGAACAATTTGGTTGGTTGAATTTTGTCAAATTTGCCTTCAAAGGAAAGAGTATTCTTGTGACTTGGACTGCGAAATTATAACTTTGTCTATATCATTTTGTTGAGTGGGATAGGTACTATACGAGCATAACTTAAATGTTCTTCATAGGAAAATTAATATGTAATATAAACCGAATGTCGCAGACTGGATTCATCATAGACTCGGCTTGATCAAATATTGTTTAATAAAAATGATATCAAGTAGACAAACAATTTTCTGTCACTGGCAATATGATCAACTTCAGAAGAGCAACATTTCTTGCAGAGAGTAGTTTTTTAAATAAAAACTATGTCAAATTCCAATACAGCTTTGGCAACATTTTCAGTTAGCGCCAAAAACTTTATAAAGGCTATTACTGTATCATCTGTCCCTAAAGGTGTCAAGAGTATCTGAAGCCTCTTCAAAGCTGACCAAACAGTTAAAGAGCTATTAACAGAGCCATAGAACAATCATAAGAAATCTTTTCACTTACTTGCTTGGTTGATTGACTTAAGGTGGTTCTCGATGAGATGCAATGAGGGTCATTTGCTGATACGACTATTATTTAAGTTCCACTCTTATGCCAAAAGTAGCCTGCTATAGGCAATTATTTAGAACTTAAATCCTTATGAGTCGTCATCAGCAAACTACCCTAAGACCAAAATTGAGCTAATATGCTGGAACGGATAGGTAGGTCAGACTTTCCACTACTGTTTTATGAAGTCGTAAGTGTCATCTATCTATCATCCTTAAAATCGTTGAGATCGTGGTAAATGTACTTGCCGTCGGTACTCACTTACTGCCAAAGTACAGATTGTCAACTACTTGCCCCAATTAGTTTAAACTGTTATTCAGGTTATGGTGTTAGCGAATCGCATAAATTTTAAGGCGATTGCCCTCGAAATAATTTATTTTTTAAAATAACTCTACTGTTCTAAGGCCAATGTTTTAAGGAAAGATGTTTTTGCATTCGTTACATATATGATCAAATTGTAAACTATTTAGACAATTGTCACCATGACATCCAATTCTTTGTTCCAATACCAATCGATCGAACATAAATACTACTGTTCCAAAAACTACTTTTCAGCAATTAGTTTTTTCCTTAGAAGCTAGAAGAAAATATATTCTAAACCCGCAAAAGGGGAAAACAACTCTTATGATGGTTTATGAAGGTAAGTGCTGTTCAAATACCAACCAAGGAAAGTTTTAATAAAGGCCGATAGTTCTAAATAAATGAATTATGTCTACGCCTATGCAATCTTATGAATAGAACTCCTTTTGGACACCTCCTATCTCTTTAAACAGTCGTTAACATTAAGACTTTTGAGAAAGACGAATGTTATTGCTTTAGATGCACTTAGACCAAAATAGGTAACACATTTCTAACAGAGCTATATTATCGACAACCTTACCTTACACTTCTCAACTGAAGAAAAAAGAGAAAAAGTTTAGAAATTCCTGCGCAAAATGTATACAAATTGTGAACTTGTAGCTTTAAGTTAACGAGTCTTCGCACATATACTTATAAGTACTTGTACGACCAGTTACTTCTTTAAGTTTCTGTTTTTGTTTTGACTGCAATAATATTTTAACGATCTCGTTGGTCATTTATTTAGAATTCAAGATCATAGTTTATGGTTATTGTTTCCATTAACCCTGATACTTCATAAAATCAGATAAGTTTAAGGCTAAGGATTTAATGACTGTCGTGACATTTTTAACAAATCGTAAAACGGTAGGTTTGGCCCTCACTTTTAATCAAGGATGTGAACCAGTTCACTGTTGTTAACAAACTTAATAACAGGGTTTTGAAGACAATGTACGTTATTGACATTCTTGGAATGAGTCATTGATAACTGATCAGTATGAGGTGTTATGGAGTTAGGAGTAAGACGTGAGGAATTGAAGAAACGACGCAAAATGTGATTCCTTTGTATAGAATTGGAAAGTAGTTTAAAGTTCCTCTGAATGGCTACAATTACAAATTTTGAAGTGCAATATCAGGCAACTGATGATTCAGTAAATTTAAGCCACAAGTTTTGTGATCTTGGTAAGATAGGTTAAACATCAAGTCAAGCTCCTAATGTGAGATATTAATAAAAGGAAAACAGGAAACCAGTTGCTTTGCTCTGGGAATCGAACTTTATCAGAAAGGTTTTAAGGCTTTTAGGGCGTTTTTCAATCATGATGCCATTGAAATATTTAAACCCAACGGAGGCGACTGTATTGTAGGTTTAATTTTGTGGATATTTATACAAATGTGGTTAATGAACCGAAATACATATCTTCTTCACAGATATCGATGAGCAGACAAAATTAGAAGACCCACTGTTTTGGGTTCCTTTATCATCATAAAATAAATAAATAAATAGGTGGCGCAACAGGCGGGTGACACCCAAGGCCTAGCTTCTCGCAACCATTCGTTTTGTGTGAGTTTCTATTTTTGGGACGAATGGAAGGGACCTACAATTTTATGCCGAGTCCGAACGGCTAAATTGAGAAGCTTTTTCATGACAGTCATACTCTCGGATGTTTGTCAGACGTTCGCGAGAGGTGGCGCAGTAGAAAAAACTTTAAGATGTAATTTGTGTTTTTCCGGGGATCGAACCTGGGATCCCTCGCACAGTAGTCCAGCACACTAACCACTGCGCTACTGCGCCCTTTATCATCCTTTATCATCGTAATGTCAAAATTTATTATTATCTTCAACTCGAAATTTGTACCGAAAATAATATCTCTCTCGAGAAAGTTAAATAAAATTGCCTGTAAGTGCGGCTTTGTTACATCATCACGGTAAAACTAAAGAATTTAAGGTTTTTCCATAGTAAGATGTGCTATAGTGCAATGTATGAGCTTGTAGATTGTATAAGAAATTTAGGCCAACTATTGCTCGGACTTCACGCCAATATTTGATTGAATGGCTTGAAATATAGTTAATTTTGCTTTAAATTGTTAGCCAAGCTCTAAATTGAGTGAAATTTTGTTATAGTTGTAAACAATTAGGTACAAGTTATGTGCAGTTTAAAAAACTACTACATAATATGAAACTTTTGGACTTGACTGCGATTTCTGAACAGTAAACTATGTCCTGGCACCAATAATTGATTGACGTTGGGACATTGACTTGACAACTAGCAACTGTGGAAGGTAAAGCAATCGAAGGCTGATTAGCCTGTAAATGTGCTTTTGACTTATACGATGACTTAAACTTGAAAAAACCTCGTTTTAGAGTAGGGAATTTAAGACAAAGGACTTCACCTTGATTATGTGTTTGACCATCAATATCTGAACTCAGAGGTTATAATAAATTTGGTGGCAAAAATACAGTTTTTTTTTACCTTACGACAAAGTAATATATTTCTGAACTTGTTTTCGGAAGCGTTGCACTCTGTGTGGAAAAAATCTAAATTTAGCCTTGATGGAACTAAAGTTTGTACGATGTAAGGAAATAATTTCGCCTTCACAGTCAATATTTGTCGTCAGCACTAATAAACTTTAACGACGAGCTCCTTCAACATGCCATTACGGCTATTAGTGTTTTTTGTCATACTTGAGCACGCGGGACTTGCCAGTCATGCAAATTTAAATACTTTCACGCTCGTTTGGTATCGCATACACATATCAGATGGTTTTGGTTAGGCCAATATCCACCTCGGGTAAATGGGAAATATTTTGCACAGCAATTTATTACAAAACTCTTCACTTTGTATTACCAAACTTTTCAGACCACTAACTTTCAATATTGCTACATGCACACAATCACATGAGATGTTCTTCAATTCACTTTCAATTTCATCATAATACTCGTATATGCCAACCCACTTTCGACGGAGGCCAATTTGAAGGTTGAGAGAGCACTTTTCCCCATATATCCACATCCATATCCCACGGGATTTTCACTTTTCATCAAAGATGATGATGGGCCGAACAACAAAACCGAAAAAAAGAAGAAGAATCTGAGAGTACTCACCTTGCCTCTGGGTACTCTGGCTCTGGTGGTGGAACATGTACGTAAACATGCTTGTGAATCGTTGGCAGCTGCGGTGGTGGTCCATATTGAGGTACTGGGCCCCCATAGCTGGGAGCTGATGGAGCCGCTGCAGCATAGCTGCTTTGAGACCCTCCACTGAATTGATTGGGTGCTGGCGGTTCGGGTAATCCATGAACCATGCCGACCATGACTGCGAAAAGGACCTGCGAACGAGTATATAGGACGAAATTTAAACTTGTGCCACTAAATGTATCTAAATGCATCTTTTGTTAACGGAAAATAAAAACGGATATTGTATGTACCACTGAGTATCGTCTCATTTTGAAAATAAGTTGTAATTATTTGGTTGTATCACCGGAGCGTGCTGGTAATTCACTGTTGAACGCGGAACGTCTTTCTGTATGGTTGAACACTTTGGCAGTTTCTTTTATAGCCGGTACCTCGGTTCGATGGTGGCGGCGGTGGCGGTAGCGGTGTTCGCATAGACCAATGCACATCGTACCATCATCATCATTATCATCACCAGCAGTACCGTCGCGGCGCAACAGTAACAGTAACAAGAGCAACACAGAATCACCTTCAACTACATCATCACCATCAACATCATCATCATCATTACCATCCAATGGCCATCATCTTTTGCGTGTACGACGCGCGTACGTCATTGTTTTCTCAGGTGCCCCTATACACCATCAGCAGCAACATCACAAGTGCCATGTTTGGTTTTTGATGATACACTTTTCGCTTATTTAATGGATGGATCCACTTTTTCCCCAGCTCGGTCGGGGGGGACATTTTACTTTTTTCGGTTGGACATCTTCTTGGCCTCTTGAGATGTTACATTGATTTCTGATATAACCGTCGAGATGTGTGTTATAATGATCTTGTTATTGTTGCTGCTGCAGATGATGATGAGGAGGACATTTATTGGTAAAAGTTAAGTTGCTGCTGCTGCTGCAGTTTTGATGAGTTATTCATGGGTGAGAAATTCACGAAGAGGAAACGGCATCTGTGTTTACCGTGTGGAAGTGAATTGCAATGAGATGGATATGAAAGTTTTCGGCGGGACGCCCGCCACTGCAATGATTCTGTTCGTCTAATTGACACATGTGCGACGAGTTTGTGGTTGGTTCTGTAATATATCAGACGTTACTTAATCTAGAGAAAGGAAGAGTGCATCCATTGTTTGAAAATCGATTTGAGAGGGTAGCTCTATACACAGATATAGAGGGACGAAGAGAAGGTCGAATACTTGAGATCGTGATGAAAGCTATTTGTATACCCACTAATGGAGGGCTTAGTGAAAATAACACACAGCCGGCAGATCTGTTGTGTGCGGAAAACCATTTGTCATACCTGGAAGCGCAACCAAATTTAAGGTTACGTCCGTTCATGATGGTGTTATATGTGGAACGGATCTGCAGACCTATCATTATAATTAGACCTTACTAACAATAAATTAACTTCAATGTTTATAATTATGCATTTTAAAAACAAACCAACTCATGCTGATAGAGCCGTGCTTTGTCTCATGATTGACTTCAGTGAGAGTCAATACATAAAGCGAAATGAGTTTTAGGCGCACAAGGTTCGCTGAGGAAGTGATTTAAAGGCAGACATTTCTTCCTTTGAAGTGTAATGAAACTAAATCTCAAAGTTGACGATATATTATGAAGAGACTGCGGAGACGAATAAATGTTCCAGCCTCTGTCACTTGAGCCTCTGTCATGACTTACAAGAACTTTCTGATGTCTTACTTTCGTTATTTACAAGATTTTTGGGGGTGGCTAGACGGCATTAGGTAATCATGGCAAGGAGGGTCATAAAGCCAAGCCATTTCTAGCACCAACGCTTAACTCCCATAAAAAGGCATCACATTTGGTCCACAAGGATCTAAGTGTGGATTTACCCAGCTCTAATAACCAGTAAACCTAACCTCACCTATATTGTTTAAACGTTGTGGAGACATGGACAAATGTTCTTCTATCTGCCTGAGACACTGAAGCCTTCAATTCTCTGCAATCCCGGGCACGCTGCATCCGCGATGGCATGGTCTTTGAAACGATGGTTCTTATGTCGTCTTGATACTGGTTGTGGGAAACGAGGTTCCTCTTAGCTGCACCATTATTATCCATTCGCTCGATGTGTCGGAGCCAATGTAGTCGACGCATTTCGCCTCTTTAGACTGCTTCTCTATCTTGATAAAGTTTATAGAGTTCGCGGTTGCATATTCTTCTTCACTCTTCCTCCTCGCATATAGGAAAAGAAATCAGTCGACCGGCGCCATACAGCCAAGCTGTATAAGACTTTTATCAACGAAGATTTTCGTCTTTCTAGTACCCTTTAGGAGTTCTGAACACACTTGTTTTGCCAGATCGAAGAAACAGCGGTTTCCTATGGTAATTCTTGGTCGGATCTCCACTAAGGTGTCACTCGTGAGGAGTTCACATTTACTCCGAGGTAGGTGAACACCTTAATAACTAGAAATGGCTGCTATCAATAGTATCTAACTTGTTGTCCAATACGGTGGACGGACCTAGATGCTATTTTGTTTGCTGACAGCATGTACTTAGTCTTGTAATGGCTTACTTCAAGTCCAACGAATTTCTCCAGTTCTTCAATCGCCATGAAAACTCTATCACGGTACGCTAGGAACGATCGATGATGTCCGCACACCCCAACCGCTGAACGGACATGTTAAACATTTTGTTGCTATTATCCGCTCAAACACAACTACTGGTCCATTGTACTGTCAAACAGACACCTTACTTTACTGTACTTAGTTTTCCCGTCTTTCGAAGAAAGATGAGAAGGAGCTTCAGTGACGAAGAGCTTATATGTTCGGCACTCACCACGTCAGCCCCAAAGATCCGCCACCTGATGCGAGCAAAGGCAGGACAACTACAGAGGAAGTGTTCCGCTGTATCGTCGTCGGTCGTCCACTCCACAAGCAGGACGGATGGTGGTGTCGCTCAAGGCCAATACATTTAAGTGTTTGTCAAAAACTTGCAGACCCGAAAAAACGCTCACAAGCAGTCTGCAGTCGATTCTCCTGAGAGACAGAAGGAAAGACGCAGACCTTTTGCAGATGTCCGGACGCTGTCGTTTTGTCTGTCTGTACAGTCACGCCACCGACACTCGCTTTCACGAGAAACCCAAGTATCAATGGATGACCTAACCACAGATGCAGGCAGATCCAACGCAGGTTCAGGTCCTAAGAGAGCTTCTTCTGAACCCACCCTGGCAAGCTAATCAGCGATCCCATTTCCCTGGATACTAGTGTGACCTGGGACTCAAACAAGTTTGGCCGTGCTTAGCCTACCGACCAAGTTCAGAGAAAGCTTGAGTTCGAGCACTAACTTGGAAGAGGTTAGAGGGTTAAGCAGCGCTTTTAGTGCAGTTTGGCCATCACTGTAAACGCATATGCTTCTTGCCCTCCACCTGTTTGTCACAATAGCATGGCGATAAGGATAGCAAAAATCTCCGCTTGGAAGACAGACGCATGGTTACCTAAGGGGTATAGTGTGGTCTAATGTTCTAGCTTTCCAGGAAGACTCCAGAAACATACCTCTGTCCAGTTTTAGAAACATCCGTGAATGCACGATGGCATTGTTTCCCTGGCTCAGAGTCTGGCAGAAGCCGTTGCCTGAGGAAAGTTGACGTGGTAATTTTGTCGCAGTGGGATTTCTGGTGTCAAGTTCTTCAAAATTCCAATGCGCGTTAGTACCAAAAGCCAACTCTTTTTAACCGACAGCTGGTTTTCAGCGTACACCCCATGATATAAAAATATCAAGGGGGGCATGTTGAACATAGTGCGCCTTTCGTGTTGACAGCTGCCCTGCGGCTGCCCACTATGTGCTCCAGAACGAGATTCAAGAAGCCTCATGATATCGCATCTCTTTGCGAACAAATTTTCATATGAGCAACGAACTGCATTCCGCGAAAAAACTTAATTTGTTTTGCCGGAGTACCGAATTTGGCCATAGCCGCAAAGAGCTCCTGACGATGAATATAATGCGATAGTTGATCAACAGCTGGTGAGTCTCGACCTGAAATTCGTTGGTATTTTTCAGGATATCTCTCAGTGTGAAGCCACAAATGAAGCAAAATTTGAACAAACCGGGTCTGTAGGAGATGAGAAAACACCAGTGCATGCTCGTAGGTACAGCTCGTACTGCAGAAAATATTGCTGCTCTTCGCGATAGTGTGGCTGAAGAGCCGTCCACCTCAACTCGTCGTCGTGCCCAAAAATTGCACCTCTCACGCTCATCGTTGATGGATGAACATTATGCTTAAAGACTTGCATTTACGCGCTTACAAGGTGCAATTGACTCAAGAACTAAAGCCTCTTGACCATTTCAAGCGTCGTCAATGGTCAGAATGGTGGCAAGAAATGGCAACAGAGGATGATCAATTTTCGAAGAAAATCATCTTCAGTGATGAGGCATATTTTTAACTCAGTGGATTCGTCAATAATCAGAATTGCCGCATTTGGGCGAATGATAATCCAAGAGTGATTGTCGAAAAACCAATGCACCCACAAAGAGTGACTGTTTGGTGCGGTGTAACGGCACAGAACCTCAATTATGCCTCAGCGTCATCGAAAATTTGGACCATGCATCGGATGGAGGTGTTTGGCCGATATTTTGTTCCATACATAATTGAACCATACCAATATGTATTATCATAAAAGGAAATTACAAAAATTTCCTAAATAATTTGTGTTTTATTCAAAATCTACATCGGCCCTTAAAACTTAACCACCCTTTACTATGCTATGACTATGAAAAAATAATACATATTTTTAATAAACCCTATTAGTTTACCGGCATATTTTACAAGCGGTCAAAATTGAAGTACAAATCAAAATCAATCATTCAAAGGACATTGTCGTTGTCGTACACACGTACCCACTTCTCACTTATTCATTACCATAGCACTTATTGATTTTCAGATTTCAGATATAACAGCACTTTGTGCTAAGTGTGTATACTCCCACACGCTGAAACAAGGCACACGACCGAACGACTATTTATATGTTGACTTTTATTCAAATGTGTCAAATGTGAACATGTAAATTTTCAATGACATATAAATGCCCTTCAGCGAACTATGAAGGAGGTGATTCGCTTAGATCACTAACTTGGCGAAATTTCAAAATTATGCTAATGAAGGAATCCTTGTGCTACATTTTGCAGATGAGATGTAAACTGGTATTTTACAAAGGGATAATATTCGCTGAAGGCATTTCAAGCATCAGCGTCTTTGCCAAGGTCAATATGGATTTTTTATGAGTTTTTAATGGTTTTTTGAATTATGGTAATAATTTACCTAATATAATATCACGTATCCGGCATCACCGTCATTTTAGGGGAACTCAAAGAGGGCATGAACTGAACCGAGATGTTTCTTACAATTATTGATTATCACAAGAAGCACTTATGAGCTACCTGTTTTCTATGAAATAAGTTTGGTACAAAAAAAATGTTGATAATGTCTTATACATAATACGCAACGAATGTTGGCTACCAAAGAAGGACAATAGCGGCTCGAGAGACCTAAAGCAAAAGAGGAGGAAAGGACGTCGCGCGATCAAAGATACTATTGAGTGTTTTCCAAAATATGTACAAATAAATTTTTATCAATTTTAACATCTCATATGACAGCATTTTCAAACATGCACCGGATTTCGGCAAGGAGACGCTCTATCATGCGACTTCTTCAATCTCGTACTGGAGCAGATAGTGCGCAGGGCATGTGTCAACACGGAAGGCACTATCTTCAACAGGTCCGTCCAGCTGCTTGGCTATATTGACATCATCGGTCGCTCCCAGCGTGCCGTATGGTAGAAGCGTTAACGGCGATTGAAGAACAGGCGAAATCCGTTGGGCTTGAAGTAAATGAGGACAAGACTAAGTACATGCTATCAACAAACAAACAAGCATCTGTCCACCGCCTAGGACAAAACGTAACTATTGATAGCAACAATTTCGAGGTAGTTAGGGAGTTCACCTACCTCGGAGTAAACGTAAACTCCACGAATGACACCCTAGTGGAGATCCGGCGAAGAATTACCCTAGGATACCGTTGCTACTTCGGTTTAACAAACAATTGGGTTCAAAACTCCTAACTCGAAGGACGAAATGTGTGCTCTACAAAACCCTTATCCTGCCAGTTCTGCTTTATGGCGCCGAGTGCTGGACGATAAGCAAGAACGGAGAGCTGATACTGGGCTCCTTCGAAAGAAAAATATTTCGGCGGATTTTTGGTCCTGTGTGCGAGGAGGGCGAATGGAGGAGAAGATACAACCGCGAACTCTGTGAGCTGTACCAAGATGTGGATGTAGTCCAAAAAGCCAAAACACGTCGACTACATTGGCTCGGCCATATAGAGCGAATTGACAATAATGCTCCAGCTAAGAGGATCTTCGAATCCCAGCTCCCAGGTTCGAGAAGACAAGGAAGACCGAACCTCCTTTTCAAAGATCAAGCCATCGTGGATGCCAGAGCGTTTGGTCTGGGCAATTGGAAACAGCGTGCCCGGGATCGTAGAGGATGGAAGGCTGCAGTGTCTCAGGCAGGGACTCTTCACGGGTCGGGAGCCCGATAAGTAAGTAAGTATGATAGCATTTATTGAGACTTACTGGAACCTAAATTTAGTGTCAATGTAGGATGACGATGAAGAACCTTCGCCCCCCCATCAAGGTCGATAACAATCTTACAGATACCCTTGATGTCAAAAAGGCTTTAGGCAAAGTCTGCCGATGTCATGCGATTACTCTTAACATCAATTTTGCTAAACTCACAAGTCAACAAAGGTTCCGCAATCTTTCAAAAGTCTGCGATGCATAGGGTGACCAGATCCATCACCACCAAAAAGAGGACACCTTCAAAAATATCGAAGGAAAAACAATTGAAACAAAATTGGTCAAACAATTTATTTTCATTTAATTTATTGGGAATTTTGTTTAAATCCATCCATGTAAAATAATCAAACTCATCAGAGATTCGACCCATCTCTGAAGATATTTCAAACACCTTGAATAAACCTGTAAAACATTTTCCACGTTTAAGTCATCATTTTCATTTCCACCTTTAACTACCAATTTTAGGTCGTTTTCCTATCAGAAAGATACAGAAAAATTCTGAGATAGTATTGAAAAACACTTTTGTTATAGTTTTGTCTGTGGTGTCGAAAAATTCCGTAGACTGGGAAATCCCAAAAAGAGGACAAATTGCACATAGATAAAAAGAGGGCATGTCCTCTTAAAAGAGGACGTCTGGTTAGCCTAGCGATGCAACTACTAGTGAATTCCGACGATATTGACATTATCAGCAGAAAGCAGCCGATCACTGGAACGTTTGCTAAAAGATAGCTGCCAAAGTGGATCCAGCGACAATTGAGGCCAAAACTTAGCATATGCTGTCAAAAATAAGGGACACACCACATCCACGAATTGTACATAACCTCACAATCGACATCTGTGACTATGTGAGGCTCTGCCAAAAATTCTGATAATAACAACTTGCCAATCACTGTTTCTTTGGAGTATAAAGGTAATTGAGTAGAGTCCTATCCCGAACAACTGTATAAGTCCTGATATAATAGCGCTGAAGCTTATGGGCTCTATCTTAAAGAGATGAAAACATTCGCGGTCGCATAAGTCGTCAATATTGATTTGATGGATACAAACTCACCGGCCCGTAGAGTCTTGGAGTTTATAAGTCTAACCGTGATGAACACAGTTAATGACCTCTTCTTAGTTGGTGCACACAATTAGAAGCAAACCTGATCCCTCTTGGAATGTACAACTGTGGAGGCAGTAAGCTAAAAACGTGGCTAACTGGAGAGGCTTATGACGAACTGTAGTGTCATCCTGAAACCTCGGCTGCGTCATTACTCCCAAGTCGATTTTTCTCTAGTTCAACATTGGTTTTGAAGACGGTATGAGCCAGAATGTAAAGAATTTTTTCATTGATTGTTCTAGTCTAAATTCAATTCTGGTGCTTTCGTAGAGGTTCAAGACGTCAGGCTAATTTCTTGTCAGGTCTTCTAAGCGTACAAGTCTGTTATATAATGCCTAAACAGTCTGACGGTGACTACAGAGTGCAGGTTGCAACTGTCACAGTTGGGCGCAAATATCTCCAAACTGCACTCTGTATAGTCACCGTCAGACTGTGTTTAGGCATTCTCTTTACGAATACCAAGAGCAACGTCGAAACGAAATCCAATAGTTATATACTTATATTGCAGTCGAAGATTAAGCGCGTTGGTGTTTCCCGCATTTCCATTCAGACTTGCTTCGTTGCTGGCACTTGTATATCTGCTTGCCACTCCAAATTATAAGGGCCTTTCAATTGGTACGGGTCGTTGCCAGCCAGATTCGGCAGGAGCATTGCCGCGGTCCATTAGAGTGTACCAGGAGAACCCGAGGCAGTCAATTCCTCGCCGTGCACAAGAAATCGGCCTTTTGCAGACTCCAACTTGGCAAATTTTACATCGGGACCTGGGCTTACACATGTAAAAGATTCAAATAATCCATGAGCTCAAAGGTAGTGAACACAGACAAAGCCCTTTGCTTGCTGACTTGGCTTCAGAGCGTTTGGAAGACGACTCCAATTTTGGCCGAAAAATTATTTTTAACGACGAGACGCATCAGGATTAGATGAATGCGGGCATGTTAACAAGCAAAATTACCATAAATATGGGACGAGGGTATTTCAGCGTCGACCCGTTCTTTTTGAAAAATATTTTAGTGAATCTTCAGTAAGGTTAGATTCTATTCACACACCTGGGTTTTTAGAAGGGCGCCGCAAAAATATTTAAACCTGTCTATGGAGTCGTAGTATGAAAAGGACTGGGAACCCCTGCTCTAATGTAAGTAGTGACAGTCCCCCAAAGCTTGAGCTCTGTGTGTCTTTAGAACAAAAAATAATTATCTAAAGTGAAGCTGTCTTGTGCAATTGTGTAGAATAGTTTGCAGCAGAACTGAACCTACTAAAGGAGTTCACATCTTCTTAAAATAATTTAAGTACCAAAAATGCCACGGGCCAGGCACAAAGTTTGATAATTAAATTTGGGCAGAATAGGGGCGGCTAAAAAAAAAACTGAAAAAATTAAACTACAAATGAGTCCAGCCAGAAATCCTTGACGACTGTCGTAATAGGTTTATGAATGTGATAAGTAAGATAATTTTATGTTCAAAGGCTTACCACAAAGATACCGGCCTATATATCTTCGAAACTGCGAGCTAAGAAGTCGTATATAAGTATAAACCTTTTCTAAATGACATCAAGCAGTAGGTGGTCTTTTTTTCACTACAAGGACAATAAGAAGATGAAATAAGCATACATACTACGGAGTTATCAATTTGAAAAAAAAAAGTTGGATCAATTCCTAATGAGTAATGACTAATGTATGTACTTACCACCTCTTACTGTGATGCCAAATCCAAAAGAAATATACTATTTTGTGTCGTATCCAAATGGCTGAATTGATAAGCTTTCTCAGAGCAGTAATATTCTCGGTGGGTTAACATGTAATTTATTTGTCTTCCTGCAGTTAAAACTGCCATCCCTCGCTCAGTAGACCAAGACACACCTGTAACAAAAAAAAAATTTCATTACGTCAAAAGTGACTTACCTCTGGCGAGTGCTCAAAATTCATCTTGGATTAATCAAGTAGGTACTATATCCAAATCTAATACAATGGGCATCAGATGAACTTGGAGCACACGTCAACGCCAACGCCAGAAGTAATCATCACCGGCAACACTTACAAAGAGATTAACATGATGTTCGAGGTTTCAAAGGTGATTAAGCATGGCAAAAAGGTTACGAATGATGGGTATTGTTCCTCATATAATTTCTGTCAATCTTATGACTGCTCTGCAATGCTGTCACTATAATAGGTATAATAAACCAAAAACATTTTCGATTTCCTTTCAATTAATTAACCTAATAAAAGACTTCTTCCGGTCCTTAACAAAGCCAATGTCTTTTAATGGATTTAGCTAAACAAATGTGGTTGTCCTCCAACTCCATTTCGTTTCCACAACAAACCCATCACTTTCGTTGACTCCTTGACTACTTGACGTCTCCTAATGGAACATCCGATACCTCTGGGTACACCAGAATTCGATGACAACAATAATCACTTGTAAAACATAATCCAAACGAACTCCTTTTTGCAGACGAATTTCTAGGAAATCCCATTTACAAGCACACAAAGCCCCAACTTTTCCATTCAACTCATATAATCGTACCTATTAGATGTCGATGTTGTTCCTGTTGTTATTCTAACAACCTATCACAATTCAATTAAGGACATACACACCGCCAACAAATAGTATTTCTTCGAAGGAGAAAAAGATAAGGATATCCCATCAGTATATTGACGAAATTTTTTTTTATTGTTTCATTTATGTACATACAAGTAAAATAGGAACAAAGTTTATCAATATTATTATCAATTTCACATTTTTCTATAGCAAAACATCAATTGAATTATATAGCACAAAGATAACTTAAGGAGGAAAAACACTTTACAGCTATGACATGATTTAGAAATACCGACCGAACTTAGATCGTCCTGATCCGCTCAAGATTTTGTCATCATTTAGGTCAAGCGCAGATGAACTCTGCTTGCCCCATGACCTAATGGGGCTACCAATCTGTTGTTGCAAACGATCGGCTGCGGCCTCTGGACGTTCTTCGTTGCTGGATTCAAGTATCTGAAAGTAGAGCAAATCACAAAACAAATTCAGTTGTGAAAATAATTTCAATATAATTGCGTGAGCTTAAATCCAAAGAAAATCACTCAAATCAGATTAGCAGGCATGATGGCCTAATTTAGAGAAAAAGTGCAAAATCATATTTTCTTTGGCAATTATTATGGTTTGTGACAGAGCAAACAATGGCCACCCAACAGGTCTTACCAAATTTTTTTTTGGCCAACTTGTGGTGATTATGAATATTAACTGGAAACAAGTAATTTGAGCTGACGGAACTCGCTTTTGTCTTGTCGCAAGTTTCATTTATAATTTCGTTTAATTTCACAAAATTTTCACTGAAAATCACACTCCGCATCGGGAGATAATTGCGGCGAATGGACCAAAAGAAGACAAGGAAAAGCGAAAGATACGGTTTTTTTTTGGTTAATAATCAAATTACGGTAAATTGGATGTTATGCAATGTAGTTTAAGAAAGAAACTATCGAACAGTCGATTTTGAGAATGACCAGCGACCCTATGCAGTGAAATATTTCCAAGTTTGGAATGGAAGGCTTTGAGCTTGAATTTGAAGATGTAACCAGGAAAGGATGAGATGTGCAACGAAAAATTTAAACTTTTCAAAACTATAAATCGCACAGCCTCCAAATTTTATTGTTTATGAGTCTACCCCCCAAATGGGGTTTTATAGGGTACACTTAAAAAAACCAATTTGGGCATAAATGGCATGTGAAGTATAGCTTACTCTAGATGTAGACTGAAACAAACCAAAAACACACTTGGCCAGCAGCAGAATTTCAAAAATTTGCTTATTTCTGAATGAGGCCAAAGCCCTAAATCTCGACTAATAGGACGGAATAATAGAAGACTAGAATTTTGAGGTCACTAGTTATTAACTTTGTCGTCTTCCCCATGCATAAATTCAGAAAATTAAATCAGAAATCAGGCTAAGAATTTTAGTTGTCAATCGCTGTTTCTTGCGATTAAGAAGGCAATTGAGAAGCAAGGTTTGGTTAAGAAACCGAAGGTTGATTATGATTAATACATTATATTGGTCCATTTTACGTACAATAAAATGGGAATATCAAACTAATAACTGATAGTTTCTGGAACTGTTGATTTTAGCTGATGCATATTTCTAGGTTTGAAATATTTACATAATATCCTTTTTAGTCCAGGATAAGACCTTATGTACATTGAGCGAAATGAAGAATGATTAGCATTAGATACGCTTTAATGTACCGAAGTGTGTGTACTAAATATTAGAGCTCGAAAATATCTCTCAACCTTTTTGAAGGTCCTAATATTACTCTCAGTTGTTGAGAAATTTAAATATGATCACAATAATAACCAGTTTCTTAGCACATTATTTTTTCGGTTACGCTCAGAGAGAAACCGTTATTAATTTTTCCTATGGTTTTGGTCAACCACTGAGACAGAAAAAAAATAAATCTCATTTGTACATTTTTCATTTATTATTGACAATAGTTAGCAGCGCCACCTAGAGTAGCAGACTACATCAGTCAACTTCATTTCGACACATTTTGAACATTTTGTCAGGGCAACAGACTTAGACTTTAACCCTTTTGTCGGTACAAAGCAGTAGGATGAGGTAAGATACACGGAGTTACCTCTTTTTTAAAATAAATTCCCAGGTAGCATTAGAGTTCCCACCTGTAAAGTTCGGCCCATAATTTTTCTGACCAATTCAATACAATTTTGATTTTTTTTTAACTTACTTTCGAAGAATGAGGTCTTTGGTTGATCATTTGCATTTAATTTTTATGGAAAAAGTTAACTAAGGAGTGATATATATAAAATTGTAAAATAACGATCAAGCAAAGAGCGAAAATATTTTTTTTAAATATTTAAACTAGTAGATATTTAAAAACAAAAAAAAAAGAATTCAGAAACATTTTTAACTCATTTTCGAGTTGGCCACAGAAAAACAAAGACTTGAAAATTCCAGTTTCCAAGAAAAAAAATTTAAATCTACCAATATTTACTGGAATAGCCCTTATTTTTTTAAAAGGGCAGTCAATTTTTCTGAAGGTGTTCCACTAAAATCCAACATATTTGGCGCAACAGGCCATATAGGCACCCTAGGCCAAGCTTCTCACAACCATTTGTTTGTTTAAGTTTTTTTAGGGACGAATACAAGGGACTTTCAAGTTTCAATTTTTAGGCCGAGTCCGAACGGCTGATTTAAAAAGCTTTTCAGGACAGTTGCAGTACATAGAGTTTCGGATGTTTGTCGGACGTTCGCGAGAGGTGCCGCAGTGGAAAAAACCTTCAGACGTAATTTGTGTTTTTCCGGGTTTTTCTCGCACAGTAATCGGATCCAAATAAATTAAACTTGGATTTGGCACTCCAAAGAACTTTTTTCCAAAATTGCAAATGTTTTTTTTTTAAGTGGAGTGTTTCGAAATTCCGGGTCTTGCTTATGTTTTTGTTGACATAATGTGTGTTTTTTGTGGATGCATCCACGAAGGTTTTGTTCTACGACACAACGCCCTGAGTTTTTGATGGAGTTTAGGTGCAACAATCTCCTTAATTTTAATGGACATTAAAGTGAAGGCAAATCTTTTTTTGGAGTAGTTTTGCGTCCAATCTCATTTCTTTTGCGGTTCTCAAAACTTCCGGTCTTCTTAGAAACTTGTATTTCCCCAAAAACAAGCTTCTTAGAAAAACAAATCTTTTCGCTATCAACGCCATTGATTCGTTTCCATTTTGATAGTTAGGCAGTTCTGGAGTACACGATTTATTTTTACCCATTTTTGTACTGTGTAATCAATACACAACAAACATTATTGCGAACAAAATTCCAAGGTTCCAGAAGCACAAAATTAGCTAGCCTGCTGGAATTTTCATATTTTGCGCTTATCTTTTCGCGGAGCACTTGAATTTTTATGGCGGAGCACCAAGTGTTCCGCGGAGCACACTTTGGGAAACTCGGCTGTAGAAGAAAGAGCGTTTTCATTTATGAATTTATTTAAGACCAAACCGCGAAAACCTGTGTCAACGGAATCTCACGATATACTTTGATGCGCATACGCATACATGTGTACCTGTTTTAAAATAAAATACAAGAACCGAATTATTTTCAACGATTTTTGGGCTTCTTTCTGGGCAACGATATTGGGCTACATTTCTTTAAGTTTTGGGCGCTTAAAGTAAACAAACTTCTGGCAACCCTGGTTGAGAATTGTTTTCGATCTCTGCTAAATATTAAGGTGGTAAAAACACATCTGGTACTCTCTACTCTTAGAAAGAAATATAAGATACCACACAGCAGACTGTCTCGGCTTGCTGGAATGGAGCGTATAGCCTCTCGGATAAGGCAAGGTAACTTGATAATAGATAGAAAACATAATGTTCAAGAAAAATTCCGTAAGGTTCAAAATGCTTTCTCTATCTGCGAGAGAACAGAAAGAACTACCATTATGTATTGGCTCATTGGCGATAAACAATTCTATACACCACTATATCACGGTAATCAGTATTAAGGACCATTCACATGGGAGCGAACGAACGAATTGATGAAATGCGAATAAACCACTTTTTATGCATTTATAAACAGGAAATTACACATTTCATTATTCCAAGATATCCTCATTTTGAAATAAAGTTAAGTTCGAACGAATTTTTTCTTCGCTACTTTGTAGAACGCGATTTAAATGATGTGGATTGTGAATAGACTGACAATTCGCGCCAGGGTGTTTTCGTTCGCGGCAACAAATTTGGATTTTGAAATTTCGTTATTTAAACTGTTAATAAACTTGTTTTCTTAATAAATTTTGATGGAATATTTAATTATCCTCATCTTGGAGTAGTAAAATGTGCTCTCATGTGAATGGTGAAACGGTCAGCCAGAAATCCCAAGATATGTTTACTGATGTACTTTTTATCACGAGATCTACAAATCTCAGGTCTTTTTAAAACCATCATAACTATTCTTAAGGAATCATTCTCCAATACCTATTCCCGAAAAAGTGAGCACTGCGACCTAATAAGATCTATTGTATCGAAAGGGATAAGGTTACTTTAAGAGACGTGTGACCTCCCTAGTGAAGGCCAATATATCCTTATAATAACTCTCCAATCAACATAAACCACATCTTAGAAATAGGAATATCTATCTTATGTAAACAAACGAATCAGCTGTTAATCCCTTCGCAACTTTCTATTTACGATATTTTAAGAAACCCTAATCATGATAATATTGTTAAAATGTACCTATAACCTCATGAAAATATCAAAATTTAATATCTAGTAAGTTCAAATGAAATCATTAGATCCGAAAGCGCTCGCAGCTCGTGCTCCCTCGTCTTTTTAGCAGGTAAATTTATTTATATGGTAATAAATTATAATAAAAATAATAATATAATATAATTAGTACCCTGATAGGGAGAACTGTCAAAGATAAAACGTTTTAATTGAAAATGAATGAAAATGAAACGAGCGTGTTTAGTCATATACACGAGAGATAGGCTCTGAGACTTCTGGACATATGCAATGTCAGGCTGTACTGCGCCTTCAAGTCACCAAATCTTAGAAACTTAGTCAGGAGTTGCCGTACAATGCTCAAAACATTATGTTCGAAAAACCATGTCAGATTCAGATCATGGCCGCACGGTGCACTTGCCTTCCAATGAAACTCGTATCGGACGAGACAGGTAGATTTTTAGGTTAGTTGACAAAAGAAGGGTAGGTTACACCAAAAATCCTTTCTCTTTTATAGTCACTTAAAATCGACCTGTCTCGCCTGACATGACTATTATGGGAGGGAATGTGTGGCCTTGGCCTTTGATTATTTCAAGAGTTAAATCCCATTTTCGGATTTAAAACCCAACCATTCCTAACAATAATTATTAAGTGTACATAGGTATCAACAGGAAAAGACATTCCTGGAGCAGAATGATTTACAAAATTTATGTGTCTTCAATAGATTATTTAAAAATTAAATAAAAAATTTATGTAAAAGTTTACACCTCTCACCTCTCGCGAACGTCTGACAAACATCCGAGAGTATGACTGTCATGAAAAAGCTTCTCAATTCAGCCGTTCGGACTCGGCATAAAATTGTAGGTCCCTTCCATTCGTCCCAAAAATTGAAACTCACACAAAAACGAATGGTTGCGAGAAGCTAGGCCTTGGGTGTCACCCGCCTGTTGCGCCACCTATTTATTTATTTATTTAAAAGTTTAGGTACAGTGCTGTCAAAACAAAAGTTTTCCAAACTGTGAAAATGTCAATAAAAGTTGGAAATTTCAACGAACAAAAATTAACGAAAGGAGTTACCCAATTGAAGCAAATTTTCGCTTTCGCATGATTTCTTTCGTTTTTTGAACAGCGAAAGAGGTTTGCTGAATGGGGAAGCGAGAATTTTTTCGTTTCGTGTTTTCACAAAATCCCACCACAGATATCATATAACCACATTCAAAATAAGAACAATGACAAATCGTGTTACTTTGTAAAATTAATTTGGTTGTGTATTTCCTTACAAGTGGTAACCCTTTGTAGATCAATCACACAAAATAATTTCTTTCGACTCCCATATTCGAAAGGATTTCTAAGGCACGAGTGAAGGATATCGATGAACAATTTTGATATAATTATATATAATTTTTCAGAGGAACGATTTTAATGCACTGTGTACGTTCTGATAACAATAGCTACATGTTTTTTTTTTAAACGAGATTGATGGACTCGTGTCCATGTGCGATGTGCAAGGGTATGCGGAACGAAGTCAATGGCATGGAATTATTATGGCTTTATTCAGTGAAAGAACTTAGCCTGTGAAGTTGCAGTGTGTTAAACAAAGTGATATTATCCCCTAACCATGCAAGGATATTGATGGTTTCGAGAGAAAAGAAAACGGATTTTTGAGACTAGATACTTATTATTAAGTACTATTTATATTTAAATGGTAGGTTCAGTGTGTCAGCGGTAATTGTTAGTTCGTCAAACTATACTGACTCAGAGATTTGAAGTTAGGTTAATATACAGTACCCAAGATTTATTTTTATTTTTTTACCTCTCGCAGTATCATTCGCCTTTCAACCTTAACCTCTAACTCAAATAAGCCCCTCGATTCATCTTCCGCATACGCGAGAAAAACTCCCACACACAAAAATGGCATTTTAATTTCTATGGATAGATGCGAGTTCGATCATCCATCAGTCACATCTCTCGAAAGATACCGACTTCGATCACATGTACCAACCATCGATCTCAGTACAACAATTTCCTTGAAACTCTATATAAATGCTTTTCAAAACAAATCGATCTAGATCTCAATAGTGCACTCTAATGCAATTACAAAGCTTTTCAGATTTGAGCCAAACACAGAGTGCTAGGTACCCCCCATTGGCAAACATTAACATTGGCCCACATCTGCAAACGAACCATAAATTAAGTTATAACGTTCAATCGTGTTGCTGAAATAAGCCTCTTATCGGCTATTTATTTTTTTAATTGAGTTATAAGCATCATCGTATTACCAATTAAACCCACATTCAAGCTACAATGGAAGCGCAGTTTTTATTTATTTTTTTTGTAGGTAAGCGACTGGCGACAGTACCTATAGATACATAGATACGAATAAAAATAAGCAATTTCACAAATTCAGATAGCGATAGGGCTGAATAGTAAAAGATAACAATAATTGTTTAGCTTGACAAGGGAAGGCCATTGTTTGGCCTAAAAATACCAAGAGCCATCCGTTCAAGACCTCTTCACACAACAATTACCAAGTTTTCTTTCCTTTTTTTCTTCTTTTGTTTTGTATTTGCCCTCTATATCACTTTTTAATAACCATAAGACATTTTTTAGTTACATATCGGCAACTCCCGCAGGCTATAATTGTACAATTTCAAAATCAAAACATTGCCAACAACTATATAACAAGACTCAAATAACAATGGCAAAAAAAAAAGGCGGTTCAAGTTCAAAATCTATATTAATTACACGAAAACTGGTGATGATGATGGTGGTGGATGATGCCAACACTTTTAGTTTCAATTAAAAGATTGAAATAAACGACTTGCTCCATAAAAATTCATCATTAACTCCAAATGAAAGGTGCGAGTGGGGGTCTATGGATATCCGCTATAAGTTTCATTATATTATTTCCTCTTTGTCAGTTTACACTACACCCTTCTACTGCAATTGATGAGTCTGGCTTTGGACAAGAGAGTGTGCGTACAATATAAAAGGTATTAAGCCAGTGGTCAAATGGATTGCATGGATAAATTTGAGTTTTGAATAACAAATCACAACCACCATTTTAATACCTCTGTCCTTAGTTGCGTGAGAGTTGCAGAGATATATAATTAGTAGATATTAATTATATTTGTCTATATCTATGACTATTATTACCTACAGAGTTTGGTTAAATCAATTTGTCATTTTTGTAACTTAGGACAAATGGAATAGTGAGATTTGTATTGCACAATACAACGTGTCGTTCACGAAGGTTTGGAATGTGGAACTAACATAAACATTTTAAGACTACACGTTTTTTGATTCCCGTATGGGCTGAGATTCTTTTCTATTCCCTCCACAGGAAGGTATATTCACTTTGTCATTACGTTTGTAACGCCGAGAAGGATTCACCGCAGACCCTATAAAGTATATATACATATTCTGAATCAGAATCACATTCTGAATCGATTTAGCCATGTCCGTCTGTCTGTCTGTCTGTTGAAAACACCTTAGCGTCCAAACGAATCGACTTAGGTGAATGAAATTTTGTGAGAGGACTTTTTTTAACCGTCGTTAGGTTGGTATTGAAAATTGTCTATGTCGGTAAAGTAGTTATGCTACCTCCCATACAAAACTAATATTAGACACATACTAATATTTGCATGACTTTTATCCAGTGGAGGGTATCAAATCATCGGCCTGATAACACTTTTACTTGTTTATTTTATAATTAAGCAGAACTCTTATATAGTGACTAGCAACGCCCGCGGCTCCGCCCGCTGGTTTCTTTTCTATTTAATTAAATTCAAATTTATTTCAGCTATCATATAAATGCACGTCTCCACAGGAAGGTATATTTGTCATTACGTTTACGCCAAGAAGGATTCACCGGAGACCCTACAAAACATATATATTTCTGAATCAGGATCACATTCTGAATCGATTTAGCCATGTCCGTCTGTCTGTCTGTCTGTTGAAAACACGTTAGCGTCCAAACGAATCGTCGTTAGGTTGGTATTGAAAATTGTCTATGTCGGTAAAGTAGTTATGCTACCTCCCATACAAAACTAATATTAGACACATACTAACTCGCATGGCAAACATTTTGCATGACTTTTATCCAGTGGAGGGTATCAAATCATCGGCCTGATAACACTTTTACTTGTTTATTTTATAATTAAGCAGAACTCTTATATAGTGATGTGCACAGAGTGGGCATTAAGAAAAATTGAATAGAAAAGATACGAGATTCGGAGGGACATTGGTGCAAATCAGCGGTTCCCAATCTCTTTTGGTCGCGGAGCACTTTTCTAGAGAGAAATACCTCGCGGAGCACTTTGTTGTCCGTACGTATCCCAATTACTATAAAGGGTCGGCCATCTAACGTTTTTTTTTTCAACTAGTGCTTATTTCGCGAATGGTAACACTTAGCTCATGTCTGATTTGACAGATAATAATTAGTTTTATCCTTCCGCTGAACGAATATGGTTGTGTATACGCTTGGACAACGCTGGGAAATATTGCGACATTACTTTGAAAATCATGGTAATGTTGCAGAATGTGTGCGAAAATTGCGTACGGATTTTGGAAGAAGAGAAGCACCGTCAGCTCCGTATGTTCGTTATCTTGTGAAAAAAGTGAAAGAAACTGGCATCCTCATCGATAAACCAAAGCGTGAAAAGCCAAAAACAGTCCGTACACCCGAGAAAATTGCTGCTGTGGCAGAAAGTGTGCGTGAAGCGCCATCAACATCAATTCACCGTCGTTCTCAACAATTGAACATTTCGGAGACATCATTGAGACGAATTTTGCATAAAGACCTTGGTATGACGCCATAAAAAGTCCAATTGGTTCAGGAGTTGAAGCCAACTGACCATCCAATGCGTTTTCGCTTCGCTAAGTGGGCCTGCGATCGACTTAGAGAAGATGCCGATTTTGCCAAAAAAATCATCTTTTCAGATGAAGCTCATTTTGATCTTGGCGGGTATATGTAAACAAGCAAAATTGTCGCATTTGGGGCACAGAAAACCCGCACGCATACATTGAAAAGCCGATATACCCAAAGCGAGTCACTGTTTGGTGCGGATTTTGGCCCAGAGGCATAATTGGGCCATTTTTCTTCGAAAATGAGCAAGGAGTGGCCGTTACAGTCAATGGCGATCGTTATCGGGCCATGTTGAACGAATTTTTGTTCACAAAAATTGAAGAGGAGGATATTGGCAACATTTGGTTTCAACAGGACGGCGCTACGTGCCACACAGCCGAAGCTACACTCGATGTTTTGCGCCCTGTTTTTGAAGATCGCATTATCAGCCGCAGAGCTGATGTCGTTTGGCCACCGCGGAGCTGCGATTTGACACCGTTGGACTATTATTTGTGGGATGTTACGCCGACATGCCGACATGCCAGAGACAATTGACGCTTTAAAGGACAATATTCCTGAAGCCATTGGTGAAATACAGCTGCACATAATCGATAATGTGCTTAAAAATTGGACCGATCGTGTAGGCTACTGCATGGCCAGCCGAGGCAGCCATTTGAATGAAATTATTTTCCATTATTAACCGGAAGGATTGTACTTTCAAATAAAAAAAGAAATTTGAGAAAATATTCAGTATCTAGTTTTTTTTTTATAGCATTTTCAAAAAAAAAAAGTTATTTGGCGGACCCTTTAGTAATTGGTGGAGAAGATTGGCCTATTTTAGGGAAGACTTAGACAATGCTGTTTTCATTCATCTATATGAAAAAATGCCAAAGAAATAGGACAAAAAGAAAAGCCGGCTGTGTGGAAGAACAGCTCTTAAGAACAATGTAGTTGGGAGATAATATAGGTAGGTAGATACAGCGGGTTTATACTGAAATCATAAAGTATTCTTGCTATTATGCGAGTGCAAAAATGGATTTGTCCCATTTCGAAATATGGCCTTGTGTTAACTAAACTTTTAACATCTTAAAAAATTCAGTTGGACATAATATATTTACTTTGAGTCCGAACATTCTGAATGGCCACCATATACTTGGACCTCTATATAGTTTATAACTGCAGAAAAGGTATATATAATAATGCCACAACAGCGATCGGTTGCAATTGCAACAAAATTGCCAGAACCTTTGCCTATGCAGTAGCAAAGACCAGAAGCATCAAAAATGTGAGCTAGATAATTGACAACAGTCAGATATAATTTTAGACTACACTTTCCAATAACGGTTTTATTGGCGTAAAAAGGGAATTCAGTAGAAAAAAACTTGTCAAAAAATAATATGGAGACTATAACATTTGAAACCCTCATCATACTTGAAGGCGATTATTGAAAGACGTTAGTAAAGGTGGATGCTAATATTCTTGGTCGTTTCGAAAGCAAAATTCTTATTTAACGAATTTTTAATACCTTTTGAATTTATTTAGTACCTATTTGGAGGAAAAAATTCAACACCGAGCTCTACGAGCGGTACAGCGTCGTCGTCATTCGTAAATATGTGACGGGATTTACTGTTGATTTAGGCCTATATAATCGATTTATGTAAAGTTTCGTAAAGGTATTATTTCTTCACGAATGCAACTATTCGGTCGATGGTCAATTAATTATGAATCAGTCATCTAAGATGGTTAGAACATGAATGAAGTAATGATCATTAACTCTCAAACTCGAAGACTTTAATCAACTCAGAATTTCGAACCTCGAGGTAGTTAGCCAAAAACCACACTGACTGGGGAGAAAAATTGATTGAGACTCGTTTCGACTGTAGCGCAATCTGATCAATCAGTTAATGGAAGACTGATTGTGAGTTATACTTTATACATAAACCTGTAATAAAACTGGTATCTGACAGTTGGATGTGCTGTCTAAATAGGTATGCAATGGAAGTCTTGTATAAATAAGAAACTAATCAGTGAATCCCTCTTCATGTGTCGGCCAATACAATAATGTGTAAAATCAGTGCCATGAAATAAAGTCTTATGCGAAAAGGTCCAAAACTTAATTCTTTTTCTCAGGAAGTTGCATCATGGCTTTTGTGTCCCATCCGTGTTGCACCGGCCCATCTTGCCAATTCCGTAGTCAAGACTACTTCACGAAGCCTATACTACTTACTTACTTATCGGCCTCCCGACCCGTGAAGAGTCTCTGCCTGAGACATTGCAGCCTTCTATCCTCTACGATCCCGGGCACGCTGCTTGCAATTGTCCAGACCAAGCGCTCTGGCATCCGCGATGACTTGGTCTTTGAAACGGAGGTTCGGTCTTCCTTGTCTTCTCGAACCTGGGGGCTGGGATTCGAAGATCCTCTTGGCTGCAGCATTATTGTCCATTCGCTCGATGTGGTCGAGCCAATGTAGTCGACGTGTTTTGGCTTTTTGGACTACATCCACATCTTGGTACAGCTCATAGAGTTCGCGGTTGTATCAGCTCTCCCTTCTTGCTTATCGTCCAGCACTCGGCGCCATAAAGCAGAACTGGCAGGATAAGGGTTTTGTAGAGCACACATTTCGTCCTTCGAGTTAGGAGTTTTGAACCCAGTTGTTTTGCCAAACCGAAGTAGCAACGGTTTCCTAGGGTAATTCTTCGCCGGATCTCCACTAGGGTGTCATTCGTGGAGTTTACGTTTACTCCGAGGTAGGTGAACTCCTTAACTACCTCGAAATTGTTGCTATCAATAGTGACGTTTTGTCCTAGGCGGTGGACAGATGCTTGTTTGTTTGTTGATAGCATGTACTTAGTCTTGTCCTCATTTACTTCAAGCCCAACGGATTTCGCCTGTTCTTCAATCGCCGTGAACGCTTCTATCACGGCACGCTGGGAGCGACCGATGATGTCAATATCGTCCGCATAGCCAAGCAGCTGGACGGACCTGTTAAAGATAGTGCCTTCCGTGTTGACACCTGCCCTGCGCACTATCTGCTCCAGTACGAGATTGAAGAAGTCGCATGATAGAGCGTCTCCTTGCCGAAATCCGGTGCATGTTTGAAATAGATCGGAAGAGCTGCTTCCAAACTGCACGTTGCACCGTGTGTTTTCCAGCGTCGCGCGACACAGCTGAATCAGTTTTTCCGGGATTCCGAATTCGGCCATCGCCATATAGAGCTCCTCACGATGTATGCTACGCGGCTTTGAAGTCGATGAATAGGTGGTGAGTTTCGACTTGAAATTCGTTGGTCTTTTCCAAGATTTGCGTCAGTGTGAAAATTTGGTCTATAGTCGATCTGCCGGGCCGGAAGCCACACTGGTACGTGCCGATTAGTGTGTTGCAGAACGGTTTTAGACGTTCACACAGTACGTTGGATAGGATCTTTTATGCGACATTTAGCAAGGATATGCCTCGATAGTTCTTGCAAGACATAGGATCGCCTTTTTTGTAGATGGGGCATATGGAGCTGGTAGACCATCAGAGCCTGCGGCCTTGTTGTTCTTAAGCTTTTTTATATAGCTAAGCCAACTTCTTCTATACTTGGTGGTGGGACTAGTTCCTCATTGACTGGACGTGGGTTCTCTTCTTGCCCTATCACTCTCTCTACATGATGCCCATTAAGCAGCTGCTGGAAATGCTGCTTAAACACGAATCCTATAGTATGATATGATGGTGGATGAGTCCCTGTCTACCACCTATCCTAATGATATAACAATAAGCGAGTTTGTCACTGCGATGGGGAGTGTAGTGGACATATTATTCAAAAATCTAGTCGTTTTAAACTAGAGACATTCAATTGAAATGCCGAAAAATGCTTGACTAGATTAATTGTCAGCTGCTCCTCCAAAAACGTCAACTGATAAAGATTTTGAGATCAACTTAAGCCAATTAAAACTCAGGCTCATCACGTCAGTCAGCTTTTCAGACATATTTTTGACTTCCCATAATATCTGCTGTTTTCAGATAGCTGTCAATCACATCGAAGGCCGTTTTATGGACATACATTTTCAGGGAGTGGCATCCACTTAAACATTCTTAAACACCCGCCTTAACTTTTGTTGGGTTGAGAATCTTAACGCTGATTAAAGACAGTTATAGGAAAGTCAAAAATAGACAAACTGTCATACAAAACTTTGGCGAGGAATTCTGAAGTGCGAAATAATCTCACACTAAAAAAAATATTGACTTTGGGATGTTTCATCGAACTTAGATACTATCGCACTTATATACAAAAACTACTTCTGAAGGCATGGTATGAGTTTTAAATTCAACAGCTATCCTTCAAATGGCTGCAACATATGGACTTGTGTCTCCTTAGGCATACACTCTGCCTATACTGCCTAGCATTATGGTCTCATTATATTGCCAATAAAATCGTACCATGTCTTCTTTATTACCCTTCACCTTGGTATACAAAAATATAGGAAATGCTTAACACACTCCAAACCGAACAAGAAGAAGGCGAAAACAGCATTATGATGAATATGAAACGACCTTTCACTATATCAAACGGAAAAAAAATAACAAAGGTGGGTAGGTTGGTATGGTACCTATCATCCTCTTCAGAGCATAAGTAACTAAAGATGGTTAGATACTATAAGTGTTGAACATCTGCTGGTATTTACTTATTTATTTTTTTTTTTATTTTTCTCTGCACTTGCAGCAATGAAAAATGATGGCCAACCACCAAGACCATTTCAATGCACAATTGCATTGCATTGCGTTTGTTTTGTGACTTTTCTTTACACTGAGTATGATATAATGTTGAGGTAAGGAGGGACACTCTGGTGACTCTTACCATTTACTTACATTTTTCTTGGCCCAAATCCAGGTCATTGCATTAGCACGTGGCTGAAGAATAGTTATTTTTATAAAAGTTGTTAAAGTTGTTAAAGTTTTACCCTAAACTCTAACATACCCTAAATAGCATGTAAAGCAACCGTATATATTTGAAAACCACATCAATCTGTGACACAACACATGTCCTCTGTAAAAGGTCATTTACGGTCATAGGTCGTAAAAGATTTATTTTATGACTGCTCAAACAAATAACTTACAACTGGTATAGTTAAGGGTTCCCCTAGTGTACCATAATTCATAATCGAGTCACGTACTGCGAGAGCGACCATCGCCCCATAATTAAAAGACCTTTTTTTATGGCGCCTCTGGTGAAATATTGTTTTACATGTTCGATGCGGATTAACACGGCCATTTTGTTTGGTACTACGCAAAATGTTGTCGAATATTTTTAAAGGAAACAGCTATTTAAAAGGAGCTCACTCACCTGTAGCATTAATTCTCTTAATTTGTCCAATTCATCGCCATGTGCCCTTGTTGGCAGATATCGTCCTTCACACTGTACTGTCAAGTACAGGACAACAAAGAGAGCTGCAAAACTGAACTTCATCATTGGGGATGACATTTTTTTTATGTGAAGGTTGAGTTTGGGATGTAAGTTGTTGAAATTCCTTGTAGATTTGGATGGTCGGTCTCTTAGGATGGAATGTGATTTATTTTCACAACTGAAAGGAAAAATATCTTCGTTAAGACATAGTTTGGTAATACGCATAATAAAAGTCTTTATAAGGATTAATTACAATTTCCCCAAAAGGAGTTAAAGACAAGGCGTTGGCACAAGAATTTTAGGGCCACAAATTTAATTAGTTTGAAAGGAAAAAAATGTTGGCATGCCGAGGTCTGTGTGGCAGTGTGAAAGCATCAGCATCGCTCGAAAATGACCCTTATAGGCCAAAGTGTCATTTTAAAACAGTGAAAGCTGTTGTTTTTTGTATAGATGGGTGAAATTAGAGCCAAATGGCTTCAGGCATATATAGGGGTCAGTCTCAGATAGAACACGGCAAAACACCGTAAAAGTGAAGAGAACAGAGCAGAACTAGTGTTAAAAGGTAAATAAGCCAATTTGACATTTAAAGTGCCAGTGAATGATGTCCAAAGCGCTAAATTCTAAGATTGAAGCGAGGAATACTCAAATGGGTGGTAGCAAACATGTCATAGTAATTTCAGGATTCATCTTAAGAAGATGGGGCATGTAGTATTGTAGACTACAGCTTGAAGACGTGGAGACTGTGGTAGATACCTATGATGTACCAATGCCCAGTTGTTGCCAAAATAAAAGTCATGTTATGAAGCTTGAAATGGTTTGACTATTAGATAAACATTTTAACAAATGATGGAGCTTACGAGGATATTCTTAATACCTACTAGAGTATCTAAGAAGTAATTCAGAGAGTAGGTATACAAAATGTCACCTCACCATACACGATGTGTTCTTATGCGTTGGGTGAAATTAGAAAGTAGATTAGCGATGGAATTAAAAGGCCACTGATTTCAAAACACGTTTTTATTCTCTGAAGACTAAACTCTTGACTATTCCATTCGCTATATACCTATAACTGAATTGACTTAATAATTCAAGCTAATGCTATAACATTGGTATCAAGAAATAGCTGTTTTTGTGTGGCATGTGCCAAACTCTTCTGTTCAATCCCGCCCTCATTTTGTAAAATGCTATCAACTGGCAATGTACGTCCATTTACCAAATTTGAATCTTCAAAAAATGTCAAGATAGGGTACTTTTAAAAATTTTATTGTATGGAAGTTGCCATTAGCCGTTTTCTACATTTCGCGAAGCCCTTTGTTCGGACAATACACACCAATAATCCAAATCTTACAACTGTAGCTCAAACAAGTCTTGAGAAAGAGCACTACTGGGTCTCACTCAACATGCTGCTTTGTGTTTTGTCTGGACCTTAAGGCTGTAGGTTTCAAAGAAACATACACTAGGAATAGATATTGCTTTGGAATTTATGAAGAGAATGTCCACTTTGGAATTAATACCAAAAAGATTATAAATAAATTATTGGCGCAACACCCTTTTAGGCCTAGGTTCTCGCAACCATTCGTTTTTTAGTAAGTATTTAGGGAACAAATGGTAGGAACCTACCTAGTTAGAACTCTACTGAATTCATAAGCTTTATCGAGTCAAATATACTCTTGCATATTTGTCAAACTTTCGCAAGATGTGACGCATTGGAAAAATATTAAGACGTAATTTGTGTTGATTGCCCTATCAATTATCTACTTCGTCAAAACAATTTTTAGGACTAGTTATTTTGGTAATTGTTGCCTAATTTATTTGTCCATTTGGCTGATACTACGGCCTCAAAGGTTTTTTGTACCAAGGGGTATTTAATTTATTGAACTCTCTAGCAGAGTAAGGAAATAGAAAAGTATTTTTTGTGTTAAAAGTTGAAGTACTCTAAAGACACGCTCTTAAATGGGCGAAAAACAGTCACTATGTAATTAAACTGTCATAAATATTGCAGCTTGTATGATTATACTGACTGCACAGTTTCTAAAATGTCTAATATTTTTATTTGTGTCGACAACAACGAGCTTAAGGAATCCCTCATCCTCAGATATGATCACATTACTCTCTGAGTCTTAGGACTTGTGAAAATACAAAAAGTGCAGAGTTTATAACTAAAGGTGGGTAATCACAAAATGATTGGTCTGAGAAGACTGGGCGTTTATTTTACTTCATACATCTGAGTTTACGATCTGCTCTGCTATAGCAAATCTGCCAGCCTACCAGATGCATTCAACTTCATTTTGATTTCTTCCATAGACCTCTTTAGAAGGAGTTACAGAGAAGGTTTTCACTTATATTATCAACTTCTTTTAGGAGCATCAGTGGCCACAAGATTTGAGCAATATCAGACAAATTGCAATACCTAACACATTAAATAAGTACATAATGTAGTTGCAAACAGAATAAGCAGCTGGCTGAAGGAACGACATATTAAAAGAGCAGATGTTCTAAAAGGCAGCGAGCCAAGCGTTAACAATAGAGTTAGTTCCTCAATTTACTAAAGAACTGCCAGGACAGTTCCTCCACTTAGATATTTGATTTTACAATATTAACACCTGAACTGAAGTAGATATGGTAATACATACCTACTAATAATTATATGTACCTATACATTCCTTAATTAGGTGCAACTATGCTGCCCGTCTGTAGGGGTATAATAGCTTTTAAATAAAAATGTATATGCAATAAAAAAAAGGCTTGAAGCATTTTAGAAAGCTCATTATTTCTTTCAAGGTATTTTGCTGTCAACATAGAAAATCTTCACCTCCATTAATATGCAATCTTGAGTATGTTTCGTATGCAGTTTCTTGAGTATTGACTATATAGCTGCGGGCTAACAGCTATCTGAAATGAATGGAACCAACGTTTTCCATTTGCGGCCTACATTTTTAACTGGGCACAAGTAAGATATGCGAATGAGTAGCTTATTTATTTGGATAGTTAGTTCTTTTTTTACAAAACAATAACTGAGCTAATTTTTCGTTAAATCAAAATCACGCGCTAAAATAAATTTAAGACGACTTTGTGTCAATGTTCCAGCGAAAAAACTGTTCATTTGCTGGGTGATTTCCTTTTTAATAAATTTCAAAGAGTCTTAATTGATGATAGTTGCGCTCTGTATCCAAGCCGCTCATTACATAAATGTAATTATTGGCTCATCTATTTTTACACTGATGCTGCTCAGATCCGCCTATTCGCCCTAAAATATTAAAAATTTGAGTGATTTTTAGACTTTCTGGTGGATTTTAGGGCTTTCTGGTGACATTTCGAAATAAATGCAGTATACATCTCAAAATATGGTTCGTCTTCTTTCTATCAAGCCATAAAGTAAAAAATTCCATCAAAGGATGGTAATTATCGTGACGTCAGAGTAGCATGCGTATGTCGTGTACTCATAGCTTTACATTTGACTTTAAAAGAAGATGACTCATTTTTGGGCCCAGGGCGAACACTGATGAATTTAATATCAAATGAAAGTTGAAATTGAGCTCGTTGGCTTTACGTGAGTAAAATATCTCAAAAAATTGTAAGTGGGGGTTTTCAGATATTTGAGCTTGAAGTTGGCAATTGCGAAAAAACTATTTTGGTTGTTTTTCAAAATAACATTTCATATCTTCGGATGTATAGTATGTAAGTAAATCATATTAGTGTCAAATAAAAGGTACTTGCCTAATCTTTAAAATAATAGTAAAATTATTTTTCTATGTTTAATGCATTTCGAGATATCACGCTTAAACTTCTTTGAAACCGTAATTTTTTGTGATACTTTTTAAACAACGATATCTTAATAAAAAAAACAGTGATGACATATACTTTTTTTTATCACCAATAAATACCTTAGTAAAATAACCTTTAATATGATATATGTACCAAATAATTAATAGTGATTTCTCAAATAAATATTTATTTTTAAACAAAAACTACTTCAAAAGGCACCATAATCATGCTTATAGTGCCCATACACGACACAGACACGTCGCTGCAGACCTTAAGTCTGTGCAAACATGCCTTCGCCACACAAGCTGCAGACAATCTGCACAGACATTTCTTTCTATCGTTTTGTCGTGGTCGTCGGGTCGTGAAAATGGCGGATACTGCCTGCCAACTTCTTTAATTTTGGCCGAATGGATAAAGGAAATTGAATGAAGCTGCTATAAAAAATAAGTCCATTAATAACTAAACAAAAAATTTTAATGAGGGAACCTATTTCTCCAAGCGAGAGGCTTTCAATTATGTTTACGCCGTGAATTTTCTCGCTTGTCTGTGTAAAATTCGTTGCAGAATGCAGACCAAGAAACATTCAAAAAATTTTGAATTCATGCAGACGGTCCCTCCAAACAGTCTACATATAATAGGGCCTATACATGACACAGACATGTCGCTGCAGACCAATATATTTTGTTGTTGTGCTCATGTCTGCGCAGATTATCTGCACCGTGTGTGGCGAAGGCATGTTTGCACAGTCTTAAGGTCTGCAGCGACATGTCTGTGTCGTGTATGGGCCCTATTAGGAAATTAACAATGGAATGGTATTCCGTTTATTTTTTTTTTTTTTTAAGTAGATTCTGTAATATTTCACATACTGAATTGATGTATAACAAAGTAAAATTTTTTAGAAAAATGGGCACTTACATATTCATAATTTCCTTTCAAGAAATAGTTAGAATAGACAACTTACGTGTAAATGAAAATGAAGAAATTAAATAAAGAAACAAAGATTATTTTTATTATTTTATTCTTTTAATTTATCGTTATAAGTATAAAAGTTTTTAAAAATTATTTTCATTGTGTTTGTTCTTATTTTTATCTCAATTTCTCTTTCTCTTCAACTTCATTATCTATTAAAATGTAATTTAAAAATAAAGCTTTACAAAAAACAAGTAGGGGTATTCCAGGTCTAGTAACATTGTAAAAATGTGAAGTTTTCTTACACTATAACCACAAACTTTTACGATACCCCAGACCTATAGTAACAAAAAAATACAACAGTATAAAATATATAGGTAAGTTCGTAAATGTCAGTTTGACTTCAAATGTTTTTTGTTATTCGTTCCAGTGTTCTATAGAGATTAGAAAAAGTGTGCTCACGATGTGATAAAAAAAAATTCACAATTTTACTAGAACTGATACACCGACGAATAGTGAATACCCCTAGTGTTTCGTAAGAAAGTAAAATGGTTATGCGGAGCTTAAAAAAATGTAGTACTTTAGGGTTTCGATGTACCTAGGTAGTATGTAGTACAGCGTTAAAAAATCAAGCAAATATGTAGCACAGTACTACATAAGTATAGTATCTACAAGTGGTGACGCTGCTCCAAGTAGGTTTTAATGATACATTACGTATACGCTACATTCATGGTCTCCGTAGGTGGGCGTGGGATAGAATCTCTGCTTATGCTTACGGCACTATCTTTCTTGGATCTATCACTATCTCTTACATAAATGATAGGAATTAAATATTTGTGCATAGGTTTTTTTACAACCAAATCTCATCCGTACAATTATAAAAAAAATAGCAATAGGGTTATTCTATAGTTGCTCTTTTTCTTTTCTTTTCCTCATTTTATTTAAATTGTTTTCCTTAAATCTTAATTTTGTCTCTAATTTAGTTATAAAACTACTATTTTAATATTCGCTTTAAGAACATTGTTACCTATTTAAAACCCTCTTTGTACCTACTGTAAAAGACCCTTATTGTACTTATATGAAGACTATTAAATAAATTGATTTAATTTAACCAGTGAAAATCTCCCCACAATTACCTACATAGAAATCTTCTAAACTTTATCTTTTTTGCAAATAAGTATTGCAATAGTGGTTACACAATCTAAGAGCGTATACGAAAGAACAACATCAAAAATTTCAAGTGCTATCTGAATTCAATACTTTTTGCGATGCACCCTTGCCCAACTTGACTGCGATGTTATTTGAAAATCCAGTCGGCGCCATCCTTTTTAAAAGCATTCCGTTTGTTCTCTCAAGGAGATGCACATTTCCACACACCCATGAAGCAGCGCATACAAGTAGCCAAAAATGCTACCCTTAATGGAAATAACTCCTTCATGAGCATCTACTCGACTTGAAGGCGCACTCTGTCAAGTGTTTTGTGTCAATTTGTTTAAATCATCTCACAAACATTTATCATAAAATTCATAAGCCTCTTATGTCACCAGTGCATTTGGCTTGGCCCCCTATTTGGATTCTTCATTCAACCGAAAGTACTACACAGCGCTATCTTCTTGTTTTTTTTTCCACACAATTGCACACACACTTTACACGCATTTACACGCGCATCACTGTTTATTACAACAACATTGAAAAAAGGCAATAAAAAAGCAATCTCTGGCGTTGCATTAAATTAATTGAAATACCAATCGAACCGTAGAAAAACTACTTCATACAGACGGACGGACACTGGATTTATGTGGTAACACCATCCGCTGAAGATGGAACCCATTGGATGTGACCGAAAGTATTTCACTTTTCACCACTACTTCACTTTGGTTATGAAAACACTCGCTTGCACTTGTTAGCCAGTTAGTAAGTTTATTGTTAGTGACTTAATCAGCACGAGTACACTTACGTTGCAAAGTTAATCCAAAATCCTGATTTTGGTATAGAACTGCGGTTATTGTACTGCTGCTGCTGCTGGAGGAGAGAAGTTCGGCACTGAAGTTCGCACTACTGATCTAATTCAGTATCCTGAGGCGACGTGGTATTTATACACTTTCCTTCCGTGGACGAGCGATGAAAGTGAAAATCCCATTGCACAGTGTTAACTCGACAAAAGAAAGAAGAAGAGGAGGACCTTTTTGGGGACATGCGCGTGAAGAGCATATCGCTGGTGGATTGGATGCTGGCTGATGGGTGTATTTTTTTTAATATGCTCAGTGCGGGAGTTTGGGGTTTGTTATTGCCCCATGGCCTTTTGGAGGTTCTTTTGTTTTGTTTTTGTGTCATTGACGAAAATCTCTCCACCGAGAGGAGCCCTGTGTAGGCGAGTGATAGTTGTCATGGTTCGTGAAATAATCAGAACTTTGCTACAATAGTTTTTGGGTTTGTTTTCTTTGGATAGAGTTCTTTTGGTGATTCATATTTTGTTTGCTGTGTGACTGTGAATGATGACATCACAGAATCCACCAGCGCCAGAGATGACGTTATTATAACCTTTTTAGGCGGTTGCGGTTTGTCTTCGTTTTTCATATTTATCTGCGACCAGAAGAAAAAAAGTTCTTCGCTTTTATGTTGACTTGGCTCTTCCATTGACGGTGGTAATGGTTGTTCTTGTGAATGAAGCGCCAATTGTCCGGGACCATCAAGATTAGTAAAATTGACCTCGAGGGCTTTTATTCAATGCGCCTTTGCCAAAGCTGGCATAGACTTTGCACGATGTGAACAAACGGATGGTAATCTCTTTAAGAAGAACGGGATTAGGTAAATTTCAATTAACAAAGTTAATTAAGTTTTATTTTTCGAGTGAAATAGTGGTAAAAGGCACTACCCTTAATCTCAGTCCTTATAAGAAATCACCATTTAGAGGATTTTGTTGTCTGGGATGGCTGTAATTAAGGAAAGACTTGGTGTTAAGGATTTAACTAGATAGTTTATTACACGCACCTAGAAATCTCCATGATATATTCAAAAATAAGACTGTTTTCCAAAAATAGCTTTTTTGTAGTCAGTAATATCAAGGACACCGAATATATATTTTAGTAGGCACATCAATCGACGCACATAGGTATTAATTAAAAAAAGAGTCATTTTACTTTAAGACGATTATCTTTAAAACGATAGTCATCTAGAAACGGCAGTACAATAGGTACCTATACCTACCTATAATTTAGTCCCCACTAATATAAATAAACAAATCAAAAATAAAAAGAACACGTTTTTTTTATAGAATACGTCAAAATGCCAAGAGTCCTCCGACAAAAGTTCATAAAAGATAAACAAACTATGCACACCAACTCATAAAAAGAAAGTCAATGACATTTTTAAAAAATTTACCGAAAACTGTTTCAAAAACTCGGCCCAAGTAGGTATCGGTTTTGCGAAAATAAGTTTGAGAAGTCTTTTCAAATGTACTACACAAGTTCTCTAGAAACTGTCAAAAAATCGCTTCGAAAACTATTCCAAGAATCGTATATAACGTCGATAGCAAACGAACCAAATTAATAATTAAGAAGTTTGTCAATAACAGGCTCTAGAAATGGGTCAATAAAGAGGATCATGCAACAATCTTAACCCTAGAATTCATAATGGGGTGCGTTTGAACCCCACTCCAAAATTAAAACGCCTATATTTTTTAAAGTAAACGTAGTTATTTTTGAAGAGTGCTTTAACTTTTATTTATTGCGTTATTACTTTACACCTGAAAGATGTTTAGTTCATTTCCTCTCTCTGAACTGTGGATATCGTGGTCACTGGGGTGTGATGGCACCCCATATGTGTTAGTGTAATTTTTTTTTTTGAAAGACAAGTGAATAATTTTTTTTTAATTTTTCGAACTCTAGCAAGGTAAGTTAATGAATCATTTCAGAATTTCATTACAAAATGTTCCACAATTGCAGTACCATCGAAAAAGTGCTTCGAGAATCAATGGAAGGCGATTCAGAAACAAGAAAAAAAATTGGAAGATTAAAGCTTAACAGGCTACATTTTCTTGGATTTTTTGAAACACCATATGGCCACACCACTTAAAAACCTCTGTGTTTATTTTTTTTTATTACTAAGGCTGTGAATGAAATGTATTTTTTTTTTGATAATTTAGTTAACAAATACATTATTTTAAAATAATATAAATACATTTTATAAGATTGTCTTATAAGTTGCTGGTATTTTCAACCCAAAAAACCTGGGGTGCTCAGGAACCCCATATGTGTTAACGTTATTCAAAAACCCTAATGCATTCTAGGGTTAATAAAAATACATTACAAAATTTACAATAACAAAAGTTATAAAAATAAAATCGAAAAGTTGAACAAAAAATTTATTCAATACTATTAAAAATAACGCTTCAAAAACTGGCTGAACAAAAGTACAAAAAAAAAAACGCGCAACAAATGTTTCGAATACAAAAACAAAAAAATGGTTAATAAATGTTCCAACAAAAGTATGAAGTACATGTATTGGAAACGCATCAAAAAAGCTTGTCAATGCTCAAAATCAAGCCACAAATCGCCCCAAAAAATATCTCGCAAATCGTCTTAAAAGTTAAAAATGTTGGATTTGTTAAAAAAATTCCTAATAAAACCTCTTCAAACAACATGCTGAAAATTGTAAAGAAAATTTAGAAAGGTGTCCCAAGAAATGTTCATAAAATTGCCAAAAAATGCAGCATAGTCCCTCAAAAACTTATCAAATCGCGTTGAAAACCGGGTAAACAAACACTCTATAAAGAACACCAAAAACTTGAACTGTGGTGCAGAGGGTGGGTATCCTGAAGGAGCACAACCATCAATCGCTCCCACCACAAAAAAATAAACTGTATCTGAAGAGACATTTAGGCCTAATTTTTTTTTTGAGCTTATAAATTTTGGCATGATAAATGCGTAACGAGCCGTCCAGTGTTACCAATAGCAAGAACCCCCCATCCGACGAGCTAGAACGAGCTAAAGCTAGCATGCCAAGCTGTCGGTACCTGGACACCCTTCCACTTTTGCTGCCCGGACAGACTCCATGTACCTGTAAACATGGGGTCATAACGGTAGCGAGAGAAGTGGAAGGGGAAATAGCAAATTTCGTTACAGAACACTCCTGAAAACTTCTTAAAAACTGGCTCAAATTAAAAAAAAAAAACGGGAATAAGGCTGCAGTTATAGGTATCAGTAAAATGCATCCGTAAAAAAATTGTTTCACTTTTTTGGAGCACTTAAACTTAATCGTTGAACCCAATCTTGGTCTTAAATAGTTACTTTTGAATTATAAAACTTATTCGTAAAAAAAATTAAGCAATTGATCTTTAAATTTTCTAAAAAAAAGAATTTCTTTATTTTTCTTTACGAAAAACTTTTTCTGTTCAACTTCTCAACCAGTTTCACGAAGTATTCCACTGAATTCCTATGATATGCTATGGTTAAATGTTTCACTTTCGTTCTGTTTCGTGTTTTTACGGATGCATTTTACTGATAGCTATAACTGCAGCCTAAGAACACAAAAAGCACAAGAAAGGCCAAAGAAACATATCGAAAAACAGTTTAAAAGGCAAAAAAATAGAGCAAAAATCGGGAACAGGAACAATTTGCACTCTCGGACACTTGTGGATTTGTTGAGTGGAGCTTTATAAAAGGGCAGTGTCGACCAAATATAGAATCAATAAAATCCTTATGTGCGGAAATAAAATGCTTCTATTCCTAAAAAAAAAAACGGTCATACAAATGAATGGTTTTATGGAGGTAGCCGTATTGATTCATTATATGTATAATTACTCGCTGTACTTGCCCACCTTTGACGTGCGTTTATTTAATGTTCCAAATTTTACAACCCTCAGGAGTGTCGAGAAATTGTGTTTGCAATCATGCCTATATCAAGTCAGAAACCTTCGCGAGAGTACGTACAACAACTTAGCCTAGCTTCACTGGAATAAATTAATATTTTAAGAATGCATGAAATAAATAAATTCAAATAAAATTCTTCAAATTTTTCCGTCAACAATATCAGAGGTTTATTGTTGCAAAATTCTCACAAATAATTTGAGAGATGTGACATTGATTTAGGGCGTAATGGCAACATTGCTCAATCCAATACAGGGCATCCATCGCCTTAAGCAGGGCGGAAAATGGTCCCGCGGGCCGCGGTACAGGAAGTCACTTTTGCGAACAAATCGCTAAAAGCTGGCAAATCTGCCGGAGTGGATGAAATCCGCCATTCAATCTCTTTACACAAACTGTAAAAGCTGTGCTCGGGTAAACGGCGTTAAATCAATACCTTTCACCGTGGGCGTTGGACTTCGCCATGGGTGCGTCTTTTCCCCTCTCCTTTTCTTTACTTATATGGACTGGATGTTACAGCGCAGTCTTGGCGAAGAACGTTTCGAATTGGGAGATCTGAGGATAAGTCATTTGCTCTTCGCTGATGACTTGGTCATCCTTGGGTCCTCTCAGACTGAACTTCAGCGCGCACTCGATCGGTTTGTAGCCGTTTGTGTTGAAGCTGAGATGAAGGTAAATGTGAATCTGAAGTGATGGTCGTCTCCAGAACGCCTGTTCAATGCACTCAGCATGTTAGTGGAGTCCCATTGAAACAGGTGGAGAAGTTTAAGTATCTCGGGGTCTTATTCACGAGTGATGGAAGCAGCAATGCTGAGTGAGTTTTCCTGTAGGATTGGTCAGGCTGGATCAATTTTGAGACAGCTTGATCATTCTGTTATCAGGAGGGCTGAACTTGGTGTCAAAGCTAAATTGTCAGTCTTCAATTCGGTGTTGGTTCCAACTATTACCTATGGTCATGAGGTTTGGGTAATGACCGAAAGAATAAGATCGCGGATACAAGCTGCCGAAATGAGATTTCTCCGTTGTATTGCTGGTGTGACCCGTAGAGATCGCATCAGAAAAACCAGAATACGTGAGGAACTCAATGTCGAGCAGCTAGAGGTCCATGCTTCGGTGGTTTGGTCATGTTAAACGCATGTCCTCGAACAGGATCGCATGACGTGCTATATGGAATCCGTACCATCGGGCAGGCGTCTCCTAGGTAGACCCAGGATGAGATGGTTAGATCAAATTCATAATCTCTCCTCTACCCGCATGGGGATTGCCCTTGATGATTTGGAGTCGATGGCGGAGGATCGAGAGCTATGGAGGGTCCACTTGAGCAACCTACACCCGCGACCCACTTAATTGATAAGCGAGCCATTGAAAATGAATAAATGAATGAATGGCTACGTGCGTTGTGCACAAGGATGGGGTTTGCAGTTGCAGCATGCCTCCTCAGTCCTCATACGTAGAAAGTGCCAATAATTTTAGGGCTTTAATAAAGGTATCTCCGACCAGAAGGCTACCTAAGTTGCCTAGAGTCTTGCGAAAGTTTTGCTCAAACCCTTGCGAACAACCTAACATTCCTAAAATTAGATCTTACTTTGATTATGCATAGGCATAGGGCTTACATCAAACCTAACCTTCTTCCTTTACCTAACCTTGGCACCAGAAGCCGTCAAGTTTGTAACGAGGAGTCAGACAAAGCATACACAAATAAAATACGAAATAAAAACAAATAGCTAGTGGTGGCCCGTCCCCTTGATCCGTATTTTGCTGAAATATCATCGGCATAAATATCTCTAACCGGGACTATAATTCTTCCAATATAAACTTTTAAACAAAACCATGTCAAAGCATATAGATAAATCACTACATCAACATTTTCTCGTTACGATGGTAAATCTGATCCCATCAGAGTCGAGTGTTATTAATTCATTTTCCTTCGGCTTGTCGTATTCGTCGTTTCGTCCTAGTCCTTTTACAACAAACCGAGTGACGCAAGTTAATACTGAAATTTAGTTCAAAAAATGTCTCGACTTTGTCGATTAAGTCGTCCTATTGTCTGACTGGGTCCATAGCACGTAGTTCAAATAAAAGTATTTTTCTCCCGCGTCCCACATCCTTGTAGATTCGTGTCACAAAGCCAATGCAATGAAAACTACTCTTGCGAACAACGTAGGAAGTGGTAAACGAAAATTTATTTCTATCTTTTTTTTCGTCGACACTGTCGAGACTCGCCCTACTTCGAAAGGCGTATAAGGGACATTTCTTTTAATTTTGCCCGTAATGAAAAAGTACAACTGCATTTCGATTCGAATTGTCGCAGGATGCTCCGCAAATAAAATCAAAAGTAAGTAGGAAGTTAGACAAAACTTGGTGCGGTGCACAATATGAAGAAATAAAATATTTTGATAGCTAGTGCGTGGTAGTGACTAGAAATATCACAGCAATAATGGTTCTGAGACTTTTATGCAACGTGAATAAAAGAAGATTCATGAAATTCATAGAAACTTGAACTATTGTCTATGATGATGTCGTTGAGAAAGGTCAAAGGCGAGAGATGAAATCGGATGTTGTCGAGCCGAACGTCGCACAAAAGAACAACTTTTCTTTTCAGTTACATTCTGTTCCTTATGATTGTACTGTACGTAGGTTTAGAAATATGAAAATTGAGCCAATTGTCTCTAGAGGATTTTAGAACTTAAGCTACGATTACACGGCCATTTTTTTGAGTCATTTAAATTGCGCTGTGACGTCAGGAAAAAATGTCGCCATTATAACGACATTTAAGCTACGACTCGTCATTGGAAAAATGGCGATCACACGGAACGACTATCATCGTCATTTGTGTCCCAAAATCAAATGACACTGCGAGTCATTTAGAATTTTCCGTTGGGATGCCATTTAAATGACAAGCGAAAAAAAGGCGATCACACGGCAATGACTTGCCTCATCAAAATGACAAAAGTCACCTTTCCTATTATTTCGAATTCCCGTCATTTATCTGATGTTTTGCGATTAGACGGTAATGTCCTATGAAAAAAAAATAGCTACTGCCATTTAGTGTTTTTCTCTCGGCAAAGACGCACGCGTGCAACTTTTTTAATTAAATTAAATAGGTAATAGCAGTGAAAGGAAAACAAAAATATTGTAATAAATAAAAAACGTCGAAAAGAACTTTTGGGATGATGGTAGAAATTGTGTAGATGGCGTATTTAGCGGCGTTTGTGCTGGAAGAAGACGACTTTATTACGAGCCAACGCGATATGCGGAGTATTTGGCAAAAGAAGTGGTTAAGCCGTCGCGAGAAGAACGGATTTTGTGCTGGATTACTACTCGAATTGCGCGAAGAAAAACCTTAACTATATCGCAATGTCCTTCGTATGTTAGCCAATCAATTCGATTATTTGTTGACCTTGACCCGAAGACTAAGCCGCAACCAGGTGATGTAAACTTATATAAGATTTGGCTGCTTCAGTCACCACCAAAAACCTCTCAACGAGGTAGGACACCAAAATTCGCAAGCAGAAAGAGAATTCCCAATGTAATGCCCGGCACAAAGAATGGCCAATCGCCCCCCAATTGTGGTATCACAATGGACAAAATAATTATGGTGTGTCCCCGCGATCCAATCGTGCCCTTAATTTGCCATTATCGCCTCTCTTGTGGTTCCTAGTCATTGACAACCTACTTCAATCCCTGTCTAATCAAGGGATCTCTATTCCATTCGAAAATCATCGACCCCCATTCCCACCATGGAGGTCACCTTTTTCTATAATATATTATTATGGCTTCCATAAAAACTTCTCTATCATCATCCCTCCAAGGTAAGACTGGGAAAAATACAAACCTACCCCATCGCGACTTGATCTAGTACAGACGGGTCCAAGATGGATACAAGGACTGGATCTGGTATTTATTGAGAATCGCCTCAAGCGAACTTTTCAGTCAGCCTACATTGTAGACTATGTCTGGAGGACGACGAAACCTCTATTCACGGAATGTCCGGCTCCAGAAAAGAAACATATACTTGTCTTCTCGACTGTCTCCGGAGTAAAAAGATTGCTCTAGGACCCCCAATAGGCCCCTTTAGAGAGACCGCAGTGCCAGAGCCCAAAGAAGGCTCTCCCGACTTAATGTGATCTAATCTAACACGTCCTTTCGCCACGAGACAAAAATCAAAATGAAAGCACAGATATCGTATTAAATGCTTCGTAATTTGCGTAGAAAAATGTCATGGCAAGAATTTCGAGCCTTGGCATTTTTTTGAGGCTACCATTTAAATGACGCACCAGCCAAAGAGTTTAGTCATTTGTCCTAGGCGTCATTGAAGAGCGATCACACGGCCATCTTTTTCCGCCAATTAAATGGCACTAAATACCTGTCATTTGGTCCGACATTTTCATAGTCATTTAAATGACGCCGAAAATGTTATCGCAAAAATGGCGATCACACAGAACGACATTTAAATGACTACTTTGTGACGCGATTTTTACACCAGAGCGCCATTTAAATGACTCGAAAAAATGGCCGTGTAATCGTAGCTTTATACATACACATAATTAATTTAAAAAAATATTCATAAAACTATTCAAGCTGGATGCTATTGACGCAAATTTTAGGTGGACCGTGGACAATTGGCATTGCATGTCTATAGCGACAAAACAAATTTGGCCTAAGCTGGATTTAAAAAGCTCTAAGAATTTGATTTCTCTCAACAGACAGCATATCGGGTCTACAAAGCTGTCATTACTGGGCACTGCCTAATAGGAAAGCACGCTGAAAGTTTAGGTCTTTTCGCAAACGACTTTTGCAGAAGCTGTATGGATGAAGAGGAGAAGGAAAATTTTCCTTACCTTCATTGTACCTGCCAAGCTCTGTGCCGAGGAAGGAACCTTCACTTAGGAGGAGCCTTCCATTACAACGACTTAAGTCATCTGACAAACATAGCCATCGAAAGCCTCTTCCGCTTTATAAAAAGCTCAAATAGGTCAACGAATAGGAGAGACAATATTTTACCCAATGACCCGTTTATCGTGGTATCAGCAGAATGGACCTATGCTGGTCTAAGTGTGTTGGCATTTCTTAGCTGGCAGCTACTTCCAACCAACCAACCAACCACCAGAGAAGGTATGTATGGGAGAATGGGTCATGTATGTGATCACTACTATGACAGTTAAAATATTTGATGAGTACAAGAGCTTGGAGGACCGTAGCGACAATGACAAACATCCCTGTACCTTTTCTACATGTCAATAAATAAATATATGGCGCAACAGGTCCGTATAGGCATACACAAAGTCATGCAAAATTTTGGCATCACTGCCAAACTATTCCGTCTGTGCAGAATGATGATTTTGCTCTTCCGGCAAAGTGGGATGTCGAAAAAGTTTAAGAAAAGGCGACGCGCTATCATGCGTATCTTCTTTAACATCATTTTTGAAGCAATTGGACGGAACTAACAAGCCAATATCAGAGGTAACATTTTTCTTTCCCTTCTGACATTATTTACGTTATTGAGAGTTATCAATAATTTATCATCATCGCGTTAAGTATTGAAATCTGTCACAATGGACAGATATAAATTCGAAGTAGTTTAAGACTTTGTCTACTTACATATAGTATAGGATAGGCTATACAATTAATTCGCAAAACTAGATCGGCGCAGAAACCAAATGAACGATCACTCTTTGCAATCGCTGTTCCTTTGGGCTAATAATAATAAGTCATCTAGAAAATAAAGCGCTCTCTCACAGAATCAAGGAAATACTGTACTACAAGACTTTAATCATTCCGGTCCTGAGGGATGGAGTATGTGTAGGGTGTATAAGCGAAAGCGGATGAAAATCTTTGTTTTTTCGGTCCAATTTGGATGGAGTGTGAAGGACGATAGTCAACGAAGAACTTTGCGGGCTATATAGCGACGTTGACCTCCTCAAAAAGCTCAAAATATAGCTCAAAATACAGCGACTGAGGTGATTAGGTCACGTGAAGCGTATAGGCAACAACGTCCCAGCCGGACGAGTCTTTAAGTCCACCCCCTGAGGGACAAAGAAGTAGAGGTGAAGTATCCACCTTAGGTGGCGCGTACAATTGAAGATCGACCTCAATTACTTGTTGTGGACGTAAGTGGAGGCAGCTAGCTATGGACCAAGCTGGCTTGTTCATTGAGTCCGCGGTTCGACCGGGACTTTGGGCGTTATTTTAAGTAAAGTAAGTTCTGTCGGCGGGGAGCACGAGTCGCATGGTCTCAGCGGCCGCAAAGCCGCGGATAAATGCTAATGCTATAATTATGTATAGTAGATGTAATTTAATTAAGCAGCGAAAGTGAGTAAAAACTATAACAGAGATTTAAGATACATTTTATTTAAGGCAATGCTGGCCAAAACTTAATTTTAGGTAAAAGAAATCGTATTAATCTAAATGACAGAAGACAGAGATGTCAAGATATCAGAAAAATGGCTAAGAATTTAGTTCTTGGGGTTGAATGATATTTTATAGGGTGTCTGCTCTGCCCTCCTTTAGTTCACGAGTCGTCCTCGACCTCTGTATCATAGAAAATATCAGCAAAAATTTCGTCATCTAAGTTTTGACAACAACCCTTTTGAATATCTGATGAGTAGACTGATTTAAGTTCACATTGCTTGTACATGCGTACATGCATATGATGCATAATATCTACTATCATATATCGTTGTTTCTGCTTCCCTTACGACTTCTAAATAGTCGCAGCCGCCTCTAGATGTAATAATTGGAGCTCTCGTTGGTCTGGCATGCTCATTCGTTAATGTGGTGTGGTGATTGCAAAAGACTGCTTGTGTTCCTAATGGGGTTTGGCTTTGTGACCGGTTGGTGTAAAAACTCCGCAGGAATTCGTTACACCTTAGTTTCCAACATTCGTATCTAAGCTACCATAAGCAAACATTGTAGTTTCTGCTAATGATACCATCGTATTATCCAATCTTGAGTCTTCGTTGTTCATCTGGTGACACGCATCCTGTTCCCTCATAAAACTTGCCCTTCCATTACAATTCCTTTCGCAATAATTCGTACTACTCCTTGGCGGAAAAGTCCTATAGTACTCTATCTAACACAGTTTCCTTTCGGACTAATCATCTGATCCCAGCACATGTGTGATGCTCCCTTTTTTGCTATAGGAAGTCGGCCATTTAATATCTCCATCACATTCTATTTTTTCCCGTTGCTTCTGAATATTGGGCTCTAGGTCCTAATACTGTCGCTCCAGTTACCTCATCAGTTCTAGCCCCATCTGTGTACCACTTTGTTCTGTGATTGCTAAGATTTTGGGTTGTGGATTCATCAGACGTTGTAAACAATGTTGGCCGGACCAGCCAGCGAGCTTATACTGGAATATCACAGCGTGATGCTAAAATGTAGCTGGCATTACCGCGCTTTAACTCGCGACGCTAATGTCAATTCAAAAGGTTTTCTGAGGTATATTAAGCTTGAATTACCTCCCGAAACACATCCATATCCATATATCCATATAAAGGATCCGCCATCTAACGTTTTTTTTTTTTTTCAACTAGTGCTTATTTCGCGAATGGTAACACTTAGCTCATGTCTGATTTGACAGATAATAATTAGTTTTATCCTTCCGCTGAACGAATATGGTTGTGTATACGCTTGGACAACGCTGGGAAATATTGCGACATTACTTTGAAAATCATGGTAATGTTGCAGAATGTGTGCGAAAATTGCGTACGGATTTTGGAAAAAAGTGAAAGAAACTGGCATCCTCATCGATAAACCAAAGCGTGAAAAGCCAAAAACAGTCCGTACACCCGAGGAAAAACTGTTTGGTGCGGATTTTGGTCCAGAGGCATAATTGGGTCATTTTTCTTCGAAAATGAGCAAGGAGTGGCCGTTACAGTCAATGGCGATCGTTATCGGGCTATGTTGAATGAATTTTTGTTCACAAAAATTGAAGAGGAGAAATTCTCAACATTTGGTTTCAACAGGACGGCGCTACGTGCCACACAGCCGAAACTACACTCGATGTTTTGCGCCCTGTTTTTGAAGATCGCATTATCAGCCGAAGAGCTGATGTCGTTAGGCCACCGCGGAGCTGCGATTTGACACCGTTGGACTATTATTTGTGGGGTGCCGTAAGAGATAAGTGTTACGCCGACATGCCAGAGACAATTGACGCTTTAAAGGACAATATTCGTGAAGCCATTGGTGAAATACAGCTGCACACAATCGATAATGTGCTTAAAAATTGGACCGATCGTGTAGGCTACTGCATGGTCAGCCGAGGCAGCCATTTGAATGAAATTAATTTCCATTATTAACCGGAAGGATTGTACTTTCAAATAAAAAAAGAAATTTGAGAACATATTCCGTAGTTTTGTTTATAGCAATTAAAAAAAAAAAAAAGTTATTTGGCGGACCCTTTACGTAAAAACGCGGCTGCTTACAAATTCAAGGACCAGTAAGGCAAAAGTATCGGGCTAGAAGAAAGGATTAGTAGAAGATCTAGCCTTAGGAAAAGATGGAAGATTTATTTTGTATAAGGTAATTTATTCCGTGCATTTATTTTAATTTCGTTCTGCGCATCTGTCAAAAGAGCATATTACTTTCCATATAGCGAGGGTCACAATTGATCGGTATGACAGATAAAAATAAATAAATAGGCGTGTAGACACCTAGCTTCTCGCAACCATTTGTTTGTGTGAGTTTTTTATTTTTGGGACGAATGGAAGGGACCTACAATTTTATGCTGAGTCCGAACGTCTGAATTGAGAAGCATGACAGATGCGAAATGTATTATCTTCTAAATGTGTTCTGTGGGCCTAATGCTATGCAGATGCAGCCTTCTAGCTCAAGAAGAAAATTCTGCCCATCCGAACTGTACCCGTAAGTTGTATGTAAAAGAAAACTTAGCAACTTGCTGCTTTAAGACCAAAATATATTGGCTCTTCCGGTCATCGAAGCAATCCTAGTTAGCGAAGGCTGTATTTTATGTTTAAAAGTTTAAAGATAATTTTCAGCAGCCGTTAAGTGGGGGTCACGTTTATCTACATGAAAGAATGAGAGTTGTAGCTAGTAGGGAATCAACCTGAAATCAATGACCCTAGAAATGGTCAACCAACAATGGGTGGAAGAAATCATGTCCCTATGTCTTCGAAAATCTATCGAGGCGTATCCCTGATGTCTCAAACACTTCTTCAACACACTAATTGGCACGGTGACATATTATAATGGCCTGGCAAATCAAACACAGGCTATACTTCATTTTTGAACTAAGGCAATTACGAACGAATTTCAAGTCGATGCGCACCACTTTTTCATTGACTTTAAGGCCGCGTATGGTAGTTGGTAGTATATTCATCATCATCATCATCATCCATATGGAGATAGTCGAGTTCAGGATCCGTGGAAAAACTATGTGATATGCCGTTGTTGGGTTACTCTTACAAAATCTTGGTGAAATTGTCTACCGGGTTAAAGAAAGATGCGAAATACCCATGCCCTACAGAACTTTTATATTGCAAGTTCTGTTTTTTGATACCGACCACTGCACAAAAGGCAGGAATGGTGAGCTGAAAAAATTGTCAAACAAAAGTTTTGATACCCTCCACTGCATACAAGTCATGCAAAATGTTAAGCATGTGAGTTTAGTATCTATATGTACAAAAAAACCCTCTGACTAAATTTCATTCAGGTCGATTCGTTTGGAGGCTATCGTGTATTAAGCAGACAGACTGACAGACAGACGGACATGGCTAAACCGATTCAGAATTTGATCTTGTTTCAGAATATATATATTTTATGGGGTCTCCGGTGACTACTTCTTGGAGTTACAAATGTAATGTCAAAAGTCAAAGTGAATTTATACCTTCCTGTAGGGTATAGTATCCAGTGAGCTGTTATATAAACTCTAGAGACTGGCTTTATTAGTCTGAATGAATAGCCACACTCTTTGCTCTGTTTACTATTGCAGGTTTGGCAAGGTAATTTTCTAATTTCCATACAATTTTGAATATTTATAAAATATACTACAAGTAGTGGCGAAATGAGATCCATGATTCATACATATATTTACAGAAAATATGAGCTCGCCATGTCAATTGTATAGCCATAGCCATAATGACATGTATCCGGATACTACTTTAGCGACTGATCTATTTTTTAAAAACCTTTGCCTTAGCCAAACTTGGCATGGGTTCTATAGCCACTTATTGTAAGGAAAAGAGGGTGCGGGGTCACAATTCAGTATCAGAACTCATTTAGGCAAATTCTCAAATATCTCTTACCTTAGGTACTCATGCCTCTACAAATCGTCACGACAAGAGTGGGTAGATAGTTTTATTATCTAGATAGTTTTATTAGTTTTATTATCTAGATAGTTTTATTAAACAAACAATAATATTAGTATTAAGTAAAATTAAGACATTAAGAAGCTTAAACTAAGAGTCCTACCAAAAATGTACGTCTAAAATGCTCCTTCCTTGCTATGGTTTTAATGTTCACTTTACCCATGGCAATCAAAACTTTTTGGCGTGTATATAATATGCTGCTAACCTTGTTATCTGGTATTAACCACCTGCAGTTTTGTATAGACTTTGCACCTGCATCAGTACTCTATACCTCTCTAAACTTTACGAACTGTATACGGTACGAAAAATATATGAATACGAACTAAGTAATTTGATGCGCTTCTTGGACATGGGAGTCAGCGTCACCTCTAAAAGTTTAAAGCATTCCTCAGTCCAATATCATTTTATTTGTTTTCAAGTTTGCGCACCCATAAACATAATATTCAGGAATTTATATTGCAAAACGGATTAATGAAAAAGATTGTTGTTTTCAGAGAAAACGTTTAGGGGAATCATATTTTCGTTGTCGCCGGACAAATTCCATAAAATGGGTTAAAAATATCTCATGTGACATCATATCCTAAGCTGTCGAGCTACGAGTACTCCCTCGAATCGAAATTACTTGCACCATACTTGATTCAGTTTCTAATTAAAAATCATTTTATTAGCCCTCAACTCTTAATACTGATTTATTTCATTTTAATCCCGTTATTGGTAATAAAATTTCACATGCACTGCAAATAAATGCGGAAACATACTCATCTCGGATTTAATTGGCGCCATCGCAGCTTAATATCAATACCAATGTTGTATATTGAGCATTTGATGGTGTACACGCTCAAGAATCGTCCCTCAATGGATTTTATTACTTGCTCAGCATGTAATTAAGCCAAGCAGATAGGAATTCTTCTCCACGCTGACATGCCGTTGGGCAAAGATATCCCCATTCAATCTATAGACCTAAGTCAACTTGAAGTCCCGTTGGCGGGGTTGCGAAGTCAAGTTTTCGATTGATTTTCCACTTATTTTATGAAAATATGTCTTGCACTGCCGAGCTGAATTTCCAATCTGCTTTTGAATAGATTTCCTCATTTTTATTTGTCATCGCCGGGTTCTATATTCTCTTTCAAACGAAGCGACGACGAAAGGAAGCCATTAAGAAACATCCTTGGAAAATATACACGCAACGACCAGGGATCCTAATGTGTAGATACAGAGAATACAGATACACCCGCGAACGAAATCGAGCTGGTGGAAGAAGTGGGTTAGCACTGCTAACCCTTAGTAGACGATGTATTATAATGGCGACGCCATCATCATAATCGTAGTCATGGAGGAAACTGTGGAAACAAAAATCAATTCCAGCGACATTGACATTGCGGGTCATAGAATAATGGAAGTTTGAAAGAATTGTTGTTTATCACAAGGATATGGAATGTAGCTGGCGGTTGTTATACCTCGACTAAATTGTGGGAGGATAACCAAAAGTTTCGTCATCCATTTCACGGTTTTCCGCAAATGGAATAATGTGGTCACTGTAAATTGCGCTCATGCGGAGGAACAAATTTGTGGGAATTCAAGTTTCAAATATTCGTGAAATTTGGGGAATGTTTTGAATTGTTTGTGGTAACAAGCATTGCCGCTATAATTTCTATGTAGAAAGAAGACCTTTTATATACTTTCTAGTTTTACAATTTACTAGCAATGCCCGCGGCTCCACCCGCCGGTTTTTTATCTTTTAAATAAAATTAAAATTTATTTGATAGTTTCACAGTTAGTCCCTACTATACCTTTACCCCTCCACTGTCACTCGGTGAAGTATTGCCTAACAATTAAATGAATTTCTTGAATTTTTTCAACCCTTGTAGGACGAATTTTGGAAAACGATGAGTGAGGCATGTAATAATTTTGAGTTATAAAACAACATACAAACTTTCAAATTCATACGACTAACTGTTCACGAGGCCCCTCTTACTCCGTGCGTTCCCTTTAATCCTCTATAATTCTCACCTACGCTACTGCCTAATTTTGCCACTCATCTATATATAAATCAGAAAAAAAATCATGAAAATCGGACGAATGTTTCTCGAGTTATGGAGGGACAAACAGATGGATGTTGCCTTTTATAAAGTAGTAAAGGGACCGCCAAATAACTTTTTTTTTTTTTTTGAAAATGCTAAAAAAAAAGTAATGAATATTTTCTCAAATTTCTTTTTCTATTTGAAAGTATAATCCTTCCGGTTAATAATGGAAAATAATTTCATTCAAAAGGCTGCCTCGGCTGGCCATGCATCAGTAGCCTACACGATCGGTCCAATTTTTAAGCACATTATCGATTGTGTGCAGCTGTATTTCACCAATAGCTTCACGAATATTGTCCTTTAAAGCGTCAATTGTCTCTGGCATGTCGGCATGTCGGCGTAACACCCCACAAATAATAGTTCAACGGTGTCAAATCGCAGCTCCGCGGTGGCCAAACGACATCAGCTCTGCGGCTTCAAAAACAGGGCGCAAAACATCGGGTGTAGTTTCGGCTGTGTGGCACGTAGCGCCGTCCTGTTGAAACCAAATTTTGCCAATTCTTCAATTTTTGTGAACAAAAATTCGTTCAACATAGCCCGATAACGATCGCCATTGACTGTAACGGCCACTCCTTGCTCATTTTCGAAGAAAAATGACCCAATTATGCCTCACGCACACTTCCTACGATATTGCGATCACACTATATGATATAGCGGGATTGCAGGGAAGAGTTTCTCACTAAAATGCTCCTCCAGATGTAATGTTAATGTGAGATGCATAGTCGAAATTATTGTCCTCAACATTAACCGTAACAAGAAAATGGACAGAGTTGACTGGAACTTAAAGTCTCATACAAATCTTATTCATACGTTATCTTTAAAGAGGTAATTCAAAACGAAATGTATCTCGAAGGTGCAAGAAAAATAACAGCCAATTAGTTTCCGTGGTGTAGTGGTTATCACATCCGCCTAACACGCGGAAGGCCCCCGGTTCGATCCCGGGCGGAAACAATTTATTTTTATTGCAGTTTTATTTAAATGCTTACTTGTAAATTTATTTTGATGCACTCTTTAGATAAGTTTCACACCAACCAACATTTATCTCCCACAAGTCACAAAAGTCTACATTGGTATGCTGTGCCAGGCCAACAATATTCAGACATCGTAATTCACTTCCACGAGCCAACACATTGGTGGTGTCAAAATGCTAATGGAATTCACGCATTCAAGAAATACCACTGTCATATGATGCGCTCTATCCTCTATCAGCATTTATTAATTTCCATTTTTTAATTATTGCCTTACAATATGATAACAGTGTACATCGGATTGAAATATAAAAATTAATAGCCATATTGTAAGAGTTCATAAATTTAGTAATGAACATTGAACAAGCGATTAATGTTGTCATTACACTGACATTATGTTCACCCATAATTCAATTAAATTGTGAGGCAAAATGGGCATACTAAAATTTAGCTTAAGGATTAGGTAAAAAAAAATTAACTGTTTCCGCCCGGGATCGAACCGGGGGCCTTCCGCGTGTTAGGCGGATGTGATAACCACTACACCACGGAAACATATGGCATGATACTTGCTTGCATTTGATTCGATCTGAGATTAAAAGTTCCAAATGCGAATGGCCAAGTAAGCTATCGCCAAGTTGTGGCAATTTGCCAGTCCAAGAGATAAGACAAGTTTTTTTTTCAATAGATACTGTGGCGCACAGCTGAATGGCCTTGGGCACTATTTTAGTCTCAATCTCAAGTGGCGATATCTCGAAACAGTCAACAAAGCAAAATGACACACATATTGCCCATCGGGGGAAAGTAAAATTTCTTAGGTTGGAAATTTATTTCTTTGACGAATTTTATTAATGGCTTAATGACGTGATGTACATAAATACAACCGCTAAAAACGACATTAAATCCATATGAAATATGTATGAGTATGAGTAGCTATGAATATTATTTCGCAAATAACAAAAACTAAGGACATATTATACCAATTTTTTTCAATTGTACATATTGTACATATTTGTATATTGTATCTAGCTATATTGTCAGGAGAACTCAATTGTAGCTATAAGATTGGCATTTATGGAAGAAATCCCATAACCGACATCTCAGATCTGGAAAATATTTGTAGACCAACTGAAAATGAAAACACGTCGAAAACGAAGGTAGTTTTGCAAAAGTTTTGCTGGCAGATGTTGAAGTTAAGTCGTTTTTAAAACATTTGCCGTAAGCAATTTCCTGGCAGATAATGTTTTTACAGCATTTTTAATGTAAAAAGTTTTTAGTTTTCTTTATAAATTTGCTTCTGGCTTTAAATACATTTACCTACTTCATTTTCTTGTTTGTAGAATAAAAATGGCCATGAACAAATAGTAGGCCGTATGTACTCAATTATGTAGGTACTCAATTTTGTTAATAACAAGATATTCCTTAAACATTGTTCAGGTAAGTGTGGTGCACTTAAACTGGAAAAGGAAGCATATACATATTCGAAGCATTTACTTGAATCATAGTTTCAAAAGAAAGTTTAAAATATATTTGTCCGTTTATAACTCGAGTTCGGCTATACCGAATTTGATGGCTCTTTTTTTAATGGAAAGGTATTCTTTTGTAGAAGGTTTGTATATAATAAACATTGAGCAAAGGGGCGTGGCACCTACTATAAAAACATGTTATATCTCAAAAACCGCAAAACCGATTGAGCTCAATTTTTGAGAAGATCTTTGTTTTTCGCACAAAATCTATTCTGTGAAGAATGGTCAAAATTGGACAAAGGGGCGTGGCACCGCCCATACAATAAAAACATTCAAAATCGCATATCTCGAAAACCACCAAATTGATTGAGCTGAAACTCATAGATAAATCTTAGGTATTGCCCTTTAGTGCTCCTGTGAAGTTTGGTCAAAATTGGGCAAAGGGGCGTGGCACCTCTCATACAAAAAAAAAAAATATTTAAAATTTTATACCTCCTATACAAAAAACATCTTCTATGGTGTGAAATTCGATGACGTTCTATCTCGATAACCGCTGGGCCGATTTTCATGATTCTTATTTTGTGGTGTTCGTATTGCTGTAGTTTCTTAAGGTTTACTCAGAAAGAAAATTCCAGAAATTCGATTTATTATACATAATAATATCTCAGACCTAAGCACAAAACTACTTGACCGACATAGCCTATTTTCAATACCAACCCAACGACGGTAGAAACAAGTTCTCTCACTAAATTTCATTCACCTAGGTCGATTCGTTTGGACGCTATCGTGCTTTCAACAGACAGACAGACGGATATGGTTAAATCGATTCAGAATTTGATCCTGATTTAGAATATGGGGTCTCCGGTGACTCCTTCTTGGCGTTAAAAATGTAATGACAAAGTGAACATATACCTTCCTGTGGAGGGATAAAACAAAACTAGGACATGCTGAGTCTAATCATTATTTATCGGAATAGTTACAATACAAAGGCCGCAGTACACGGCATTTAGAAAGCCACATAGCACATACGAACGCAACTGTATGTGTGTAGGTAGTGTTTCAAAATTTTTCGTAGTGACGTAATAATTTTGCCGAACTAAAGCAAAATCGTAGTGAAACATTACGATAATAGTGAATGTGGGAACGATGCCACATACGTATGTAGCTCTGACGGACGTCAAAAGAGAGAACCACATATCGTACACATACGTATGTATGTGGTATGTGTACCATATGTGAGTGCCACAAAGAGAGCTAGTACGCGGCATGTAAACAATGGAACCATATGCTGACGCTAAAATGTCAGCATATGGTTCAGTGCTACATACGTATGTGGCTTTCTACATGCTTTCTACATGTTTTTTAGAAATTAATTTAAAGTCTAACCTGCCACTGATTTTTTAAATGGCCGCAGTATTTTAACTGTGGTAGCGAGCTGTCACTGGTGCGTTTGCGAGTATCAGTACAGAGGCAGCAAAAATGGATTTAGTGGTGAATAAGGGCAAAACAAAATATATGCTGTCAACAAGAAGGGACTCACAACATCGACGAATCGGACAGAACGTCACGATAGACAGCTATAACTTTGAGGTAGTTCGGGACTTTGTCTACCTCGGCTCCGCTATTAATTCTGAAAATGACATCACATCAGAAATCAAGCGAAGAATTACACTTGCCAACCGCTGTTAGTTTGGCCTAAGAAGGCAATTGATTAGTAAGGCCTTGTCGAGAAACACCAAGGAGACTCTATATAAGACCCTCATCATCCCAGTCCTGCTTTATGGCGCAGAATCATGGACGTTGTCAAAAGCGGATGAAGATCTCCTTGGGCGCTTTGAACGCAAAATTCTTCGAGTGATTTTCGGTCCCGTTTGCGTTGACGGGCTTTGGGGGAGGAGATTTAACAGCGAACTCTACGAGCTGTACAGCGACATCGACCTGGTCAGAAAAGTACGTATCAGTCGACTAAGATGGCTACGACATGTAGAGCGAATGGACATCAACGCTCCGGCCCGAAGAGTCTTCGATTCCAACCCGGAGGGACAACGCAGTAGAGGAAGACCTCGCCTTAGGCGGCGCGCACAAGTGGAAGGGGACCTCAACCAACTTGGAGTGCGCAACTGTAGGCAGTTAGCCAAAGATCGTGCTAACTGAAGAGGCGTGTTGGTTGAGGCCCAGGTCCACCCCGGACTGTAGCGCCATCTAAGTAAGTAAGTAAGCGTTATCATAAGTCTTTTAATTGAAGGCTAGAATGAATGGTTGGACGATATGCAAAAAGTGGTCCGGATCAAAAACAAAATTGATTTTTTTGCCCAATAGAACATGAAAAGTGAGATAAAAAACAAATACATTTTTTGTCCCAATGGAAAACCACATGAAAGAATCATGCGAAAGCGACAATTTTCTTCTAATTTGGTTTCCTCCTGTTTAAGAAGGCGGATAGTTAAAATTAGCTCCGTTGTGGGAACACTAACGGGACACTGTCTGATATGCAGACATGCCCCCATAATGGGAGTACCCAACAACGATTTCTGCAGTAGCTGTCTGTATGGACGAGGAGGAAGTGGAAACCACTGTTCAACTCCTTTGCTCCTGTCGAGCTCTTGCCACCTTGCGTTGGGCTACCTTGTTTATAGCACCTTCCGAAAGGTTGATGAATTTTGCACCACATTGCATAAAATGTACCTACCTCCAAGGAATATATTATAGATCCTTAGTGGGTAAAGTTAGTTATTCGCTTCTATAGATTTTCACTGGCATATAATCTTATTCGGCAAAAATATTTTGTCGGGAAAAGTCCGGGGCTATCAGACTGATAATAGCTAGTTTCAGCAAACACATTTCTGCCTCAATTCAGCAGTTCGGATTTGGGTCCACGAGATCCACGCAAATGGCTGACAGAAGCTCCACAGAAGCTCCGAAGGACCAACAAAAAAACACGTCTACTACAAAATGCAGTAAATTTGTCTAAAACTCGAAACAATACCTGGCTGGGGATGTATATCCTCTCTTTTGTACCTATACGAATTTGTTCTGACACGGAAATGAATCCCACTATACCACCAAGCTGTTTTCTTTTTGACTTAACCCCAATTGTAATCAGAAAGTACCTACCTCTGGCACTTGAACTATTGCGCTCTGATTATATTCGCCAGCGCCAAGCAATTATTTTCCCCGAATTATCAAAGAATATAAATTCAGCACTGTGATGTGAACCCTTCTCAACTGTGGCATTCATTAGCCATCTTATCTTGGCCTCATTGAAATGTTAATTGCGTTGACATTTTTGGCCTGAACCGTTCCCAACTACACTCGTATATGTTAGTGTTTGCCGATGTCGTTGTCTCTGGTCCCATTTCGGTTGCCATAAATTAATGTGCAATCAATTAATTGCAGCATAAGTCTGCCACACGAGCTACTCACTACTCAGTCCTCACATTCGCATCTTTGGTACGCACCACTGCCAGACAATCGTAAAACGCTTCACCCCCGTCTCTACATTCCGAAATGTGTCCATCACATTCCATTTCGTGCACATATCGTAAGGATAAGAGCCACAACGACTGAGATTTCATTTGTGCTCTGTGATGGGAGCAAGAGTGTCTATGAGGAGAGGCCACAAATAGATTTCTTCCTCTCAACTTTAACGTTTTATTCCAAAAACGCAAACAGAATTCCTAATGAGCCCACAACGAGCAGATATTCGTACTTGCTGTGGCAGTATCTGTATCGGCAGCCAGTGGCTATAGGAACTGTCGTCCGTTGGCGGAATTGAAAATGAATTGAAGAGATGGCGAGTGACTTGCAGCAGCGAATAAGTTGGCTTATCCTTGGACCCATTACATGTCTCAGGACATATTTCTTGAGGGGCTATCTCATTTGATTTAAGGAGAGCGACGCCGAACGAGTACAAATTGCTTCCGAACGTATGCTGTTTGATGACAACGGCTTCTAGGGGAGGAGCTGTCTATAGCATTGCCCAGAACCTCATTCGTTTATTTGTTTAAAGGATTTTATTTGCTTCTGATTTTTATCCTTTCCGTTGGGTTTTTCCCTCGACTTTAAAGGTTTTAATGATGCCAGGGCTATAAATTTCGATTGAGTACCAGTAGCTAGACTGGACGTGGACCCTAATCCTAAACGCCTTGCGAATAGTTATTTATGACTTGTGCCTCGATCCAGCCGCGAGAACAACTCTATTCGGCTGTAAGTCCAATTACGGCACCGCACCGTGGTGCGGATAAATTGCTGTTTGATTATGGAACGTGAATGCCATCGCGGGGATCGCCGGATCACCATAGGTCATGGATGCATATGCCTTGCATCCCACACCAAGTCTCCCATCTAACGATCGATTTAACTGCGATACGGTAATTTATCGCCAGGCCAAACTATATTGAGATTTTTATGATAGTCTTGCTGAGAATCAAGTTGAAGCTGCAAAACCTGCTAATGGTGGACGCTGTGGTTGTAAATTATTCCGTGGACTATGTGTGTGTACTGGGGGGAAGATCCAAACGATAATCGTATCGATTTTATTAATGGGATCATTTCCAGTTCATAATCGAACGCATTATTTACACTCGGCAGAGAGAGGGAGAGTGAAGATAATTTAGGACGAAGCCATTGTATGGCGGAGTTATCTGAAGTGAAGCTGAAGGTGTGTTTGGCAATTTTGTAGGACAGACGTGTCTTGTTGGAATTTTGTTGCGATTCGTTTGAACCCATCTTTGGGGTCACAATATTTGTGAGATTATATTTATTGGGGAATTTTTTAATTTGGTTATTTGCTGTTGCCAATATTATGAATATGATAGGTGAACTCAAATTTGGAGGTCAAGTACATAGCACGTGTTCTTAAGAGGCTTGTTAGCCTTTTTGCTAATATAATCCCTTTTATGATTTTTTTCATCCTTTTTTTCATTCATTTTCAATGGTCCGCTTGTCCATTAAGTGGGTCGCGGGTGTAGTTTGCTCAAGTGGACTCTCCATAGCTCTCGATCCTCCGCCATCGACTCTAAATCATCAAGGGCAATCCCCATACGGGCATAGGAGAGATTATGGACTTGATCTAACCATCTCATCCTTGGTCTACCTAGAGGACGCCTACCCGATGGTACGGATTCCATAGCACGTCGTGGAATGATGTAAGAATGAATATTTTTTTAATGTTATACTGAGACGAGTAGACTTCTATACAGTAGTCATTTGTTAAAGAAAGAAAAAAACAAGGAAAATTGTAGGTAGGTACATTTTTTAGATTTCTAAAATGTCTGCAAAAAGTTTCTTACTTTCAGCAGGATAAGTCGTTGGTCTTAGTCTAAGCCAACAACGATTCCAGCCTTAGCGCAAATGGTGATGCGCATCGAGCGCATCGAGCGCATCACCATTTGTGAGATATTGCCTCAAAATCTGTCGAACACTGGAGCTCCATAAAACATTTCTTAGAACTCTCCCATGGTGACCATATGGTTAAAGTCCATATCTTACCATAAATTTATGTATCGAATAAGTTTTCTAGTTTTACTTTAGTTTGCACCTTGAGTAACAAAATCTGTGCCAAGTTTCTGATGTACCCTCACCAGGTTCAAGGGATATATTTTTGAGCGTCAAACAACAAAATCGTCTTTCGAATTTGAGTACAGCTTTTGGGCCAAGGAGCCCATAAATACGTAAATAGATACGTACACCGAAAGAAAAACGTTGGTAAAATCAAGCATGAACCTTATTTGATTTTGCGTCAACCAATGGGCATTGTCATTTCAACAAATGCGACATTGTCAATTTTTTATAAAAAAACATAACGGGTATTTTCGCATAAATCTATCACGCCATTGTCAATTTCGTGTTTAAATAACCACGCATTAGGTTATACGTATTAAAGCAAGCACGGTAAGCGATTGATTAAGCACGATCATTGTTGATTAACAAATTCAAAATTGCACAATGGTCGTGTTTCTTTTAACACGTCCATGCTTACTTTATCACAGGGAAGCGATTGATCAAGCATGATCATTGTTAATCAACAACGAAAACATTGTACATGTACATTTTTCGTGATTCTTTTAAAACGTCCATACTTACTTTACCATTTTATTTCTACTCGCACCCAGCTGAAAATACTATTAAAAACTGAAAACTAATAGTAATCTACGCAAAATTACATTACATTTATTTACATTTAGTATTTATTGAACTTTCATATAACAGTTTGACTTAAGGCTAGTTAACTAAATGGTGATAAATAATTAATATTTTAATATGTTGGCTCAACAACAGGGGCCCAACGAAGTACAATTATTATTTTATAAATAATTATATTTACCTACGTAAATTGTGAGTGTTGTCTCGTACCGTATGCACCGTTGGCTGTGTTGACTTCAAGGTATTGAAATCCGGGTGTCGAATCTAAGCAAAATTTCAAAATTATGAGTGGTAAAAGTTTACGAGAAAAAAAACTTACTTTAGATGGCGCTCACAATCCGGGGTAGACCACGGCCTCAACCAACAAGCGCACTAAAACACGAAACAAAAAACGTCACTATACACTACAAAGAAAAATACACTGTTGACACTCGCTCGTAACGTAATGTACCTAGTACTCGCACTTCTGACTGAATACTGAAGATTTTTTCAAGAAAAAAGATGACCGACACCAACGAGGCAAGCTAACAAGACAAATTCCGTTAATCATGTCGCGACTACGATGTTTGTGGTTGGTTCAACAAGAAAACATGTGAATTAACTACATTCGTGATAGTTCTACAATGTTTGTGTTTCTTTAGCAATGTTTATGCTTGGCTGCATTATTATTTCAACATTTTCGTGATACATTTAACTGAAGTGTGATACTTTAACAACGTTTCTGACTGTTACACGTGACCGCTTTACAACCCGTCTTGGCAAGAATGTAGGTGGTGATAATGAGAAATATTTTTATAAAAACATGTCCGTAGATACTTTTAACATGTTCATGATACTTTAATAATAGTCAATGAAATTTTACCTTGAAAATGTTTGTGTTTAATTGCACTGTAATCGTTGTACTCCAACTACGAATGTGTTTAATTTATAAGAAATATGGTTGATTTTAAACTTATTGACCACGTTTGTGTTTAATCAAAAACACTTATGGTCAAATTAATTGTAAAGTGCCTAAGTTGTAATTTCATCCTGTTTATTGTTGTTTAACAATGATATCAACAATTAAATTGTAGGCTAACAATGTTACCATTTTTGAAACAACTACAAAAATGTTCAAACTAAACATATCTGTGATACTTACGAGCATTTTAATCAACAACGCCAAAGTAGTTGTTTCAAACATGCAGCGTTGTTTGATTTAATCACATACGTATTTGATTTGACAATTTTAAGCCCATTGTTAGCTAACAACGAAACATTTTTGATTCAACCAATGTTTTTTCTTTCGGTGTAATTTTTACATACAGACACAATTACGTTATTAAACAAAAGTGTGTCAGTCAGGGACCCTGATGGCTCTTTGTGCCCAATTGGCATTTACGGATGTGGTTCTGTTCTGGAGTTATGCGGAATCTGCAGAGACATTCATCGGCTGTATCTATTTTCTTCAGGTGTTTAAAAAGTCTACATCGTCCCTTTAGGGATTTGTTGGGACTCCTATAAGTTCTTCTTGCTCAGGCTAATATACATGCATTGAAATTGAACCTTTTATGCGTTATAGTCCAACAAAAGTTTTTTTTAGCTTGTCTTCTTCTAAATTTTTCTAGAAAGCGCCTTGCTGATTGCAGTTTCTGATAAAGTTTTTCTTGACAATGATCCCAACGCACTTATCTATTTCAGCCTGAAAATTATGCTACATTTTGTCCATGAATTTGTAGTATGTAGTTCCGGCCCATACACTCCCGCACCATAGTTCCTTATTTCGTTCTCGATCGAACTCTATACCACTTTATAATATGGTTCCTCAGTCCATCATTGATTCAATTGTTCTTATTACTGAGCTTCATAATAAAATTTATTTTTGAAGTTGAATTTTCTTTTCCCTGCCGATCCATGTCTCTAGCTAAAAGCCTCTGGTAGTAAACATCCTAATTATTGTAGTATGAATCTTATCCTGGTGTTTTCTTTTTAATTTTGCATGTCACCTCAGCCATTGAGCTCGCGGTAAAGAGAGGAGTTTTGTAACAAGCATCCTCTTATATCTCCTTAACCCTTTAAAATCTACCGAGTTTCGATTCGATTGTAAAAAGAACGGTCGGCATCGGTGAATTTTATGACTGAAATTAAATTTTAAAACGACTGGACTAAATTGGATACTTCCTTCCTTACTTTATTTGTAAGGTTTAGGAAAAAAGAAAAGTCGGAAATCCTCAACAGATGGCGCTGTATGAGCACATTTTCATATCTCGAAGACTATAGACTCGATTGAGCTCAAATTTACAGGTCGTCTTAGGTATATTGACCAAGGACTGTTCCTATTAAGATTGGCCAAATTGTACAAAGGGGCGTGGCGCCTCCCATACAAAAAACAACTTCTATGGGGTAAAACTGGATGACCTTATAACCCGATAACCGCTAGGGCGGTTTTCATGATTTCTATACAGGCGCAAATTCCTAAAATAAGTCGGCATTTCAATGAAAGACACACTGCACGGCTCGAACTCTCGCTACGCCCCTGATGAAGGGCTATATAGTGATTAAATCTGAACCTTTATTTAATCAGATTGCTTTTTTGCGGTTACCCAATAAAGATATCGTCAGACACTCACCTCTTCCCAAGCCGTTACCTTAAGATTACTTTTGGCATCTTAATGAAATTCAGGGATTCCTGATTAATACTGATAAGTCCCATTAGTACCCGCCCGGTTCCGCAGCATTATCGCATTCCTGCGACACTCCTAACCCTATTCTTATAATCATCCGTACCGATTTCCCATATGGATGTAGAGCTAGATTTCTCTTATTTCGGTCGAGACTTCAAAACGCCTAAAGGCTTCTGGCAATTAAGCTGCGATTAGTAACTTGATTCTCCTTTCCTGCATGGCCTAACCAAGTCAAGAGGGTGTTTCAGTTTAGTTCATACATCATACTCTTTATCCGATTTTTCTATCGTTGTTTGTAGGTACCAGTGACAGACCCGTGACATATCTTGATGTTGTGGCGGTTATTTATCTGGACCATATTCATATAACTTCCCTTTCGAGTCGGCTCACGATCCAGCAGTTCGTCATGGATGTCTTGCTCCGTACGGTCTCTTCCCTCTCTTATTTAAGTTTATGTTTTCGTTTTTGGTTCTATTTTTACTTTTCTTTTTATGTCGGGAGATTTCCCGCGACTATCACAGGAAATTGGCTTAACCTTAAGCTCCCCCACTGACATCAGGGACAGGTCGAACGTCATTCGCCAAGATGTCTAGCGCAAATCTCTCAAACTGCAGTATAGTCAACACGTTTGAAAAGTTGTAAAAGTTTATATAGTTGCACACTTTGCTACTAAAACGTTGTTAGATTCCATAATTCAATACCTCCTATCTAAGTAGTCTAATTGGCCTTAAATGACATTTGCATTAAATAACTTTTTCGGACTAACTTTAACTGATCTTTCACCCGTCACTGGCAAGACATTTCTGCTGAACTCATTAGAGCGTAAATGATCTACGGTACTCTGTACTTAACTAATTTCATAAACTCATTCATCTGTCATATACCTAAGCGATTTTAATTTATTACGGAACACGGTCATTAAAATCAACGCCATCCCTCCAGATGCAGTTAACCCTGCCCTCAATAGCTAGCGGTGGTGTTGTGTTCCTATCATAAAAAAAAATTCCTTTAAAATTAGTTTCGAGTGGCTTGGCCAATGTTTATGCATAAATGTAACTGTTCTGTTAGATAGCTATACAATTACGATTACCATAGATAGATACATTTCCACTTTGGGTTGCACTAAGAAATAAATGCACATGTATTGTACACCCATTTGTTAGGCAACTGCATTTAATTGCCGGCGGCGGATGTATCTCTTCACAGTCCACCATTTAATAATTTGCCTTCAAACATGGATCGATGACATCTAAGCGGTCTAGTGTGACGGTTTTGTTTCTTCTCATCTCGTCTTACTTTTCCTTAAAGAAAATTTCAGTTTTTTTTCACACTTGAAAATGCCTTCTAATGATATGACTACAATCGCACTCTCGTATACACACCCTAAATGTGTTAGGCGGCCGCCTTTGATATACGATGTGAATTCATCATCTAAACATACCCTCGGGTGGTCTGTTTCTAGTAGAGGGTAATAAACGAGATTTCAATTGAAGTGCGCATAGAATAAAAATAAGTGTACTACACCAGGATTACGGAGGACAATATATGCAAATCACTGTCGCTATTTGAAATACAAAAAATATCGGCTGGATATTCGTGGCATATTTTATTGATCCATAAATCGAATAGAAAATCCCATTCAATCCACCCGCATATACTCCTTAGTTTATTCACATCCTGTTTTTGAAATATTGCCAGGATTCTATTCTTATGCAATTCCGGTTCGATTGTCCGCATATGTGAAATGAACTCGGATGACATGTAAATTTGAGCAAAGCATACCAATGTGAAAGTCCTGACCACATTGAATTTTTGATTTGCATTTATATGTTAAAGTGTATGTTGAATATCCTGTTAATATTTTGGATTATCTACAAAATCTCATCTGTCTGGGACTTTTGTGTCCAGGGGGAACTATACATAAAATTCCTTTAATCGCGTCGATCTCTTTCTCATGATGATATATAGCACTCCAACATCTGCTCTTGAGTTACATGCATGCAAAGTGCTTGTAAGCGCGAATGGGCAGGGACAGTATGTGATAGAAAGAAGGCAATCAGCTTGGCAGAACTTTTAATTGGGTTGGGGTTGAAATACTGTATGGTCAAAATTCTGTTTTCAAAATACTGTATTTCAAAGTTCTTTATTAAAAGACGAATTTCCTTTTAATTCAGTTTTAGTTTCTTTAATAAATTTAGCTTCGTATTTGTTGACTTTACTTTCTCGAATGCCCTCCTCTGTATTTCAAAATTCTGTATGAACAAAATACCTACTGTATGAACAAAACTCTGTATTTCAGAATGCAGAGTAGATATTTTAAAAAAATTGGGTTTGATAATGTAAAAAAGTGCGGATTTTTTTTAAATACAGAATTCTTGTATAATACTATATTTTTATATTTTACTATCTCCGTGAATGTCAGCATAGATTTATCAAAACAAATTGAGACGAATACCTTTAGAATTTTGCTACTGTAATCAAAGTTTTACATTTAGCGGTTTTCTTTAACCAAACAGAATTTTACTACTTCGCTCCGAATCAAAATATTTTTTCATTTTATGTTCATATTAATATTATTTCTTTGAAGTATTAAGTTTACTAAATTTGAGCTGGCCTCGAGTCCTCGACTCCAGTAATGCGTTTCGCCCCGATGTGGTGGGTGGGCTCATCAGTAGACGACCACTCTCTCGTGAAAATCGAGCAAACAGTGCGTCTAGATCAGATGTGGTGGTCGTCTACTGATGAGCCCACCTACCACATCGGGGCGAAACGCATTACTGGAGTCGAGGCCAGCTAAAATTTAAAAATTTTTGATGACAATCGTACACTCCACCACTATTCAATTCATAAATATGTTTATGATTGAAAACAGTTTGATTAAAATTATTAAGTTTACTGTTAGACAAGGCGCTCACCGAAGGCGAAGTGGTAAGGCATAGGAGTGGTGTGGCGATGGAATGGGGGTAAACTGGTATGAAAATGATTTAAGTGGCAAACAACGTATAGTTCCACCAGCGCTTAAAATGTCGTACCTATTTGTTAACTCTTGGTCATTCCGCATGTTTTTAGTTTCCGGGTAAACAAAAATACACAGTCGTAGTGCAAAAATCCACGTCGTCACCAGCCCTTACAATATGATATGACTTATTTAAACTAAACCAATTCCAATTCGTCGCCATCGCCACACCACTTCTACGCCACCTGCCACTTGGTCAGCGCGCTACCGCACCGCTACGCTACGCTACTGCCATTGTCTAAGTCTAAAAAAATATATTTTTTTTTTTTTTTTGCTAACATTGTAAAATTATTTTTGGTAAATATTGGTTCTAAAGTGGTTTTTGGGGACGTTGCCATACAAAATAAATGACAAAATTAATATTTTTGTTTTAGTTTCTTATTTTTATAAATAAATTTTTAAACAAAATTTAAGAGAAAAATGTATAATTAATTTTTTTAATTAAAATGTATTGTAAAAAAATTAGGATTTTTGAAAATATTTAAAAAAAATACATATCTTCATATACATATGTTTAAAAATAAAAAAATAAAAAAAATAATAAATTGTTGCATTTATACTACATCAAACATTACAAGTACTACAAATTAAAAAACAAGCATATTCCAAGATAAACACAAGTATTTATAAAAATAATTAAAAAATAAAATATCTAAGTATTTTTTTTTAATTCAAACTAAATTAAAATTGAATGATATTCAAGATAGGTATGTAAATTATATACATATATAATTTTATTCATAGAAATTATGCCTTAAAATGCATCTCTAAATAATATTGATGCCATATGGGAACACAGAAATAGAAAATAGTGCCAAATTGAATTGACGGAACATATATGTTTATTATATTTTTTTTATTGTTCGGCTGATATTAAACATTGAAATAAAACCGAAATTTATAATGTATTTGACAATTACAATGTGAAAAATAAATAATAAAAATAGTCTTCCGACGAAAAAATTCGAGCTCTTATTGCACACCCATCTCTCACGAGAGCTAAAAGCACAATGATTACCCAGTTTTTATGCTTCTAATGATTAGGCAGATACTTTACCACTTAACGACAGTGTTGCCACTAAAAAAAAGTGAATCCGGTCAAATCTGACCGTATGACCGGATTTTTACTTTCTAAATCCGGTTAAAAAATTCGGTCAAAAGTCAAAATCAAAGTTTTCGACCAGAAACCCGGTCAAAAATAGATTATGGTAACAGAATAAGTATTACTAAAAATATAAAACAAAAGTTAACTATCATTAGCCATTTTTTTACATTATAAACATTATCCATGTTGAGAAAACGTTTTTATAATATGCGAATTTTGGGATTGTAAACTTGTTTTTTATTTCGTTTGTTTAAAATATACTGAAATTAATTTTTAATTTTATATGACGTGTTTTATGTCCTGAAATACACTTTTAGTGCATGACCATACAACGTCTTCCAATGTCTAGCGAGGCAGGTTGATTTTGAGTGAGTAGAAACGAGAAAAGTAGATAGCATAGAAAATGCACAGAAAATCCATTTTCAGAAATAATTCTGGCATGGCCTGGGCAGGGCATAAAGGTTCTTTTTCGTAGATACCATTGTGCTTTCGATATAAATCTGCATTTGATATTGGCATTCGTAGAGTGAGGGCGTCAAAAACGAGCGTCGGCTTCGGCTTTACTATAAAATTTGTTTGTGTTTCCGATTTCAATATTCTTTTACCTGTCAAATTTTATTTCATAGCAACGACGCCTCGTTTTTGTTTGTAGCCAAGTCATCAATGGAAATGAAAGTCATGGGAAGACGTGTATGGCCATATGGCCAGTGTGTCAATTGGGCTAAATAAGTATTCTGGGATAATTTTCTGATACTTGAAAAGAGTAGTTCACCAAACTCCAATCTCAGATTTACCGAATTTCACACTTTAATTAATTAAAATTCATTGTTTAGTTTCAACATTCTAGCAAAAGAAAACGTCCAAAAATTAGCCTATAAGATAATGCTCCCGGAGCAGAATTCCATGCGTCATGTTGTAAATATCCCATTATTCGCAGTAAATTGGTTTCTGTTTGAACATGAGAGTGTGTTCGTAATGTAAGGCTAAGTTTTATTCAAATTATATAAATATATCTTTATTTATAGTTAATAGAGCAATTTTATTTTTCCAGTCAAAAAAGCGTTTTCCGGTTAAAAACATTTTTCGTTCCGGTCAAAAAAAGGTTAGACCGGATTACAAAATTTTCTCCGGTCAAAGTAAACCGATTTCGGTCAGATATGACCTGAATCCGGTCAGAATGGCATCACTGCTTAACGAGGTTAATCAGAAAAAAAAAATAGAAAAAATATACTCACAGAGAGAGAGAGAGAATGGGTGTTTTATAAATATTCGTGTTGCCATATGCCCATATGGCATCAAAATACCTAAAGGGATAAACAGTATTTCGGAAAGCGGAATTTTGCGTTTACAGCATTTTGGATATATCGTATTTTTAAATAATAAATATACAGAATTTTGTCGATACAGAATTTTGAAATGCAGAATTATGACCCGCTCCCCTTTTAATTGTTTTCGGCTTCGGTTTTCTTTTTGTCGTCTAGTTCGGAATTATAGTCTGTTTGATAATGGGCGTAACTAATAATATTTATTGTTAGGTTAAAGGTTACTTAGCGTCAATTGTAAAAATTGTATCTATCAGCTGAATGTTTCCAAATTGGTCATACTTGCAACCTGATTTCGATTTGTTTACACTTACTTGTTTCAATTACACCGAATAAACACTAGACCTATGAAACCCTATGGATTGAAGACCCTCTATGGGCATGTGGTTCATGTGTATTGGTTTTTATTTACTCCAAATGATTTTGATATCTATCATATGGTGCATGGTCGCAAGGAATATATTTGGTTTGGTACAATCTTGCAATATTAGCGACAAGATGCATTAGTTACACATTCGTTTAAACATCTGGTGGTAACTTGTATAGCGCGTCTTTGACATACAAAAGTTTCAGTGATGATGTTTAAAAAAGTGTTTGAAATTAGGAAACTTTACCTATCATGGAATCCGCCGGGGGGAATCATTCACGGAAAAGAATATTTTGGTATCGTCGCATGCGCAAAGTGAACAGTTCCCCGAGTGGGTACTGTGAATATAGCATGGAAAATTATTGCCGCCATTAATTTTGACATTTACACGTATTCACAGACAGGGTAATTTTTTCCGGGGAGAATCGGGTAGGTGCACGGGAAGTCGGCGGTCTAGTTTATATTTTTATATTTTTTTGTTTTAAGTTAGCATAGGCCCAGAGTACGCCTCTCCTGGCGGAATATAAAAGTGTATTGAGCAGGAGTGTGCCAACTGTCAACGGATGCGACGGATAGAAGAGTAGAAAGTAAACCTAGGTACTTTATCCGTCGCATTCGGCACGTACGTTGCTTTTGGGTCACCTTCCATAAGCTTATGTGTATTCTATCAACCTGTCAGTCGAATACGTTGCCGCAACGGATGCGACGGATTCTATGGGTCGGGCCTTTATAGAACTAAATGGTCCGTTCCATACTCATTTCATTAGTCATTAGCATTACATTATGAATGTCCTTTTCTTGTCTGTGAGACTATACAAGCGAGCAACAAAGTACATTGGCATGTGAGCTTCGTTCGACTAAAATCTTTTGTTTTGTTATTTTCCTATTTGACATGTGTGGCAATGACGATGAAAAAGGGTTTAATTGCCCATTCCGAATCCGAATGCATTTATGATTCGTGATTGAATCAAGACTGCAGCACATCTGTCCGGTCGTCAAAAATATTTTATGTACGAATTTTGAATATGCAGTTATTTTTTGCACCAATCTCTGTTTGACTTAGTAGCTATATGTTTTCCTTTTCTTTTTTTGTGTCAGTTTCAACAGGATATAGAAGTTACATCATACAGCAAGCTCCTTGAATTTATGCACAATGTAACAGAACCATTTCAATTGAACTGCAACGAATCATTTATTTTTATTTGACAAATTGAATTTGTTTTGGGCACGTGGCGCCGTTCCATCAATTTATCCAACCGTTATAGACTCGTTTCTTTACATTGTGTTTGCGATACAAGGGCGTGCGTCTGCACAATGTAAATATTTGTGCATTCGTGGTATCTGTGGTATATGGCGGTGGTATCAAAACACATGACGTTATCCTAATGAACCGGACACGGAAATGGTTTCGAGTGGATTGATGTTTATTTGTCCGACAAGTAATTGTAATTCGTATTCACCGGCATAAGACACGTATCATCTGCAGGATAGTTGAAGATGTTTAGATTTATATACGGAGATCAAGTTTGGATTGTAGATTCACTGTTGGTATAGCTATTAAATAAATAAGGATAGCTGTTAACAGAGTAAGTAAGAAATGAAAAATTAATTTGAAAATAGAAAGCCAATATTTGTACTCGACCGTATCGAACGTTTAAATTGTGTTAAATCAAGGGCATCAGTGGGCAGTCATCAAAGAATAAATTTTCATAAATAAGACATTCGAAAGCATGTATACCATAATATTCGTTAGCATTATTCATGAATCGAAGAGAATATTATATCGCTTACTAATCGGCACTTGGAATAGAGATACGAGCTCAAATTTGCATTTACATATTAATTGATTAGAAAAAGGCGGTACCTACAGTGGTGAAGTAGGTATTTAAAATGTGAGCCATTGTCAGCTGTTGTAATAACTCAAAAAGCGAAATACATGTAACGATAACGATGAGTGTTGTCAATTTGAAACTACCACCTACATATCCGTAGGAGGCAAACTGACGAATTGAGGTCGCAGTCACCTGTGGCAGCTATACAGTTTGTCACCAAAATCTGACAGAAGACCACCAATTGGCGAACATTTTTAAAAGTACCTCCGCAGAAAATGTATTCTAAAGAGGTGGTGTTTAAGCATTGAATTGGCACAAAATAAACATCTTATAGAAATGATATACATTTAAGTACGTCATAAATCAAAGAGTCTAATTTCTAGGTTCTCGGACGATAGATGATTTCTAAAACTTACTGCATACGTCCGACATGTCCCCAGTATCTTGGATGTCCGAACGTTCCGTGGGATCAATATACATAGACTCAGACCCATCTAGTGCGGATGCAAATATAAATTACAGAACAAAATCTATTGGAAGCTAGTAAAAGATGTGTCGTTGCAAAAACTATTGCCGGCCGCGTCTCCTTTAACCTCTCCACAAGCACATTAGGTATCAGAATTAAGTGCAGATGATAATTGGCAATACTGCCAACATGGCTATCAGAACTGCTGCCACCGATTCCAGGTTAAACCACCACAACGAAGCCCCTAAAAGTGTCCTACAAAAGTCAATGCTATACAAACCAAAACCAAAATGATAGCTGCCCCTGCCCGCGGGCTCTGGTAGTGAAAAAAACTGGGTACATCGACTTTTTAGAAAGAAAAATAAAGACCACGAGAAGTGGAGTGTCTTATTCCCGAAGAATACAAGGCCCAAGCAGAAGCCTACAATAGGTAATGAGTATGAGACCATATTTACTGTGGTAGACTTACAGTTGGTTCTGAGGATTTATAAAGAACACTTTTGCAGACAAACCGGTTGAGTCAGCCAACCATCGGTAGAGTGATAAGTTCGACATAGGCTATGATGATAACATGGATATCCTCCCAAAACGAAATGAGGATAGAAATATCCAAACTTAAGTCCAACAAGACTGCTGGGTTGTTAATCACGATAAATCGACTGATAAATACACATATATAGAATGTTGTTGACATCCTGTGGAATGGAAAAAACCTATAGAATTTTAAAACTCAGCAGATCAAAGTTACGAATATATAGCTATAGGGACACTCTCTGGAGTTTGGCTTCTCAAACAATTGGTAAACCATTTAAACCAGCTTGTAAATGCGCCAACACGTGTACCAGATATTGACGGTCAAAATGCCAACACACTGGACTTGTTTCTCACCTCCCACCCTAATAAATACTCAATTGAAGTATTATCGCCTCTAGGTTCGTTAGACCACTGACCATATCAGCTAATTTCTCGTACTCCGACCACAAAGTTAAAGAAAAAGCCCCGAAAAGAACCGTATGGCAATACGAGAAGGCCAACTGGAGCGGACTTAACAGCTCCTTTAGGAGTTTTAACTGGTCGTTATGCTTCCTCGATAACGACGTGGATGCCGCCGCTGATATGGTATCAAATATAATCACCTTAGGTATGAAATCCTTTATCCCTCACAGGATAAGTCTTACAAAGCCAACCCATCTGAGGAAAACCGAAAGAAGTTTAAACGAGCCAGAAATTACTGCAATGCCCTCATAAAGCGTGTCAAATTCTCATATGACCAAAAGTTGAGGCAAAAAATACTACAATGTCCCAAGGGTAGTAAGAACTTTTTGTCATTTGTAAAAAATATTAAGAATTCGGCCTCGTCAGCGATCGCAACGCTCATTTACAATGACACTCCAGCTGTCAGCTCTTTAGACAAAGCTAATCTGTTCGATGCTCTCAGATTGCGCTTGCACCTGTACTCGAGTGCGTCGAATTTACCATGGGACCAATCCATTTTCGCACTCGTACAGTCGCAAGAGAACCTGTAAGACTGTATCTCCCCCATCGTTCTAAAGAGGTGTTCTTCCTCGCTGGCAAAACCACTGCGTAAGCTTTTTCATCTGTCCTATTCTTCTGGACACTTTCCGAGTGTCCGAGCATTTGCCCAGCCCGTCCATAAAAAAGGTAAATCTTCTTCTCCCACCAATTACCGACCCATAGCACTTACGTCCATTCATTCTAAAGTCATGGAAACGCTGATAAACAGTCAGCTTATGAAATATCTTAAATCACGGAAACTCCTCAATGACAGTATACGGTTTTCGTGGCAACAGGTCCGCTGGTGATTTAATGACTTGTCTCACCGAGAAGTGGAACCAATCTCTCCATCACTTCGGTGAATCGAAGATTGTTGCGCTTGTTATTTCAAAGGCATTTGGCAGAGTTCTTTTGTCGAAAATGCATGCTTATTGCATCGATACGTCTCTTATTCAATGGATTAGAGAAACTACCTTTCTGACCGTTCAATTCAAATTGTTTTGGATGGTTTCAAATCTGAAACTCACCATATAAATGCTGGTGTTCCCCAAGGCTCTGTTCTGTCTCCGACTCTCTTTCTCATTTTTATAAATGATCTACTTGTCAGCAACTTCGAATCCAATCCATTCCTTCGCTGATGACAGCAACAGAACTCTTAGCTTCTCATATTCTTTCCAGGACTCACGTCCCTGCTCTTCGGCCGTAGAACTGGAACGGCAACGTATGTTAAGCTCATTAAATTCCGACCTTGACAGCATTTTAAAATGGGGTTCAGCTAATAGAGTTGAATTTAATTCTTCAAAAACGCAATGCTGTCTGCTGCCTCTAAAGCGAAACCCGAATTTACAGCCATTATCTATAAATGGCACTTGCATCACCGAAACCGAAAGACTTTGCGTTCATGACAACCTTCGTTGGAATGACCATGTACACGAAGTCGCCAAGAATGCAGCGAAATGTCTAGGTTTCCTCAAACGGTGCAAAAAATACTTTACCCCTTCTGATCTGGCTACAATATATAAGGCGTTCATTCGCCCAGTTGTCTTAATTTTATCTCACCAGCCATCTGCGCATTTTGTCGCTGTTTATTACACATCGAGTGCTTCTTTTCGTGTCTCTGAGGAAACTACTGGTACAGGTACAGTGTGTCGTCTATTCGAGGGAATGTTCTTTTGATATGCACTAAAAACCACAAAGCAGATAACAATCGCTGTTGATATTTTTCAAATTGATGGTTAGTTTAACTTGATCGTTTCAGATTTTGGTCTGTAGCTCAGCTTCTAAAAGCGTTGACTCTTTTAAGTATTATCCCTCGAAATGCAACTTTTGGACGCCCCACAAGACAGGCAGCTAATGCTCTCATGACAGTACACTTGGCAACCGCGAGGACATCAATTTTCCAAAACTCCTTCTGTTACAGGACAAGCAAACTTTGGAACTTTGGGATTAATTCGCATGTTGAACTAGCTATAAGCTTACCTCCCACCGTCTTTATGTACCTTTGGAAGTTGAATCATGACTTGTCTGTCCCATCCGTGTTGCATCGGCACATCTGCAGGACTAATTCACGTTGCTTACACCATGATGTTGTGGTATCTCCCCAGATTGGTGTTTAAATTTAAGAAGATACTTTTATTCAACTCTGTAATAAGCTACACAAATGCGCCCGACTGAATTTTAACAACTTCTACTTTGGAATGATTAAAGATTGTATCACCAAAACTGGCGCCTTTCAAACAGAATTACGATATCGGGAATCTTGAGCGACAAGCATTTACTTTTGATGTCATTATACATCTACGAGTACCTACATCCTAATATTAATCATTATTTCGACAATAGCTACTCAACCAACGCAATATTGAATATGTACCTACTATTCTTTTATTAGGCACAATATTGTTATAGCCAATACCAAGAGTAGTTTAATTATTATGGCACAAAATCAAAAAAAATCTAAATCAGGGAAAATTAAGCCCTCAATGTATCCAACAGAGTTTAATGGGTAATGAAAATGAATTAATAGCCCAACTAACCATAAAGAATAGAAATTATATCCATATCTTTGCGCTTTCCCTTCATTCCCAACCAAAACCCCATTTCCACTTATCCAATATTGACTGATGAGTAATCTGATACAGACACCAAACAAAGAAAAGAAAAAAAAACAGAAAAACAAACTGAACTAGTTAAATCCCTCAAAGATAAGCTATCGATGGGCTGGTGTGAATTTCCCCAAACTATTTCGAACTCAATAGTTCAGAGCCAACGCATAATGGGTTAGGTTGACAAATAACACTAACACATCCATTATAAGCCCGATGCCCTTGTTATCTAAAATTTCATTCATCAAACACTTATGTATATGTCCACCTGCACTTTTATCGGATGTAAGAAAGAGAACAAAACCCAAGTAAATAAGAATTAAGATACATATCTCCTGGATAAATAGCCGTATAAGCGTACACGCCTTATGGTGCGATTGTTGGTAGATACTCGACAGCAGTGTTGTCGGTACGACTTTTGGCCGGCAAAGCGACTGTGATATGATGATTAACCCGTGCATTAAATATGAATTCGTTATGTGGAGCGGCTGGACTTCAGGCGGTGACCAAACACGTCCGGCAGATAACATCAAAGGTGAACGAGGAGGGGAGGTGACAGATCGATTGCGTGATTATCAATATTGAATTTAATGAGTCGGATAAAAGGCACTGGGCTAATGCGAACGAACTGCAACTGAAAGTCTTGTTTTTCCTGTTTATTTTTTTTAGCACAGTCGATCAGAGTTTGATGCAAATGTTACTGCGGAAATATGCAAATTTTATACAAGCGTTGGGCTTCGTTTTTTTTTTAGGTATCAGGGGATTTTTTTGAACATTATACGCGGAAGAGACTTTTGGACAAATAGCAAGCTGACGCTTTAAATAGGTCCACCCATTTGTCCTAAGAACTAAATTGAAATCTCATACAATCGCCTACGATGAGTTAAGACCTATGGTCCCGTATAGACCTGACGCATTCACTCTATTAGCAAAAACTATCAACAAAAAAAAGTGCAAAAGTTGAATTGATGTACATAGGTAGAGGTACAAAATACGCATACAGGAAATAATATTAATTGTTAAATCAGTTGAATCAATTTTATTTTGCCCAATGGTGGCCTAATTTTCGACACTAGATATTGTCCTGCAATGTTCCACTTCAAGCGAAATGTGCCTATACATATTTTATTACTTACCCTGGGAGAAGGCCACAAAAATACAGTACTATTGGTCAGATATCTTGGACAATAGAAAGTTTCAACTTTGGGACAATCCAATCTGCAAGTGTTTCCGTGGTGTAGTGGTTATCACATCCGCCTAACACGCGGAAGGCCCCCGGTTCGATCCCGGGCGGAAACAGATTTCTTTTTTGCGTGTTCTGGTAGATTTTATTGCTCCCTCTCTTAATCTGCGACAGGTCATTGCAAATTATACCACGGTAACGGTTAACAACTGGGGATCAAATTAATAACTCACTTACCTAAGTAAGTCATTGCAAGAAATACCTGTACGAGCTATCACGAGCCAATACGGTGACCCTATGCTGGTACCAGGGCATATGGATATTCCAGGCAATGAAAATGCCTGAGATTGCAAGAATCGGGTCAATAATGCATGCATCCCAAGTAACAATTTTACTTCGGTAAGGTTCAAATTTTTAATTTCGGTAGGCAACTACTTTTATAGAGCTTCTGTAGTATTTCTTAGGCGAAGTACAACAATTTCCAGGTAATTGTTTCGATAATAACTTTTATAAGACCTTTCGAAAGAAAATCCACAGGCTTTATAGAGGGACGAGGAATTTAGTTTCGATAAAATCTCGATTGGACTTTTAAAAATTGGAAGTGGATGTGTGGGAAGTCATTTGTTTCGATAAAGTTTCCAGTTCGAAGCTCTGTCGAAAAGTCTCTTTAGGGCTTGTGACCGGAAGCATTATAAAGGCAGTTGTCTGTCATGCAGGCAACAGCTTGCAATTGGAAGCTTTAGAGAAGCATTAACTTCCCATTATTTGCCCATAGAATGAGTGGCTTGCGAATGAAGGCTTTATAGAGGCAAACACTAGTTTTATATGTTATGTTATAGCATTTAAGTGGAGCGGCTTTAATAAGAATTACGAGGGATCATAGCTGTCATCGTATTATAGTAGATATACACGCGTTGATTTTGTTTTATATAAAAATTAAATATTGTGGGTCTATAAAATGATTAGTTCATGGAAAAAGGTGAAAAGATAGGAAACGTATCAAAGAATAGTGCAAAGGGAGCGTGACGCAATTCTGAAGCGAGCCCGTGAAGTGTCAGATGAATTAAACCGAACATCTCTTTGTCGCAGTGGATGTTTTCAGCGCTCATCTGTGGTCCTAATTCCTAAATAATAATTTATTTTTTATCAATAATCCCCAGTACACTATTCCGCAAGAATTGTCTACAACCCTACAACATTTATAATGAGAGCACCAGAAATTATGAGGGTTTAGGTATGTGTTTTCTTTTTTCTATTTATTCACCATTTCGGCAGATGAATATATTTTTTTTTTGTTTTTGATATCTGATCTGTTAGATAACGCCAACAGTGGCACTAGTGCTAGTGGGGATCGTACTATCGATGATGGCACAAATAGCAGCAAATATAGCGATGAGGGTTTATGGAAAGGATATGAAACCCCAATGGAGAGAAATATAAAAGTACGCTCGCATTGAAAAGACGAAAAGTTATTTTCAAATGCTGCCAGTTGCCCGTCAAATGCTGCATCACTTCATTGAAATATTTACTGAAATCACCAAAGTTCAATTAAAGACATTTTGTCTAAGCACCGACTCTTCAAATTGTTGGTTTTTGACGACAAAAAATGAAATAGAATACCTCACAAACATCATTCAACACAGCATGCAGAGTGACTTATAACTATGCTGTATTACAATTGACGAAAAGGCTAATTTTTTCATAATTTAGTTTGAGTCAAGGTATTTAGATATTTGTTTTTCCGATCGCTATGCTCACGCAAATAAAAAAGAAAAAAAGAAAGAAATTTATGACTGATGTGAAATGTAAACTCGTTCGTTTGCCTTACCGACAATTATTGTAGGTTTTTATCACTTTATTGCACACCATACCAGTGTAATTTTATCATTTATTATTACTTATTTAATTTTTGTTTTGGCGAGTTTTGTACTGCCGGGACGAAATACGAAATAAGCGTTTTTGGACCCCTTTCACAAATACAGGCGACATTGGGATACATTTTTAAAGCTTCAATTTATTTTTTAATAACACCCAAACATTTTGAAAAAAGAAATAGTACATAGAAATTTGCGTGTGTTTTTTGCTTTAATAATTCTTCGCATGTTTGTTTAATAGTTGTAATAAATAAATAGTTGGAGCAACAGGCGTGAATAGACACGCTGGGCCTAGCTTCTTGCGTTGCAACCATTCGTTTGTGTGAGTTTCAGTTTTTGGGACAATTGGAAGGGACCTACAATTTTATGCCGAGTCCGAACGGCTGAATTGTGAAGACTTTTCAGGTCAGTTATACTCTCCAAAGTTTGTCAGACGTTCGCGAGAGAGAAATAACCTTTTTGTTTGGTGGTTAAATGAAACTGGTTCGTATAATTCAAATGAATTCAATGTTTTTTATTTACGGATACAAATTAAGGTCAATTTACCAAATTTTAAAGCTAAAGCTATACAGCCTTATTTATAAACTCTATACACTCTCTATAATAGGTCTAAACGCAAAAATATATATTAGATTTTTGCGTTTAGAGTTATTATAGAGAGTGTATAGATTTTATAAATAAGGCTGATAGTATTTTAAATTACTTGTATGGGTCGTGCCATTCCCCGATTTGCAATCCCACCCTATTCCAATTTATATGGACAATGCACATCAATGTTAACAACTTTTTAAATGCATTTTTTTTATATGGAAGGTGCCAATAATAAAGATTCTCCCAACATTTAAGTTCAATCGGTTTGGTAGTTTTCGAGTTTTTCGTTCATTGGTCGCAGCGCAGTCGGCGCGGCGGCAAGTCTTATCGAAACTCTAAAGAGTATCAAGTATGTTTACAACGTCTGTCGCAACTTCTGTCGCAGTCGGCGGCAAGTCTTATCGAAACTCTAAAAAGTATCAAGTACTTCATATTTAACACTGGCAAACGCATATGACGATTTAGCCTAGTGGATAGGGTATTGGACTGCCATGCGACGGGACCCATGATCGATTCTCAGTGAAACCCATGTAAGTAAAATGTAAATTATATCTCGAATGTTAAATGAAACTATATCAAAAAGTATGAAATATCATTGAATAATAATTAATAAATGAGACAAAAAAATAAAAAAATGGAAAATTGAACAAATTAAAAAAAATTACTTTTTTTCTTTTCAATTATTGAACTTCTATAAGGCTTTTATAACAGTTGCGGTAAGGCCTTACAGCAGTTTCTTACCGAAACTAACGTTTCCTTACCGAAGTAATAACCTACTGCTGACAAATATAATTAGAGATGCTTCTTTTGCGAAGCAATAGCCCACCGCGGATGTTAATTGTTTCTATAAGGCCTATCAGAAGCAGAAGTTGTATCGTCTGTAAGGCCTATCCCAAGTTGTCTTAATCAGTAAATAGCTTCGCTAAAGTGCGCCAAATGTCCTTCTAAGAGGCCTTTTGCAATCAATATTGCGGGAGGGGAAATAGCCTCGATAGCGCCTTATCGAAGTCAAATTGTTACTTGGGATCAATGGCCCTAGAATCTGTAAGAACTCCGCTAAGCACGCTTGCTAGGAAGGTTGGCATTGAATCCTTGAGTAGAACAAATCTACGCTGAAACAATCTAAACACCTGTAGGCATGCAAAAGAACTATGGCGAGAAGTGAGCAAAATGAGATCCAAATTCATGGTCGGACTTATAGGGCAAGGATATCCGCATACTCACAGGGGTCATTACTGGACACTGTGCGATAGGGGTATACACGCGGAAAGGCAGGGCATACTGCATAATGACTTTTGCAGAAACTGCAGAGACGTTGAAGAAATAGAATCTGTTCGTCATCTGCTTTGCGAATGCCCAGCCCTTAAAAACAGTAGACAGAGGATTCTCAACAGCTTCTGCTTCGATGAACTAGAGGATTTGGAGAATGTTGATCTTAAGGAACTCCTGAGATTCATACTCAAATCGGAGTAGTTCCAGTAGGTCTACATCAAACTCCACATCCCTTCGGTTGCTCCTAGGACAAGCTGGAAATCTGTATACAAGAGCTTGTGAATGCCTGTGATTAATACCAAATCTGGGTGACTCAATATAAGCGATATATAGACCCAACTGATGGTCTATGTGAAGCAGTGGCAGCCGCCACAAGAGCACCCAATTATACCTATACCTAATACCTACTAACCTACCTACCTACCCAATTAAGCGAAGTGAAGGCAAGGTGGCATTTTCCAGGTGGCGTCATGCCAGTCAGGTATGCCACTTATCTCGAACAAGTTTAATTTTCGAGTGGCAAGCTTATACAAGACCTTAATCATCCCGGGCCTGCTCGGATGAAAAACTTCTAGGATGCTTTGACAAGATTCTTCGAGTGATATTCGGTCTAGTAGGTATGTGACGATGGAGTGTGGAGAAGAAGATTCAATGACGAACTATACGGGCTATACAGCGACTCTGACCTGGTGAAAAAGCTAGAAATACAACGGCTGAAATGGCTTGGACTCGTGGCGCATATGGACAACAACGCACCAGCCCGACGAGTCTTCGAATCCACCCCTGGCTGAGGAACAACGCAGCAGAGGAAGAGCCCACCTCAGGTGGCGAGCACAATTGGAGAACGACCTCAACCAACTTGGTCTGCGTAACTGGAGGCAGCTAGCGAAGGACCGAGCTGGTTATTGTTGGTTGAGGCCGTGGTCCACCTCGCACTGTAAGCGCCACCAAAAGTAAAAAGTAAAGTAAGCTGATGATGACGACGTGGATTTTGGTATTGCAATTGCGTTTACCCGGAAACTAAAAACATGCGAGACGACCAAAAATTAAACTTAGTACGACATTTAAAGAACTGTTGAATTGGTGGCACCATACCTACGTTGTTTCTCTCTTCACTGCGCGTTAATTCAATTTCATACCACTTCGCCGCTATTCCATCGCCTTTCCTATGCCACTTACCACTTGGTCATTATGCCTCTGCCACGCGACTTGCTCACTTCAATGCACGCTTGCTTAAGAAACATTTAATTATGTAAGTTATATTCAGGACCCTTGGGGACCAAAACTATTTTCATGATCGGAATAGGTTAGAGCAGAGGTTCCCAATCTTTATCATACTGCGACTCCCTAGAGGGGTTGAAATATTTTTGCGACGTTGAAATATCGTCGTCCCATATTTGTGGCCATTTAGCTTGTTAAGATACTCGCATTCATCTAGAAATCCGCCTTGTCGTTAAAGATGATTTTTCGGCCAAAATTGGGGTCCTCTTCCAAACGCTCCGAAGCCAAGTCAGCGAACAAACGGCATTGTCTTACGATAGCGCTACGACGCCCCAGGGCGCAACAAATCCAGCTGAATTTCATTAACACACCTCCCAATTTCCTCTTCCAAGGCGTTGGCGGTCGTGGGATTGTTTGCCTTATACCTTTGACTTCTAAAAACCCCCAAGGGAAAAAGTCCAATGGCGTTAAATCGCAAGATCTGGATGACCAGTAATTCTGATCGCAAGAACGGCCGATTGCACGATTAGGAAATTACTCATGAAGAAATTGAATTGTTTTTCTGGCTGTATGGCATGTGGCACCGTCTTGTTGAAACCACATGTTGGTCACATCAATATTTTGTAATTTAGGCATTAAAAACCATTAATTGTTACTGCCTGTGGGATAATGCCTCCATGTTCATCCCAAAATTCGCACCAAACAGTCACGCGTTGTGGCTGCATTTTGTTTCTAGCAATTACTCGTGGGTTTTCTGAACCCCAAATGTGACAATTTTGACGATTACCGAAACCATCAAGATAAAGATGAGCTTCATCACTGAAAATTATTTTGTTCAAAAAATCTGCATCCACTTGTTGTTGATCCAAAATCCATTCAACGAACTTTCATCGCGCTGCATGGTCACTGGTTGGTAGTGTTCAGTTTTTGAGTCAATTGAACTTTGTAAGCATTAAGTTTCAAGTCTTTCGTGAGAATTCGCTGTAGAGAGCTTCTTGAAATGCCCAATTCTTGACAACGGTGCCGAATTGATGTTGCTGGACTGTCAGCAATACTCTCTCGAACTGCTTCGATGTTTTCTGTTGAACGACTTGTGAGAGGACATCCAGAGTGTATAAGTCACTAATTGATCCAGTCTACCTGAATTTTTCAACTATTTTTTTTACAGTTGATGGTTTTAAATCGGAGTGACGGCCATATTTTGTTCGAAAATTGCGGAGTGTAGCTGACAAACCTTAATTATTTTAAAAATATTGCTCAGCAATGAAATATCGTTGTTCTTTCGTATAGCGCTCCATTTTTACAAACCCCGAACTGTCAGTTGTCACATTGTTTTCTTTTCTTCTGTTGGCATCACTGTGCTTTTGAATGGCGCAAAATTCAAATTTTGCATGAATTATGGGACGCCCTTTATAAGCAACATTTTACAGAGCACCTAACCTAGACAAGCGTGAAGACCAATCGTAATGATGCCGCGAGAAAGAGAAAGACCAATAGTCTCTATTTTAAACTTTTATCACAAAATGAATTTTGCGTAGTTACAGGCAAATACCGACACTAATAGCACAATGACTTTAGAACACTCGTATGATTCCGAAAATATTTAGATACTCCAATCAAGCATTCGTTTCGCACTGTAAAACAAACTCTTCATTTGCCAAAGTCTCTAGTCAATCAGTGACATTTTGACATCAATTCAGCACAGATTACGCTCCATTGTCTGATGTCAATCAATACATTTTTTTGTCGTCAGTATCTACCCTACAAATGGACCGCCCTGATGTTGTAAACCTTGTCCAATATGTTCTCTCCTACTGCCTTCGATATCCTAGGGCAATGCATATCTGGTTGTCATCACAAAAAAAGGCAAACTACTAACCAATAACCAGCCGATTCCGGCAATGCTCAAATGGGCAATTTCATCAAAGTGATTGGCTATCGATTTTGACACAAAACTACTCGCTGGGGGGAAGATGTCATGTGAGGCATACAAAAAATAGCGAATATGAAGTACGATGTACGATTGCGGCAGTTCCGGACAAAAAGCTGACAAACCGTGTATATATAGGTCAGCGGAAATTTAACATTTCTTTTCTCTGTCCTTTTTATCGACACAGGGGTGCTATTTGATTTCACGAGCTATTATTCTCCGACCTACACTATCTATTCCAGACTAACTATAATTCATATAAACTGTGAGCTTTAAATCTATAAATCTCATCATAACTTTTAAGTGGACCGTATGTCGTTTATCACTCTTTATTGTTGCATCAGTGTGCAATGCCATTAACTATATGGGGTAAAAGTGAAGCCATGAAAATGGAATGTTTTAATATTTTATGTTATGCCTGTTCGACTAATTGGTTGAAATTCCTCATTTTCTTCATCCACAAGTTGCTCATCTCAACCTCAAGCTCAAGACATAACTCTTTCGCCCATTTACGCTAAATAACCTATAGCGGATTCACGGATTCGCGATTCATATAATCAAGATACTTTCCGTGTGCGCGCGCGCTCATTATCTCTTGCAGTATGTAAACTAGGTTTAGGTATATCGTACAACTTGTTCGCACAGTTTTGATTGAAATGCTAAATGATGATGATAGCACTTGTCTCGTTGTGTGCGCGAGTTTGTCTATAGTTTATGGCGCAGTGAGTGTTAATCTAGCGAAATTGCAAACTCAATTAGAAGGAAAGGAGATGAAACATTTTACTATACCAGAGGTGATGTTAATGATAATAAATCTTGGGAGACATGATGTGTTAAAATGTAGTATGTAATGAATTGGTATTATAACAGTTGAAATTTGATCACCAGGGTCATTCATGATCGCAAGTCTTGTGGGTTCGATCGATCTAGAACTAAAAACCTAAGCAGTTGGCCTTAGTGTTCGTGTCATAGATCTGGCGGCCAATATTATAATCAAGATCTTGAAGCTGACTGCGGCCATCTTTAGAAATATTAAATATGCTGTCATTCTTTTGTCATTATGTTCTGTCAAAGTAAGCATTTTATCAGTTTCACGATTCAATATCCGCCAGATTCTTTAAAGATTATTATCAAAAATTCGAGTCCTATTCGCGGAATGTTCTGCGTGTGACCCCGACGGTCATATAGTGAGCGTCCCTTGGAACATACCATTTAGTGAATAGCAAAGGAATGTTCGAAAACTGTTTCAGTGGCTGATTGAGCAGTTCCTATAGTAATATCAACAAAAACCGCAATGAAATAAACGCTGGAACCAAAATGCCACAATTGTATACATCGTTGTAAATAAATTCGCGAAGATTGTGCGATTTGACGCTATTATACTATTTTTCTTTGGCATACCATTAAGTCGCAGACCTTAGCTTGTTCTATAGGTACTTCCATGGTAGATGTTCCGAGGAAATCAAAACCATTATCCCTCGAAATGCATCTTTTGAGCGGCCGACAAGACAGGCAGCTAATGCTCATGATCATGACCAGACCATAAAGTACACTTGACAACCGCGAGGGCATCAATTTTTCAAAACTCCTTCTGTTACAGGACAAGCAAACTTTGGAACTCTCTTCCTGGGGGGATATATTTCCAGAAGAGTACAATTTGCAGCAAATTAAGTGCAGAACTGACATACATCTGCAAGCATCTCGGGGCGCTGATATAGCGGTATAGGTTTGCCTTTCCCCTGGAAAAACGGAAAAATATTAATGGTAGCCATAACAGGCCAGCACTCGACACCTTTGTCCACCTTACGCGTCTCCAGCCAGCAGCTGTCTAAAGTTTCGCACGCAAAGTTGGTTAAGGTCCCCTCAGTCGTTGGACCTTCACTCTTCTGGCTAGGTCGATGTCGCTGTTCGTACACCTATACCACAGACAAAAAATTGGCTACAACTCCCCCCATATTCGTACCTGTGCTTTCGGGAAATATGTCAGGTCCGTTAAATTGGTTTGTTATAGCCTTACTATAGAATTGGCTTTTTGAAATATGTCATTAATTCACTTCCATTTTCGGTTCGGATAACTTACTTTACTTACTTTAGATGGCACTCACAGTCCGGGTGGACCACGGCCTCAACCAACAAGCCCCTCCAGCCAGCTCGGTCCCTAGCTAGCTGCCTCCAGTTACGCACACCAAGTTGGTTAAGGTCGCTCTCCAATTGTGCGCGCCACCTGAGGTGGGCTCTTCCTCTGTTTCGTTGTCCCTCAGGGGTGAACTTAAAGACTCGTCGGGCTGGTGCGTTGTTGTCCATACGCTCCACGTGACCCAGCCATCTCAGCCGCTGTATTTTGCGCTTTTTGACTAGGTCAACGTCGATATATAGCCCGTAAAGTTCGTCTTTGAATCTCCTCCTCCACACTCCGTCGATACAAACTGGACCGAAAATCACTCGAAGAATCTTTCTCAAAGCGTACCAAGAGGTTTTCATCAGCTTTAGATAAGGTCCATGCCTCTGCACCATACAACAGGACCGGGATGATTAAGGTCTTGTACAATATCTCCTTGGTTCTGCGAGAGGGCTTTACTTCTTAGAAGCCTTCTTAGCCCGAAGAAACAGCGATTGGCAAGAGTGACTTCGAAGTTATATCTGTCAACCGTGACGTTTTGCCCGAGTAGCCGATGTTGAGAGTCCTTTCTCGATGACAGCATATACTTCATTTTGTCCTCATTAACAGCCAGACCCATCTTCGCCGCCTCCGTTTCAATGCTTGCAAACGCGCCACTGACAGCTCGCTGAGTTCTCCCAATAATATCAATATCATCTGCATATGCAAGTAGTTGAACGGACTTTTGAAAGATTGTACCTCTGATGTTGGCTTGCGAGTTCCGTACAATTGCTTCAAGAATGATATTAAAGAAGTTACATGATAGCGCGTCGCCTTGTCTTAAACCTTTTTCGACATCAAAGGATTCCGTGGTGTTCTTTCCCACTTTGACGGAGCAGCGAGATTTCTCCATCGTCATTCTGCATAGACGGACGAGTTTTCCAGGGAAGCCGAAATTTAACATGGCTTTGTATAATGCGCCCCTATATACGCTATCATAGGCTGCGTTTTTTCTAAGATCTTCCGGAGTGTGAAGATTTGGTCGATGGTTGACTTTCCGGGCCTAAAACCGCACTGATATGGGCCGATCAGGTTCGGATAACTGTTCTCTATTTATTTTCTGTTCAGTTCTTCGATAAAGACAGACAACCATCAGAGATACATATATGTGGGTCAGAAAAGACCCTAAGATGGTTCGTATTAAAGTTGCAAACATTTTGAACACCTTAGTCTTGTTAAGATATTGAAATCAAATCCACCAGCGCCATCTGCTTTAATTTAGTAAGAACCTACTTCGACTTCTAATAAATCTACTAAATAATATCTCACAAATTAATTAAATCTAAATTAAAACTAACATTTTCCTATTCAAGCTTACTGGGTCTTAAGTCATAACTAAGCATGCCATTTAGGATTTATTTTTCCGAATACAGTATAGATTACAGGATAGTTTTTTCTTCGAAATCTAATGTAAGAATAATATAGTAACTTGAAAAATAAAATATAGATATAGACACCCTAGACACCTAGCTTCTCATATAACCATTCGTTTGTGGGAGTTTTTATTTTTGGGACAAGTGGAAGGGACCTACAACTTTGTGCCTAGTCCGAACGGCTGAATTGTAAATCTTTTACATGATATTACTTATAGCTACTCCAGGATATTTGTCAGAAATTCGCGAGATGTGAAGTAGTGGTAAAAACTTTAAGTTCGTGGAGCTAACCTGGTGTCCCTTGCACAGTAGTTCAGAACTCTTACCACTGAGCCACACTGCCCCCACATATAGTAAGAGTAACTATTAGTACATTCTGAATATGAATGAATGAATATTTAAATTTTAATCAGAGTCAATGGTTTCGTTGTCTAATTCGTCTTCAGTTCGACCAATTGTTTGATAAAGAGTTTAACCCTAGAAGGCTAATGCTCGTGGGTCGTGGCTACCCCTAATAAGCTAAACATTTATCGAAACACTATTAAAGAAAAATAAAAATACACAAGGTACAAGTGCCATCTGCAAGAGGTCATCGGTGACCAAGTAAGATAGCTTCTATACGTTGCTATGTGCCCACGTTAAGAAGATACAGCAAGATTATGATTGAGACATCATCAAAACGAGGAACATTTGCATTCTATGGTTAAACAGAATACAGAGAATACTTTCTCCTTACGGACACCTCTCATTTTCATGTCCTCTTATAACCGGACATATTTCAAGGAACGGAATAAATACCTGATTTTTCAAAAAAAAATTATAAAAGTCAATGCACTTGCAGTGCACGATATGTTAAACTTGATCTCAGGCCTGAGAATGGGTTTCAACGTTTTAACTTTCTATTGCAAACACTCGTTCAACAGGTTTTTAAAGATTTTAAGTCAATTTAAGTAAAACAGGATAATTACAGCATATTTACAGGGTTTTTCTGAAAAATACAGGAGTCATTTTTCTACAGGATTTTCGTTGAAAATACAGGGGTATCCTGTACAATACAGGATAAATGGCATGGTTAGTCATAACATAACCAATTATCGTCATTAATAATACCTTATTGCCTTTTTGGCTTTAACACCGCGTCTCCACGAGCAATATTTCATAGCTTGCCATATAGTATGCTATGAAAATTGCTCGTGGAGACCACAAATAGTATTCTATGAAAAATGGTACCTATTCCATCTATTGCTCAGCTCATAGCTTGCTATCGATAGTATTCTATGGGGTGTACTTTTTTGTTGTGACGCATGTGTTTTCGTGTGATGGCTATGGAAATAGTAAGATATGAAATGCCCACCCTACATTTTATTGCATACTATCGTTATTTCTTTCTATGAGAAATGACAGATGGCAAGCTATGAAATATTGCTCGTGGAGACGCGGTGTAAACCGTGCCATGCACAATAATTTCGGAGGAAGTTTGGCAAGTGTTTCCGTGGTGTAGTGGTTATCACATCCGCCTAACACGCGGAAGGCCCCCGGTTCGATCCCGGGCGGAAACAAATAATTTTTTTTTTTTTTTTTTTTGCTTGGTTAGATACATTTCCATCGATAGAATTCGCGTTGGTTGAATAGCTTTTGAAAAAGTGAAAGGATTGTATAAAAGTCCATTAACGACCTACACAATTGCCACTGTATATATACCGAACTTAAACATAATGGAAAATTTGAATCCATCTGTTTGTAAGAATATACAAAATCAGTTCAAAGTTAACTTTATGAAGAACATGAGTAAAGGCTAAAGGGTCACCTGACAGCTTCAATATTTTGTTTGTGTGGCATTTGGTTTTTTTAGAAAGCTTCAGAATCTTCTTGGCATTGAGTCCATTACCATTTTTCCTGAATTTCTTTTCACAACGTCAGCCTATAAGATGTCTTCTTATCTGAAACCCTATAATCTTCAAACCGTTTCATAGATTTTCGATATAATTTAGGTCTGGTGATTGTGAGGGTCATGGCGAAACCGATACATTACGCTGCTCAAACCACCTAGTCGTCACGTTTGCAATGTCTTTGGGGTCTTATCTTATTAAAGGCATATTGTCCTCTGCGTTAAGCTACGATTGCACGGCCATTTTTTTGAGTCATTTAAATGGCGCTGTGACGTCAGGAAAAAATGTCGCATTAGAGCGACATTTAAGCTACGATTCGTCATTCAAAAAATGGCGATCACACGAAATGACTATCATCGTCGTTTGTGTCCCAAAATCAAATGACGGACACTGCGAGTCATTTAGAATTTTCCGTTGGGATGCCATTTAAATGACGAGCGAAAAAATTGCGATCCCACGGCAATAACTTGCCTCACGGCCATTTTTTTCCGCCATTTAAATGGAACTTAATTCATGTCATTTGGTGCGCCATTTTCCTAGTCATTTAAATGACGCTGCCAAATATGGCGATCACACAGAGCGACATTTAAATGACTGCTTTATGAGCGCCATTTAAATGACTAGAAAATATGGCCGTGTAACCGTAGCTTTAGGAAGCTTTACATTCTCTAAAATGTCGAGATACAGTTCTTTACAGAACGGATTTTATGCCAATTTATGTACCTTGTTAGGACATGTGATGCCAACATTTTTAGGAAACGTGTCATTCTGTCTGCGATTGACGCCTCGAAAGTCAATAGGAAAAAGGCAAAAAAAAAATATCTACATTGTGATCGAAGAAATGACGAAAAATCAACCTATAGGAAATTGTTTGATACGATTCTAGATACAGTCCCAACCATTAAGAAAAACGAAGAGCAATTATTAACCAATAACTCTAAAGAAAAACTTAAAATATATAGCAGCATAAATTCTAAAAAGGGTAACAAACCCTACAAACACGCGCCGTCTACTTAGTCCCATTCGAATTTGACTGCCTTATTGAATCTCCAACGGGTTTGCCTTACAAATGCATGTTCTCGTCATTCCGCAAACGTTTCACGTTTTCCCGGCAGCACCATCACCACTTCCTTGAAATGTTGTAAAAATGTGTATACGTATGCCAACACGCAAAGTACGCGTAAACGTGCATCAAATGCTCCACTTAATCCCTTCGATGGACCTGTTAGTCATGTCTTCTAAAAAAAAAAATTACTACCATCACTCATCGGGACAATTTAAATTTTAAGTTGTACACAACGGTCATGGAGGCTTCTTTTATGGATTACCTGAGCACACGGAATGCATAAGTAGCGACGGCACTTCAAATTCACTGTCACGCTACCTAGATCGTTTCGAAGAAGACATAAAAGAACAGTGTTCACATTGGATCCCATACTCTTGTGCAATGGTCATTGCGCGATCATTTCGATCGAAAGTGAATGCCCGGCCAACGCAACGGTCAGTATCTGTGCGCTGCGAGATCAATTGTGCTTAATTGTCTGACGCCGCCACTACAGACATCTACAATAATCGCGCAAAACCGCAATTCAAATCAATTGAAGTCGATCAACTTCATTCCAAACGATCGTCGGCGCGATCGATCACTGTATGCCTAAATACAGGATCAACAAACTGTTTGCGTTTAAATTGAAATCTAATCCCAAAGGCTGCCAGCGACTAGGGTCTTGGAACAGCCGGCTGGACAGTTACAAAAAAAATTAAACTATCTCAGCCCTCTTGCGAATTACACACAAAAACCGATCGCGATTGATCAATGCGGCGGAAAAGCTGGCTGCTCTCGTTCGATCGATTTTTAACAATCGCTGGGAATTACACTAATTGGATTGTATTCACATACGAATGCAAAATCTCTGTTCTCCTCGTCGTCGTGGAGCTAGAGCTAGAGCTGCTTTGACCCGAGAGTTAAGTGGACCCGATCGGTGATCTCCACAGTGCACCGCTTGGTGGATATGTCAATTGGGAAATGATTGCGCAATAAATTATTTGGAAAATATTATGTTAGCTGTCGTGTTGAATGTTGTGCTGTGTATGCAATTGCGAAGAGATTAAGATTTTGTTTGTCCACAAACCACAAGAGTCGATTGTTTGCTTTGAGTATGAGTGCTCGTTTGGAGCGTTTTCTTCCAGATGAAGGAGTATGTGCTCTGAATTTGAATGCCGACTATCTGTGTATCTTATTTGTGCTACGAGTTGATTTTGAAATTGCTTTTCCACTGCACACCGACCGGTATGAGGTATTTCATCGATGACGCGTGATCATTGTCAGTGGCAGACCCGGCACACACAACATAATGAATAAACCGTAGATCAGGGGAGCATGTAGTCATTTGAATAGCTTATCTCGTTATGAGTGGTTTTACCTGTTTGACTAACAATATCGTGAGTTGTAGCTATCAGTCAGTGGTGGCAGTGAACCAATTTCGTGACAGACTTCAAGTTGCGTGTGGATAATATTTGTATGCAGAATACCGTTAGTTAAGTGTTTCCGTGGTGTAGTGGTTATCACATCCGCCTAACACGCGGAAGGCCCCCGGTTCGATCCCGGGCGGAAACAGATCTTTTTTTTGTCAATTCTTGGTCTAAAGATGTCAAGCCGATACTTTCATTCATTTTCAAGTGTTCCGTATATTCATTCCAAAGGTCGCTCAAGTGGATACTTCTAAATCTCGATTTTCCGCCAAGGCTAACCCAAAAGACGTCTCCCTATAATGGCATGGATTCGGTAGTATAGGTTATGTACTCACTTTTATATTTACTTGCATTAATAAATGTATGTTTGGCTGTTATTTGATGGTCATTCTGGAATCTACTATTACATAAGTATAGATAATATGTTTATAATATCTACAAATTTTTGGAAATCGATGAAGATTTTTGCATTCGCAACTACATATTTAAATTTGTTAATTGTAAAATATAAATGTAAAATTCGTAAAATGTTGGATATCTACAAAAAAAGTTGTTTCCGCCCGGGATCGAACCGGGGGCCTTCCGCGTGTTAGGCGGATGTGATAACCACTACACCACGGAAACACTTATCTTAACTTATCTAATGCGGATTTCGCCAAAATGGAATTGAATATTACCTTAAATTTGCCGAAAGCTTTCAATGCATTGGAAGTATAATAAATTTATTTCACTGGCCTAAATGGCATATTTTTACTTGCTTCTTATTGGTTTCCAGAGTAGATAAAGGGTGGGTCAATACGTCCCTGATAATCGAAATATAATGAATACTCTTTTAGGCAAGAAAACGTTTTATTTTTGAACATTAGTCTCATTTTAGCTCGATATACTTCGTCCAAAGTTTTTTTAATTTTTTGATATGCCTTTCAAAATAATACGATTTCTCTATACCCGTAAAATATAGGAGTTTGTTCTATCGATGACCTTTACGGAATCTTGCGACTAACGATGCCTCAAGGGGTTAAGGTGATCGGTTTTGCTGACGATATCGCCGTAGTAACGGTAGCCAAACACATCCACGAGATAGAGTCCGCTACGGATGAAGCAGTTGCCAGAATCAAAAAATGGCTGGAGTCCGCTGGCTTAGAACTAGCTGACCACAAGACTGAGGCTGTTTTGATAACCAGCCGAACTCTGTGGAATTTGCAAATTTCCGGGTTGGGAATCAAACCATCAGTTTGATGTTCCATTGTAGGCGCTTTGCAGGGGGAAGAAGAGCGAACTTACCGAACCCCCAAAGTCTAATAAGCCTTTGTTAAGGTCAGAAGATGACTGGCTGGAGGTATGCTCCTTTATAACGAGTGTACACGAAGAATTAAGGAGACTTGAAAGATTTAGAAGAGCCGAAATGGCGGACACGGAGGATTTAGCATGAGTTGCTAACCAGCCCCTCGAAGTAATACCTAACGGCAGTCCCGCGGGGAGAGTGGTTGAAGGAAATAGGGTGTGGATTAGTACGTCAGGCGCACTCCTGACATCGATTATTCGGGTTTGTGAATCGTGCAGGTTAATAGCACGGGCTACCGCATCTTTAGAAGATTACCACATCCATTGGCGCAACCAAAAACTAAAAAAAAGCACAACGAAAACCACACCTACAATTATTGAACTGGAGGAAATTCTCAATCTATTGTCAAAAGTGCCTTAAAGATGAGCCAAACTGGCACTTTGAACCAATGCAATATATGTCGAGTCTGCGGAGACGAAGAGTCTCCGAGTCCTGGTCACTGGAGGGGCCGAATAATTGAAATTCATAACTTCCATGACTTACAAAAACTTTCTGATGTATAACTTTCTGATCTTTAAAGGTTTTTGAGGATAGGTACCTGTAGGGCTGGACGGGCGACGCGACGCGGCGTCGCGTAATCACATGAAGGGGTGGCATGATGCCAAACCTTAGAAGGCAACAGAATGGGTACACAAGGACCTAAGCGTGGTACAGTAGTGTTTATCGTGTTCTATTAATCCGTAAGCTTAACCTAAGCCTCTAAACTCTTCCAGTTCGTTCACTCTTCGATCGTCAAATAACATTGACCTAGAGCGTTTTTTTACGAAAATGCTGCTTTCACAACAAAAATATTTAACAGATCTCTCGTTCTTTAGAAAGATGTATAAAGTAAGAAATCTGAAGGAAAATATTAGAAGAGCTCAAGTTTATTATCTAGAAACTAGAACTGGAACTCACTGTAGGTAGGTATACCAGACATAACATTAGCAACAATCTGTCAAGCATTTGTTCGACGCAGATTCAGCTATAGAATCACACTAACCTACTAAAGTTTTAGGAAGTTCTGTGAAACAATCGTGAATACTCCTGAATCCTAATGCAGAAGACACTTAAGTTTAACTTTATAGCGGATAATCTACATCGAGAAATTGACAAACATCGCATGACATCAAGCGGTCATATCAGCATATGCATAATGACCACTTGATGTCATTGGGTTTGTCATCTTGATTATTAAATTTAAGAAAAGTCTTTGCGATATCATCCGGCTTGGCTAAGCCAAAATCCGACAAAGACTACAATAGTATCCTTCACGAAGAAAAGAAAACTTGAACGGCTGAGGCTGATAAAGCTATCGGGTAAAATACTGATACCAGTCAAAGAAGTTAGGTAATTGTCTAGCATTAAACTTAAACAGCAAACTTATCTGGAAGGTACACACCGAAGAGATAACCAGATAACCAGGAAAGCATAATCTTATAATTTGCGGAACCTAGCGGGCAAGCCCTGAGGAATAGTGGATGTAGATCAACCATCCTTAGATGATGTTTATTCTCATTGTGAGAGCAACGATAACATTATAGAGCAATTGTAGTAGCAAAGACCGTGAAAGAAAAGATTCTAGGCATATACACATTTCGATGGGCAAAAGTAACCTCTAACCAAGCATCTTATTAACCGGGCAGGGTATTCTAAACTCAAGGAGCCCCTCGGAAATATAGGTATATATCTGCTGAAGATATCTGCGATGAATGCAGATTGAAATCCCAAAACATATTGTGCTGGGATTTTATAAGGCATTGACTGATAGAAAATTGAAATATTTGATGAAATACCGTCACTGGGTCAGCTCTCATCCTTAGATTTTTAGAAGAACTGGAGAGAGTCCTATAGGAGGAATTTCCTCCACCTATTAGGTATAATAACGATACAAAGTTTTCGTAAATGATTCCGAAAGTCGAAAACTTTGATTGAAAATTAAAAAAACAAAAATAAAAACATCTAACACAATGGAGACCATTTCATTTGAGATGAGAGTTGTATTATCAAAACAGCGCTAGACGACACTCACCTCTATATCTACCTATATGACCGACCTATGTATATTCTCTTCATTTAGGGGCAAATTGGGAATAATTTTTGGAGAACTACTACCACCGAACAAGCGAGGTACTTAAAAATGTAAACATCTGCAGATTAACTCAGACAGAGGTCAATATCACAACACCACAAGCACGAATTTCTACTAGCCTGCCACAATTTTATAACTCAAAGTAAGGCAGTCAAGGCTGTTTTAATTATGTACCTGCTTGAAGAAATGGCGAAGTCGTTTGGTTCAGTAATATGCTATACATGTTGACGGCTGTTGCTTCCTATCACAAACATTTTTATAAAGTGCGAAGCATGTCCCTAATATTAAAGAGCTCAGCTGTAGGATGTCAAAGCGTAAGCTTTCAATCAATTTATTTATATTCGGAGAGTTTTTGAGCACGCTCCAAAATACGCCTTTTGGAGTTTCATATAGCAAGTATAAGTATCAAGATGTTTACACAGATTCACAGAGCACATCTGGGATAGGTAGCTATACCCATAATTTCTCAATATTTAAAAATGTGAGGAGCTGTTAAAATATCTATCCATATCGATACTACCCATCTAAATAAAATATGAAGAGCTATGCACTTCCACATGTCGAAGTTTAACACAGAATTTGTCTGGCCATAACTAAAGCTGTAATCAAACTTTCCCCCAGTACGTACAACCCTTTCAACCTTCATACACTCGGATCATGTTTAACTTGCTTTAAACTTCACCTTTACCATTTCGAGTACCCACCTATACTTGGATCCCACTTCATATAAATCAAACAATATCCGTTTCCCGAAACAACGGAAAGTCATCCATTGTATCGAACCTCCCGTAGTACCTAGTTCCAAGTTTAGTTATATGGGCAAACATTAAAGTTCATAAAAATGTTCAACAAATAAGCGAAGTAATAATAGTAGGTAGGTACCTATACTCCACTTGACATTGTGTGCTCCGTTTGGCAGGATTTGAACCCATATATCCATTGAAGGCGGAAATTTGTCGATATTACTTTTCCTCATGAATTCACAGCAAGGTTTGTCGAAAGTTCTGTCGTCCTCTGTTGAATTATTCAGACATACTCGTGCATACGGATGGAGTTCATGCCTTTGCAGTCAGAAAGGACGATATCACAAAATGAAAAAAAAAAAAAAAACGCTTACATGTCCTCATTAAAAAGTAATATCCCTTTTTTGGAGCAGATGAGGGGAGCCGCTCGACTACAATACTTTTACACGAGCCAACGCAAACAGGTTTTTCTGCAGCTCTGTGTAGGATTGACTGATGGTCACAAAAAACAGGGAATCATTCAATCTGACGACAGAAAGCAAAATAAAGGATGAAAATGTGGTATCGCACAAAATTCTGATCCTATAAAGTTGTTTTGCTGAAAGTTTGCTTGTTAGGGACGATGTTTATGCGCCTGCGGTTGCCTTTGAAAAGACAGTAAACGTATAGGTAGGTACTTTTGCGTCTTTAAAAATCTGATTACAGGGAAGAGAAATGAATCCTTAGCAAGGGGATTCTTTTTTATGTGGGAGTGATGCCTCATTTAAAATCCAATTTCAAGTGCTCAATATTGTTTCAGTTGATTAAAACACTCACCCTGCCAAATTGGCGCCCATACATACGAATGTATTTCGAAGAATGCAAGGAGAAGGGTTGATGTTTAGTGGTGATGTGTTGTTTTTTGTGACTCATTCTCACTCCTCATGGTTCATGGATGATAGATGTAATCTGGTAATGACAACAGAAACAAGATTAGCGTTGATAGGCAAATGGCGTATCGTATGCCCCAAGGACATTCTTGCCCTCGGCTTGTGCCTAAGTAAATATTCTTGTTTTTATGCGTGCCTATGGTATATACTAACGAAAGATGCCGGTGCTGATACAAAGGAGGGATTAACGGTGATATAAGTTTGTTTTACAGCTCAGATGATAAATTGCAGTAGGTATTTAGTTTACATGCCGAAAGCAATTTTGAATATTTAACCCTTTTTTGGTGTGGTTCTGTTACGTTCCATGACATGAATTTTTGTCTTGTCGAATACTGAAGGACTGAGGTTGCTGATTATACAAAGCAGTCATTAGATTGCTTTTCTTTGGCAGATTTGCCTGGAGGCTGACCTTTTGAAGTGAAATTGAATCGCGTGGGGTGGATGTGATGAAAGGTGGTAATATTTTTAAAAAAAATTTATAAACATAGAAGACAAGCTAAATTGCCATATTTTGTAGACCTAAAAGAATGGTACCAAATATTAAGGAAATTGAACCAAATAATTTGTTACAAGATCTTATCTGCCTTATTGTTTGAACGATGAGACTTCCATCAACAACCTGATTGGTCCAATCAGTGCGGTCTGGGCATGGGAATTTTACCACAGAGCAACAGTATGGTTGATCTATCTTAATCTGTGTATTTAAGGTCTTCCTTCAACCAAAAAATTTTAATTAACTATTATATTACTGCCAACACTACTTAATCTTCTAACTATAGTTGTGTTTTTATGAAACCTCGCCAGCCAGTAGTTGCCAGTAGTTGGCAGTTGAGGCACGTTTCACATGTTAATTAAAACAACAACCTGCTGGCAACAACTCTTGATTTTCTCCCCAGCCGGAGAGCTGCTGGCTGGCAGCTGCCTAAATTCAATTCACAATGAACAAACAGGTGGCGCTGAAAGCAACAAGTGGTTTAGAATTGCCGTACAATTTGCTTAAATTATAAATGCGTTCTTATCTCACGCACACAACATTGCAGAGAAAAATGTCAGAATGTATCTAATATCTCTACCAAATGCATAATTTTATACGAAATGCTGGTCTGCTTTTAGGTTATTGCCTAAATTCATTCGGCTGGCTTCATCTTGCTGGCAATTGTGGTGGCAACTGTCCAAATGAACGGCTGGTTGGCGAGGTTTCAAAAAAGCATGCCTTATGTGTACCGTACTACCAAATTAGCCTATACGAGTATAGGTGTACCCTATTAGTATGCAATGTATTTATTATATTCTTTTATTGCTTTTGGCAAACAAAAAAAAAATAAAAATACGTGCGAAAGATCATCTATGAAAATTCGCCTTTCATTTGGTCCATATTTCCCTAAACTCGGTTTTGAAATAACGCCGTAAATGGTACGACTAGAAATAGTAAACCATTAATACAATGATAATGATGATGATGGATGATGATATGCAATGCCACGCGCATTAAATTAATATCCTGGAGCTTATCTGAATGTATGGGATAAAAATCGTGCGTGTTATGGAAATAAATCACAAAATTTGTGATTTAAAATTGATCACTTCCAGAAAAAAGAACTGATAAAATAATGATTTTCACAGGTGTATCCATGATCGATGACAGATAGCGACCATGTATCTATTCAAAAGACCTACAACTCGCCCGTCACGTTAGCTTAAGGAAATATCAGATGCAATTGATGGTCAGGTACTTACTTACTTAAGGTGGCGCTACAGTCCGGGGTGGACCTGGGCCTCAACCAACAAGCGTCTCCAGCCAGCACGATCTTTGGCCAGCTGTCCCCAGTTTCGCACGCTAAGCTGGTTAAGGTCTCTTTCCACTTGCGTGCGCCACCTGAGTCGCGGTCTTCCTTTACTCCGCCGTCCCTCTGGTGTGGATTCGAAAATCTTCCGAGCCGGAGCATTCACGTCCATTCGCTCTACATGACCCAGCCACCGCAGTCGTTGGATCTTCACTCTTCTGGCTAGGTCAATGTCGCTGTACAGCCCGTACAGTTCGTCGTTGTATCTCCTCCTCCATTCACCGTCTATGCAGACGGGACCGAAAATTACTCGAAGAATTTTCCTCTCAAAGCAACCAAGAGTAACCTCATCCGCTTTTGATAAAGTCCATACCTCTGCACCATAAAGAAGGACTGGGATGATTAAGGTCTTATAAAGGGTCACTTTAGTTGTTCGAGAGAGGGCTTTGCTATTCAATTGCTTTCTTAGCCCAAAGAAACAGCGATTGGCAAGAGTTATTCTTCGTTTAATCTCAGCGCTGGTGTCATTGTCTGACTTCATAACGGAGCCTAGGTAGACAAAGTCCTTTACCACCTCAAAGTTATATCTGTCTATAGTGACATTCTGTCCAAGACGTCGGTGTTGGGTGTCCTTTCTTGATGACAGTATATACTTTGTCTTGCCCTCATTGACCGCCAAACCCATCGCGCCTTCTCCGTCTCAATGCCCACGAATGGTCAGGTGCTAGAAGAATAATGTCCTTGCCCACCCTAACTTTAAGTTCGATGGCCAAGAGTGAACTCCCCCAACGAGGTTGACGTCTCCAGCGGTCAAACGAACTATCGACCGAAATCAACGACCCACCTTTCCTGTGGCATGTGGCAGGTAGTTAGTGTGCTAGACTATTGACCGAGAGGTCTCGATCATAAAATTGTAAGTAAGTACCTACCCTCCATTCCACGGAAATGAAAACTCACATAAACCAAAAATGGTTGTGAGAATCTATTGCTATGATGCCTATACGGATCTGTTGAGCCGATATTTATTATGGTAAACAAAGGTCACGTTAAAAGATGCTGGGACCAGAAGTATATTTCGTTTAAAGTTAAAGGAATGATAGAAAACCTAAACGACAAATGAGTGATGGCAGAAAACCTAGGAAGATGGTCAACCGATATGGAACAGTGTGGGCAATAAAAATGTCGACCTTCTCCGCTCAAAGAAAAGTTCTAAGAAGGAGTCGAGGATCGGATCATTGAAATGGGTGGTAGTGGTAGCATTGTCTACATGATATTTATGAAAGACTGAAGATCTTTTAACTTATAGTGGGTTAAAACTCAAAACTAAATAAGACCTGTCTCTTATAAACAGAAGCTAATGCTGATACCTGCTAGGAATCGAAACCAATGAAGAACTGTGCGGAAACCCATAGAGACACTCTCTAGGTAAGATGAATTATAGATGAAGATATGAAAAGGAACCCTATATGACTGTCTGTATCATGTTGATGCACAAAATTGCTCCAACTTTTAAAACTTGTTTGTAGGAGTCTGGACCATATTCTGTAAAATGCTCCCAACAGGCAATTTAGGTTTATTAACTAAATATAAAGGCTATAGCTACCATAAGTGTCAAGAGATATAGTGCTCATATAATATATATGCAGTAGTTGTACTACCCTATTACAAACTGTCCAATAAATATAGGCATAGTAGATTTGAGAGAGAGAGACGCCGCCTCTGATGTGCTTGGTTTCACTCAACCACTACAACGAAAGCACTGGTTCAACGACGAGTGCCATCAAGCACATGCAGCGAAACAAGAGGCATACAAAGCGGCACTGCAAAGAAGGACTAGAGCTGCTCGTGAGCTCTACGCGCAGAAAAGAAGAGACGAACACCGGCTTCTCAGGAGAAAAAAGAAAGAGCACGAGAAGCGCGCGATCGAGGAAATAGAGAGATGCTACAGCAGGAATGAGGTTCGGAAGTTTTACGAAAGGGTAAAAAGAACCTGCCAAGGCTACAGAGCCCGAACCGAAGCCTGTAAGGATGAACAAGGGAACATCATAGTAGAATCGCAGTCGATGCTGAGGATATGGAAGAACTACTTCTGCAGACTGTTTAACGGCGATGACGAACTAAATCCCGCTGTCAGGCAGAATGAACCATTCAACCTGGATGATGAAGACCAACAATTCCGTCCACCCAACCTGGACGAAGTGAAGATAACCATATCTAAGCTTAAGTCCAACAAAGCCGTTGGAGCAGATGGCCTAACCGCCGAGCTATTCAAAGCGGCAGGCGATGACTTGGTTAGGAGCATGCACCAACTCATCTGTAAAATATGGTGGGAGGAAAGTATGCCCGATGAATGGAACCTTAGCATTGTTTGCCCGATCCTCAAGAAAGGAGACCCTCTGAACTGCGCCAACTACAGAGGTATTAGTCTTCTTAACATCGCCTACAAGATCTTATCTGCTGTGCTGTGTGAACGCCTGAAGCCTTTCGTCAACAACCTGATTGGTCCCTATCAGTGTGGCTTCAGGCCAGGAAAGTCTACCATCGACCAAATATGCACACTGCGGCAGATCTTGGAGAAAACCCAGGAAGTTCAAATCGATACCCACCACCTTTTCATCGAGCTATACAGAGCAATGTCTAGTTTTGGCATCCCTGCCAAACTCGTCCGTTTGTGTATGATGACAATGGAGAATGCACGCTGCTCCATCAAGGTCGGTAAAGAACTCACCGAGACCTTCGATGTCAAAAAAGGACTTAGACAAGACGATGCGCTGTCATGTGACTTCTTCAACATCGTTCTTGAAAGAATAGTGCAAAACTCAAACGCTAATACCAGAGGCACTATCTTTCAAAAGACGGTGAATGGAGGAGGAGATACAACGACGAACTGTACGGGCTGTACAGCGACATTGACCTAGCCGGAAGAGTGAAGGTCCAACGACTGCGGTGGCTGGGTCATGTAGAGCGAATGGACGTGAATGCTCCGGCCCGGAAGATCTTCGAATCCACACCCGAGGGACGGCGCAGTAGACGAAGACCGCGACTCAGGTGGCGCACGCAAGTGGAAGGGGACCTTATGAAGTGCAGCTACGTGGACAGTAGGCCTAAGTCTTTCACTAATAGATATCAATTTAAACACGGTGACTCAAATATCCTTGGACCTAGTTATAACTTCCTTCAGAGCTGAACTCATTTTGAAGACATTTGCTAAAATAAATTTATGTATATCGTTTCACAATCACACAAGCAATCTTCCACAAAAAAAAAGTTCAACTCCGCACTGAATTTCCATTTAAAATTCATCAAATAGAAACATACATGTCAATGTACCTTCCTACCCTTTTAAAACTTGAATATGATTCTAATTCCATTTGCAAATATGCACACAAAATATCGAAACGAATTCACAAAAGAAGTTACTCAAATAATGCCAGCACCAATTCAATTCATCGCATCATTCAACTAAAGCTGATTTACTCCCCTTTGACTGACAACATATGTCGGTATTTTTAGCTCTAAAAAAAAAAACTCCATTTATATGACTTATGTCGATGTCTAAAAAGTGTGCAAATTTTCAAAATTCAAAGGGAGAATATCCCTCATTTACCTCCCACCCTCAGTATCAGTAGTCAGTACACTTTGATTTCAATGTGCGTACTCAAACCCTTGGAGTACCTATACTCATACGTCATACCCAACAAAGGAGCACAAGTGGTCTGACTAGATAAAAAGAAAACGCATTTTTCTTTCACACAAAGACGATACTCGTATCTATGGCAGGCACACGCACGTTTATCCGAATAACATAAATTAAATACAATTCAACAGTGGCAGTAACAACGAGTACACCGGGTTAATTAGAATATGCCAACAGTGCAATTGATCTAGATCCAGGTCCCCACCACTACATCGTCTGCGTTGACCTGCATATCAGGACACAACACAAGTTGAATAAATTCTGCAATTTACTCCATGTTAATGGTCAACCATGAGGAAATCATTAATCAGTGGTAAGGCGAGAGTTTAAATGTGTGCGCAAAAGAAAAAGAAGTCTTCCAACTCCAAGTCGAACCGTCGGTCGTCAGTGGTCGAAGATGAAGGAAATCATTTGGCCACCACCGGCACTGTGGTCGCTGTCTGTACAATTGTGGCCAAATGATTTATTTGCGTCGATGATTGCTGGAAATCGCCTTTTGCAAGATTTTCTGACGACAAAAAGATACACAATCAATGATAGATACAACTAAATCAGAGGCTGGATGGAAGTGCCTTCTGTATAATATGGGATGCTCGTAGATATGTCAATTGCATGCGCTTGTGATGATGATGATGACGCTTCTTCTTTGCCGATGGTTTTTGTGTTGTTATCGGCTGCATGATGACTTGCACGAGGTTTCAATTTGAATCCTGATTAATAGGCTTGTGTGAGAGGATGGTAGTTTATTTCGTATTGATATGTTTTTAATCGGATTTCTATAATTGCTATGCCAAGGGGGATAGGAAAACTTGATTTGGCGAAGAATAGGAAGAATAATTGTTTGAACGTTTGACTAAAGGGAGTATTATAATAAAAATTGCATGGTAAGGCTTTTATTTTCAGTCTGAATAGTGATCACATTTAAAATACAATCGAAGTGCCGGCCGGTGGCGGATAAGGTCTATGACTTATCAAGAAAATATTCAGACAAAAACTATTACCTATTATCCACGAACCATTCTTTCATTCAGAGAAAGAGCCCTCGGTATAATATAATGATGACAAGACGCTGCAGAACAAAACTTGGAAGTATCGAGCCAGGAGAATGGAGGAGAAGAAGGACCTTCATGGAAAAGAGGGCCTAGACAGACCTCAGAAAGATCAAATAATATTCGCAATCGAAACAACAGTCCGAGAGGTTTTAAAAGGAAGCCAAGCAACTAGCTGCTGACCGGAGAGCAGACTCTTCAAAATAGCGAAAGAAACCTATAGCCACCGAGGCATAGGGAATACTAGATGTAGAGAAGGCGAACCTATATGTCTAGCAAGAATTTTCAAGACATATTTCGCTGCTTCATCCATATCCATCCATCCATACTACTTATAAAATGCAACGTCCGTCTGTTCGTTTCTCCATAACTCGAGAACCATTCGTCCGATTTGTATGATTCTTTTTCTGATTTAAAGATGTGTGGCCAACTTAGTCCGTAGGGTGAGTGAGAATTGCTCAGGAGTTAAGGGGTCGCGGGGAATAAGGGGGGTCTCACGAACCGTTAGCCGTATGAAATTGAAAGTTTGTGTGTTGATAGATAAATCAGAAGAATTACATGCCTCATTCATCGTTTTTCAAAATTCGCCCCATAAGGGTTTAAAAACGTTTGCACCCTACTTTTGTATTTCGACCTTACTATGCTCAACTTGCCATTATACTCATAAATCTACGTAAGTCATTTCAAGGAATGCTTTTATTTGTTAGCCAATACTTCACCGAGTATTTTGATCTAAAATTCATCTTTCTGGTCCATCCAGAGAGTGAGATATAATAAATTGAAAATAGATCTTATTTGGTCAAGTGCGAAAAGAATGATTTCTCGATTGCAGTTGTGCTTAGGGGTAGTTTTATAATGCGTTCCCAAAATAGAATATGATTACTCGCTCGACTGGCATTCATAATGCACATTGTAAGTACGTACATACTCATGTATGGCGTAGTTGAATTTGATGTAGGCAATGGATATGCGTAAAACAAACTTAATATGTATATATGTAAATCTACGTACATATAAGAGGTTTGTGGTGCGTAAGTGATGGATACATATATCTACATATATGTATTTGAGATCTGCAGCTATGGAAAGTGTAACGATATTACCGCGTAGTATGAACAATTAGATCATACCTGTGACGAGTTTTTATTTATGTGAAATCTTATGTCCATTGACTTAGGACTTTCGGATCAGTACAGGTTACGTAAGGACTAAGTTGAAGACGGGGGACGGGTAAAGGGGTGGTAGGGACTAACTCTTGAACTATTTGGCCGATTGTACAGACTACATCCTCCGGATCAGTATAGGTTAGTTAGAGTGTGGATATGGGAAGCGGAAACAGGGGTATAGGGGTTATCTTCAGAACTACTCGGCCATTGCCAGAGTTGACATCTGACAGTCACGTCTTTCACATGGACAGCTATATATTGAATGTTCGCGTGTGAGCTGTAGGCGTAATTTGTTTATAGCTACTTGCGCCCATTAAATTAATAATAGGTATAGTTTATGAAAAGAATATGGTACCAAAAGCAGTGATATTGTGAACTATATTGCTACGAAAGGCATTAATATCAGCAACATAAAATGTCATAGCCTGACTCCGGATAACCTTACAGGTCGCCTAACATCTTCGTTCAAACTTTTATGCCCTCTACCAACTGGAAAATTACTGGTCAACCCGAGCTTCTGGCCTAAAGATATTCTGGTAAAAGAATTTGTGAACAGAACTAGCTCAAAGAAGACTCAGTCAAAAAACGCTCCAAAAAACCTTCCAAAAAACTCAGACCTAAGGATTTAACTCCTACAGCCTTTAATCTTTACTACCAAAATACTGGTGGTCTAAGAACCAAACTTCGCGATGTCTTGCTCTTCTCTTCATCTGCTCAATACGATGTTATTGTATTCACTGAGACTTGGCTGACACATAATCATCACAACGAGGAAATGTTCAACAAGGACCAGTACGAAGGTTACCGCAAGAATCGTTGCTCCGTTGTAACTGATTGCGAGAGAGGCGGCGGAGTATTGGTTGCAGTTCGGGCCTCTTTGCATAGTGATGAAATCGATCTACCTCCAACAGCAGCTGATTTAGATTTAGATGTTGACCAAATAGCAGTCTCAATTAAATGCATTTCTGGAACTGAAGTTATTGTTATTGCAAGTTATATACCACCAAGGAGTCCTTACTTGTTATATAAAACCCATATAGATAATTGTTCATTCATCTTAAATAATTTAAAAGATCATCAACACGTTATTCTTCTCGGAGACTTTAACTTGCCAAACTTAATTTGGTCGTTTGATTGTGATGAGTCTAGACTTCTCCCATTTAATGTTAAGTTAGATTATGAGCGTGAAGTCGTTGATACTCTTGCCCAGCTTGACCTTTGTCAGATAAATAATTTTCCTAATGAATTTAATAATATTCTCGATTTGGTATACGTTGATTCCGAGCTTGACATTAGTATCAACAACTCCATGATCCCACTTTGTCGTAATTCTGTTTTTCATGTAGCTCTATCCATGCAGTTTAAATTTTATGAGTTTTTTAAACCGGGTTCCGGTGACACTTATTTTAAGTATAATTATGCTAAAGCTAATTTCAGCAACATTTCAAGCTATTTAGATAGTATAAATTGGTTCAGTATTTTTAACAATAATTGTAACTTGGACAATTCTTTTAATGTATTTATCAAAACTGTGAAAATGGCAATTGATTTGTTTACACCTAAAATTAAGTCTGTCAAGGGTAACAAGCCCATTTGGTTTAATGACAGAATCATAAACTTAAATAATAGGAAAAATAAGGCCTATAAACGTTTTCGTAATAGAAATAACGACCCGGAACTTCTGAAAGTTTATCGGACGCTTCAAAAAGAATTTGATGTTTTAAATAAGTTTCTTTACAGACAGTATGTTCTTTCTGTCGAATCTAATTTAAAAACTAATAGTAGACGCTTTTGGAGCTTTATTAATAGCAAAAAACAATCTAATGGTATTCCTAACTGTATGCGCCTTAATAGTGTATCCTCATCTGATCTGTCAACCATTTGTAACATGTTCGCTAACCACTTCCAATCTGTTTATTCTTGTGGTACAAACATACCTAGAGTCTCATGTAACTACTCAACGCCCTTTGAGTTTGTAAATATCGGCAACTTAGAGTGTTCGATCACTGAAGTCCAAATTGCTCTTTCTTCATTAAAACTTGAAAAAAATCCAGGTATGGATGGCATCCCGCCAATATTACTTCAAAAGTGCTCATCCGCGTTTTCTGTACCTTTGTGGTTAATTTTTAATTTATCTCTGCAGTCTGGAATTTTTTTTAATGATTGGAAGAGGTCGTTTTTAACGCCCATATATAAATCTGGATCGAGGCATGATATTACTAACTATCGTCCAATCTTCTATCCCTAAGCTCTTTGAAAAACTAGTTTGTGACAAACTTACACCTCACTTAAAAAGATTTATCTCTCCGTCTCAGCATGGCTTCGTTACAGGCAGATCCACTACTACAAATCTCTCAATTTTTTGTAATACTGCCTTGAATTACCTTGAGAATGGCATGCAATGTGATGTAATTTATACAGATTTTGCAAAGGCATTCGATCGCGTCAATCACAGTACACTAATTTCCAAACTGACTACCTTAGGATTTCACTCCAATATCCTAAAGTGGATTCATTCCTACTTAACCGATCGTATCCAGTATGTTCGCATAAACGAAATGCTCTCGTCACCAATTTATGTTACGTCTGGAGTACCTCAAGGTAGTCATCTGGGCCCTCTGCTCTTCCTTTTGTTTATTAATGACATTCCTGACTTGTTTTTGAGTTCCCAGTGTCTTATGTTTGCTGACGATTTGAAGATATTCCGAGCAATACGTTCAGTTCAAGATTGTCTTCTTCTACAAGAAGACCTTAAACGTCTTTCTGTGTGGTGTAATAACAATGACCTTCATCTCAATGTCTCTAAATGTCAAAGCCTTTCTTTTTATCGCCACCTCTCTCCAATTCCCTTTACGTATGTAATCGATAATACCCCATTGTCCACTATCTGCTTCAAAAAAGATCTTGGAGTTATTTTTGACTTTAAACTTAGCTTTTGCAAGCACATTGAGTTTGTGGTTGCCAAAGGTAATCAGATGCTAGGTTTCTTATTGAGGAATTCGAAAGACTTTCAAGATCCGCATACTCTGAAATGTTTATTTTTTGCATTTGTCAGATCACATCTCGAATACTGTAGTATAGTATGGAATCCATTTTACGAAGTACATTCTTTTAGAATTGAGAAGATCCAAAAGCGTCTGACTAGAGTAGCTGTTCGTAGACTACGATGGAATATTGAAATGCCATCTTACGAGACCAGATGCAAATTATTTGGTATCTTACCTCTTTTCAGACGGAGGCAATATTTCTCCATTATGTTTATTCGCGATTTGATAGATGGTCATATCGATTGCCCTTTTCTATTATCATTAGTTGGATTTTATGCTCCTGCGAGAGTTCTAAGAAATCGCTTTTTATTTCATATACCCTATCATAGGGTTAACTATGGTTACAATGAACCAATTTCCAGATGCCTTAGAGAATCGAATAAATATTGTGATGTTATTGATTTTCATTTTAGTAGAGATTCATTTAGGAATAAATTACTCCTGTTGTTAGGCTTTGGTGGTAATTTTTAAGTATAATTTTTGTATTAAGTATCTAATCTAGCGAGAACAGTAGATGTACTCATTTGATTGAAATAAATAAATAAATAAAAGGCATACCGATCAAATATTTTGTAAGCTTAAAAAGAAGACAAAATATAAACAAGTAAAAGTGTTACCATCGGCCTGGCCGATGCTTTGATACCCTCCACTGATGTGTGTACTGGTACAGGTACACGCATGTGTCTAATATGGGCTTTGTATGGGAGGTAATAGAACTACTTGACCGACATGGACCACTTTCAATAAAAACCTGAAGGCCATAAATATAAGACCTCCCATAAAATTTCAGTTGCCTAAGTCGATTCGTTCGGACGCTATCGTGATTTCAAAAGACAGAGAGAGACATATGTCTAATAGTGGTTTTGTATGTAAGGTACCAGAACTACTTGACCGACATAGCCCATTTTCCATACTGGCGACGGTAAAAAGAAGTCGTTTCACAAAATTTCTTTCGCCTATGTCAATTTATTTGGACGCTATCGTGCTTTCAACAGACAGACAGACGGACATGGCTAAATCGATTCAGAATATGATCCTGATTCAGAATATTATATACTTTATAGTGTCTCCGGTGAATCCTTCTTGGCGTTACAAACGTAAAAACAAAGTGAATATACCTTCCTGTGGAGGGTATAAGTATATAACAAACGTGTATTTGAATTTGAATTTGAATTTTATTTAATAGAAAAGAAACCAGCGGGCGGAGCCGCAAGCGTTGCTAGTCTAACTATAAATGCTAAAGTAACTCTTACTTACTTACTTATCGGGCTCCCGACCCGTGAAGAGTCTCTGCCTGAGACACTGCAGCCTTCCATCCTCTATGATCCCGCACGCTGCTTCCAATTGCCCAGACCAAACGCTCTGGCATCCACGATGGCTTGATCTTTGAAACGGAGGTTCGGTCTTCCTTGTCTTCTCGAACCTGGGGGCTGGGATTCGAAGGTCCTCTTAGCTGGAGCATTATTGTCCATTCGCTCGATGTGGCCGACCCAATGTATAGTCGACTTGTTTTGGCTTTTTGGACTACATCCACATTTTAGTACAGCTCATAGATTTCGCGGTTGTATATCTTCTCCTCCATTCGCCCTCCTCGCACACAGGACCAAAAATCCGCCGAAGTTTTTTTCTTTCGAGGGAGCCCAGTATCGGCTTTCCCTTCTTGCTTATCGTCCAGCACTCGGCGCCATAAAACAGAACTGGTTAGGATAAGAGTTTTGTAGAGCACACATTTCGCCCTTCGAGTTTAGGAGTTTTGTACCAAATTGTTTTGACAAACCGCAGTAGCAACGGTTTCCTAGGGTAATTCTTCGCCGGATCTCCACTAGGGTGTCATTCGTGGAGTTTACGTTTACTCCGAGGTAGGTGAACTCCTTAACTACTTCGAAATTGTTGCTATAGGGACGTTTTGTCTTAGGCGGTGGACAGATGCTTGCTTGTTTGTTGATAGCATGTACTTAGTCTTGTCCTCATTTACTTCAAGCCCAACGGATTTCGCCTGTTCTTCAATCGCCGTTAACGCTTCTACCATACGGCACGCTGGGAGCGACCGATGATGTCAATATAGCCAAGCAGCTGGACGGACCTGTTGAAGATAGTGCCTTCCGTGTTGACACATGCCCTGCGCACTATCTGCTCCAGTACGAGATTTATGAAGTCGCATGATAGAGCGTCTCCTTGCCGAAATCCGGTGCATGTTTGAAATAGTAGCACATAGGAGATCCTATTCACAGCATCATGTGAAGGTCTAGCGTTTCTGCAACATATAACGTCGGCCCGCCAAATCTCCCAAAGATCAAATCTTGACACTGACGCAAATTCTGGAAACTTCAAGGCCGCATAATGACAAGATTCATCGTCAAAACCTGGCGTTGCATCTTTCTCGCGTGACGGCGGAAAATATACGGTGCAATTTGTAATTTTGAAGTACCTACTTTCGTCAAAGGGTGCCCAGTGTACTTTGTCGATAAGAATCCCACTATCTTCAAGATGTAATTATACATATGATGGCGCAGCACTTTTGCTGTATGCGAACGATATCGGCATCATCAGCCAGACGGTACTGGCTAATCTTAGGACAAAACTAGAGATGCTCCCAAAAAACCTTTCTCTATCGTCTCGGACTGGGACAAAACGCCGCTATTGATAACGTCATACTTCAAAATGGTTAATGAGCAGTTCATCCACCTCGGAGTCGGGCTAAACATCAGCTAACCCCAAGAAACTGCTCCGTATTTGGTTTGACAAAACAAATAATTTTAAAACTACTATCTTGAACAATTCCAACTCTGCCAAAAATATTTCTGTAGAACTAAGACGCCCAGTTAAATACGATAAGCACAAACGGAGAGCTGATCCTGAGCTTATTTGTAGGTAAGAAAAATTCTTATTTTGTCCGGTAGTACGAAAAAGCGAAAGGAACAAAAGATTTATTCTAAAATTCTATGAGTTGTACAAAAAGCTAAAAGACGTCTTCTATATTAACTCGGTCACATCGATCGAATGAAGAATAATCCTCAAGCCAAGAGTATCATCCCAGCCCCATGATTAAAATGACACAGGTCTCTTTTCCAAAGACCAAGCCATCATGGATGCCAGAACGCTTAGTCTGGCCAACTGGAAAAAAAGTTGGAATTTTAGAGGATGCTAAGCTGCAATGTCTCATTCGGTTATGTCCTCTTTACGGGTTGGGACTGGGAGCTCATTAAGTAAGTTCGGTCTGATTCAGATGAACCTTTGAGATGGATCATTGAAACATAAATATTGAGGAAAATAACCCCCAAATTAGCAGTAGGTAGGTTAGGGTGTATTCACTTTAATAAAAAATCGTGTGTGTCGTGTCTTTCTGTATAAACACGTTGCCGCAAATTTATAAGTGGTTTACCTACACCTACATTATGATATATTATTATATCTTCAGATTATTTAATCCCGAAAACATGAACTTTCATCCGAACCAACACAACTTAGTACACCTTATCCAAAAACAGACATATCTTCTCAAATCTCAAACTCAAGTCTCTTAAATCCTTTAACCGAAAATGGTGTCCTCTCCTTAATGCCAAAAGCAATTTCGTGCTGCTGCATCCGACTTATCCTCACACAATTTCCACACTTAAGAAAAACAATACAATCCCATTCTTTCATTTGAGTTGAGTGCAATTACGTTTTTTCACCCAACAAGCGCCCTAATGTTCCGGCTTTATGAAGATACGGATTGCATCATTCGCCACTGTATACGTCCCTTATCTTGAAGTAATCTAGCCTGGTTGTGGCGTTCTTCCTTATATTCTGCCGTTGTACCATCGAGAAGGACGAAAACGAGAGCACATTAGCAACAAAGTTAACTAAACCGAAACAAAAGGAAAACCAAAATTACGATGACAGTTTCTGAATTTTTGTTGTGCAGCAATAGAAAAAAAAATTACAATATCTTGCAAAGGATAGCACGAATTTCTCATCTGTGATTGTTTTCTTATGTAGACTGTGTAGAGTATGATACATATGACACTCGAGAGGAGCACAATCCAACGCTAGATAAGGTCATTAACATTTTACTAGGTTTCCTTTTTCATCTGAAGGATGCACTTGCATGCGTTGGCGGAAGGAGTTTTAAAAAAAAAAACAAAAGCAACGCCTACGGTATAAGAATGGTGATGAAAAACACCTGAAAGTCTGATTCTTCTCAAAGGACTCCGCGCGTGCACGGATTGTGTGTTCCCTTTGTGTGCAAATGCATTGCTGCCGTCGGCGTCGTCGTGTGTCGCCTATATTCACGCCAGTGGGTGAACTAGTCTGGAACTTTATTATTATTATAATTTTTTTTTTCTGTTTTGCACCCCTTAACCTCATACATAAATCCGTTATGTTATGTATACACTTGAATAACAAAAATATTAATTCAAAGGTGTTGCGGGGGTAGGTATGACAAATCCTTGTGGATACCTATACTGTCGGCCATAAACAATGGATACGGTTATTGTTTTGTCGAGATGACTATATTCGAGCCACTTTTGTTATTAACCCTTTGTTGGCACTAGATGCGTAGCACATCTGTAGATACTTTCAATAGCAAGGATACGGAGGACGAAAATAGAACAATGGTAGTGGGTTTTCTAAAAACGATGTACGCCATGTAAATCAGCTAATTATAGTCTAGGAAGGCGGAGGACAATGCTCGTGTTGGGTTACATGGTGATTGCTGGTGGGCTCGTTCTTCAGAGAATTTATTTCTGACGAGAAAATATTCAAAGTAAATATTCAAATAGTACTACATATTTGAATTCCAAACGAATTCAAAAAACCATCAGAACGAAGAAGAAGGCTATCAAGGTGCAGATTCATTGGGGAGACTCAGCTAGTCGAAACCGATACATGGATACGCAAAGACATTGCAAGAGTTATGAAAGGTGTTCGTCAAAAAGTTAAACCGTGATCACAGATCTTCGAGCAAGTACACCTGACTTTCTGCCACCTTTGAGGAAGGAAGTTAAATATCATTGCAGGATTCAAAATCAAAGATGGTGCAGCTCTTACTAGGAAGAAATCTGATGCAATCAAGCCACTCATAGTAGAGTAAGAGCTAGCAACGTTATTTCTCAAGTCATTTTAGCAAGGCTGAACTTTGTGAGCTTAGTTCGTGGTGACTACTGAAGACGAAAACACAATTCTGGTAGCGCGGCGTTGGTTTATATTGAAGTTGCATAACCTCAAAAGTGAAACAAATTTACCTCATTTTAGATAACTTTAGATTTTGGTATATGATGAAACCGGAGTTTTGGTTTAGCTTTGAGGAATTAGTAGAGTGACAATATTACTAACATAATATCAAAAATTTGACTTTGTTATTATGACTTAAATTTTGCCTTTTTTGCACTTTACGAGCAATATTTCATAGCTCGCCATATACAGTGGCCGGCATAAGTATTTTGACAAAACTAAAGTTAATTCTGCTCATAATTTGAACTTACTTCATGTAAATTTTGGCATCAATGGAAAGGTAATTTAAATTCCGTTTGAATGATACAAAACTTTCCTTAACCGATTAATTACCCATTGAAAATTTGGAACTTTTGTAAAAGTCTACTTTTTTGACTTTTTTCCTCGGTTCCAAAAAAAAAATATTTTGATGCAAAAAGTTTCTTCAAACAATTCTCATAGTGACTGCAAAAAAAATTTTTCAAAAATCTCTTCGCTAATATTTTTTATGATTTTTTGAATGGGATGATCTCAGAAAAATTTTGTATGAAAAGGAGGAAAAAGTGACTAAAATAGTCATTTTTAGCAATTTTCAAAAAATCATAAAAAATATTAGCGAAGAGATTTTTGAAAATTTTTTTTGCAGTCACTATTAGAATTGTTTGGAGAAACTTTTTGCATCAAAATATTTTTTTTTTGATACCGAGGAAAAAAAGTCAAAAAAGTAGACCTTGACAAAAATTCTAAATTCTAAAATTTTTAAATGGGTACTTAATGGGTTAAGGAAAGTTTTGTATCATTCAAACGGAATTTAAATGACCTTTCTATTGATGCCAAAATTTACATGAAGTAACTTTTAAATTATGAGCAGAATTAACTTTAGTTTTGTCAAAATACTTATGCCGGCCACTGTAGTATGCTATGAAAATTGCTCGTGGAGACCACAAATAGTATTCTATGAAAAATGGTATTCCATCTATTGCTCAGCTCATAGCCTGCTATCGATAGTATTCTATGGGGTGTACTTTTTTGTTGTGACGCATGTGTTTTCGTGTGATGGCTATGGAAATAGTAAGATATGAAATGCCCACCCTACATTTTATTGCATACTATCGTTATTTCTTTCTATGAGAAATGACAGATGGCAAGCTATGAAATATTGCTCGTGGAGACGCGGTGTTAAAACCGGCAAACTGATATGGCAATTGAATTTTCTTTCTACATCGGTCGTAAATTAACACATATTAAAATCTTAAGTTTGCTAAAATGAGGTACCTAAATTTGTTTGCCCTTTTGAGGTTATTTCATTAATATATAAACCAACGCAGTGCTGCTAGAAATATATTCTCTTGTTCAGTAGTCACCCCGAACCAAGCTCACAAAGTTACAGCCAAGCTAAAATGACTTGTGAAAAAACGTTGCTAGCTCTTAGTCTATAGGTTGTGCTTCACCCAAAAGCTGAGCTACAGACCAAAATCTACCACGATCCAATTAAATTTATTTCATCAAACCGAAAAATGTCACCACGCCAACTATCAAAAGCACATAGACATTGTGTGTAGTTTTCTCTGATTAAGTTCATATAAAACCGTCAAAATGACCGATTTTCAGCTAAATCTTGTTACAAATCGAATTAATAAAAATAGAAGGAGTCAAGTTAATAAAAATTTTCGTATCGATTATCGTAAAAGGGCAAGCAATTCATAACTGAAAATAAATGAAATTTGATAGAAAACAAGCCCTAAACATAAGTAATTGCGATTTTTCAAGTAAAAATGTATTTTCATTAAATAAAAATAAAAAATAAATAGGTGGCGCAACAGGCGTGTAGACACCCTAGGCCTAGCTTCTCGCAACCATTCGTTTTGTGTGAGTTTCTATTTTTGGGACGAATGGAAGGGACCTACAATTTTATGCCGAGTCCGAACGGCTGAATTGAGAAGCTTTTTCATGACAGTTATACTCTCGGATGTTTGTCAGACGTTCGCGAGAGGTGGCGCAGTAGAAAAAACCTTAAGATGTAATTTGTGTTTTTCCGGGGCTCGATCCTCCGCCATCGACTCCAAATCATCAAGGGCAATCCCCATGCGGGTATAGGAGAGATTATGAATTTGATCTAACCATCTCATCCTGGGTCTACCTAGGGGACGCCTGCCTGATGGTACGGATTCCATAGCACGTCGTGGGATCCTGGTCGGGGACATACGTTTAATATGACCAAACCATCGAAGCATGGACTGCTCCGTCCGGAGAAGTAGCTGGTCGACATTGAGTTCCTCACGTATTCTAGTATTTCTAATGCGATCTCTACGGGTCACACCAGCAATACAACGGAGAAATCTCATTTCGGCAGCTTGTATTCGCGATCTTATTCTTTCGGTCATTACCCAAACCTCATGACCATAGGTAAGAGTTGGAACAAACACCGAATTAAAGACTGACAACTTAGCTTTGACACCAAGTTCAGTCCTCCTGATAACAGAATGACCAAACTGTCTCAAAATCGATCCAGCCTGACCAATCCTACAGGAAAACTCGGCATTGCTCCTTCCATCACTCGTGAATAAGACCCCGAGATACTTAAACTTCTCCACCTGTTTCAATGGGACTCCACTATCAAGCAGAGTGCATCGAACAGGCGTTCTGGAGACGACCATTACTTCAGATTTGTTCACGTTGACTTTCATCTCAGCTTCAACACAAACGGCTACAAACCGATTCAGTCTGAGAGGATCCAAGGATGACCATGCATCAGCGAAGAGCAAATAACTTATCCTCAGATCTCCTAATTCGAAACGTTCTTCGCCAATACTGCGCTGTAACATCCAGTCCATATAAGTAATGAAAAGGAGAGGCGACAAGACGCACCCCTGGCGAAGTCCAACGCCCACGGTGAAAGGTATTGATTTAACGCCGTTTACCCGAACACAGCTTTTACAGTTTGTGTAAAGAGATTGAATGGCTCTCAATAGAGAACCATCAATTCCATACTCCTGTAATACACTCCAGAGTTTCCCTCGAGGGACTCGGTCGTATGCTTTCTCCAAATCTACGAAGCAGGCGTAAACATGTGTAGCATACTCCCAAGCCTTCTCAAGTACAATTCTGAGAGTGAATAACTGGTCGGTTGTGCTTCTGCCGGGACGAAAGCCGCACTGCTCATCTCTTAATCGTGCCTCGACCACAGCTCTGCAACGCGTTTCCAGCACCTTGGCAAAGACTTTTCCGGGGAGACTTAAAAGTGATATACCCCTGTAATTGGAGCAATCCCTTTTATCCCTTTTCTTGAAAAGGGGCACAATCACCCCAATCTGCCAATCGCTGGGAGTTTCGCCGCATTCCCATCAGGCCACTTTAATGACACGAGAGAGCCATTTGACTCCCTCTTCACCTAAGGCCTTGAGGATTTCTGACCGGATTTCATCCACTCCGGCAGATTTGCCAGCTTTTAGCGATTTGATCGCATAAGTGACTTCCTCTACAGTGGGACTATTTTCCGCCCTGCTTAAGGCGATGGATGTGTCATCCTCAATGCCCTGGATTGGATTGAGCAAATCGGAAAAGTGCTCGCTCCATCTGCGCAAGATGTCCTCCTCATTAGAAAGAAGTGTACCATCTTTGAATTTGACTCCTTCGATAATGTTCCACTTCCTTCCTCTAAGACCGCGGATGGTCTGCCAGAACACCTTGCTTGCAGATCTGTGATCCCGGTCCAATTTTTCGCCGAACTCCTTCCAAGACTGTTCTTTGGCTGCTTTAACAGCCAATTTGCAAGTTCCACACCTTGAAAGCCTTCTTCTTCTCTCTGATAGCTTCTTGAACTCCGGGCGTTTTAAAACACGCAGTTCTTTTCTCACCACCAGCCGCCACACCGAGCCGCTTCACTCCGCAAACATGTCCTGCAGAGGCAATAACTGCTGTTGAAAACAACTGCCATTCTTCCTCTACAGCGAATATAACAAAACTAAACTAAAATTATTATGATTTAACAATTAGGGTTGCCAGAATTTAGTTTGCCTTAAAAAAATTTAGCCTAATATCGTTGCCCAGAAAGAAGCCCAAAAATCGTTGAAAATAATTCGGTTTTTGTGTTAGCAATTGGATTGCAAATAAACTTAACTCCGTAAAAATTGCTTGATTGGACCCGTTCTTACGTTAGACAACACGTAAGCCCAAAAATGTTCATTATTTTGGCTTGTGTCAAATCAAAAGGCCTGCAAAATAAATTAGAGTGCGTGCAAGTTGAACGACTGTTCGATGTTACTTGACTGCAAGTGTGCGGGTTTGTATGGAAATATTCATTTTTTTAGTTTTGTGAACGAGTAAAACAAACAAAATTAAGACAAAATTTGTAATACGATATATAGCCCAAAATTGTATTGGGCGCTCATGGCAGAAATTTCTATCGTTTTTTAAGCAAAAATGTAGCCCAAAATACGATAAAGCGCCCAATCTGGCAACCGTGAATTCAATTTGTGTTCTATTAGGTATATAAAAATGAAGTTATCCTTTGAAACAAGTTAACGACCTGTGTACATGTACAGTCAATTGCATTCGCTGTTTGGCTACTGCGAACTATAATATTGCACCCTTTATACCATAGAAATTAAATAAATCCACTAAGAGCCAACATACTCCGCCACCATTCAAGTGCACTCACACCACAGTAGGTGGCATAGAAATTAATTAAGAAAAATAACAACTTGTCAGTAGTTGTTAGTTCCTATATCGTATGTGGAAGATGAAAGGATTTTCACTCCACAACTACTTCCCACTTGAGGCCCACATTAATACCTGAGTCATATCCTTATAAAATAAAGACGTAACACTCCATTGCAAGTCAACATTTTTCTAAAGTCCATGCCATTCGCAGAAAGCTCTGCAATTAGTGTTAATTGCATCTAACAAGTAAACACGATGACACATTTTTCATAATATAAAAACTGTTTTCAATCTCTTGCCAAAGGACGATAAATTCGTCGTCCTTACACTAAAATCGTTGATAAGTTTTGCTCATTTCCCAACAGGATATCTCCTTCTCCTCAATTTAAAATAAAAATGTATAACTTCCACTTAGCAGGAGTTTTCAATTACATTCAAATAGTCTGTTTCCCTTCCAAATGACGAAGTATAAAATTCGCACCAACGAATTATGTTTTCAAAGGCAAAACCACCACCACCCGCCCATTTGGATAAGAAAATTAACAATAGTCCTGACACGTGACCATTCTTTCCTGAATTCATGAATTTGAAAGAGAGAAAAAAAAACATCGCAAAATAAAAATGGAAAATGTATTTCCAAGTGTTGAGGAAAACCCGAAACAAATATGAGCGGTCGTTCAAGGGACTAGGGACTAAGCAAAGCTCACTGACATGCTGTCTGATTGATGGGTGTCCTGCTGTGAGGCACGTTTTAGAGTTTCATTTTTATTGAGAAAAATCCTTTCCATTACACAGCTAAGGATGATTCTACAAGAATAGCTAAAAATAAAACTACGACCAGACAAATGGACGCCGCCGCCGCCACTGTTGGATAATCATTTTGGAGAGTATTGTGAATAACATCTATCCTTTTGTGTGACTTCATTCGTTACGGGGCAGTGACGATGCTATCAATCAATTTATGTAATTGGAGAGTGAGTGCTTCGTGATGATGTGAAGTAACATTTCACTATGAGAGTTTTCGAAATGTCGTTTTTAATTAAATTAAACAATTGGTTAGGTGAGGTGTCAGGTAGTCTCTTCAAATAGACGAAACGGAATGGTGGTAGAGACGCGTCCTCGCCATCGAATAGGTATTGCTATAGTAAATCAAATCACATACACCTTCCAATATGTACTTATATTAAAGCTGATAAAGTTGAGCTGGCCTTTGTAGTAATCGTTGGTTGTAATGTTGGGGCACGATCGATATTTTTGGTAAGCTATTTTAATAAGTTTGCGGTAACATGCTCGTCTTCTTCGCCACTTCTTCATCTGAACTTTTTGACAAAAAATTTGGCAAACAAAATTGGGTGATCAGGGCTTCTTTCATCAGTTGAAGCTTAAGATTCTCCTAAAAATTTAACGCGACCTTCAGTGATACTATGGAAAACAAGAAAAGCTGTGAAGCAAACTGGAACGTCTGTATAGTATTCCCTACCCTTCGAATTTACCAAGCACACGATAAACAAAACCAGCTAACTTATAGGTCTTGTCACATCTATGGGCCTTACCAATAAATCACTCTTAACCTTAAACTTAAATATTTTGATAGTTAGTGTTAAAAACATTTCAACATAATAGTCGTGCTCTTACATTGATATATGTAGCTTAGTTGTGATCTGAACTAACCCAAGGAAAGAAGTTGTTTAAGAAAGAGACGGAAGATTTCGTATTGTATAGAATCTCTTCTCTTCTAACAAAGTGGAAAAAAACTGTTTCCCTCTGTCGCCCGTAATTTTCAACCGATTTTCTTGAAATCTCGAAAACTACAGAATCGATTGAGATCAAACTTACAGATAATCTTAGGAATTGGTCGTGGAGTATTCCTTTGAAGATAGGTCATAATCGAACAAAGGGGCGTGGCACCGCCCATACAAAAAAAAACATTCAAAATCGAATATCTCGAAAACCACAGAATCGATTGAGATCAAACTTACAGATAATCTTAGGTATTGGTTGTGGAGTATTCCTGTGAAGATAGGTCATAATCGGACAAAGGGGCGTGGCACCGCCCATACAAAAAAAAACATTCAAAATCTTATATCTCGAAAACCACAGAATCGATTGAGATCAAACTTACAGATAATGTTAGGTATTGGCCGTGGAGTGCTCCTTTGAAGATTGTTCAAAATTGGACAAAGTGGCGTGGCACCGCTCATAAAAAAACATTCAAAATCGTATATTTCGAAAACCACCGAATCGATTGAGATCTAACTTACAGATAATTTTAGGTATTGGTTGTGGAGTATTCCTGTGAAGATAGGTCATAATCGGACAAAGGGGCGTGGCACCGCCCATACAAAAAAAAAAACATTCACAATCTTATATCTCGAAAACCACAGAATCGATTGAGATCAAACTTACAGATAATCTTAGGTATTGGTCGTGGAGTATTCCTGTGAAGATAGGTCATAATCGGACAAAGGGGCGTGGCACCGCCCATACAAAAAAAAACATTCAAAATCTTATATCTCGAAAACCACAGAATCGATTGAGATCAAACTTACAGATAATCTTAGGTATTGGTCGTGGAGTATTCCTGTGAAGATAGGTCATAATCGGACAAAGGGGCGTGGCACCGCCCATATAAAAAAACATTCAAAATCTTATATCTCGAAAACCACACAATGGATTGAGCTCAAACTTACAGATAATCTTAGGTATTGGTTGTGGAGTATTCCTGTGAAGATAGGTCATAATCGGACAAAGGGGTGTGGCACCGCCCATACAAAAAAAAAACATTCAAAATCTTATATCTCGAAAACCACAGAATCAATTGAGATCAATCAAACTTACAGATAATCTTAGTGCTTAGTGCTAGAGTGCTTCTGTGAAGATTTGTCAAAGTTTATAAAGGGGCGTGGCACCTCCAATAGCTACAAAAAAATTAAAACATTGTCGCCCGAAATTAAATAAAATAAAAATAAAAATAAAAAAAAAATTAAAAAAGCAACAAAAGGCCTGGCGAAGCTGGAAAGGAGAAAAGGGAAAAGACAACTTGGTTGTATTTAATGAAAACAAGACACAGCTCACAACTTTTTCTAGGAAAACTGCATCAACAGTTCCTCAGAACCAAATGGATGACCATCCAATTCATCCCAAGGACTCAATGCACCTTCTAGGAGTCACAGTCAATTGAGGAATTACATGGCAGGACCACATATCCTTTATCGCAAGATCGTCGTCCGCTAAGTTGAGCTACCTATTTAGAGCAAAGATGTACTTTAGCAACTTCTCCTTCTCTTCAAAGCACGGGTTAGACCTGGCATGAATTAGGTATTGTTCCCACATATGGAGCTCGGCCCCAAAACATTCACTTTACCTATACTTGACAGCATACAGAGACGAGCAGTACGACTTATTTGAGACCTTACACTCACATCAAATCCACAACCATTGGTGCACAGAATACAAATCGCTGACCTCTTCTTGTTCTATAGGTACTTCCATGGTAGATGTTCCGATGCACATTATCCCTCGAAATGCAACTTTTGGGCGCTCCAGAAGACAGGCAGCTAATGCACATGGACATCGAACTCCTTCTGTTACAGGACAAGCAAACTTTGAAACTCGCTTCCTGGGGATATATTTCCAGAAGACTATTATTTGCAGCAATTTAAGTGCGGATGAAGCGCTATAGGTTCGCCTTTCCCGGGAGAAGTATTAAAAAAAAAACTAATACGATGGGGATGCAAGGGCGATGACCAACGCTAATAATCTGATCTCGGGTGGTTATAACCCGCATTTAATGTGTACCACGAGAGTACGCTCTGGCCTGGCTTTGTCCAGCCTGAGGCATTTCTTTATGTGGATCTGAAAGGGTTAGTTCAAAACAATGATGGTGTGCCGGTATAGTATTGTTCCACAGCCACAGCTCCGCGAGGGATGAGGGAGAGGATACCATTAGGAGGGAGAGTTGCGATCTTAAATCTTAACCTTAGATGATCAACTCTAGCTCTAGTGCGGGTGTATGCACCGAATCTTTAATCGGGGTACGCAGCTCTCTTAGATAAAGTTGATGCAGCCCTTGAAAAGGTTGCAGATATGGATTCTTATATCCTAATGAGTGACTTTAATGCTCATGTGGGTGTGGACTTAACGACATTGGGAAGCGTGATTGGGAAATACGGTGAACCCGATCAAAACGCGAACGAGGAGAAGTTGTTGGACTTTTGTTGTTCAAATGGAATGTCCATTATGAACACTTTCTTTCCACACAAAGATATCCATAAATACACATGGTACCGTCGAAGTCTTCAGGAGAAATCGCTGATAGATTTCTTTGTGGTACCGTCGTGTATTAAAAGGACGGCTTGTGATGTTCGTGTGTTGAGAGGGGCTGAACTGTCAACTGATCAACACCTGGTGTTATGTAAATTGTATCTCGACAATCAAATACCAATCCTGCCAAAGCGTAAACCAAGAATGGTTACGCGCATTCGGTGGGAGGGGCTACAGAACGATACGGGAGGAATTTGCACGGCAGGTATCTGCAAGGTTTGAACAAATTCCAAATGTTCCATTGAATGTAGAGGAAGAATGGCAGTTGTTTTCAACAGCAGTTTTTGCCTCTGCAGGACCTGTTTGCGGAGTGAAGCGGCTATGTGTGGCGACTTATTGTTGAGAAAAGAACCACGTGGTTTAAAACGCCCGAAGTTCAAGAAGCCATCAGAGAGAAAAAGAAGGCTTTAATGTCGAGCAGCTATTTCTCCGGACGGAGCGGTCCATGCGTCGGTGGTTTGGTCATGTTAAACGCATGTCCCCGACTAGGATCCCACGACGTGCTATGGAATCCGTACCAACGGGCAGGCGTCCTCTAGGTAGACCCAGGATGAAATGGTTAGACCAAGTTCATAATCTCTCCTCTATTCGTATGGTAATTGCCCTTGATGATTTGGAGTCGATAGCGGAGGATCGAGAACAATGGAGGGTCGACTTGAGCAACCTACACCCGCGATCCACTTAATGGATAAGCGGGCCATTGAAAATGAAAAAAAGTTTTACGAATGACACAATAGCCACAATGCAACATACATTTTATAACGCACATGTAATTTTACTTTCCCAACGACTAGATGTCATATTAATTACTTTTCTAAGGTAATAATAATGCTACTTGTAATCAAGGCGTTCCCTGTAGACAAATCAACCAAATTACAAGCAAATAGTATGTAATTTGCTTGACTTCGTTCCACTCTGTCTTATGGCACTTAACATCAACCAATCGATTTCTTGTTTTATTTTATGAAATTCATCAGTTATTATATGATTTATTATTTATCAGGGTAAACTTAAGGTACACTTTATAATCAGCCTTATTGTGAGTTTCGAACGGAAAATTTTTCACCCGGCGAAATTCTGTCCGCCCGGAATTCTAAAAGCTATTGCAAGTTTCGCTCGAACGAAAAAAAAAATGAAAATAAAATAAAAATGTATAACACTGCGGCTCTTACTAAAAGAGGAAGAGGAAGAAAAGCGAAGCGATAAATGTTTTGCTGGTAACTAAGTAAAATCATTTCATGATGCCAATTAATATTTGGAATTTTTCGAACATCAACAATTTTTCACCCGGAACTCATGATAACCGAAAAGTGAAATGTAAATTTGTTCGGGTGGAATAATGTTCGAGCGAAACTCACAATAAGGCTGAATATTTAAGTGATGCCATTAAAAAGTTTAAATAGATTATAGAATATTTAAATATATATTATAGCAATAATATATTTTTAAATCTTTTTTTTTTATATGCATATTTTTCATATTGCATTAGGTAAAGGTACATTATTAATCATAATTAATAAATCAATGAATTATATTATTGTAGTTATTGATGAAATTAAATAAGTAAAATATACAGAATGATGTAGTGGGGAGTGGTTGGAAAATTAAAATGATTAGAAAACATTAAAAAATAATAATTTTTTATCATTGGATTAATCTGCCGGAGCCATTAGAAAATGCTGAATTTCTTAATATTTTTTACTATAGTTTCCTGCTACACAAAAAGGAGTTCCTACTGCTATGAGCTATGTTCTCATATCTCATTCTTAGATTAGGTTTAGTGATAAATCCTATATTATTCTTAGTTTCTTTTAACTCTCTTTTCCTACAGCCTTTGAGTGGTAAAACTACGACATTTGAGGGTGATGCGGCTTTATCTTACTCTTACAATAGCCTTCTTAATTTCTTTATTGATTTGATTTAGAAATTCCTCGGATATCATTTGGGTTTAAAAAATGAACGGTCTGTGACAAGACAAAGTTCATGTTATTTAATTTTATGAACACCAACTGCGATGATATCATTCTCCCAACTGCTTAAGATTTCTTGTATGTACTTAATACAAGCTGTCATTATCACTCAAATGCCACATAGGTATGACAATAGGTATTAAGGTACCTATTAGTTGTTTCAATCAGTTTTTCGACATTGAATGCATTCCGAATTTTAAGTATTTAGGCATTATATAGGAAATACCATTTTTTGGGGAAAATATCATCTTCATCACATTCATTTATGTTTTCTTTGCCATCGTCGAAGACTAACCGTCACCTTTAGGAGCTGACTACATCAGTCAACCTCATTTCGATACTCTAAACATCTCGTCAGATTGTTTTTTATATAATTCAAGCAATATATTAATGCAGTTGTCATGCTTTTATTGTAAGGCCATCATGTTTTTTTTAATTCTAGTTCTACGGCTATTGGATTTTAGGGCAACCATAACCTACGTGCCAATATCTTGAACTATCTTGTGCCCATAATCACTAAAGCACTTTTTTCTAAAATTGTATGCACTCACTTGAGCACGATTATTAATTAATCAGGCAAACTAAAAAACAAAAATTTGACTCTCTTATTTCATCGCTTTGTTGGCCAAGAAACTTTAGAGAAAACGTAATTTCTAATTTATAGCTAATCGCTATAATGGAATGAAGATGGAGCTCTATTCGAAGAGGATATGCTTTTACCGTCTGAAAAGTATTGGCTTCAACAAGTGGTTCAACCAGGTTATGTTAATCCAACTTTCTTCGTGCTCACTGATTATTGTCCTTTGATTCCGAATGAATCATTTAAGACCTCGTGTGAACTTTAAGTCATAATTTTCCTATTAATCGATTAACGTATAGCGTAATCGAGTTGGAGACCCTACTAGTTCAGTTCCGTTCTGGGAATACCCCATCTGCTTAGAACGCAATATATTGTAATGCTTGACGGCAGTTACATTCAGTTACATTGTGGCAACTAAAGGATAAATATCAACTGTCAGTTATAAGAGAATTACCTATTATTATCGAACATTAACTAACAAGAAAAAAAAATTCCACTTGAATATTTAAATGTTACTACATAGTACATAATATAACCTAAAAATATGGCACTAATAAAAGGCGAAAACCCCACTCAACCAAGAGAAATCATTTTCGACCAGCCCAAAACCAACGATGGCACGAAAAATCTATTCCTTTGGTTTCGCTTATTAGGCATTATTATGCCAAAAAGATTCAAAGCGCTCTACGTCGTCTACTCCTTTCTGGTGCACTTCGTAACTTTTGTTATCATTCCACTGGCGTTCAACCTCAGCTATTTCATTGGCTCGGAAGAATTTCAAATTAATAATTTCCTGACATCCTTTCAAGTCAGCATTAATGTAAACATGTGTGCATTAAAGTTTATCGTAATCGACTGGAATCGTAAGCAGTTCTTCAAGATGGAAGCTATTCTCGACGAACTTGATACTCGCATCAAATACAAGAAGGATATTCAAAAGGCTCGCAAAGCTATTCGATTCGCAAACGTTATATTAATTATTTTTCTCATATCGTACTGTTCGCACTCGACAGCAACATTTCTGGGAGCGGTATTCAACGGACGACCACCATATGGGTTGTATATTCCATTTACAAACTGGCGCGATTCAACGTGGCAACTTGCAAAAGTCAGTTTTATGGAATACCTTATCATTAACCTCCAAATATTTCAGAACGTGTCCAATGATTCATTTCCGCTTGTGTATTTGATAATAATACATGCCCATCTGAAGCTGCTCATGATGAGAGTGCAGAGAATCGGAACAGATCCAAAGTGTACACAAGAGGACAACAAAACCGAGCTGATTCAGTGCATTGAAGATCATAAAAATATTATTAAGTACGTTTATTCAAAATTTAATTGATAACAGATACTGAGTTCCCTCTTGCAGGCTATCTAAAATTTTAATTCCCATTATGTCCGGAACAGTTTTTCTTCAATTCATAACGACAGCAACCTGTTTGGGATGTACTCTTATAAATGTGAGCATTTCAAAGGACAATTCTCTTATATTTGGATCGATGCTGTATATTTTTGGGCTAATGGTTCAGACCTTACCCACTTGTTATTTGGTGAACTATGTAACGGATGAATTCGATCGCTTGCCTAACGCTATTTTTAGTAGCAATTGGATAGATCAAAGTCAAGAGTTTCGCAGATTGTGTATTTTCTTTATACATCGGACGCAGATGCCAGTAGTTTTTAATGCGGGGAAGATTTTTACAATCTCGATTAATACTTTCGTATCGGTAAGTTTGGATTCATATTTCCGTAAATATTTCTCATCATTCATTGATAATATAGAATTTATAAATTCAAAGTTAAAATTATATGCACGAATGGAAAATTAATTAAATAATTTAATTATCACGTAAATAAATAATTAAAAAATTAAATAAATCAAAAAAAAAACATCGAAAAACAATAAATAAATAATTAAATAAATCAATAAATAGGACAATAAACCAATAAAAAATAAATAAAATTTAAATATATAAATCAATTAATAAATAAATACATAAATCAATAAATCCATAAAGCAATAAAATATACCAATACATCAATAAATAAATAAATAATAACATAAATAAAAGAATTCATCAATATAATTCAACAAGTGATTAAAAATTAAATAAACATCAAATAAAACAAATAACAATAAGTGAGTAACACTGATGAGTTTAATATTTAACCAATAAGAATAATTAAATACCAGCTATATCACAAAAAATAAGCATTTTTACTAAACCAAATCAGTAATGAGAGGATTATCTGGTTAATTGGTTAATTGTTGTATTCCATTGAGCACCATGTAACAATAGATTGGTAAGGTAGACGAAGATGGGTAAATCAATCCAGAATTTCGCTAGGGAGGTCACCCGTCTCTTATATTAACTATTTCCCTCTTCGATACAATAGATCTTTTTAGGTCGCAATTAGGCAGGGAACCTTTAAAAACAAAAATGTACTCAAGAATAATTTCTCAAAATTTTTAAATTTAACTTGAAAACGCTCTTTATATTGGCTTTTGTGTCGGCTATAATTATATGATTTGATAAATTACTATTATAATTTATTAACATACAATATAAAATATATATCAGTTAACATGGTATTTAATCACCATAAATGTATCCTCATATTTGGCAATTTAATATTTGGGACGAGTGCACACAATAACATTAATATTTAAATTTCAAATATTCTGACAATATATTTCTCTTTCAGATTGTTAAATTTTCTTTTTCGCTATATACTCTTTTAAGCAAAATGGACCTTGGAAACAACTAAGGATCCACATCTAGAAAAATCACATTCAAGCATTATTTTGTTCTCAACGGATATATCTTGAGTTATGTAAATGATGCCACATCAAAGCACATCTGCTCAGTTAAATACAGCTTCTGTACTTTAAAGAGCTTTAAAGTTTGGTGCTATTTATATGTTTATTTAAATAGTACCAAACCAGTGTATATTATAACTATAATACAGTAGACGCTCGATATAGTGAACTAATAAAAACCAAGGCCTGTTCACTATATCGAAATTGTTCACTATTTCGAGCGGGAGTTTTTAAATGTTCAAGTAAGCTTAATTTGATATAAATAAACATATAACTAAGTTTTTATTTCGAAACAAAAAAAAAATAAAAAATTGTACCAATCTTTATCTTAATATCTTTTTTTTTTAATAATTAAATTTTTAAAAAATAATTTGTCACCTTCATTTGTGTCTTCTTCGCCGTCGTCGAAGACTAACTAACCGTCACCTGTAGGAGCTGACTACATCAGTCAACTTCATTTCGATACTCTAAACATCTCGTCAGAGGCAATAGTCGTGGGTTAAACTGTTTCGGTCACCCTTCGTCTTCGCCGTCCCTGAAGGAGAAACTCCAAACCTTTTTTTCGGTACAAAGCAGTATGATTGTATACTTCAATTAAACTCTTCTGGTCAGCGCCAGTCTTTGTCTCGTGGACGGGAATTAAAAGGGGGGCATCCATCCTTTTCTTTCAGTAGAAAATCCTTCCACTGACTTTTGGTCAAGCAGAAAAACGGAACGGATTGATTCAACCACCCATTTCTGCCATGCATCAGTCTCTCTCTCTCTCTCTCTCCTTAGTGGTTGACTGTCAGAGGCAATAGACAGGGGGTATACTGCTACGGTAACTCTCCGAAGACAAACCGTCACTAGGAGATGCAAACATTTTTAACCAACTGAGTTGACTGCTTCAGCCATCATTAGACCTCCTAGGACCTCTTAGTAAAATGCACGAAGATACATCTCTTTAAAAGAAATTCGTATGTAGCAATAAAGTTCCCACCTGTAATGTTCTGGCCACTTCATGTGTCCTGTTTTTGGGACAGTCACCTAACCTTCAATAAATATAAAAAAAAAAAAAACACACATATGAACGGTAAATTGTTTTGAAAAATAATAGACATCCCAGGCGCTTTGCAAAACTGGAACATTATTCGTCGAATTATGCGAAAATAAGCTGAGTTTACTATATCGAGATTTTCATAGTTCACTTCACTATTTAGATTAGTCTGTGTAAAATTATGGTGGTTCACTATATTGAATAGTTCACTATACAGAGGTTCACTATATCGAGCGTCTACTCAACTGTATTATATTGAGAGAGTGCTAATAAAGTAAGCCTTTCACAACAAGGCACAATAACAGTTTAACGAATTTTTGCATCTTATGGATTTACTTGGTCGAACAGTAAATGCGGTGGGCAGTTCTTATGACTGTGCTGTGATACTATTTATACCTTAAAAGTCAAGTAACTTTAGCATAAAAAAAATGTGTCAACCTGGGACTGAGAGATAATAAGCTGAATTTGTGCATATACCTTAATTTTGGCGTTCTAAATGTTGTCTAAAAAGTCTCATAAAATCTCGTGTCTGCGTCGTAAGTTATTCAACGGTCAAGGGTAAAAAAAACGACTAAGGTCCTCCGTAGGTAAAACACCTTGTGGTGAAAGCTCAAAGACTTGGAATCACTTCCAGATGAGACTCCACAAGAGAATCATTGATTTGCACTCACCATCTGGAGATCGTAAAGAAGATCGCATCCATCAATATTGAAAAAAAAAATTTATCTCGATTTCTATTGCTCCATAATGATGTTAACTACTTGAATTTTGAATAATTTGTAGATATTGTTTATCAGTTAATACAGTTCACCAGGACTTCATATTCATAAAGGAACATAAATGGCTTTCACCAGAACAAAAAAAAACCGTCAGCCAAATTGTTCATGGTGCGACTTTCGTAAGGCACTGAAGGCGTACTACAGAAAAGGACGAGAGCGACTCAAAAGCTCTATAAGAAAATAGACGAGTGACCAAAACGAAGTGGGGATAGCAATATCTAAACTAGAATCCAAAAAGGCTTCTGTTCTGAATTCTCATCTCAGGTATAAAAACCATAGAATTTTTCTTCTTAAAATCTACTTTCATTAAATTGAGATATATAGATACGTATAGGTATTTCATTTAGAGAGTAATTACAAAAATTACCTAAGTATTATAAAATTTTTATTTTTTATTTTTATAATTAACACGCTCTAAAGAGGTTATGACTACTCTTATATTGTAATATGATTTACACATCGCGGGTAAAGTAAATTGTGATAGAGAAGATAGGAGGAGATTCCGATGCACATTGGTTTTAAATGCCGGAGAATGGAACGGGAGCAGGAGTCTTCTCAGAAGAATTTAGCATCATCCATTCATACCGACTGGCAGACCAGTGCAGCGTTTTCCAGGCGGATATCTACACAGTTAAGAAAGCAGCTCAAACTATCCAGCAATGGAAATCATCTTCTGCGTGGACAGCCAAGCATCACTTAAAGGGATTAACTCTAATATGGTAAACTCCAAATCAGTAGGCCAGTGCCATTACACAGTAAGGCTGTGCTGGGTTCCTGGAAGGGAACGAGGTAGCAGATAAATTGGATGTTCAAGCGAATTAATAGAATTCTCGATACTATTCGTGTCTCTGATTAGTTTCATTTTTTTTCATTTTTTCATTGGATTTTGGATCCTATCCAGTAAGTGCAATATGGTTTTCGGTGCACCAGACGTGAGAATTGTACCTACTCAAGTGTTGGGCGTATAAACGCCTTATATATTATAGCCAGATCGGAAGGGGTAAAATATTTCTTGCACCGTTTGAGGAAACCTAACCTAGACCTATCGCAGCATTCTTGGCGACTTCGTGGACATGTTCATTGAAACGAAGGTTTTTATGAACGCACATACCGAGAGTGGAAAGTCTTTCGGTTTCGGTGATGCAAGCAATGCCATTCATGGAAAGTGGCTGTGAATTTGGGTTTCGCTTTAGAGACAGCAGACAGCATTGCGCTTTTGAAGCATTAAATTCCACTCTATTGACTGAACCCCATTTTAAAATGCTGTCAAGGTCGGAATTTAATGAGCTTAACATACGTTGACACTCCAGTTCTACGGCCAAATAGCATGGATATGAGTCCTGGAAAGAATATGAGAAGCTAAGAGTGCTGTCATCAGCGAATGAATGAATCGGATTAGAGTTGCTATCTACAAGAGATCATTTATAAAAATGAGAAAGAGAGTCGCAGCCGTAGCAGTCTGCATCCCATTTATTTTCTTTTGAAGATCGGTCCACATCATGACAGAGATTGGTGCTGAGCAGAAAAGCTTGATTGAAGCGCTCCAACCTACTGCTTGGTACCGAAAGTAGATGTCGCGATTTGTCTTCGGTGAAAAGGCGAGGGGTGACCGTAGCAGTCCGACCCGCAGTTGCCTCTGACGGGGTCCTCGAATTGTCGAAATGGGGTTGATTGATGTGAAAGCTTGACGGGAAAGCAAAGGGGTTGACCTCATACAATTTTTAACTTTCTCGTATATGTAGTAAGAAAAAGATAGTAGATTAGATACCTATTGTTTTCGTACAAAATTTCGAACTCGAGATTTTGATCAATTCCGATATTACGATGATAGGGAAACTCAAAAAAGTGGGTCTCGCAATTCTGTCCGTCCGTATGTCTGTCTGTCCCACCCCTGGGGAATCTAAACGCTTGGACGGATTTGCTTCAAACTTCGTATTTAGAGTTTGTGGGCTTCCCGCTAGGGACTTTTTTTTATGCTAGCCCTAATATTAACGGTACCTCCCATATAAAATAAATAAATAATAAACGAAATATGTCTAAATTTAGATTTTTTCGAAAACGGCTCTAACGATTTTAACCAAAATTGATAATTGAGTTAATGTAAGCATGCTTTACATGACTGCATACCCAGTTTTTCGCTAAAAAGTCCAGCAACGGCAGTTTTGAAAATTGGCTTTTTCTCGAAAACGGTAAAACCGATTTAAAAAGAAAGGTACTATTGTCATTCTTAACTTGATAGCAAACTTAGTTTTTTCCTAAAAAGGCTGCGTCCTACGATTTCCACCAAAATCGCTAAAAACGGTACCTACTTTAACAACTACACATATGCATATCTCGAAAACGCCACTTTCGATTTGGTTAAAAATGTAACTGCTAGGTAATGTTTAAATCCTGAAGAATACTTCGTACTCAGTTTTCAGCTAAACAGTTTGTTAACAGTGCTTTTCGAATCCAAATTTGTAACATTTGTCAGCATAATTTTACAAAAAACCGCTCTAACGATTTTAATCAAAATAGATATTTAAGACAATACCAACATTCTAAACATGATCACGTACTTAGTTTTTCTCAAAATACTCGAATATTGCCGTTTTATGAATATTTCTCAAAAATGACTACCCAAATCCCGATCTTTATTCACACACGGTATATTTTTGCAAAGCCCAAAACTTCAGTGGCAATATAATTCGAAATTCATCGAAATTCAAGTGTCAGTTCGGGGTGAAATTTAAAAGTAAATGTTGAAGTTAATACGTATACTTATATAGTATGTATTACGTTGTTCATTAACAAGTGCTCAGTTATCTGAGTACATCTTGAGTGGGTATGATTTTAAACGTCAAATTTGCTGAAATGACTCTGAGATTCTGCGAGATTCGCAATAAACGAGAAAGTTGACGTGCGACCCAGTCGTGCACATTTTTTAAAACTGCGTTCGGACCAGCAAAGCCATCCCCAAACATTTTCTATTATATTCAGGTATGGCTGCCACTAACACTTTTAAACTCGATTCACGATTTGACCTCACAGAAAGTGTGTACTTATAGGAGTAACATAAAGTCAGAGAAAGACCACAATCTCTAAAGGCTTTAATCTTGCCTATGTCCTGGTCCGTTAAGGTCTTACACCCGTTATAATTTTAAATTACCTAATTTGGTTTAATAAAGGGTGTCCCATAATACAATTTTGATAAAAATACAGATTTTTAATTAGAAAGCTTAAATTTTGTATTGATTAAGTATACAGGGTTGCCACGGTTTTGTTGGCAAGTACGTACCTACTATTTTATTGAAATTTTCTATGACCACAAAAAAAATTACCACATTAAATGCCCCTTATATGTTATTTAATTTTATGGGCACAAACTGCTATGACACATTTGTCAAATATCATTCTCCCAGCAGCTAAAGACTTTGTTCATTTAATATAAGCTGTTATTATGAGTGTTTGCCCACATTATGACGATGTGTACCAACTATTAGTTAGTTCCAATCAGTTTTTTGTCATTTAAACACTTAGATGTTATATTGGTTATCAAGCTCATTTATAAATAGCATACTTCACTTTAAACCAATTTATCTAAATGCAGTTATTAGGCCTTCACATTTTCTTTAAAAAATCTGTTTATGCGGCTACTAGATTTTAGGGCAGCCATAACCTACGTGTCAATACCAAGAACTAGCTAGCTATCTGTGCCCATAATCAATAAGGCCCCCTTTTTCCGAAATTGTATATACACTCACTTCAACCCGTTTATTCATTAATCATACAGACTAAGAATTTCGAATTTGACTCTCTTTTGTCATCGCTTTGTTGGCCAAGAAACTTTTAACTGTCTGAAAAGTATTTGGATTATGTTAATCCTATTTTCTTCGTGTTCACTTCATGTTATCCTTTGTTTTCCAATGAATCATTCAAGACCGCGTGTGAACTTTAAGCCACAATTTTTATTTAATCGATTAGCGTACAGCGTAATCGAAAAGTGTGAACAGTTTAGTTCTGTTCTGGGAATACCCCATCTGCTTCGAACCCAATATATTGTAATGCCTGACCACAGTTACATTCAGTTAGATTGTGGCAGCTAAAGGATAAATATCAACTACCAGTTATAAAAGAATTATTATTATCGAACATTAAAAAAAATAAATTCGAGTACATTATATAACATAAAAATATGGCACTAATAAAAGGCGAAAACCCCACTCAACCAAGAGAAATCATTTTCGACCAGCCCAAAACCAACGATGGCACGAAAAATCTATTCCTTTGGTTTCGCTTTTTAGGCATTATTATGCCAAAAAGATTCAAAGCGCTCTACGTCGTCTACTCCTTTCTGGTGCACTTCGTAACTTTTGTTATCATTCCACTGGCGTTCAACCTCAGCTATTTCATTGGCTCGGAAGAATTTCAAATTAATAATTTCCTGACATCCTTGCAAATCAGCATTAATGTAAACACGTGTGCATTAAAGTTTATCGTAATCGACTGGAATCGTAAGCAGTTCTTCAAGATGGAAGCCATTCTCGACGAGCTTGATACTCGCATCAAATACAAGAAGGATATTGAAAAGGCTCGCAAAGCTATTCGATTCGCAAACGTAATATTAATTATTTTTCTCATATCGTACTGTTCGTACTCGACAGCAACATTTCTGGGAGCGGTATTCAACGGACGACCACCATATGGGTTGTATATTCCATTTACAAACTGGCGCGATTCAACGTGGCAACTTGCAAAAGTCAGTTTTATGGAATACCTTATCATTAACCTCCAAATATTTCAGAACGTGTCCAATGATACGTATCCGCTTGTGTATTTGATAATACTGCATGCTCATCTGAAGCTGCTCATGATGAGAGTGCAGAGAATCGGAACAGATCCAAAGTGTACACAAGAGGACAACAAAACCGAGCTGATTCAGTGCATTGAAGATCATAAAAACATTATTAAGTACGTTTATTCAAAATTTAATTGATAACAGATATTGAGTTCCCTCTTGCAGGCTATCTAAAATTTTAATTCCCATTATGTCCGGAACATTTTTTCTTCAATTCATAACGACAGCAACCTGTTTGGGATGTGCTCTTATAAATGTGAGCATTTCAAAGGACAATTCTCTTATATTTGGATCGATGCTGTATATTTTTGCGCTAACCGTTCAGATCCTACCAATTTGTTATATGGTGAACTATGTAACGGATGAATTCAATCGCCTACCTGAGGCTATTTTTAGTAACAATTGGATAGATCAAAGTCAAGAGTTTTGCAGATTGTGTATTTTCTTTATACATCGGACGCAGGTGCCAGTAGTTTTTAATGCGGGGAAGATTTTTACAATCTCGATTAATACTTTTGTATCGGTAAGTTTGGATTTAAATTTACATTAATATATAGACGTTTTAAATGTCATCACAAACGAGCATTGGTAATACAGAATTTATAAATTCAAAGTTAAAATTGTATGCACGAATGGGAATTTAATTAAATAATTTAATAATCACGTAAATAAATAATTAAAAAATTAAATAAATCAATTGGTTGGTTGGTTGGTTCAGGTTGATTGTGGTATTCTATTGAGCACCAATAGATGGGTAACGTAGACGAATAGACGGACGAACAATGGCTAAATCAATTCAGAATTTGATACTAATTTAGAATACTGATTGACGCCACACATGTAATGACCAGAGGATAAGAAAATAACAACTTGCAATTAACGGCAAAGTTTCGTGCGATCCAGTCGTGAACTTTATTTTATATCTTCCAGATTTTCCCAAGTATCATGAAATCTATGTATGTATGAGCTATTCGGTATAATTATCACAGATTATTTTTTAATATTGAAAAAGCGACCTGAAACTGAAAGTCAATTGTTTCCTGGTGAAGGAAAATTACTTAACAATAAATATCTGCAAAGTAAAAAAGATATCAAATTTATTTAAACGTATTTATTGCAAGTATTATTTCATCTAAGATTAAAGCAATAAAGTTTCTGTAGTAAGTATGTACTAGCGGATATATTTGTGTTAGCATGGGTCAAAGTTACACCTAGGTAAGTCTTTTCTTAAATTTTCGTTACATGAGATACACATTGTAGATAGACCCTTCTTAGATTATTTTTATTATACATAATATAATGTATGTTATGTACTCAATAATCATTTCCCAAAATTTGTGTCAGCTCTTGTGCTATATCTAATTGTAAAATTTGATGAATTATTATTATAATTTATTAACATACAATATAAAATATATAAGTTAACATGGTATTTAATCACCATAAATGTATCCTCATATTTGGCAATTTAATATTTGCGACGAGTGCACACAATAACATTTCCAATTTAAATTTCAAATATTTTGACAATATATTTCTCTTTCAGATTGTTAAATTTTCTTTTTCGCTATATACTCTTTTAAGCAAAATGGACCTTGGAAACAACTAACGATCCATATCTAGAAGAATCACAGTCAAGCACTATTTTGTTTTCAACGGATATATTTGGAGTTATGTAAATGATGCCACATCAAAGCACACCCTGCTCAGTTAAATACAGCTTCTGTACTTGAAAGATCTTTGAACAATGTTTATAGTTTGGTGTTATATATACATATGTTTATTTAAACAGTACCAAACCAGTGTACATTATAACTATAACATTATATTCAGAGATTATTAATAAAGTTAATAAAGTAAATTTAACGAATTTTTGCATCTTTTGGATTTACTTGCTCAAACAGTATGCAGTTCTTAAGACTTTGCGGTGATACTATTATGAAAATTATTTTTTCCTATTCATATAGTTTTAATAAATGCAGAAATTTCGTACCTGCTTTAATAAAAGAAATGCTGTGCAATTTTGATAAATAACACTGTTAGTTATACACTCAGAGAAAAATCTCAAGCTAAAATCAGCTAAAATCTAGTATTCTCAAGCTCGATTTTAGATTTTTTTTAAATCTTAATTGACACCAATTGTTCTTGAAATAAGCCGAAACAATCTTAAAATATGATTGAAACACAAATAAGGGACGAAACAATATTAGGCGTATTTTTTTGGGAAGTGAGTATAAAAGTTTTGCATGTAAAAGTAAAAGTGAGCTAGCTATAGATTGTCAAAAAAATACGCCTATTATTTCAAGCTTGTTCATGATTGAAACAAGCGCATAACAATACTTAAAGTGCATGTATGCATTTTGATTTCTATTCGTTCCTAAAATTCACACTCACTTACTGAGTGAATTCGCATAAGGCGATATCAAAAATTTTAAATTATTACCTATCTACTAATCTACCGATGTGATGATATACTACCTATAACATGGTATTTAAGATCTAAGGTTTAGATCTAAGGTTTAGATCTTGAATACCCAAAATAAATTTGTTTCTTAAAATAATCGCAAAACAAGATTGAAGTAAGATTTTTAGGCTTACCTACTAAAAATCTAAAAAAAAAAACAAGATTTTTGAAAATAAGATATTTGTCATCATCATCATCATCAGTTTCAATGGCCCGCTTGTCCATTAAGTGGGTCGCGGGTGTAGGTTGCTCAAGTGGACCCTCCATGCTCTCGATTCTTTGTACCCACTTAAAATAAGACTTTCATACTTTTGTCAACGAACGAGCTTGAAATGTTACTGTTATTTTTGATTTTAGCTCGTTTTTTTTTCTGAGTGTACGAACTTCCGGCTAAAGATTACTCTTTTCTGAGATGTGTTTGCAAAAATAGTAATTTAAATAATATGGACTGAATTGGAAAGTGAAAGACTTAACGGTTTACTTCCATCTTACAGATGATTGACCATCCAAAATATAAAAGTATGGCCAGGTCTCCAGTATGCACAATACATTATGTTATATACCAGGAGTTCCTTAACTGTGCGTCGCGACGCCCTGGGGCGTCGTGGGGCTATCCTAGGGGCGTCGCAAGACGATACACACGTCGCACAGGTCGCCTGCACACGACGTCATCTTTAGCGATGGGCCGCATTTTTGGATGAATGGCCAAATTGCCATATATGGGATGACGCCAACCAACACGAGGTGGCAATGCATCCATAAAAAGCTGTTTGGTGCGCATTTTAGACTGGCGGTGGCGTCATTGATCCGTACTTTTTCATGACGTTGGTAAGGCCAATACCATCAACGACGAGTACTACAGAACGATGCTGCTAACATGTGGTTCCAGCAAGAGGTGGCTATGTGTCACTCAGCTGCAGGGTATGGTTATCTGAACTTTATCAGAGGTGACGTGAATTGGCCACCAAGATCGTGCGATTTAACCTCGCTAAATTTTTCTTGTGGCGTTGCCTGAAGTCGCACCTCAATGCGAATAAACCGCAATCGACCGATGTCCTTAAACCCAAAATAACTAATGCCATCGCTCAAATTAAGTTGGATCTATGCGGCAGATTGGATCCGTGACAACGTGAGAAGCTGTAGCGGACATTCGGCCCTGGTGTTATTATTCCACACAATAATGTCATACATGGGATTCGTTAATACTTTGCATACAGCTTGTTTTATTCCATTTAAATGTCGACCAATCCTCATTGAAAATGCCTTTAGTGAATCTTCAGTAAGCTCAGCTTATATTCACATATCTGTGCTTTGTTCCGTTGTGTGTTTTAGAAGGGCGTCGCCAAAATTTTATAACCTGTATAGGGAGTCGCAGTATGGAAAAGTTTGGGAACCCCTGTACTATAGTGTTTTTATGAGAATTTCCACGACTGTATAATGTATTATGGGTGGCTTTAACCGGGTTGGTGTGCTTGTTTCTTCCTTCCTTCCTTATTGGTCTTAGATTAATCTCTGACAAAGAAGTCACTGCATTTTTGCATGCTCTTAATGTTGACAGCACTGATGATTCAACGTGACGTTGATGAGCTTTCCGAACCAATATCAGGAGCAGGCGAAAGCAAAATTGAAGCGGTAACTGAAACCCATGTCATTTCATATCTGATTCAGTTCTTTTAATACCATGGATTCCATTCGTAAGCAGTTTTTGGATTTGGAATCCATTTCCCTCACAATTTTCACAGACAAATATTTACCCGAAATCCGTGGAATTTGAAAAAGTGTTGTGGAAAAAAGCGAACCTCGTTTATAATGCGGAACAGGTGAAAGTGGTTTTTATACCCAAGACGGGAAAAGCCTCTCACACCACTCCAAAGGACTTCAGGCCTATTAGTCTGTCATCCTTTCTACTGAAAACACTAGAGAGACTGATAGATCTACATATTCGCCACAACATCAAAGCAGGGACTCTCTCAAAATCCCAACACGCCTACTGTAAGGGCAGATCGGTAGAGACAGCTCTGCACTCCATTGTCGGCACCGTGGAAAAATCACTAGCCGTCAAGGAATTTACAATGGTAGCCTTCCTAGACATTGAAGGGGCTTTCAACAATATAGAGCCGAGAGCGATAATTAACGCACTTGAAAACCTGCAGATTGACGCAAGTCTAAGTCACTGGATCAACCAAATGCTGCTAAGCAGGGTTATCAATTCGGAACTTGGCTGCTGCAAACTGAGAAGGTCTGTGCAACGCGGCACTCCGCAGGGTGGAGTACTCTCACCGCAGCTATGGCTTCTAACAGTAAACGAAATACTTATAACCCTGGAGAAGAACGGTGGTAAAGTCATAGCCTACGCAGACGATATCGCCATTTTATTTACTGGGAAATACCTCCCGACTTTACGGGACTTGATGGAATCGGCCCTCGCAACGCTGGTCAAATGGGTTAGCAAATGCGGCCTGGATATAAACCCGGGTAAAACAGAGCTAGTGCTATTCACAAAGAAGCACCGAATTCCTCAAATCGATCCACCGAAACTAAAGGGAATCCGCCTCAGCTTCTCTGACAGCGCCAAATACTTAGGTGTGGTTCTGGATAGGAAACTGAGCTGGAAGCTAAACCTGCAGGAACGCGTTAAGAAGGCCGCTACTGCACTTTACTCCTGCAAAAGGATCCTGGGCCTCAGATGGGGCATCAGCCCAAAAATAATGCACTGGCTGTATACAGCAGTAGTCAGACCGATACTCATGTACGGAATCATCGTCTGGTGGCCAGCACTAGATAAAATAAGCTACCTCTCTCTACTAAATAGAATCCAAAGAGTGGCATGTGTCTGTGTGACCAGTGCCCTACGGACAACACCAACCGCGGCACTGGAAACCATGCTTCACATTCTGCCCTTGGACATACACGGTAAGGAGATGGCGGCAAAATCGGCATTGCGTCTGAGAGAATCACTGCAGTGGAAAAGCAGTGAAATAGGGCATGCCAATATTCTAAAAACTAATAATGTTAAAAGGGAAGTCACAGACTACGTAACCACGGTCCTAGACTTCAATATTAAATACAGGACCAGTATTCCCGACCGACAGCAATGGGAAGAGAATACGGTTATAGACAAAAATACGCTAGAAGTATACACAGATGGGTCGAAGACAGAGGACGGAGTAGGAGCCGGGATCTTCTCGGCTTCATTCTCCCTAAACCAGTCTTTCAGACTACCAAATAACTGTAGTGTCTTCCAAGCAGAAGTTATGGCTATTCGCGAAGCCGCTGAACTACTGAAGGTGAGATGTGAGATCGATATCGAACTCGGATATCGTCATCTATACCGACAGTCAAGCAGCTATTATAGCACTCGAATCACCAATATTAAGATCCAAATTGGTCAGGCACTGCCGCAAATCTTTAAATGAGATCGCGGATAGGTGCACGTTAACGCTGTGCTGGGTCCCTGGCCATAGAGATATACCAGGTAACTGTAAAGCAGACGAACTAGCAAGGAACGGCACGAAAATGGAACTCTCTACTGGTAAAGGAGAACCCCATGTGCCAATTGAAACGGTAAGATACAACATCTCCACACTAGCACTGCAACAGGCTAGTGAGAGATGGCGGGAACTTGACACCTGCAACCATGCAAAACAGACCTGGCCACGAATAAATCGGCGCAGGACAAAGGTCCTGTTAAACGTCAGTAGAACACATATCGGAACTCTTGTCGGAGTACTAACAGGCCACTGTATACTAGGAAGACATGCCGCAAGGCTCGGAGTTATCGCTAATGACTTCTGTCGCAGTTGCATGGATGAGGAGGAGGAGGAAACTCCGTTCCACCTACTATGTGACTGCCCGGCGCTATCCTCGATTAGAAAGCAGACTCTAGGAGAGTAGGGGGAAAGCGGGAGACTTGAACATATGGGAGACTTGAGACACTCTTAATAACTCGCTTAAATTCCATTCAAATCCAATGAATTTAAATGTATGTGATGCAGAAAATGACGCGCTACTTGCATACAAAAGGAATTCTAAATCGTTCGTTCACTTTTTTTGGTGGAGGAGAAAATGTGTTTTTCAGTACGAAAACTTAAAAAAAAAAAATTTATATTTTCTCCATAAAATTTATGTGTAACATTGTTTGTAAATAATATTGATGTTACCTAATAATATTGATATTTGACTTTGTAAATACTAGCATAAAACTATGCTGGCATGTATTTAACAAAAATTATAAATGTTATTTTGTTAAAAAATGTGAACGGGAGACTTGAGACAGTTTCTGAGGGGAGAGTTGATCAGTGGCTTTTGCCTATGTGATGCCATATATTTATAAAAAATTAAATTATTTATTAATTTTTGTTTTGTTTCGGAAGTCCATTTAGTTTTTTTACCTCTATTTTATGTTTAAAAACTGAATTACTTAGTTTTTTTTTATATATGTACTATGTATAAACGTTTGTAACATTTTATTATAAGTCTTTTATATTTTTATTTTAAAACATTAAACATAACTTTTTGTTTGTAGATAATACCACAAAATGAATAAAAATTAATTCTATTCAGATTGAAAGTTGTTATATTATTTGTTTTATTGTTTTGTTTATAGAATTTGAGCATGTTCAAGTCTCCCCAAAGGGGTGTTCAAGTCTCCCGGTGGTAGGGGAGACTTGAGCCGAAAATCTGTTTTCAAACATTTGGCATTTGTCAAAAATCTCTGGTGTTTATTTTAAGTTGATTGGACTTTTCTTAAAATAGATTTATGTAGCTAGAAAAAAATGCATTTAATATGTGGTAGCGGTCAATAAAAAAAATTGTATGAACGATTTAACAAAAAGTGGCTCAAGTCTCCCGCTTTCCCCCTACTTCTTCGGGAAGCTTGCTGATATTGCCGAAACGGATATCAACAAAATACGGAAATTTCTCCAAAATTCGAAATGGTTCCAAGAGTAACGGAAATAACTGACTCTGCATGTGGTATCACAATGGACCTTACTTGGTCTAAGTGAATTACTCCGTATTAACGGATAATTGCCACCTAACCTAACCTAACCTAACCTAGATCTGGAAGGGATATCAGCATTTCAGAAATTATACAGGAGTTGGAAACGCCTTATCATACTACCTACTTGTTCATCTACATAGGTATTTCCAAAAACTTTGGAGCAACGAATAGTGGACGAAGCATGAATATAATAAATGTGTAGGTATTCCAATTCGATATGCCCGATTGACGGAAGTTTATTGGTATTTTATTTTATACGACATATTTTAACCTTCCATTCGTCCCAAAAATAGAAACTCATGTTGAATTCGATTGGCAATCTGAGATTTTTTAAGATTTCTATAGATTTCGTCTGGCCAATCGAACAAAAAGAAGTATACTGCGCTGTTCTTTGTTGGTGTTGGTGGTGTGGCTGCCAAAAGTTGTTTACCTTTTTTGTTGTGAAGATTTTTGTTTCATCATAATGTAAGTGCATTGGTAAATCTCGAGCGTCTCTGAGAAAAAATCTAGATTCGCAAAAGTGCTCTCGACTCTGAAAAAGATTGCTTTTTTTTGTACCAAACGAACGAAAAAAGTGATCTCGGGAAAGAATAAGTGCTTTTTTCTGGCGAATCGAAATTAACATCACACAAAACGAATGGTTGCGAGAAGCTAGGCCTTGGGTGTCACCCGCCTGTTGCGCCACCTATTTATTATATTTTTTTTTAACCTTCCGAGCTACAGAGATTTTTGGACAGAAATGTGTTCATTAAAAATCGGACATTTTATGAAACAATATTTGTCAAAAAAGCCTCACAAGTGGGCGTTTATAACGGCAGTTAAATCAGAAAAAATTGAGCGTGTAGCCAGAAAGTATAAGAGAAGATATACACATTCATAGCCGTAATGGGCATGCAGTCATGTCGGCCGAAACAGGTAAATTCTTAAGTTGAAGAAAGTCCCTTTTGACATTGCATTGTTGAATCCAAACATCCCTCGGCAGTCTCGTTAAAAATTTCATTAACGTCAAATAATTAACAGAATGTTCAAGCTAAAAAGGGACCCTCCTTCTTCGCTTATCGAAGGCATATTCTTCAACCACGTACAACGACCAACCAACGTCGACGTGCCAACGTGAGAATATCGGTAGCCATCCGGCGAACAAAAAAAAAACCGTGTATCCTTTAATGAAAATCATAAATTAACTCCTTCAACAGCTGGAGGAATGCATTTCAGTTCATAACTGTCCACCACATTGTGTTCAAGTGGTACACACGCGTTTTCATACCTACAACTGCGACCGCAAGGACTCCGAAAGACAACCACCACCATTGGACGCGTGACACTGTACACAGCAAACACTGCCTGTCACAGATACCACTCACACCGTAGAAGGATATAGTATGTACTACGCGATCTAATGGTTTGGACCATAAAATTTAATGACCGGTCATAACTTGTCTAGCGGCTTAAAGAGCAGCGCACATTGTGAGCATGGCCATAAAGGCGAACGATAGCAGCAAATTGGCAAACAACAACAACCATGCTCCTTGTTGTTGGCAACAACAGCAGCAACAAACAGATTAATCGATGATTTCGATGAAGTGGAAGATGACGCGACGACTACGACGAAGGACGACGACGAACGCGCAATCAAGCTTTGAGTATGTGCATTGTGCAGTGCAGATGAGGTATCTTCCACGATTGGAATTCGAATTCGATTGGGGCACGACATAGTGGCCATCAATCCAAAGGGTCGAATAAAGTTGGGTATGGTGTAAAATTTTGATTGGTATCGGCGAGGACAATCCGTTTATCTTCCTGATGCACACCAAACAACTGATGCGGCGTCCGACCCGACTATTTCAAAGGGATAAACAAAGTACGAAATTAGAAGCAAACTATAGTATCGTGCAATTTAGGTGGGTATATAAATGAGGACGCATTGGCAAGGATGATGGATGAAATATTGGCGCCACGGATAAGAGTTTTTGTTGCGAAAAGGTGTGGCTGGGTGCGCGGGGATCAGTTTTGATGGTTCGTTTAGTGGATAGTAATCGACGTAATTTTAAGGGGTTAACGTTATGACCAATTTGTGGAAAGGATATTGTTTTGGAGGTTTGTTGACCCTGAAGTTGAAAATGAATTTCCGTTTGATGGTCAATTTTCGTGGTTTAACTACTGAAAGTTACTGAATTTCACGAATGATATTTGACATTTGACAGAGCAATAAAATGTGAAAGATGTTATATAGTTAACAAAAGAGGAATCGATGACAGAGGACACAAATTGAAGAGGAGCATAGACTTGAGGAAGGGCACAATGGTCTTACCCATATGGTTAGAGGAGAGTTAACAGACATCTCATCCTAGGAGAACGCTTTCCTGTTTGCACGGATTCCGCGAGGTCTTAAGGTCCGATTGCACAGCCATTTTTTCTAGTCATTTAAATGACGGTGTGACGTAAAAATCGCGTCACAAAGCCGCCATTTTAATGTCGTTCTGTATGATCGCCATTTTTGGGATTACATTTTCGGCGTCATTTAAATGACCAGCAAAATGATGGCTGGGACAAAATGATCATGACATGCCACTTTTCTACGCAAATGACAAAATGACGCAGCATTTAATACGATATCAGGGCTTTCATTTGGATTTTTGTCTCGTGGCGAAAGGACGTGTATCTAAATCTATATATCTTTATATAATATAATTTTATAATTCTTCTGTACGTGTTTGTAACCGAACTCCTCCTAAACGGCTGGACCGATTTTAATGAAATTTTGAGTGTGTGTTTGAATTGGTCTAAGGATGGTTTAGATTTACAATTGGACCCGGTAGGTGGCGCTGCTATACGATTCCCCAATATTTCAAATAATAAGCACTGAACAAAAAATAAATAAAAAGCAAGAAGCTCATAAATTTCTCGACGCCCGTGGGAGCTAAAGTTGTAAAATTGTACATATTGATGTGCATTGTCCAAACAAACAACCGCGCGAAGTGTGGGTGGGATTTCTGGGCACACGTCTGAGGAAAAACGGTCGAATCACACGGAGTACCAGAATCAGTCCAGACACATCGGTTAAACAGCCGCATAACAATTGACTGACGGACGAACATCGCAGAAATGTTTCTTGCCTTTCCTATTTTTATCGATATTGTCACCACCAATGCTCTGATGAAATACCTAACTGCATTCCGCCCATTTAACAATTCTCTCGCAACACCCGTCACGTCACACATCGAATGCACATCAGTTCACCCTTAAGCCTACCCTCGGACGTACTGTAAAATATAGAGATTCTTTTGTAAGTCGAACAACACGCATGTGGAATGTATTGCCTCACACGGTTTTCCCAGCTCAATACAACCCATAATTGTTAAAAACCAATGTGCACCAGCACCTCTTCTCTATCCTCCCTATTAACCCTTCCACTCGTGCTGTGCATTTTCATTATAAGGGAACAAAAACCCCTTCACGTCTTAACGCATTTATCGTTTTTTACCAAACTTTCACACATCTTTGGTATTGGTCCATATATGATTTCTGTGAAGTTTGGTCAAAATTGGACAAAGGGGCGAAGCACTGCTCATACAAAAAAAATCATTCAAAATCTTATACATTATTTCGAAAACCACCGAATCGATTGAGTTCCTGTGAAGATTGGTCAAAAATAGATAAAGGGATAAGGAGGCGGAGGCGCAGACAGTCATGGGAGCTAAAATTTGGGAAATTTGTATAACATTGATGTGCATTGTCCCGATAGACAGGATATCTGTAAAACCAAAAAGTGTTTTGTACGACAGAGAATTACAATAGAAACTGTTTATATCAATGATTTAATTGAATTTGAAATTGATTTTTATATTTTTCTTCTCAAAATGGATACAGCCAAGGGACCTATCCATCGGCCACGCGATACAAACAGATTTATCGCCGAGTCATAAAACTTCAGAAAACAACAGATATCATTTTCATCATCATCATCATCATCATCATCATCATCAGATAGTAAAACAAAATTCAAGGTAAAAAAAGGGAAATTTACTATTAAATTGTAATGACTATAGTTACCTACAATTAAAATTTTTTAAATTTTACGCAGAAAATTGGAAATTTTAAAATTTTTTTTTGTGCGTGTAGCAAATAACAATAAAGACGTTCCTCGTCACCTGCTGTGGTCTAGTTTGAACACGTGGTCAATATTGAGTCACCTGAATACCATGTGTTTCCGTGGTGTAGTGGTTATCACATCCGCCTAACACGCGGAAGGCCCCCGGTTCGATCCCGGGCGGAAACAAGAATGCTTCTTTTTTTATTTTTTTTTACGTTTACAAAATATTATTCGCGATACTTATCAAATTATCAACTATGACAATTACCGGGCTTTGTTGGTCGGTACTTTAGATTTCCTGACTGCAATATGTACAGATCTAGACACGGTAATTGCGCTACATATTATAGATACATGCATTATACCTACAACATACCTATACTGTAAAAAAATTGCAATATGCACATAATTGTGGTACATAGGTTACCTACATAGTTGAAAAAATTCAGAGAACAAAATCTCCATTCAATAAGAACCATCAAAGTCAAACCACTTCTGATCTGCTTGAGTGGTCATGGTCAATCTCTTCCCCATTAGCCCAGACCTATGTACTCAGTTGAACCACTTAATTCAACTTCTTCTTCGATGTGCTTCTACTCGTTCTACTAGTAACAGGCACATGAAGACGTGACGCAGTCAATTAGTGTGCTGCTGATTGTTTCATTTCACACAGATACACCGAATCCGAATCTAACATTGAAGAACCATTTGCGCGGTATTATCTCTACTAATTGGACACGGGCAATTGGATTAATCATCTAATGCTCCACTTGGACACTGGGGATATCCAACAGCAGCAATCCGCTGAATATAAAATACCTATAGCATCGATACTATGGAGGCTGGAGGATCGATTCTCTGTCGATCTCCCGGATTGACAGTCAGGGCCTAGAGGAACGACATAAGTGAATTCATTGAGTTGAGATGCGCAGAATAGCTTAGTGAGCCAATGAATTTCATTGACTTCCCGGTTAACTTTAATTATAGCGCCACAAGCATAAAACGTGAAGAGCAATAAAACATCAGGTGCAGAAATTTCAGGTTAAATAGGCATCGCATTTGAAAATGATGTAATATGCTACATGGGCCCTCGCCCTACTAATAATCATTTTTAGCCTTTGCAACATTGTAGCTCATTCATTGATTGCATACATTTTCAATGGGTCGCTTATCTATTAAGTGGGTCGCGCGTGTAGGCAGGTTAGGTTACTCAAGTGGACCCTACATACCTCTCGATCCTCGCCAACGACTCTAAAGGACCATTCGACTAAAAATTCCACATTTTACTATTCCAAGAGTAGGGTAATTAATTATCCCATCAAAATGTATTAAGAAAACCAGTTTATAAACAGTTTAATTAACAAAATTTCGAATTCCCAACTTTTTGCCGCGAACGAAAACACCCTGGCGCGAATAGTCAGTCTATTCACAATCCACGTCATTTAAATCGCGTTCCACAAAGTCGCGAATAAAAAAATCGTTCGAATTTAACCTTATTCCAAGAGGAGGATATCTTTGAATAATAAAATGTGCAATTTTCTGTTTATAAATGCATAAAAATTGGTTTGTTCGCACTTCATCAATTCGTTCGTTCGCTCCCATGCGAATGGTACTTAAGTCACCAAGGGCAGTCCCCATACGGGTAGAGGAGAGATTATAAACTTGATCTAACCATCTTATCCTGAATCTACCTAGAGAACGCTTGTCTGATAGTACAAATTCCATACAGAACGTATTTGGATTCTGGTTGGGGTCATGCGTTTTACATGACCAAACTACCGAAGCATGAACCCCTCCGAAGAAGTTCCTACTGCTACATTATAGGTCAAAAAAGATAAGCAATTTCCTTATTCAATTGGATTTCAGAATATAATTTTTATTTCTTAAATGAAGAATCACTCGCTGGCAGTCAATTTTGACAAAATGGAAAGAAGGTTTTTCTCGTGAAACACAAAAGTTGTACTTTTTTGCTCCAACTTGCGACGCCATTTTATCTGTCACCGGCGGTAATGCTTGTTTTGTACCACTCTGACCTGTTCATTACACCTAAGTCTTCAAATGACAGATTATTGGTATTACAGCTTAATGCGTGAATATTGTAAATAAGTAGACGAAGGTAATCAATTAAATTATTTATAACAAAACTATGTAGGTACCTACATGCAATTTCAACCTGACTGAACTTTGAGAGCAACTGCAAAATAAAATCTGATGCACAAACCAGTTTCCTATAAAATCAATTCCTACTACACTCTAAGGTATGCAATGAATTTTGAGTTTCAAACCAGCGAAAAATTCCGTCGATGAATAAAATAGAGGTATATTTGTAGGAGCTACACTTTGTGTGGGTAATTTGAATGAATATTTTTTTTATTGGCATTTTTGAAAATTGGCGATATTTTGATCTCAGATTTTTGAAAGCAGTTTTGAAGCATCGACACCCGGATTTGAACACCCCGAGGTCAACCCTGACAACGATACATACTACGAGTATGAATCTGAGAAAACATTCACAATTTATTTATGTAAATCAAATTATTTAAAAAAATCATTGTTAACCGTTGGGTCCCTGTTGTTGAGCTAACACACAAAATATTAATTATTCATCAGCACTTGTAAACTAGCCTTAAGTCAAATTGTATATAAATAAAAGTTCAATAAAAAAATTAATGTAATGTAATGTAGCAGTTTTGAAAACTGTCTATTGCAAGACAATAATATGGGTAAGGACATGGTATTAGCCAACGCAGCGTTGCCATTTTGACTGCTTTCCAGTCAGATCTGACTATGATGCTGGAAACATTTTTTTTAATCCAGCCGGTTTTTTAACTGGATATAAATTATTTTGTTTGACTGTTTTTAAATGTTTCGTATAATTTCTTTTTTATCAGTATACATTTTAAAATTCAATGTTGCAATAGAAAAAATAAATATAAAATAAAAAGAAAAAAATATTGCTTGAATTTAATTATTTGCTCTGAGCTTATACTTTCATGGCTCGATTTTTGTTTGAATTTCGTTGACTATATTTTTATTGGATTTTCGATTTTTGACTGTTTTTTTTTTCAGTCAAATCTGAGTGGAAGGCGGATTTCAAATGGCAACGATAGGTAATCAATTTACCTCACATAGAAGAACATTTTTAACCTCAAAGCAAGAGAGAATCAAAGTGAAAATCAGGCCTTTAATATCTATCTTTGGTTCTAGCAACCCAAAAATGGGTTGGATGCCAGAACATATTCAATTAATATAGAAATAATTCCCATACTCCAACTACTGTACGTATGAACAGGGTGGATTGCGGCATTTTGTGTTTTTGAATTTGACTAAAAACACGGTTAACAATTCAATTTAATTTGTTATGTTTACAACCACGGTTTTGAAAAAAATTATAAAATCATTAATTTGTTCACAAAAAAAAAAAATGATTGGCTTAGCAGATTTTGGTTCGTCTTAGCATTTGAGAAATTCATGTTTGGAAAATGACAACTGTCATGTGCGGTGGTCACGATACTCACGATGTACTTCTGGAGGCGCTCTTTGAAGTTGGCATCGTCAAAACACCTTGTGTGTTTCAACCTAACGAAGAATGGTATTTCGCGCGGCATCAGCTCGGTTTTGATGTGGCGACGATATCAACTCTGAATGGCAGTAACCGAATCATTATATCGGACGCAACTGTAGTAAGCAAAAACGAAAGCGCGGTAGCTATACTATACCGTCCACAGCTTCATGGGCATTTCGAAAACGTCAGACTTGTCTCCTAAACCCTCTACAGATTTTCAAAAGAATGTTAGACAACAGACGCTGAACAATTACTCACTCCTGTCGTGGAATCCGCCACGGAAAAGTATATTTTTCTATCGTCGAATCTGCAAAGTAAACAGTTCCCAGTTCGGGAAAAATTCGATTTGAACGTTTTTAAAGGATACAGTGAAACTTATTCACAGTACCTACACACTCGGGGAACTGTTCACTTTGCGGATGCGACGATACCAAAATATTCTTTTCCGTGGCGGATTCCACGATAGGGGTGACTGTCTTCTTCTTATCGCATAGACACATTTATTCAAGAAATTTATGAAGTCGCTTGAAAACTTCGAACCTCAAACGAAACGCCCACTGCACGACGACTGTCTTGTCTGTACCGAAGAAGTGCGTTCCTCTACCGACCACTCCAACTCCATGTTTGCCACTAAAACCACGTGTGGGGTTTGGTATAATCAGGTACCTACTCCAAATCCAAAAGTTACCCCAAGCGGGGGCGCAACATGGTGCCCCTCATTATAATTAAACTGCAAATTGTTTTTTGACTTTATTTACATCTTTTTATCTTCTTTCTCTTATATACAACAAAAGTGGAAATGTCAGTCTAATAACAGTGGTCTGTCAATAGGCTAAACAAATTCAAAATCGGTAAAAAAGAGGCGTGGCACCGCTCATACAAAAATAAACATTCAAAATCGTATATTTCGAAAGCAACCGAATCCAGTGAGCTAGGTAGGTATTGGCCCTGAAGTGGTCCTCTGAAGATTGGTTAAAATTGGACAAAGGGGCGTAGCAACTCCCTTACAAAAACAAAAAAAACATTCAAAATCGTATATCTCCAAAACCACCTAATCGATTGAGCTCAAACATACAGATGATCTTAGGTATTGGCCCTCTGGAGTGCTCCTGTGAAGATTGCTCAAAATTGGACGAAGGGGCGTGGTACCTCCCATACAAAAAAAATCAAAATCTTATACCTCCTATACAAAAAGCATCTTCTATGGGGTGAAACTCGATGACGATATATCTCCCTAACCGCTGGGCCGAGATTCTTGAGTCTTTTTTTGTTTTGTTCGTTTGGTTGTATTTAAGGTTTAGGCAGAAAGAAAGCTCCAGCAAATCGATTAATTCTCTTTTCTCGCATTTTACGAAAGAATATTTTATACTAAGACTTAGAAAATACGATTTTTTTTTTCGAAAATCAATTTTATTTATTAAACTTTTTTTTATAATTCTAACTAAACATAACAAAGGAAAGGAGTACAATTTTCTTATAAAACTAAATCGTAAAATTGAACATTACCTAATGTACATATTTTAAGTTTCAATTTATTTTGCAAACTTACAATAACAAATCACTTGCACTTGTGAGTAAATTAGACACAAGTTCTTAAATACCTATATACAAACATTAAAAAATACAGTTAATTTTCCTTAATTTTCAATTGATTTCATTTTGGTAAAGTAAAAAATCGATACTTTTTTTTGTTTTTAATTTCTATAGAGAATGACAAAAAAAGGAAAACAGAAAAACTACAATTTATTCGTTTGTTTAAAAATGATTTATGTATAATTCTAATAGACGCGCGCACATTATAATTATTAATATTCAATTGCCTAACCTATTAGCTAAATCTTAAGGATAAATGTGACAAATTCTCACTTAAGGATTACATCTGCATACACAACATGATGGGAACAAAAACCAATCCATAAAAATTCCTTTACAATCATTGTCAGGATCGTAGGCTAGTAAACGATGCCATTTGTATTTTTGTTCGCAACCGCAGTCTTTTTCACATCTTGGTGTTTGCGATTTACTGAAAGAAGCAATAAATATTTTTAGTTAATATTGTGCAATAAAATAAATAAAGATACAAATTAATAAAGATTCCGAAGACAAGTGATTTAAAAAACTACTATGGTATAAAAAGGGTGAGTTTTGAAAAACAAATTCTAAAACGGCAAGGATTTTGGACAATTATGTTGAACTCTATTGACATCAATCAGACTTAGTCCTATAGGTATCTAATGAGTTCCAAATGTCAAATGTCTAGCAAATAAGGCCTTAGAATTTGTTTTGATTTTTTGGACCACTTAAACTAAATAGGTTTCCCTAAAATTTGTACCGAAATGTAGCTTCATGTCTAGTTTTGGCATCCCTGTCAAACTTGTCAGATTGTACAGAATGACGTGCTCCACGCTCGCTGTTCCGTAAGTCTCACTGAGACCTTTGATGTCAATAAAGGATTTAGACAAGGTGCATGCGCTGTTATGTGACTTTTTTAACATCATTCTTGAGAAAATTGTGCGAAACTCGTAAGGGGCACAATTTTCCAAAACTCCGTACAACTACTTGCATACGCTGACGACATCGACATCATTGATTGGCAGAACACAGCGAGCTGTCACTGGTGCGTTTGCGAGTCAGTAAAGAGGCGGCAAATATTGGTTAAGTGGTGAATGAGGGCAAAACAAAATTTATGCTGTCAACAAGAAGGGACACAGAACATCAATGAATCGGACAGAACGTCAAGATAGACAGCTTAAACTGGCTTAAACTTAGGGACTTTATCTACCTCGGCTCCGCTATAATCACGGACAATGGTACCCCACCAGAAATCAAGCGAAGAATTACACTTGCCAACCGTTGTTACTTTGGCCTAAGAAGGTATTTGATTAGTAGGTATAAGGCCTTGTCGAGAAACACCAATAAAATTCTCTTTATAATACCCTCATCATCCCAGTCCTGCTTTATGGCGCAAAATCATGGACGTTATCAAAGGCGGATGAAGATCTCCTCGGTCGCTTCGAACCGAAAATTCTTTGAGTAATTTTCGGACCCGTTTGCGTTGACGGGCTTTGGAGGAGGAACTTTAACAACGAACTCTACGCAGTGTTGTCACTTCTACCACAATGTGGTAGATCTACCACAATTTCTTAAAATTTTTTCAATCTACCACAGCTACCACTGCACTAAAAAATTCTACCACGTTTTGTTATTCAAATGTTAAATATTTATTTTATAGTTCTCTATGTTTTCATATCGATAAGAAAATGAAAGCGAGGCGCACTTTTGATGGATATTTTTATCATTTGTGTCGTCATTAACATCTTCAGTCTACAGTTTCATATCCCAGCAAAACAGGGAATTTCCATTTCGTTCGCTAAGAAGATTTCGTTCCTTAGTGAGTTCAATTAAGAATTTTGACGCCCTGGACATTGATGCCCTATGTTCGTGTCTCCAATTAGTTTTCACACGCGGTTTTGTATCTTTTCCAGACAGCATTGCGTTTTGGAAGCATTAAACTACACCCTATTGGCTAAACCTTTTTTATAATGCTATCAAGGTCAGAATTTAATGAGCTTAACATAATGTTGCCGTTACACTTTTATGGCCGAAGAGCAAGTATGTGAGTCCTGGAATGAGTACCTTCTCATAGTCTCAAAGTCTGCTGTCATCAGCGAAGGAAAAAATTGGATTAGAAGTTGCAGACAAGATATTATTTCCACTTCTCGGTGAGATAAGTCATCAAATCACCAGTGGACCTGTTGCCACGAAAACCCTACTGCCGGTCATTGAGGAGTTTCTGTGATTCAAGATATTTCATAAGCTGACGGTTTATCAGCGTGACCGTAGAAAGAGTGGACGTAAGTGCTATGGGTCTGTAATTGGTGGGAGAAGAAGATTCGCCTTTTTTAGGGACGTGCTGGACAAATGCAGAAGAATAGGACAGATTGTATATTAATACCAGCTAATGAGAGTTCCCTCAGCGCAATGGTTAGTGTGCTGTACAACTGTGCGAGGGGTCCCAGCTTCGATACCCGGAAAAACACAAATTACATCTTAAGGTTTTTTCTACTCCGCCACCTCTCGCGAACGTTTGACAAACATTCGAGAGTATAACTGTCCCCAAAAAGCTTCTCAATTCAGCCATTCGGACTCGGCATAAAATTGTAGGTTCCTTCCATTCGTTCCAAAAATAAAAACTCTCACAAAACGAATGGTTGTGAGAAGCTAGGGTGTCTACACGCCTGTTGCGCCAACTATTTGTTTATTTATTTATTTAATGAGAGTTCTAAGAGAACTTATCCGACCAGTGATTGCTGGGATCGCACATTACCTATACTATTTGCTGACTTTTCTGTAACTAATTGTAATGGTGCATATAAACTTCAAATCTACCACCCATTTCTTAAATCTACCACTCTGTTTTGCTTCAAATCTACCACATTTTTGAAATCCCAAGTGACGACACTGACTCTACGAGCTGTATAGCGACATCGACCTGGTCAGAAATGTACGTATCAGTCGACTAAGATGGCTAGGACACCAAGAGTCTTCGATTTCGATTCCAACGCGGAGGGACAACGCAGTAGAGGAATACCTCGCCACACAAGTGGAAGGGGACCTCAACCAACTTGGAGTGCGCAACTGGAAGAGGTTAGCCAAAGATCGGGCTAACTGGAGAGGCGTGTTGGTTAAGGCCCAGGTCCACCCCGGACTGAAGCGCCATCTAAGTAAGTAATGTCATGTTCCCACCAATCGAAACCACGAGGTTTCGTAAAATTTTTCCAAACCCTCGAGGTTTTGCAATACATTTTTGAGGTGTCAAAACCTCGAGTTTATCCGTCCGTGAGAGGTTATCAAATCGAACAAGCCTACAGCGTGAACTTTTGTTTATTTTGTGTTCATTTGTGGATGTCAAAAATATTAAGCGCCAAAACAAACGTGACAAACAAAAAGAAGAAAGAAAAAGTAATATTTTCAAGAGAAATATTTATAAATTTTTTAAATGTAGGTAGGTAATTTGTTTTTATTGAAGATCATGAAGATCAAACAGCTTATGACTTTCAAAACCCAGTTTAACTCGGTGGGAACGTTTCGGTAAGAGTTTAACGAAACCTCGCGATTTCAGTTTGGTGGGAACATGGCATGTAGCTTCTCAATTGGAAAACAAATTCTGCTACTTTGTTAATGTCTCAAATTTGTCTAGAACTTAATGGAGCAGTATTTAGAATTTTTTTCATTGCAATCGGCAGATTCATTAGAAAGAAATTCGAATTTAAATTTACTTTTGCTAAATTTCTTTCAAAGCACATTATAGATACTTACGAGCAAATTTCCTGATGTATTGCCTGTTCAAAGTGCTGCGTATTGACAATTGCACGAATTTTGCCCGCTGAGTTTGAGGCCCAATATGGCGTAACGATCTCTATCTTTGATTCACAAGCATCCAGTCTAGAAACGAGTAGACAATATTTTTATAATACAAACAAACTAGAAAAAAAATATAAATTTACTAACCTTCCTGTTGAGGATCCCCCCTGACCCGCATTAACATTATCTCTGTTGAATGGCAACTTGGGATTCCGATTTGAAGACTGACGTTTGTTGCGTAACTTGCCAAAGTACGTATCACCCTTGTCAGTATCATGATCGCTGTCTATATCTTCAGGCACAGCTGGGAATGCCCCTGGTGGTATAAATAAATCCGGTTCATCGATAAAACGCCTGCGGCGTTTCGTCTGCTGTGTCGGACCACCTGTATCCATATTCATCTGAAAGTCCCCGTACATCCGTCGCATTAGTGCCTTATTGTCGTCAATAAATCGTTCAATTTTATCACTGAAAGGATACAGCGGAAGATGATTGTATAAGTCATTGTAGATCATTTTATTGAGTTAAAAATCTGTGACTGATGATGGTTACTGTAGACTGTTTAAAAATAAATCTATGACTAGTCTTGTTTATACTACATAATAGATATTGAAATTTGCTCATCTATTTACTTAAATGAATTAGTAATTGAATGCTGATGACGGAGAACCGCTGGCGTTAATTCTAGCTTGTGAATATATTATTGTCTGAGGTTCGGACTTCACGTTTTATAGCTATACTCGTAGGGTGAATAATGAAGCGGGAATTTGAGCCGAATAACAGGCAGCTTCATTTAGAAATGTTTTTTTTTTTTATTAAAATCTTACAGCATTTCATTCTTTATTTTAATGTGTATGGAAAATTCTTTTGGCCGTCAAAATGTAGTGCGTGATTCTATAAAAAAGCATTCTAGCTTTAGCTTCTCACTATCAACTCCTGCCTATCGGGTGCCTATGTCTAGTACCTCGACTGAACATTGGGTACCAACTTCTTTGATCGCAGCAGACGAATTTTCTAGATGGAATCAACGGTGGTGTGTGGTGTCTGTTAGTTCCAGTTATACCGAAGTTTTTAATGTTATCCCTATAAGTAAGAGCTGCTTTGACATATTGAGATAAAATGTCTTTAGGGATGTCCTATACTAACAATCATGTTGATAAGATTTGTTGGCGGATGCACCCTCATGGCAATTAAGCATTAAGGCTAAAATTAGTCTTATATGCGCTCATGCCTCCTCTGAAGAAACGACTACGCTACGAGCAATAGCACATCCAACACATCCTATCAATAAACAAATACTGCAAGAGAGTATAAGAATATTATGGAAAAGCTATTTCTGCAGACTTTTATAATGGCCACGAAGTTCAGAATTGAGATGTTTTTCGAGCATACATTCCATTTTCAAGATTGTGTCAGACGAATTAATAATGATGAATGGAATCTCAACATAGTTTGCGCAATAAAACAGAAAGGGGTCAACTTAGCTCAGCCAAGTGTAGATGTAATTAGCTACTCGCTTCAATTTTGTATTTTCTTAGCCAGGAAAGTGCAGCGACGATCACATTAATTTTCACACTTAGGCATAGATACTAAAAACCGATAGGTACTAGCCATTCTTTCATTTGTTTCAAAGCCACTTATGACAGATTCTTTAGAAAGCTGTACAGAGGCATGTCTAGTTTTGGCATCAATGCAAAACTTTTTCGATTGTGAAGGGGCATAACGACCGCAACGAAACTTTAATGCCAAAAGGATTTAGGTAAGGCGACGCGCTGTAATGCCACTTCTTTAACATCGTACTTGAAAGAATTGTGAAAAACTCACAGACAATCTGCACAAGCCATAATTTTTCAATAGTCTATTCAATTACTGTCAATATATTGACATAATTGGTAGGCCACGCCGAGATATTACTGGTGGGTCTGCTAGTACAGAAATGAGAACGGCTAAATTAGATCGAAAGTCAGAATAGACAGCTAAGACTTTGAGGTACTAAACGACTTAGACATTGACTATACCTCGGCTCTGCTGTAAAGTCTAATAATGAAATCTCAGCCGAAATTAAATGAAGAATAACTCTTGGCAAACGCTTGGATTGGAGAGGTACACAACTAAGGAGATTCTGTATAAAGCCTTGATCATCCCAGCCCTGCTGAAGATTGGACTCTTTCGGAAGCTTACTTGGTCGCTTCGAGAGAAAGATTCTTTAAAAAATTGTTGGTGCCGTTTGTATTATCGGATTTTAGAGGAGGAGAACAACGAACAACAACGAACAATATACGAGCTGTTTGAGCCTTGTCAAAAAATATGTCGCCTAATGTCGTTTTCACGTAGGTAAAGCTGGATCCACCACATTCGAGTATCGCCAAACAAAGTATGTGGGATTTAGTTGCTATTTAATTGCTATTTAATTGCGGTAATTTTGATTTTTTTGCTCTTCGGGAAGTGGTAAATTCTGTGGTGGACCTAGCTTACCGGTAAAGCTGGATCCACCACATCGCCTTTTCCGAAAAAAAAGATGAGGCATATACGGCTGATTTAATTGCTCTGGGAAAATGCAAACATTTTTCCGATCGGACAAGCCGTTCCGCCAGAATTAACCGTTAAAGTTTTAAAACCCCAGTTCGCTACCGAACTCTTTTGTTTTTTTTGGAAAAATTAAAAAAAACGATTACCCCTTTCGAATTTTTCTGCTTTGAATATTGCGAAATAATTGTCTATGCCTAGGCTATCTTACAACTTAATCAAATAATTTGTCGCTCCTCTCTAAAAGTGTCAAACGGTGAAACAATTTTTTAAAAAGTTACTTTATACTACTTACCAAAAACCTATTACCCCGGGCGAATTTCTCCACTTTAAATATCCCAAAATAATCTTGTATTCATTGGCTACAAAGCCTCTTACTCAAATAATTTGTCGCTCTTCGATAAGTGTGTCAAAAAGTCAAAATACCATTTAGTACCAAAATGGGCACTTTTGACATTTTTTATGCAAATTTACAGAAAAACCCATAAAAATCAAATACGCAGATCGAATTTGTCCATTCCAAAAATAACAAAAGAACCGTCTATTCATTGGCTATTATCCCCCATCTTCAAATAATTTGTCGCTCTTCGATAAGTTTGTCAAAATTGAAAATTTCGTCACAGTATCATAAATGGTACTATGCACATTTTATATGGAAATTTACCAAAAAAAACCCCAAAAAGTCATATACCCCGATCGAATTTGTCCATTCCAAATATGACAAAAGAACCGTCTATTCATTGGCTATTATCCCCCATCTTCAAATAATTTGTCGCTCTTCGATAAGTTTGTCAAAATTGAAAATTTCGTCATAGTATCATAAATGGTACTATGCACATTTTATATGGAAATTTACCAAAAAAACCCCAAAAAGTCATATACCCAGATCGAATTTGTCCATTCCAAATATGACAAAAGAACCGTCTATTCATTGGCTATTATCCCCCATCTTCAAATAATTTGTCGCTCTTCGATAAGTTTGTCAAAATTGAAAATTTCGTCATAGTATCATAAATGGTACTATGCACATTTTATATGGAAATTTACCAAAAAAACCCCAAAATGTCATATACCCAGATCGAATTTGTCCATTCCAAATATGACAAAAGAACCGTCTTTTCATTGGCTATTATCCCCCATCTTCAAATAATTTGTCGCTCTTCGATAAGTTTGTCAAAATTGAAAATTTCGTCATAGTATCATAAATGGTACTATGCACATTTTATATGGAAATTTACCAAAAAAACCCCAAAATGTCATATACCCAGATCGAATTTGTCCATTCCAAATATGACAAAAGAACCGTCTTTTCATTGGCTATTATCCCCCATCTTCAAATAATTTGTCGCTCTTCGATAAGTTTGTCAAAATTGAAAATTTCGTCATAGTATCATAAATGGTACTATGCACATTTTATATGGAAATTTACCAAAAAAACCCCAAAAAGTCATATACCCAGATCGAATTTGTCCATTCCAAATATGACAAAAGAACCGTCTATTCATTGGCTATTATCCCCCATCTTCAAATAATTTGTCGCTCTTCGATAAGTTTGTCAAAATTGAAAATTTCGTCATAGTATCATAAATGGTACTATGCACATTTTATATGGAAATTTACCAAAAAAACCCCAAAATGTCATATACCCAGATCGAATTTGTCCATTCCAAATATGACAAAAGAACCGTCTTTTCATTGGCTATTATCCCCCATCTTCAAATAATTTGTCGCTCTTCGATAAGTTTGTCAAAATTGAAAATTTCGTCATAGTATCATAAATGGTACTATGCACATTTTATATGGAAATTTACCAAAAAAACCCCAAAAAGTCATATACCCAGATCGAATTTGTCCATTCCAAAAATCACAAAAGAACCGTCTATTCATTGGCTATCAAACCCCATCTTCAAATAATTTGTCGCTCTTCGATATATTTGCCAAAACGTTAAAAGTTATTTCTTAAGCCATAGCTGAGTGTTACCAAATTTGCTCCTGTGACACGCCCTAAAAGTATGCATTACTTTTTGGACCATTTGTTCAACCCTGGACGTGCACCTTACTCTGACATTAATTTACCTCACTCTCGAGAGTAGGCAGTGATCCTGGTACTCTGTATTATAGACCCTGAAGATAGTCATTTGTTTTATTATTGGAATACGCTCTACTGGGTGAGTCAAACTTTTTGTTAGGTAACGTATGTTGTTATATGTTTAGTGTCAGTCTTCAATTGTCAAACAAACAAAATAAAAATCTATAGGACGAATTATTTTCATGGCGAAAAAACAAAAAAAGTATTATGTAGGTACTTATATTAAGCAGGTTTTGACAAACTGGACTTTTGCTCCCGAATGTTGTTTTTTATTGTTTTCTTTGATAGCAGCCGAAGGTATCATTTATTTATTTTAATTTACTTGGGTCGTTATGATTTTTATTTTTTTTTTGTTTTGCAATATTGATCTCAAACCTCTGCTGCCCAAAATAAAATGATCATTGTGCTTGTTTTAATATATTAAAGCCTAGTACGCTATTGCTGCGAAACCAAAACCCTAATATACCAAAAAAAGTAACATAGTAAATTAATCATAAACGAAACATTTATTTTCTGACATTCTTTACGAAATTACAATGAAATTATTAAAAAGAAAACGAGTAAATATACACATAATTAATTGAAAAAAAAGTTTTAAAAGAAATCCCAGTTTCATTGTTCCACCAATGCAAAAAAAATTATCAGTTTTTAATTGTCATTTTATAGATGATAATTATGTCGTACCCTTACTGTTAATGAATGCAATAAAGGCCATATTAGTAAGACAAAAACGTTAAAAAAATACTACCGTGAGTCCAAAAGAAGCATACAAAATCCTGTTGAACAACGACGTCGTCCCTTAAAATTGATTTTGAATGTATGGAAGAAAGAACAAATGCCAAAAGTCAAGCAAAATTATCCAATGAGTGTAATTGCACTTCAATTATCTCATTTAACACCGCATTTACTATGAAAAATACAAAAGTTCTAACACAAGAAGACATAAGCGCAAATGAAGTGAATTTGCAATTTGCTGACTTTTTATTACAGGGGTCAGATCACGTAAAATAAAAACGCATGCTGTCTCTGTCACATCTGTGGCAATAAACAGAGACTGCTATGGTCGGATCGACGTCATTCGATCGTTTTCATTTAACATGATCTGGCCCCTGGACTTTCGCTCTTCACGAAAACTAATTTCTATATCGAAGTGCTTGGCTATGTCGCTAGTTCCACCAACAACCAACAATTATCAAATTTAAGAAATATTTATATGCTACACCCTAGCTATATATAATTGAATTTGTATTTGAAACTACATAAATGTATTATGAAAATATAGCGAATGATTTTCTCTCCTGGAACGAAAAAAACTAAGACTTGCCCAACACAGCCACCACAATCGATAATTCACCGAGATTCGATAGCCCACCTCAGCTGTCTCTTCATGTGTAGCCACTTTTTGGCGCCAATTTTTTTTGACATGTTAAGAAACGGCGGGAATTAAGTTTAGGTACTGTTTACATTTCAGATAAAATCATATTGCGAGTAGACGGTTGGTGGGAATGATTCAAATTCAATTCTGAGCGAATATGTGATTTATATCGTTGATATTATTTTGTTCAACAAATCACCGGCAAAAAAAGTCAGCAGTAAATGTAAAAAAATCGGTGGCGATTTCTTTTGCGTTCCAGCAAATTTGTCAGAATTGCTAGGTACCATCTAAAGGACAATGAAAATAAGACAATTCCTACTCGAATAAGATATTTCATTAAAAGGCATAGAACAAATGGAAAAAGAAGGAAAAATAGCAGATGTATGTAATAGATATACAAAAAGAAATAGAAATACATACATCTGCAAGTAAGAAAATAGTTTATGGTGCAAATACAATTTAAATTCACTGTCCTAACAGATGTTTTAGGAATAATAACTAATATGAATAGAACGCTTTTTATTTATATGAATATAATAAAAATATCAAAACCTCATTGTTGTTGTCAGTATAATTGCCATTTTTTATGTCATACGAAAAAACAAAAAAATCTTTATTCAAATAAAGGAGATATAGCAAATCAAGATTTTTTTACCTAAAAATATACCTAGTACATTATATTCCTTTTCTACGTGCTGCTTACAAAACCAGTATACTTCAGATCTAAAACCAAAAGATTGTGGTTGACTTCTTTTCTGAATCTTGAGCGAGGTACGAATTATTACGGATGGGAATCGAGGTGCATTATTGTGGTGGATGGATTGGGTTGCGTTCAACGCTCTAGTTGATGTGGCTGCATTCACCAACATTCATCGAAACATGTGAAAAGTCAAAACATTTTCTTCTTTTTGTTTTTTTGTTGTACTTGTACATATAATAAACATCTGAATTAAGAACTGCGGTTGAAAATGTATGTTTCATTTTATTTTGCGACGAGAGCGGCATTTTTAAAAATAAAATACATATGTATCACGTAATCATGAAAATGTATAATAAATCACGTAATTAATGACATGATTTATCATGTTGATTAAGTTAAATTACGTTGGTGGGAAAATGGTATAAGGGAAAGGTATATTCGCAGGCTTCGACAGTACATTCACATAAACACTTTTCTTGATCGCAGTTTGTGGAGTTCAGACATCAATTTCTACCACTAAAAAATCTCTAATTTGAGTTTAAGTTAGAGCGAATTTTTCATTTGATAGTTTGTGGAACTGGGTTTAATGTTGTAAATTTTGAATAAGCTTGTGATAATTCGCGCCAAGGGCATTTTCCTTTGAGGAAAAAAGCTTGGATTTCGAAATTTCGTCATTTGAGCTCTTTTCAAACTTGTTTTCCATGTTTTGATGGATTAATATAAATTATTCTAGGTACCTAATCTTGCAATAGCAAAATGAGACATTTTTTATTTATATAAAATAATGTATGAAAAGTGGTTTGTTTGCATATTATCAATTCATGGATTATCAAAGAAGACTCGATATTTCTCTAAAATAAACTTTTTCTTTCATGGCAATTACCTATCCCAGAAGAAAAAATCCATGGTTGTTAACTCATATCTAGTCTTTTTTGACCAATTTTGCATGACAAAAATGGCTTTTACTACAACTTCTTTTGATCGTACGTAAAAAAGTTGCTTAACATAATTTTTAGGAAATTGTTCAAGGATAAAAATTTCATAAAAAAAATAAAAATTTATTAAGTAAAAATTTTGAGAAAAAGGATTTTAAGTAAAAAAATGTGACAACAAATTTTTGAAATTTTGAATTTAGGGAACCATAACTTTTTTGTAACTGGATAGATGTACCCAAAGTGCTTAAGACTTGTATGCGCTACCATTTTTTTTTTTTAATGTACAGAAACAATTTTCGTACCTATAATAGTTTAGAAGTTATAGCGTTTTAAGCGGTACCACCTCCAACTCAGAGGTCACCTTCTTTGAAGGGCTATAACGGGAAATATGGTGAAAATAAACCACCTACACACAATTTTTTGTTCGGCGGATCTTTAGAAATCTTCTCTTAAAGAATTATACCTATTTTTATTTCTTTTTGCGGTTGTTCTATGCCTTTTAATGAAATATCTTATTAGATGGTACCTAGCAATTCTGACAAATTTGCTCGCCACCGATTTTTTTACATTTACTGCTGACTTTTTTTGCCGGTGATTTGTTGAACAAAATAATATCAACGATATAAATCACATATTCGCTCAGAATTGAATTTGAATCATTCCCACCAACCGTCTACTCGCAATATGATTTTATCTGAAATGTAAACAGTACCTAAACTTAATTCCCGCCGTTTCTTAACATGTCAAAAAAAATTGGCGCCAAAAAGTGGCTACACATGAAGAGACAGCTGAGGTGGGCTATCGAATCTCGGTGAATTATCGATTGTGGTGGCTGTGTTGGGCAAGTCTTAGTTTTTTTCGTTCCAGGAGAGAAAATCATTCGCTATATTTTCATAATACATTTATGTAGTTTCAAATACAAATTCAATTATATATAGCTAGGGTGTAGCATATAAATATTTCTTAAATTTGATAATTGTTGGTTGTTGGTGGAACTAGCGACATAGCCAAGCACTTCGATATAGAAATTAGTTTTCGTGAAGAGCGAAAGTCCAGGGGCCAGATCATGTTAAATGAAAACGATCGAATGACGTCGATCCGACCATAGCAGTCTCTGTTTATTGCCACAGATGTGACAGAGACAGCATGCTGACTATGACTATCTTCAGGGTCTATAATACAGAGTACCAGGATCACTGCCTACTCTCGAGAGTGAGGTAAATTAATGTCAGAGTAAGGTGCACGTCCAGGGTTGAACAAATGGTCCAAAAAGTAATGCATACTTTTAGGGCGTGTCACAGGAGCAAATTTGGTAACACTCAGCTATGGCTTAAGAAATAACTTTTAACGTTTTGGCAAATATATCGAAGAGCGACAAATTATTTGAAGATGGGGTTTGATAGCCAATGAATAGACGGTTCTTTTGTGATTTTTGGAATGGACAAATTCGATCTGGGTATATGACTTTTTGGGGTTTTTTTGGTAAATTTTCATATAAAATGTGCATAGTACCATTTATGATACTATGACGAAATTTTCAATTTTGACAAACTTATCGAAGAGCGACAAATTATTTGAAGATGGGGGATAATAGCCAATGAATAGACGGTTCTTTTGTCGTATTTGGAATGGACAAATTCGATCTGGGTATATGACTTTTTGGGGTTTTTTTGGTAAATTTCCACATAAAATGTGCATAGTACCATTTATGATACTATGACGAAAATTTCAATTTTGACAAACTTATCGAAGAGCGACAAATTATTTGAAGATGGGGGATAATAGCCAATGAAAAGACGGTTCTTTTGTCATATTTGAAATGGACAAATTCGATCTGGGTATATGACTTTTTGGGGTTTTTTTGGTAAATTTCCATATAAAATGTGCATAGTACCATTTATGATACTATGACGAAATTTTCAATTTTGACAAACTTATCGAAGAGCGACAAATTATTTGAAGATGGGGGATAATAGCCAATGAAAAGACGGTTCTTTTGTCATATTTGAAATGGACAAATTCGATCTGGGTATATGACTTTTTGGGGTTTTTTTGGTAAATTTCCATATAAAATGTGCATAGTACCATTTATGATACTATGACGAAATTTTCAATTTTGACAAACTTATCGAAGAGCGACAAATTATTTGAAGATGGGGGATAATAGCCAATGAATAGACGGTTCTTTTGTCATATTTGGAATGGACAAATTCGATCTGGGTATATGACATTTTGGGGTTTTTTTGGTAAATTTCCATATAAAATGTGCATAGTACCATTTATGATACTATGACGAAATTTTCAATTTTGACAAACTTATCGAAGAGCGACAAATTATTTGAAGATGGGGGATAATAGCCAATGAAAAGACGGTTCTTTTGTCATATTTGAAATGGACAAATTCGATCTGGGTATATGACTTTTTGGGGTTTTTTTGGTAAATTTCCATATAAAATGTGCATAGTACCATTTATGATACTATGACGAAATTTTCAATTTTGACAAACTTATCGAAGAGCGACAAATTATTTGAAGATGGGGGATAATAGCCAATGAATAGACGGTTCTTTTGTCATATTTGGAATGGACAAATTCGATCTGGGTATATGACTTTTTGGGGTTTTTTTGGTAAATTTCCATATAAAATGTGCATAGTACCATTTATGATACTATGACGAAATTTTCAATTTTGACAAACTTATCGAAGAGCGACAAATTATTTGAAGATGGGGGATAATAGCCAATGAATAGACGGTTCTTTTGTCATATTTGGAATGGACAAATTCGATCGGGGTATATGACTTTTTGGGGTTTTTTTGGTAAATTTCCATATAAAATGTGCATAGTACCATTTATGATACTATGACGAAATTTTCAATTTTGACAAACTTATCGAAGAGCGACAAATTATTTGAAGATGGGGGATAATAGCCAATGAAAAGATGGTTCTTTTGTCATATTTGAAATGGACAAATTCGATCTGGGTATATGACTTTTTGGGGTTTTTTTGGTAAATTTCCATATAAAATGTGCATAGTACCATTTATGATACTATGACGAAATTTTCAATTTTGACAAACTTATCGAAGAGCGACAAATTATTTGAAGATGGGGGATAATAGCCAATGAATAGACGGTTCTTTTGTCATATTTGGAATGGACAAATTCGATCTGGGTATATGACATTTTGGGGTTTTTTTGGTAAATTTCCATATAAAATGTGCATAGTACCATTTATGATACTATGACGAAATTTTCAATTTTGACAAACTTATCGAAGAGCGACAAATTATTTGAAGATGGGGGATAATAGCCAATGAATAGACGGTTCTTTTGTCATATTTTGAATGGACAAATTCGATCTGGGTATATGACATTTTGGGGTTTTTTTTGGTAAATTTCCATATAAAATGTGCATAGTACCATTTATGATACTATGACGAAATTTTCAATTTTGACAAACTTATCGAAGAGCGACAAATTATTTGAAGATGGGGGATAATAGCCAATGAATAGACGGTTCTTTTGTTATTTTTGGAATGGACAAATTCGATCTGCGTATTTGATTTTTATGGGTTTTTCTGTAAATTTGCATAAAAAATGTCAAAAGTGCCCATTTTGGTACTAAATGGTATTTTGACTTTTTGACACACTTATCGAAGAGCGACAAATTATTTGAGTAAGAGGCTTTGTAGCCAATGAATACAAGATTATTTTGGGATATTTAAAGTGGAGAAATTCGCCCGGGGTAATAGGTTTTTGGTAAGTAGTATAAAGTAACTTTTTAAAAAATTGTTTCACCGTTTGACACTTTTAGAGAGGAGCGACAAATTATTTGATTAAGTTGTAAGATAGCCTAGGCATAGACAATTATTTCGCAATATTCAAAGCAGAAAAATTCGAAAGGGGTAATCGTTTTTTTTAATTTTTCCAAAAAAAACAAAAGAGTTCGGTAGCGAACTGGGGTTTTAAAACTTTAACGGTTAATTCTGGCGGAACGGCTTGTCCGATCGGAAAAATTTTTGCATTTTCCCAGAGCAATTAAATCAGCCGTATATGCCTCATCTTTTTTTTTCGGAAAAGGCGATGTGGTGGATCCAGCTTTACCGGTAAGCTAGGTCCACCACAGAATTTACCACTTCCCGAAGAGCAAAAAAATCAAAATTACCGCAATTAAATAGCAATTAAATAGCAACTAAATCCCACATACTTTGTTTGGCGATATTTGAATGTGGTGGATCCAGCTTTACCCACGTGTCGTTTTCGGTTGGTCGTCCAGAACCGTCCGGAAGCAAGCAACCCGAAAGCTACTGAAAGCGTTCGATTGGCACTCAACTGACAGTTCTTCTACTGAAAAGAAGATAAATTTGCTTCTGGATTTGAATTGAGAATCGCGGAGAGTTCTTTCGGTTCTGGACGACCAACCGAAAACGACATAAGATGACTAGGAAATGTCATCGAAGACGTTGAACCCTCGGACAGTAGGTGTAATCCAGCACACTAACCACATCGCCCGCAGCACACATCACCTCAACTCACTCGGAGCACACAAATGGAGGCTAACTGGAGAGTCGTGTTAATTGAACCCTTATTTCACTGCAAATAGCAAACAAGATAAAACATACGTAAGGATAATTCATTTTCCAGTACCTACATGCATAAAAGAAAATAAAAGGGTATAGCCAGTAAGCTGGATTTGTAAAATCAGAACTCTTCTAATATAGTACTTGGGCTTGGGAGTCTATTCAAAAATATTAATTAATCCCGCCTTGCATTGATCGGAATAAATTATTTCAAACCCATCCCGCATTATTGTACTGCCAAAACAAATTCATTTGTGTCACATCATTAGTCAAAATACATTTTAATTCGAAGATGTGATGCATATTTTTCCAAAAGCAATTAATGATTTTGTATATTTTGTTTCCCTTTTTTTGCACAATGACATTGAAAACCGCACAACAAAATGTAGGTATAAAAACTGTCAAAATTGTATAAATACACACATCAACATCAAATCAACAGAGGAACGCCCACTTTACTCATGTTGACATGACATTAGGTGGTTAGCCATGTGAAGCGTTCATTATTTTTGCTTTGGCCTATAAAACCAACTTTGGTCACATACAGGGCTTCAGACCAGACCCCACTGGGGAAGTTGAGAATAAAATGTAAGTTTTGTGAAAAGGAGTTATATCAAGGCTATCTGTAATATTAGTTTCTATCTATAATTATTTTATAAAATGTTATACATATAGATTTTGGTTAGGATTACCGTGCTCAAAAATCAAATCACGTGATGAAATACCTACTTCTTGCTCCTACTTGCATTCCAACTAACTATAAATCTATAGTCATCATAGACATAAAATACTTACATTGGATAACTATTCCCTGCTGTTGGACAAAATAACTGATGGTATCGTTTTATACATGGCACTCCTTTGATTACGTCGCCTCGGATGTCAAGACCTAGTGCGACTGACAGCGCTGTCCACCAAATCTGCAACGAAAAGAACATTGTTTTAACAATTTGTTTGGCATCATAATGACTGTTGTTGGGGAGAATGTCATATTTGTCGTAGTTTTTTACAATCTATCTATACATACATATAAGAAAACTGTAGGAATTTTCGTTGTCAGCTAAAAACTCGAAAAGTACTGGACAGATTTCGATGAAACTTTTTTTAAAATGTTCCTTAAGACTGTGAGACTGCTATAGGCTATGTCGTTTATAGCCACGTCCTCAGGAATAGTTTTTAGCCAAAATGAATTTTTTTAAGGAAAAATATATACATACACATATACCTTGCTACAAATGGGACATTCTTCTTTTCTTATTGGTCTTTTTAGCAAAATGCAGAGGACAGAGATAGAATAATATGTTTTATCCATTTTCGTAAAAATATTTTTTGTTGTCTTCCATTAATTGCATAATGAATAGGTACATATATGGCGATCCAGAAGTTTCACTTCTTTCACTCTGCACTCGCCCATATTTTTATTTTGACTTTGCTTCATCCAGAAACTGAGAAACAATAAGTTAAAAAATATCAGATCTTAGTTGATCAAATGCGAAATCAATTCTAAACCAATAATTTTTTACTTTCTCGTTGATAACTGAGTTTAATGTAAGCATGCTTAACATAACCAGTTTTTCGCTAAAAAGTCCAGCAACGGCAGTTTTGAAAATTGGCTTTTTCTCGAAAAAGTATTCTAACTACCCTAGCTAGAGGATAGTTATGTTTTTAAATGACACAACTAACATCAAATTATTAAGCTCAGCACCCATCAAACCGCTTGTCACGGAAAATTTTGCAAGATTTGTATGAATTTTGAAATTCTCTAAACCACGAATTCTATCCGTATAAACACACCTACTCCTGGCGTGATTTGACATTTTCATCACTTAATACCCACTGCAAGACGTTTCCTTAATTTATGCTTAAAATTTATGAGACAAAGTGCCCTTCAACATAGTGCACCAACGCAACGTTCATTAAATAAAAAAAAATATATATATAAAACACTATTTGTGTAAATAACGTGCTGTCGCTGATTTATTGTCCAACTTCAGCGCTGTTACTGACGCCCAATGCAAAATTTTAATGTAAACACTAAAAATAATTTTTGCGAATAAGAAAAATATAAAGACATAAAATAAAACCATCGATACTACAACACGTTACTGTCACATTGTCAGACGTTAGCATTGCGAGTACGTGGTCTGAAAGTTGATACAAACTTATGCAACTCTTGTCCTTATGCATATTACAGACTCTTGTCGGTTCAATACCGTTGATGGGTATCGAAAAGGGCACTCAGTCAGAGATAGGTTTATGTGTAATACTTACTTCAGATGAATAAAATTACCGGTCAATGTGGAAGCTGTTTTTTTTTTAATGAAGCAATTAACGTTCACTTACCATTGGATGGGCTGAGATAAGAATACCAGTTAATGCAGTAAGCATTCGTGCAACTTTGTAGTGTATGGCATTAAAAATTGACAATGTCTCGTGGTAGGGTAGGGCAATATAAGTATGAACATCTTAACTGATGATGATATGAAATTTTATTGAGTCCATATTAAAGCAAATAGTGGCGTATTGATATACAAAAATATATTGAAATGCAAAGGGATTTCCATTTCCATTCGCTCTACATACATGTAGTCCTAGCGATTTGCCAAATGCAGGCATCAATGGCCTTAGAATCTGTAAGAACTCCGCTAAGCACGCTTGCTAGGAAGATTGACATTCAATCCCTGAGTAGAACAAATCTACAGTGGAACAATATCAACACCTGCAGGAATGCAAAAGAATTATGGCCAGAAGTGAGCAAAATGAGATCCAGATTCATGATTGGACTGAAACGCAAGGATATTCGCATACTCACGGGAGTCATTACTGGACACTGTGCGATAGGCCTACACGCGGAAAGGCTGGGCATACTGCATAATGACTTTTGAAGAAGCTGCAGAGACGTTGAAGAAATAGAATCTGTTCGCCATCGGCTTTGCGAATGCCCGGCCCTTAAAAACAGCAGACAGGAGATTCTCAACAACTTCTTCTTCGACGAAGTAGAAGATCTGGAGAGTGTTAAGAAACTCTTGAGATTCATACTTAAATCTGGCTGGTTCCAGTTGGTAGACAATCTCCACACCCTTCGGTTACTCTTAAGATAAGCTTGAATTCTGGATTCAAGAGCTTATGAATATAACTGCGACTGCGATTAATACTAAATCTAGGTGACTCAAATAAAAGCGAAACATTTTTGTCTCCAACAGGTATGCAATGGAAGGTTCTCGTGACTGGACACAATGGACCCAACTGATGATCTAAGACTAAGTGAAGCTGTGACAACCGCCACAAAGAGCACTCAATTACCTACCTAACTACCTACCTACCTACCTTACCTAGCCATCTTCTTCATCATCATCAATCTTCCTCCAAAACCCGTCAACGGAAACAGGCCCGAAAATAACTCGAAAAACTTTGGGATCAAAACGCCCAAGAGATCTTCATCCGCCTTTGCTAACGTAGAGCAGGACTGGGATGTTATCGGTCTAATGTGTAGAATCCTTAGTGTTTCCTGACACGACCTTACTAGTTAATTGCCTTCTTAGGCCAAAGAAATAGCGGGTAGGTTTGGTTAGGTTATGTTAGGTTGAATTGGGTGTGAGTTCATCACATTGGACTAGGCACCATATTGGAGCCATCGCCATCCCTGGGGAACCTTAACGGTCAAATAACCTAAACCACTTCGCCCAAACAATTAATTTCCCTACAGAACCTGAAAATTGCTTCAATTTTGTTTGCGTTACCCTCAATATCGCAATGTCCGGGTACCCAACACAATCTGACCAGGTTCTGCGCGCATAGTGCTCTGAGCATTATGCGACAGCTCCTGACTAGTTCAGATTTGATGATGAAGGACTCTAGCGTCTTTAGGGCAGCCTGACTATCAATGTAGATATCAAGTAGATCCGCAGCTTTGAGCACGGCCAGAAGCTCTGCCTGATGGAACACACTGCATGAATCCGGAAGTCTTAATGACACGTGTAGTTATATATCCCTAGAATATTATACCTGGTCCTGTACCCTCCTTAGTTTTGGAGCCATCCGTAAAAATCGAGATTTCATTATCATTCGAAACCTCATGCTTTTGCCAGTCCTCCCTATAATCTGGGTATTGTACTTCGTACTGTGTGTCGAAGTCAATTTCCCCCAAACTTTCATCCGAAAATAGCGGTTAACTCACGTAACGTAGACAAAGTCCCTTGCCTAACCACCCCAATGTTGTAGACTCGTCAGGGTTTCTTTTCTTGTTGACAGAATGTATTTTGTTTTGCCCATTGAGCTCATTTTGGCCGCTTCTGTGCTAATACTTGCAAACGCATTAGTGACAGTTCGCTACGTTCTGGCAATGATGTCAATTTCGTCAGTATTATGCAAGTCGTTTCACAGACTTTTGGAAAATGCTGCCACTCATGATGTTGAACAAGTCGCATGACAGGGCTTCCTTTTTTAACATCATAATACTCGGTGAGATTGTTTCCTAAATTTCTCTAAATGAAGTGGGCTTGGAATTTGTATCAATATTGTAATCGATTTATTAAAGTCAAAGTGTTAAAATCACTGCAATAATGATTCTTGTCTGAAAAAAACTTGAAGTCTATCTCGCTTTAGCCTTGGATACAATATAACGCTTTTAGTTACATCGGACTTCTATATAAGACTATTTAAAGTCCCTTTCTGAATTGAGTTTGAGTTTGAGTTCACTTAAAAGTGAACGACACTTAACATTTCTGGTCTATTAAAAAGGACTAGGTATCTACATATACCATTTCTAATATTGGCTACATCTACTGTTTTGAAGAGACTTCTTTTTTATTAGCTGTCATTAGAGCTCAATTTGCCTGCGATCTTTAACGATGCCCTTTGTAGTTCTCAATCTCAACAGACCTTCCTTTCACTTTATTCCACCTCCACCCTTTCATGCTAATTCAAGCTCATCATAATCGTTACATTTACCTAATTTCAACTCATATAAAGGTGTTCATTAATTTATCTTCATTTGTTTTACTCGCCACGAATTCAAATCACGCACCGGCCGCCGAATTAATTTCCAATTTCAATTTATCCACGAAAATCGCTATAGAAAAGTATCTGCGATCGCATAATTCAATTTATACACGAATACATAAAACTTTATTACCCCGCTGGATGGGTTCCAATAAATCCAATTAAATGCGAATTTCCAAGCCATGGCACGTTATAAAAGCACAGCATAGCAGCATTGAAACAACACCTCCAAGCCGATATCTATATAAATAAAAATGAAATGATGTTCGTTGGTAAGGGCATCACGAGAGAACGGCTGGACCGATTTGGCTGATTTTTTTTTTAAAATGTTCGTAATTCTCCTAGCCACGTTTTTACGGACAAAAAATTTGTCCACGCCCCCTTCTACGCCCACTTTTTTCAATATATCTAAAACTTATTTTTACCCTTAAAAATCATGAAACAATGTTTGTTGATACGTGCATCACTTGAGAACGGCCGAACCGATTTGGCTAATTATTTTTCAGAATGTTCGGAATACCTCTAATAAGGTTTTTGCGGAAAGCAAATTTTTCCACGCCCACTTATTTCCACGCGCGTTATTCTATTTGTTTTGTGCCTAATATTCCTGAAGAAGTTCTAAATTCGGACAATTTACAAAAATAATTTTCGTGTGCACTCTCCATCATAACTGATAATAAGAACAACATATTTGCTTGATTCTGTTTTGTTTTGTTTGTTATGATTTCGGAATAGAACTAACTCATTTATTTTAATTTTTGTTGTTTCGCGAGTTATTTAAAAATGCCGTTATTAATTTACATTCCAATTAACTTTTTCCACAATTTGCAATTATTCTTGAACCACTTATTGTGAAATTGTGAATCAAACTAATCGGTTACATAGTGACGAAATATTAAAGTGTTTCCAAAAAAGTGATTTTTTCCAACGGTGTTTAGTTATATTGAGTTGTGATTCCGCTGTAAGTTCATGGTAATAGTTTTATGAAATGAAATAAGATTCATCGTTTCATCTCAAACAAATTTATAGATTTGCGATTGCCGGTGAGTTTTGAAGTTAAAAACGATTATAAGGCCACGTCTTTGTAATGGGACCAGGCTTGCAGTGAAAAAACTGATGAACAACGTTATCGAAGCAACGATACTAAAAGGAAAGTACGAAGGAGAAGACGTTTTGATACCACGAATTCCAATGATTCCGGCCGACATGCCATTCGACTTTAAACGCTTGCAGTTTCCGGTGCGGCTTGCATTTGCAATGACAATAAATAAATCGCAAAGACAGTCGTTGAGTGTATGCGGCATAAATCTTGAAAGTCCATGCTTTTCGCACGGTCAATTGTATGTCGCCTGTTCCCGTGTCGGAAAACCATCCGATTTGTTTGTTTACGCGCCAGACAACAAAACAAAAAATGTCGTGTATCATAAAGCATTGCAATAACAGAAATTGTGAGGTCACAGCAAACCAATCGAAAAAAAGTCTTTCTTTTGCTTTGGTTAGTTACTTGAATATCGACGATCCAATCGAAATGTAAATAAGTTACCTGGAGATTCAATTTCAACTCTAAATAAAACATGACCAAAATCTATATAAAAATAAAAATTAAAATTTATAAAACTATCTCTGAAAAATATATCTTTTCTTTTTTTTACTTTGTTTACACATTTTCAATAGCTTTTCACAAATTCACTAAACGATCACAAACAATTTTTTTGAAATTTGGACAGGACAACGTCTGTCGGGTCTGCTAGTAAAGCAATAAAGTCAGAAAGCCTGATTGACGACTTTGTCGAAGAGGCACATCCAACACCAGTAGCTATTAATCGCGTCACAAGTTTAGATCTCAATCGTTCTTTAGTACAGCGCCACAGAAGAAAATTTTATTCAGGGGACTGTGCAAACAACTTTTGGGAAACGATCAAGGACTTTACTTTGCCTCTGTAATAATACAGACTCTGTATTATCTGCTAGCGTTTTTTTGCTTGATTTGTGCATTATCCACCATTTGTCTGTATAAAATATTTGTATAAAAATATCAAGCCAGTGGCAGGAGCGATGCAATTAACGCATATATTAATAGTTGTCTGGAATTAAAAATTTCATAACTTCTTGACAAGTTGATAAAATATACACAAAGCGAAACTTAAAAAAAAATAAAAAAAGTAATTGCATCGGCCGGGAATCGAACCCGGGCCGCCCGCGTGGCAGGCGAGCATTCTACCACTGAACCACCGATGCTTATTGAAGATTGGTTTCCCAAAGTCTTATAAGACAAGAAAACAAAAATTTAATAGAACTTAACATTCCTTTATTCAGCACGCGGAATCATCCCTTTTTAAGTTCGACACGCAGGACGAGCATATCTTTATCTGTCTATATGGAGTCCAAGCTTCAGCGACAGAAAACAGAAATGGGATGATTAATACTAGCGAGTGTCGTTATAAAGATTTTTTCTGGATCTTACAAATTTCTGTTTCATATCTTAACTCATCTTAAATGTGAGTTAATTGTACCTAAACGATAAAAAGCCATCAAATTTATAAGTAGATTTTTTCATAAATTTTTAAGTTAAGTACGAGTACACATGTATCTTAAGTTTAGTAAATTGTAAATTTAAATGAAATGATAAAAAATTAGCAAATTTTGAAAAGACCATTAAACCATTTTAAATTTTCGTTCTTAAGAACTGAGTTTTCAATGGAGATTTTCATAAAAATCGTTAAAACCATTTTCGAGATATGGTAAAAACTATATAAAAAAATATCAATTTTTATGAAAATCGTTTCTCAGACATTGGATTATTTGTTCAGCTAATAGGAGAGTTATGTAATTTTTAATATTTCGAGTTCAGGAGATCAGCACTCCCAGTCCCAATAAAAGGCAGCCATTAAAAAAAAGCCTTCGTACATTCCTACCCGTATAACGTACCGATCAATACCAATTTGACAATTTTCGCAAACTTAGCTTCGTAAGATCTCCCGTACTAGGTCAAAAGACCAGCCAAGCCTGCCATTTTGAATTTATTCAGCAAACTGACAACCTGTTTTCGACATTGCAATTAAAATGTAAGCATTATAAAATGCAACTGATTTAACTACATAATATTGTAATAAATTGTTGAATTGTACTTTACGAATCATCAACTTTTTACTGCTTATTTAAATCGGACTCTGCAGACGTTAAAATTAAGAATGACAAGAACTGATGTCGGAAGAGATTTTTGGAATTAAATTTAAAATTTAAAGTTAAAATCTTAACATATCTTATTAAAATTTTACAAATCTTAAAAAATGATCTAAAAACTAGTGAATATCTTCTCATCTGGAATCCGCCTCAATATCTTAAAAAATAAGATAGTTAAGATCATATAACAACGGTGCTAGCCATTAACAAATTTTAGCCGCTTACTTTCCTATAGATATGTACTACGTAACCAAACGTATCAATCATAATTCATAGCTCGTATATTTTCAGTTATGTCAATCACACCAAAAACATAAATGTAAAAAAGAGCCAAGTTTTCTTAAGAACCATTCACATGGGAGCGAACGAACGAATTGATAAAATGCGAATAAACCACTTTTTATGCATTTATAAACAGAAAATTCCATATTTTATTATTCCAAGATATCCTCTTCTTGGAATAAGGTTAAGTTTGAACGAATTTTTTATTCGCTACTTTGTGGAACGCGTTTTAAATGATGTGGGTTGTGAACAGACTGACAATTCGCGCCAAGGTGTTTTCGTTCGCGGCAAAAAATTTCGATTTCGAAATTTCGTTATTTAAACTGTTAATAAACTTGTTTTCTTAATAAATTTTGATGGAATAATTAATTATCCTCATCTTGGAGTAGTAAAATGTGCAATTTTCTGTTTATAAATACATAGAAAGTGGTTTGTTCGCATTTCATCAATTCGTTCGTTCGCTCCCATGTGAATGCTCCTTTATTTAGAACAGCAAAAATTAGGTGCGTAACTAGTAACCCACGAAAAGTAATGAGATCTTAATGTACGCCAAGTTCTTAGTTTACGAAGGTTAAATGTTAATAACTTTTTAATATGTCAATAGAGACTGACTATCTATCAACACTTTGGCTTTTTTTCTTATAAACTATTCATTAAAATCATATTCAGCAGGTAGCGTGGATTAACTTCAATTCATATTTTAAGTGGGAAGATTCCACGCCTCTTAAATGGACACTTTTTAATTTTTGATATTATTTCTCCTTTCGTACACTGCAAGTCCTATCGCTCTACCAAATTTCAACAATTTACGGCAATCGGAAGTGACCCAAATATATAATAACCGATTTTTAAAAGTGGGCGGATACCTCGCCTCCTGAAGGGAGATCATAAGTGCCTAAATTTGTTTCCTTTTGTGCACTTCAAGTTTTACCGCTCTACCAAATTTCTACGGCAATGAGAAGTGACCCAAATAAATAATAACCAATTTTGAAAAGTGGGCGTATACCATGCCCCCTGAATGGAAATTCTCAAGTTTTGGACTTTTACCAGTGTATGCACCAAAGGATGTATCATTCTGCCAAATTTGACGATTCTAGGATGGCCGGAAGTGCTTCATAATATTTTGTTGATCACCTAAGTGAGTGAGTGAGTGAGTCAGTTACAGGTTTTGCGATATTTGAAGTCCTGTAGGTATTTTGAGAAACCCTAATGGTATAGAGATGAATTTCGGTGAGTAGGACCTTTTTATTGAGTTTGATAAATGTTTCAAGTATGAAGTTTTTGGCTCAATCGCTTTCGAAGTTAGAGGGGGTCGAAAACAGCCTAAGTTTGTTCCTGTAAAAAGGGAAAGTGCCTTTACTTTAGAACTTGGCTGGGGCACTACCGCGCCCTTTGATAAGAATTGAAAAGACTTTTAAAAGATCGTGCTCGTGCCTTGTATCTTGGACTATAAGTTTCGCACAATTTTTTAAAGTAGGTATATTTAATGCTAAAGAAGTCTTATGACAGCGCGTCGTCATTCTCTAAATTCTTTTTTGACATCAAAGGTATCAGTAAGGTTGTTACCGACATTGATTTAGCAGCGCCCAGGGGTGCTGTCATAGTCGGCTTTTAAGACCGAAAACTTGCGATAGACTTTCTAGCCTAAAACTCGCATTAATAGAAGCCAATCTGGTTATTTACGAAGGGCCTTAGGCATTCCTACAATATGACAGATAGTGGATACTCTTGCATGAGATGCTAAAGAGACTGATACAACAGACATGCGGATGCGGTATTCTTATTTGTTCCATAAGACACTGCATTGTAAAATTCGTAAAACTAGGCCCCTTCCAATTGTGCGATATATAAGACTCCAAAGGTCTTATACAAGCTCATATTTCTCGCGCGTTGTGCAACCCAATTCGGCTAAAAATTAAATGGGTACACAACCACAAGGCCCCAAGTGTGGTAGGTACTGTAGCGTTGACCTTGATCTACCAACCCGTAAACCTAACCTTATCTAACCTATTAAACGGACTGCCAGCCCCGTATACACCTAAGTTGATAAACTATTCCATTGGCTCTATATGAATTCGTACCTCGTACATTATATGGGTTCCCAAGCAAATCTGTTGTCTGGGAAGAGTTCCGATGATAGCCTGGTGCTATGATGCTTTGAATTTGAAAATTCAGCGTTGCGCATAGTGAACGGCCGGGATTAGGTATACGAAGGAAATATGGTATAGATGACGGCGGCCAATAAAAACTTATAGCAAAAACTATAAAGAGTTTATTATTACATAGGCAAAGCTGCTTCGCCTCAGGCATACTTAACGACCCGAAAAGGGTCTAGATAAATCTGAAAATTTATGACGGACGGTACGACCGTTTGCCGAACGGATGTATTTATACCTTCCCTGAATAAAATCCGCCTCGCCAGTGTAAGCAAGGAGTGTGAATCGAAACAATCAGTAAAATATTCTTTGCAGTAGTGACCAAACGCATCAGGACTCCAATAGAAAGTATTATGTACTAACAAAGGTAACACAAACCGATTGTCAAATTTGCAAGTGTAACAGCAACCAAGAAGAGGTGAACAAAATGATTGGTTCATGTATTAACTAACCAGAAAGTCCAGACTAGTAAATGAATAGGATTATTAAATTTTTTTCAAAATAACCCCTCAACCCTCGGCCCCTTTTGAAAGGGTAAAATAGGCACATAATTCTTAGCAAAAGCGGCAGCTACTATCGTCGAATAAAGATACAACACTTTGTTGCAGTATCCTCCATTTAAAAACCCCCGCCAAAGTTCATGCAACAATTTTCGAAAGTTCCATTACTTCTTGCACAACTTTAACCTTGACAAAAATAACTTCTTGCTTAACATCGACAAATGAATAGTTTTCAAATGCACACATGTAGATAGCAAATGCATTTATTGCTTAACCTTAAAACGACAATCAATCATCTTGGTGAACTTCAAGTGTAGTCTACATTAGAAAGGAGATCTCAGTACCATACCGACTGCAGCAGCTGCTTCATCAGTTACCACCATCAAGCCCATTCAAGAGTAACACATTCGAGTGCAGAATGAACGCAGCTTGTATTTCGGCACACAGCAGCGTGCAGTAATACAAATTATATGCCTGTATGTAATACCTACCCATACGAGCAGTTAATTTATTTGACAAAATAAACGTCATGAGTCACGACAGCTATTAGGGCCTACATGCAGCCTCTCAGCGACAAAAACAGAAGAAGAAGCAACCGCTTGTATCCCGAGTGTTTGGTTAAAGTGCGAATGTTGGCCTATAGTCGAACAAAATGCTGTAGCTGATTGCCACTTAGATGGATCTTTATTGGCAATGCGTGACACTCTCGGTTTATGTATTTATATGGTTGCGAAACAGTTTCGACACAGAAACTGTGTAGTACTAGTAGGTAGCGTAACTAGGAGATACTAAAAGTTGACTGTTACAAAGTAATTTGGATTTTTTATCTGTCATTCCTGGAATTTCCTTACATCCGCTAAATGTCATAATAAAAGCTTAATTTAAAACGGTAGTTGCATCTTAAGTAGCAGAGTGAGAAATAATTCGTGGGTCAATCAGGAGGCTGTTAGATTTGATGGTGAATCATTCAAGTCGGGGGAAATTCGCCAGATGTTAATGAATGATTTTGTATTATGTTCGTGGATTACGATTCAATCGGCATTTTACAAGGCATCTGAATGGTGTCTCTTCATTTAAGTAAGCCATGTGATAGTATCTTGTAAGTATAGATACCGAGTAACTCAATCATTTTGAAGTAATCCATTTTACAATTCAGTCAGTCTTCAAAGTTGAAACGTGATTCGTAAATAGATAATCAAGCTGTACTTAATTTTTAAAAATACAAAGACAGGTTGGTGCCTAACAGTGAAGGTTATCTTAATGAAGTTCATAGCCCGGCGCGTGATGTACGAACACAAGCCATGATTCAGGACTGAAATTTAATGCGTGCTAAAGGTCTTGCAACTAATTAGTTGGTATGTATATCGAAACTATCTACAAAAGTTATGGCTGATTTTTATTTCAAGGCTGTATCTAGATAGACGAGTAAGCCCAATTTTGAACATTCAATCTAGTGATGCATTTAATTAATAAAAAAATAAACTTCGAGAAAAAGGTACTATAGAAACCCAGAAATATCAGTCTGAAAAAGATATACGAAAAATAAATTCCCAAACTTCCGTGACACCTTTTATGATATATATAGTTAAACTCAAACAAAAACAATAATATTGCTATAATAAACCATTCTACTGTAAAAGATATTGACCAGCTTTAAAGTTCTGATAGGCATATCCAATTATCCAATTACCCTGCCAACATTGTCCATCGGAAGTCAACAACATTATTTTGTAAAAATAAAATCCAGTTCTTCTTATTGAAGCTGCTGTATAGGGTACATTCTTCTTCAAGTCCCATAGGTACAGGCTTAGAGCATGTTTGAGAAATACACTCCGCGCCACTTGAATAGTACACCCCCTAACGTCGGTTTTCTATCGCCCACTGGTCCCAAACCAAGCATTTCAACTCATTCACTGTGGTTGACAAAAATTGTAATTTGCAGGTGCCATAAAGCGAAACGGACCCCCACACCATCACACCTTCAACTCTGCTATGCAGCCGGTCCAAATGACTAGTCTCTTTACGGAAGTTATGAAAATAGTAGCAATGGCCATCCGGGACCTCCAAAATAATTTTTTTTTCGTCTGAGAAGATCACACAATGCGTCTACTAAGTCCAGGTCACATGTGCGTATAGAATTTGCGCTTTTCGAACCGGGTTAAGGGTGAGTTCTTCTTGATTTTTAGTCTTTTTATATGCTAAACATTTGAAATAATACGATGAATAGTTGTGAGACTTGTTTTGATACCTCATTTTTTTCCTGATTTTTGGAAAAGAGACGTGGGAATTTAACTCCTTTTTTAATATATTAGTCGCCTTTCCGCATTAGTAAGCACTCTATGTATGTGGCCTTTCATGTTTTTACTCATAGTTAAACTCATTACTCAAGAAAGGAGACCCTTTGAACTGCGCCAACTACAGTACAGAGGTATTAGTCTTCTTAACATCGCCTACAAGATCTTATCTGCCGTGTTGTTTGAACGCCCGAGGCCTTTCGCCAACAACCTGATTGGTTCCTATCAGTGTGGGTTCAGGACACGAAAGTCTACCATCGACCAAATATTCACAATCCTTGCGAAAAACTCAGGACAAGACAAAGTGTTTGCTGTCATCAAAAAAATACACCCAATACCGACGTCTTGGACAGAATGTCACTATAGACAGATATAACTTTGAGGTGGTAAAGGACTTTGTCTACCTAGGCTCCGCTACGAACTCAGACAATGACACCAGCGCTGAAATTAAACGAAGAATAACTCTTGCCAATCGCTGTTTCTTTGGGCTAAGAAAGCAATTGAGTAGCAAAGCCCTCTCTCGAACAACTAAAGCGACCCTCTATAAGACCTTAATCATTCCAGTCCTACTTTATGGTGCAGAGGCATGGACTATATTAAAAGCAGATGAGGTTACTCTTGGTTGCTTCGAGAGGAAAATTCTTCGAGTAATTTTCGAAAACCGACCTTGGAGGGTGTGCTCTTCAAGTGGCGCGAAGTGTATAGATGCCTTTTAAAACTCAAGTATCTCTAGCATATATGACATTATAGAAGATTCTGAAGAACATTGCAAGCTTCGTTGTTGATGTGGTACCGCATATCTCTATATAATTAAATTGTTTGTCTGTGCCCTTTACCGACTTTATCCACATAATTAAAACATATCACACAATCCTTATAAGGCGGTTTCACATTTGTATTATAAGGCTCTTAAGCTCATCCAGGTCTAACTGGCGACCAAATCTTTCGGACAGCTTCTTTAAGCTTATTAATTCTTGTAGGTACTGACCGTGTGTTGCGGACTGGCGCGTTATCCTGTTGGAATATGACATTTTCTGGAAGAAACTCTTCGGACATTTTCACTACATTAGGAACTAGCCAATCAATGTACAAAGAAGCCTTAAAATTTCTTGGTATCTACCCGATTTGTGATGTTTTCGCAGAGCAAAATGTAATCCAAATCATAACCGATATGAAGGTCTCATGAGGGTGATAACAAATAATTTGAGTGCGACATGTTGGTGACCATGCCCGGTGAATAGATAGTGTGGCTAAGTTAGGCGTTCTTTAGGGGATCTTTGGGAGGGGCTGGTCAACATGTATGAGTGCAGCCAAGACTTGACCGACGCTTATGGCCTCGCTCGAGTACCAGCGACGAGTGTGCACCATGTTGGTGACTGCCAGCCGTCCATCGACGCAATCGAGATGGTGACCAATCGAGAGATTGCTCATGCTCATCACCCTGAATATAGATAATTTAGGTAAAGTAGCTTAGGTAGTTCTAAGTAGTTTTAGGTAGTTTTAAGAAAACCCGAATAATAAAGAGTCCAAGATTTTAGCAAATTTTCTTGGAAATAAAAAAGCAGCGCAAGATACAAAAATTGATAGATTTAAGGCCGAAAGGCAATAGTTACATGGATGTAGTTAAGTTTAGAGTGCTCGTTAAGAGCCAGTAAGTTAGATTAAGATACACAATGTATATAAGATTTAGTCATTTTTGTCTAGTATGTAAGTTAAATAATGAAGTAATAAAAATGAATTTAAAAGTAAAAAAAATACTGCGGCTAAAGGGTAGGGGCAAGGGATTTAAGGCTCCCCGAAAAACCCCTAATTACATCTAAAGTTTTTTTTCCACTGCCTATTATGAAAAAGTTTCTCAATTCAGTTGTTCGGACTTGGCATAAAGTGTAGGTCTCTTCCAATCGTCCTAAAAATAAAAATTCACCTAGGGTTAGCCTTACTACCTTGTTGTGAATGTTTATTTAGTTTTTGACACAAGAGCCAGATACTAGAAGACATCCGTGAATGATCCTTGTAGTTTTTGGTATATGATAGACAGGCATCGTTAGACTTAAGTAGCATAATCTATTAGCTATTGCTATACTTACTCACTGAGTCTATGATGACATGTTATTTTTGTCATATCCATCTATCAAAGTTTCGAAGAATATCTTAACATGCCACATAAGACATTAGGTAGAATTTTAAGATATATTTTGCACTGAAATATTTCGGAAACATTATCGATCATAGGGTGTAGGGAATATCTTGTCCGCACAGCTGTCGGCATGCGCTGGCTTTTATTTTTATGCCTTAAAAGGTAACTTTAGTTGTTTTCTAAACAGATTCGATCTCATTTAGGCATAAAAATCGCTTGCCAACATTTCGGTTGCATTTTTTATAATGTCACTCAAAAGGAGATGCTATATTGGTCATTATGTCATTAGTTCGTTCAACGTGCACATGCTGTGGTCAATAAGCATATTTTTAAATTTGCTGTTTCTGCAGTTTTAATATAAAAAAAAAACGTATCGATAATATAGTCTTAAATTCAGTCGGACTTCAGAGCGTTAGTGAGAAGGCATAAACTGCTTTAAATTTAGAATCGATGACTTAGCACTAATGGCTTTTAGACAAATAAAATGATTTCTCTATTTATTGTGAGTCAGACGAGATCTGTTGAACTCGAAACCCAAACCGTATTTTAGATTCAAGATACGATCGCAAAGTATATTGAGGATATATGTATATCTAATTATAACTTTACGAGTATTTAAGTTCGATGGCCGAAAATCTTCCCATCAAACTGATATCCTGTACAAAATCATTGACCTGACAGAGGACAATGGTCTACCCTCAATTTTATTTTTTTCTCACAAAAATATTTTTCGTCACAAAATTACTTACATGAATATTTTGCTGAAGCATTTCTGGCTTATCACTTCACTGAACTCAAAAATAAAACCAATGATCTCATTTCAACGAAATATAAACCAGAAAAGCCGACTACTACCTACTCTACGACCGACCGCAAGGATAAGCAAAATCAAACTAAACCTTCGCTCCGAATAGCCATTCCAAGTTTCCCCCGAAAAGTTGAAATAAAACCCGATTCGCTATGACAACTAATCCTATTACCTATCTATGGCAAAAACATATGATCTCCAAAAATAAATAAAAACGGTGATTTAAGTTAAAAATGCATAACACGTCCGCCGAAAAGTTGCCATCATCCTATAGTACACGCCTGCGCCCTCCTATTACCGCACATCTCTCCAAAAACTTGGGCTAATCAATTCCATTACGGACTGGTTTCGTTTGACAACACAGAACAAAAACAAAAAAAAAAGAAAACGAGAAAGCAATCAGCTTAGCGGAATCCATTAGACATTAGAACCATCTTCGGTTCTAATGATCATTTCCGAGTTATGAATGAAACGGGAGTCGTGGTATTCAGCGCCCACTTTAACCGTATAGCAGCTTGCAGTCAAACAAGGACTCGGCGCAACACTCTGACTCATCGCAGAATTCCCATTTCTTGGAATGCAGTTCAATTCAAATGTAAAACAGTTAAACACGAAATAAACAATAAGTTTAATTACCAATTGGAATTTGTTGACACGTCAAAGTTGCCGTCGGGCCGCATCGCGGAAAATGTCAGCGCGAATCAAATCGAAGGTCAATAGCCAGAGTGCTGAGATGTGTTGAACGACCTTCGCTGTTTCGCGATTTCCGCGGTCTATGTCTTAACAATTTGGCAACAAGTTTAGACACACGGTTATAACAGTTTTATGTTGTTGTTTTTTAGCCCCAAAATAATGATTCACATTTAGTGCGGCTTCGAAGTTTATTTATTTAAATCGCCACCCGAAGAGATGAACTTTGAATATATTTTCGGAACTGAATAATATATATACATGGGTGTGGGTACCTACGGCAAACGTCAAATTGGTCGAATGTCAAAGACATCATTTGGTTGTGCATATGCACGACTAAGAAGCAGAATAAGCAACAAGACAAGATCTCACCCAAAAACCGGTACTAATTTTAAAATAATAAACAAATGAGACATGGAGAGGGAAACCGAAAGAGCAGATTGAGAGATAAATCTGATTAGGGGGGCTTGAGATGTTTTTTGGGGTTTTTTTTTTTTTGGCGCGAGATTTCATTTTCATCGTGTTTGTGTCCAAAATGCGACAAAATTGACATTGACATAGTTTGTTTTATTTTTTCGGTTTATTATTATTTATCTTTCTTGTTTTCTGTTAGACTTTCGATTTTAATTTTGTTTCTTATCATTCTTTTGGTGGCGATCGCGAGTGGTAGCTTTTTTGTATTTATGTGCGCGGTTTGCCGAAACTTTGAGTGATTTTTGACCTTTCACACGGGCATTAATTTTTATCGCCCATTGTTTTAGGTCAGATTAACCAGATTTATTTTTGAAATTTGATGATGCTTCAATGCATCAGCGGTTTTGGTGTGGAATGGCAAACGACACTGACATCATCATTTAGGCGAGTTAGCAGTGGAAGTTATGAAAATGGTGAAGTAGCGTTAGAAAAAATTAGCATCAAAAATCAAAGTCTGTGATATGTCGACCTTTTCACTCTACTGTATGATTAGACGATTAGTGAAAAATATATCTCAAAAGTGGAAACTAGTAGATATAAGCGAAGTATATAACTGTGCAAGACTATTACACGAATTCTCAAGGGGCTCGGCTCAGTAGTCAGTTCTTGCTACGACATTTACGAGAAGCTGCGCCGCCAATTAATTTTAACACCCGATAGTGTAGACAGATCGGAAAACAAAAATTATCTAGTTTGCAATCGGAGATCTATTCTATGCGAAAGTGACCCTAAATTTATACAGAAACATACAATGAAAGCTGATAAAATAATATTTCCAGATCAGGATACTCATAGCCATCATAGCAGTACACTACAATTGTGTCTCTTCCAAGACCAGCAAAGAAAAATTGGATCGGCAATCGTCTGTCATCAGCAGTCCTGCAGTCGCTGCAGTATAGTCAGTTGTAATATTATTGCATACTAGCTGGACCCGTGCTCGCCTTGCCCGCTCTCACAAAATTATATTTGGTTCATTTAAAATTTCACTTTGAGTGTTTCATTGAAATCTGTCCAGTAGTTTTCGTGCTTTTAGGTGAAAAAGAAAATTTCTCCCTCTCCTAGATATTGCTACTTATTTGTAATACTGCATTTCCTTTCCTTTGTTTCCCTCTTTCTATGGAATCCAAGCAAGTACCTACCCCAAACCTACACTGTTACCATACCACATATCAGAATGAAATTCTGAAATGAAACCTGTTTTGTATTATACGTCTCTTCTCTTATGAAAATGAAAATTATTAATATACCCCATGCCATACTGCAGTACTCACCCCATCCCCATCCTGCATTGGACATACGATCATAATACACATACCTTCATAAAACTGACCATAGCACTCACTGCGAAAACAAATCAACCCTTTTCGTATGTGTAGTATACCTATACGTATGCTAGTCTTGTTATGTTTTTGTTTGTCCTGTCGCACGATCGCAAAAGTATAAACATCCATTTGTAGCAAGGTATATGTGTATGTATATATTTTCACTTCAAAAAATACATTTTGCCTAAAAACTGTTCCTAATGACTTGGCTATAAACGACATAGCCTATATCAGTCTCACAGTCTTAAGGAACATTTTAAAAAAAGTTTCATCGAAATCTGTCCAGTAGTTTTCGAGTTTTTAACGGCCAAAGAAAATTCCTACAGTTTTATGATATGTATAGATAGCACCAGGAATACTGATGAAAACTGGTGGGCTTAAATATTTCACTTTTAGCCCCAATACTGGCGAGCACTATATATGCCAAAACAGAAAGAAGGTAGATCAAGCTACGAAAACAACCAAGTGACAGTAAGCAACACCATGGACACCTTACATTACTTTGGAGAAAACCCGGGTGACTTGTCATGAACTGGCATTATCAAAGTTGTCACTAAATCTATAATTCGATTCAATGATGCCATTTATAAGGTTAACCCATTTCTTAACTTAATACGAGGAACAGGCTACCTTGCCGGATAACTATAGCAATAGCTGCGTTAAAACAATTCACATTGAAGACCTTAAATTGCATATACACATGTCATGAATCGTGTCATTTCGTGACATACTGGCGCCATATATCACCTTAGAACAGAAAATTGGTGCATACCTGAGTCAACACGCATCACCCCATCGTAAGACTCTTTAATTTTTGCAAATGCCGACAAATGTCAATTCTACCTTGACATTGGTGAAGCAAACAGATACAAAATACATGTCAACAAGACATGATTCGTTTTTGTTTTGTCTTGCGGAATAATTCATCTCGTCGGTGATGTTAGCGCAGAGTGAATTTCGGCGCAGATCACCCTTTCGTCCGGCACCAACTGGACAAACACTACGACGATTAGCAACTCGCCTAAAATAGTATGGGACACGAGATGCTGCCAGGTCCCGGAGCAGTCATTCTGCTGAGAATATCGCAGCTGTGGCCGAGGATGCATGTAGCAGAGAACCCGGAGTACCAGCCAGACAAAGTGGCACGTTGCATTTCCGTGTCTCGTAATCTTTCTTTTTAGAGATTTGCCAAAGATTGCCTGATTTAACCCTTCCAGACATCTTTGTATAGGGTCCATGTTAACAAGCCTCAGACTATTAAAGCCCTCAAAGAGAATATTCGTCAAAATGTAAGGACCTATGTCCGGAAGTTATGTCCATAAAAAATCCCATAAATCGGGCCCGAATGGTCATCAATTTTCTCGACTTAATGGAAAAAAAACTTAAGACATCAAATAAACATAATCCAAAGGCAAAAGCAAAGTTTTAATTCACAAAAAATAAAGAACCTTGTTACCATGTAACTCTGCGTATGTCATGTCAGTGGCCTCTATCATGTCTTAAATTTTGGGACACAGACTCGATCGATTGACACTGTGTGATCGGGTGCCAATCGGCGGTGACGATTGAACTAGTAGAGGGTCCGCCGTCTAACGTTCTTTTTTTTTTCAACTAGTGCTTTTTTCGCGAATGGTAACACTTAGCTCATGTCTGATTTGACAGATAATTAGTTTTATCCTTCCGCTGAACGAATATGGTTGTGTATACGCTTGAACAACGCTGGGAAATATTGCGACATTACTTTGAAAATCATGGTAATGTTGCAGAATGTGTGCGAAAAAAATCATCTTTTCAGATGAAGCTCATTTTGATCTTGGCGGGTATGTAAACAAGCAAAATTGACGCATTTGGGGCACAGAAAACCCGCACGCATACATTGAAAAGCCGATATACCCAAAACGAGTCACTGTTTGGTGCGGATTTTGGTCCAGAGGCATAATTGGGCCATTTTTCTTCGAAAATGAGCAAGGAGTGGCCGTTACAGTCAATGGCGATCGTTATCGGGCCATGTTGAACGAATTTTTGTTCACAAAAATTGAAGAGGAGGATATTGGCAACATTTGGTTTCAACAGGACGGCGCTACGTGCCACACAGCCGAAGCTACACTCGATGTTTTGCGCCCTGTTTTTGAAGATCGCATTATCAGCCGCAGAGCTGATGTCGTTTGGCCACCGCGGAGCTGCGATTTGACACCGTTGGACTATTATTTGTGGGGTGCCGTAAAAGATAAGTGTTACGCCGACATGCCAGAGACAATTGACGCTTTAAAGGACAATATTCGTGAAGCCATTGGTGAAATACAGCTGCACACAATCGATAATGTGCCATTGAATTTGAATGAAATTATTTTCCATTATTAACCGAAAGGATTGTACTTTCAAATAAAAAAAGAAATTTGAGAAAATATTCAGTAGTTTTTTTTTTGTAGGTATAGCATTTTCAAAAAAAAAAGTTATTTTGCGGACCTTATAGTATTATGACATTTGTACACTTGTGCAGGGTGGTTGTTGTGGATAGCAATACAAATTTTAATATGAATTTAAAATCTGTCACCCTCTTTAGAAACCGACAAGATACTTATCTAATGTATCTCACAAAGTGCATTTGCGTGTCAACTTAAAAGGCAATAATTGGAAAAGTACAGTATACATAAGTAAGTAAAAAGGCTTTTGCAAACATCTGACATAATTAGCATGTTAGAGGTCAGTTTTACATGTAATCTATAAAATGTATCCAACTATAATCCATCATAAATACGTTTCCATAGAGAAACTCGATAAATTAGATTCATGGTCGCAACGGTTAAAAGGCAACTGAAACAATAACACTCCCATTACACTTCATAAGCAATTAACCGCTACTCTTTATCCAGTTTATCCCACAATCCATACCGGCTAATAAAATCATTAAAATACGATTGGACACGAATGTGCCACGAGAGCGCATCACGTTATCGAATTAATTACCTGAAACGGCTAACTCTCACCGCACACTCTGTGACAAGCAGATCGAGTGTAAAATTTATTGCCGCCATTTAGCATCGATACGGCTTATACTTCATCAATGTTGGACAGAATAATTTTTTACACCCTGGAAGCTGCTTATACCAAGAAATCCATTTCAATCAAAATTGAAATAAAGTATCTCACAATACGAGTAGTGATGCTGGTGTATAGAATGATGGCTATTCAAGCCAGATGCGGGTTCTTAATATATTCACACTGACATTTAAGTATTGTACACATACAAATTCTGATAAATCGGTTTTAATAAATACATAGAATTTGCAATTTTGTCAAGGATTCTTTGAAAAAATTACAAAAAATAAAAAATTAAACGTAAACTGAAAAATGTTACTCATACGCCGTGTGGCCCTGAGGAGGTTTTGTTTTTGTTTTCGACTACATAGCTAACGCACTTTTTAGGACAGTTGTGGTAAGAGAAACGGCCTGTGTGGTGAATGACTGAAAGTACCATTTCGTAATTTATTTCCCACGCTCACCTTCGGCAATAACTTTCAGAGAGCAGGGATTGGCTTAACGTCTATAGTGACTGTTTTATTTTTTGCTTAGTTAACTAGCACGCGCCTAAACAAAAATATATATACATACTATGTGTTATGATCAACGCAATACAATCACACAATCTAATTGCAAGCACGTGTTTTGTATCTAGCCGGTTCAAGGATTTAATAACAATAAAAGAATTTCAAAAAATTAATGAAGCTAATATAAAAAAAACTGTAATACCCACTGTGGAACACTTAAGACCACCAGTGATTTCTGTACAAAACTTGAGTTTTTAACGCCGTCATGCTATTAGAACACGAATGTGTATCAGTGTTCAATGACGCAGTTAGAAGTCGTTTATATTTTTTGTCCGGACAAGTCGGAATGACATTATTATTATAAGAAGGCTGCCATGAAGCTGGTGACCGTGAGAAATATTATCTTTCATTCGGCATAGCGTTCATCAATGGAAAACTTGGCTTAAGATATGAAAAGATACTTTTCCTCAATATTACAAAAGACTTAAGTCTACATTTTTGAGTGATTACCACATAGCTCTGAACATTTTAATGGTTGGAACAAGTTAGATTTAGAATGGGTTATGCGACTCTTTTTCAGCTTTCTACTAGGAAAAAGAAAAACCAATTATCATTTGAGATCACAAATCAAGAGGCTAAAAGTCAGCCTGTGGAGTTACTGAATTTGATGCCTGAGATTTCCGAAAAGTTATCAAAGAAAAGATTACCAACCCCCAAAGAATGGGTATTTTTATTTTTAATTGTTTAACTTCTAACTCTTCAGAACGATATAATGCAGATCTACTGTATCTACGAGTATAATACCTTTTCATTCTTTTTAGCGTCTGGGCAGCTACTGCAATGGGTGTTATGGGGGATGCCAATCGTGAGTTCCTAATGGCCATTGGCGCTTTTTGCCTGCCGTTAATCTGGCGATATCTGTATACGCATTCTGGCTATAGCTGCTTGGTTCACCTATAACACTGTCGTAAGTTGCCAAAATCTACCATGAAATGAGATAATTCACATATCCCAAAGGAGGATGATACGCAAACAGCAGAGCCCCGCCAATTCGTCGGCTCTCTCATTTCCGTCTATAAATTTTTATGACCGGGAACAGAGACGAGAGTAATCTCAAACCAATGGCTTGAATGAAACGCGCTCGATAGGTTGAAAAACAAAAAATGTCCTTAATTTTGAATCTTACTTTTTCCGTCGCTAATAATTTAACTCGGGCCCAAGCAAAATGCCGAAAATCAAGGAAATTCATTTTATTTATTTTTTATAGAGTAAATACACCAAATTTTAAGTCGATCGGATAAAAAAATACGAATTTTCCCATACACTTTTGACCCTTTCTCCCATTTTGCAGTTCGTATTTCCCCAAATCGCTCACTTTGACCATAAAAGTAGCATTAGTTTCCCAGCTTCCTAGCTCTTACCGTTGACAAACTGTTTTATAAAAGAAGTTGAGTTGTAGGGAGATATGCCCCATCGCCGTCCTTAGGAAATGTAGGATGTTGAACCATGGGGTCCTTTTAGCCAGCATATAAGTTCTATCGTACCTCCTACAATGGTTTGTATATGCATATCGATCCACAGGGGGATATTAAAACGTTTTTCTATGGTCGTAAAATGTTATGAGCTGAACAAGCCTTCCGCTAAATTGTATCTCCCATACAAAAATGTCTACAAAGATAAAATTTAGGAAGGCAGTACATAGAGCGAACACATCCTGTGATGTGAAGATATTTACAGTCGCTATAATTTAGCGCGAGCAGGATACAAGGCTTAAGGCATTGTATCTCAGTGGCTGAATAGAAGTCCCTTTCCATGATTTCACCAATCCCATTTAGATTTAGATTTAATAATGTTTTTAATACTTTTTATAATTTAATACCTAGACCTGTAAAAGTAACGAAAAGAGGTTATTCGTACGTATTGTTACTATCCACTATTCACTACTGGGAATAAAATTATTAGAGTTGAAGTGGGTAGGACTGTAAAGATTTAATGAGCAAACGACCACAATACAAAACAGCACCTCGCATTTTCTATCTCTATCTCTATCTCTATCTCTATCTCTATCTCTATCTCTATCTCTATCTCTATCTCTATCTCTATCTCTATCTCTATCTCTATCTCTATCTCTATCTCTATCTCTATCTCTATCTCTATCTCTATCTCTATCTCTATCTCTATCTCTATCTCTATCTCTATCTCTATCTCTATCTCTATCTCTATCTCTATCTCTATCTCTATCTCTATCTCTATCTCTATCTCTATCTCTATCTCTATCTCTGTCTCTATCTCTATCTCTATCTCTATCTCTATCTCTATCTCTATCTCTATCTCTATCTCTATCTCTATCTCTATCTCTATCTCTATCTCTATCTCTATCTCTATCTCTATCTCTATCTCTATCTCTATCTCTATCTCTATCTCTATCTCTATCTCTATCTCTATCTCTATCTCTATCTCTATCTCTATCTCTATCTCTATCTCTATCTCTATCTCTATCTCTATCTCTATCTCTATCTCTATCTCTATCTCTATCTCTATCTCTATCTCTATCTCTATCTCTATCTCTATCTCTATCTCTATCTCTATCTCTATCTCTATCTCTATCTCTATCTCTATCTCTATCTCTATCTCTATCTCTATCTCTGTCTCTGTCTCTATCTCTATCTCTATCTCTATCTCTATCTCTATCTCTATCTCTATCTCTATCTCTATCTCTATCTCTGTCTCTATCTCTATCTCTATCTCTATCTCTATCTCTATCTCTATCTCTCTTGCTTTTTGTCTTTTTACTCTCTCTCTCTCTCTTTGACTGGCAATCGTAATTCGACAGCCAACCGTGTCATTTCTACCATAATAGGCATGTTTTTTGAAACCTCGCCAGCCAGCCGTTCATTTGGACAATTGCCAGCAATATGAAGCCAGCCAGCCGAGTTTTAGTATAAAATTATGCATTTGGTAGAAATATTTGACAAAATCTGACATTTTTCTGCTTGAGATAAGAACGCCATTGGGCACATTCAAGTATCTAGTTGACTTAAGTCGACTAGATTTGTCTGGACTAAGTGTAACCTGAACGCAAAAACTAACTTAATTGGTCGTGGACGTCAGATCTTGATGGGGGAGCATCTAAAGAGTATTCCACTCCACAAATCGTCACTTTTATTATCATTTTTAGATTTGTTTGGTTTTGTTTGTTTTGGTTAGCTTTGTGCTCTCTCAAGGCACATTTGAAATGTAAAATTCTCCGCCGATGACATATAGAAATGTCAACTTAGTACTCAGTCACGAAATTCATGACTAGATTCGTCGGCTACCCCTCCATAAACGTCAACAGAGAAATCTGCTCACGTGACGAATCCCAGCCAATAAGAACTCAGAAACATCAAGTCAGTCAGCTGTCAGACTTACTAAACTAGATACTTGAACGTCCCCATTATGATTAAAGATAATTGTACGGAAATTCGCCACTTATTGCTTTCAGCGCCACCTGTTTGTTCATTGTGAATTGAATTTAGCCAGCAGCTCTCCGACTGGGGAGAAAATCAAGAGTTGTTGCCAGCAGTTGCCAGAAGGTTGTTGTTTTAATTAGCATATGAAATGTGCCTCAACTGGCAACTACTGGCAACCACTGACTGGGAAGGTTTCATAAAAAACACAACATATTATTGGGTTAATCTACAATGTCTGAATAATTTTCCAATTTACCACATCAACCACTGCACCCAAAAGTTTTGCAAGTTAAACGGAAGTTTCTGCTCTATATCTGCGGTACCTATACCTTTACATCTCAATAAGAAAATTAGAGCCCGGCGTAGTTAAAATCTATTTGTGCTATCATTAGCTTCGTCACTAACGTTTTTATTACTCAGCTTTACATCCCGGCAAACCAGGCTATTTCATTAGAACTAAGTTCCCCATACGAAAATGTCGTTCGCCGGAGAGTTCATCTGAGAATCCTAGGCGATTCGTGCATCATATGAAATGCTTGCTGTCCTTCAACACATAATTGTTTTTTTTCTATTCTGAAATAAAATGTAACAAGCTTTGCCATATCTACATTGTAGGAAAATTAGTTCAGCCAGTGGTTGTCTTTTATTCGGTAGGTACTTAGATAGAATAATTCCTTATCAAACACATTGCTTACTTACTGATGGCTCAAAAGAAACACCAGTAGGTATTGGAGTATTTACATAAATGCTCACATACTTGCGGGTGCATCCATCCGTCATTCGTTAAACCAACATACACTCACTTGTGCTTCAATTTTAAGTGTTGCCAAAGTTCACAGACAAAAACAACCCAATTCCCAAATAGGTAAGACAATATTCATTCACATTGGCCGTGTCTACGAAATTCCGCCATGTAAATGTCAATGCCTTTAACAATTACCATGTCAAGTTAACACGAAACCAAAAACAAATTTATTGACAGCCAACAGAATAAGACTTTATCCAGACAAACGTGGGCAAACATTGTTTCTGTTTCTTTCTATTTCACTTTACGTATGACACCAATATAGCCATTTGTAAGACGTCATGTTGAGTAACATTTTGCAGATCAGTGTGCGCCTTTTTGGTAATAGCAACTTTGAATGTACAATGTGTTTGCATTTCCTTTGGAGGTATCATTTTTTTTATTGATCGGTGCAACTATGACGAAACCAATTGCACTTGTGAAGTCTTCTTTGATCACCTGTTCTCTGTGACATTATGAAAGGGTATTTCCAGAGAATTTCCATGACATTTGTGAATTTCTTTTATTCAGTGCAGATGGTTTGGCAATAAAGCGAAAATAGTAAACGTGCTGCGAATTGGCAAAGTCGACTTTAGTGCGAATGTGAAATTTATTCGCTTCCTTTGCTTGATGAGGGTTGTCTAAATGTCCACATCGAGGAGGGGGTGTCCGTGTCACAAGTAAAAATTGGTAAGATCGTCTTCATAGATGTGGGTAATTCCTGCAACTGAGTCATTCATTAGGGATAGGTGATCCATTTAAAGTGGGCGAATTAAACATTTATTTTTTGACTTTAAAAGGTCGATGATATTGGATGAGTCAGACGGAATTATGTGTACTGCGTGACAAGATCTCAATTGTTATTCGATGTGTAAAACGTTTTTGCATAAACATTATTTTTTTTGCATACGTACATACTGGTATATCTCAGTAATGAAGCGAATGATGTACGGAAACCATCTACCTAATGACCGGCAGTATGGCTTTCGTGACAACAGGTCAATATGAGATTTGATGGCTTAACTCACTCACTAGTGGAACCAATTTCTCTATTACTCCGGTGAAACGTAAATCGTTGTCCTTGATATTGCAAAAGGATGAAAGTTTTGGGTGCCTATGAGATCGATGGATTAGAAACTACTTTTATTTAATTCAAATGGTTTTGAACGGTTTTAAGTTCTAGTCTGAAACTCACCATATAAGTACTGGTGCTCAGTTTTGCCCACGACTCTCTTTCTTATTTTTATAAATAATCTCCTGTCTGCAACTTCTAAACCAATGCACTCTGAGATTCTCATATTCATTCGAGGACTCACGCACTGATTTTCAGCCGTTGAAATGGATATATGTATGTATGTTAAGCTCATTAGGTTCAGAGCTTGACAGCATAATAAAATGATTACAAAACACAATGTCTGGTATTTTTAAAGTGGATCGCTTTAGTCATTACATTATCCATGGCACTTGCATCACCGAAACCGAAATACTATCCATTCTCGGTATGTATGTTCATGACAACCTTCGTTGGAACGACATTATACACGAAATATCCACTGTCTAGGTTTCCTCACACAGTGCAATAAATAGTTTACCCTTTCTGAACTGGCTCCGAAATTTGAGTACAGTTCTTATATCTGGTATTGGCAGTTGGCTTTTTTAAACCATTACAGGCTATCCAAAGGAAATAAAAATCACCAGGAAATATAAGATTCCGACAATCGACCCAATGGTCAAGCAAAGACTTTGGCCACTCCTCTATTCTGAAAAAATTCGAGATCTCAACAGAAAACACTGACTACACCACCCCATCTCTAAACTCTGACAAGAATTGTCTCGTCACTATCCCATCCAGAGCAGTCTGGGATGAAGATACCTTCCCGGAAGATGAATCAGTTCACTTCTATGCTGACGGCTCAAAAACCAAAGATGGAGTTGGTGGGGGTGTTTTCTCCGAAAGTCTTAATCTCAAGCTCTCCTTCCGTCTACCAAATTACTGTAGCGTGTTCCAGGCGGAAATTATGGCGATTAAAGAAGTCTTATCTTGGCTCAAGAAAAACGTCATATCTATTAAGGATATCTACATATTTTCTGACAGCCAAGCAGCCATCAAATCCTTGGACTCGATCTCTATAACTTCTCTAGTAGCCCTCGACTGCCGATCGTCGTTTACGGAGATGGCCGAATAGTTCAACATTCACCTAATCTGGGTGCCGGGGCATAGAGACATTCCAGGGAATACAATCGCTACTCGTAAACAAAAATTGAAGCTGAATGCTATCGAGAGTACAAATCTTAGGTGGACAAGTTTAACCACTTGTCTAGCGACAAAACAAATTTGGCTTAAGCTGGATTTGAAACGCCCTAAGAAATTGATCTCTCTCAACAGATTGCATATCGGCACTACAATACCTAGGTGTCATTACTGGACACTGCCTGATAGGCAAACATGCCGCAAGGCTGGGTCTTTTCTCAAACGACTTTTGTAGAAGCTGCATGGATGAGGAAGAAGAGGAAACTATCCCTCACCTTCTTTGTTCCTGCCCAGCTCCCTCCCGCAGAAGGAAGCTTCACTCAGGAGCCTTCCATTACAATGACTTGGGCGATCTGACAAGCGTAGACATTAGAAGCCTCTTACGCTTTATAAAGAGCTCAAAATGGTTCAACTAGTAGGGAGATCTTATATCCTTATTCGTGGCATCACAATGGACCTATACTGGCCTAAGTGTGTTGGCGTTTTTAGCTGACGGCCACTTTCAACCAACCAACCAACATCCAAATTCTATCTTCGAAGACTGGCAAATCCTTATTCTAAGTCCTGGGGGTTAATCCTTCCGATATCTTTCTTGACGATGGACTTAACTGGAGCGCATCAAGTTATGATCAGTTACGGCAGAATTTGGGGTCCCAAGACCACGTACAACGTGTTTCCAGCAGAATGAAGGGCCATCTCTGGTTTCAAACCTTTGGTAAAACGGTTTTAAGATGGAAATCGGTACAGGCGAGGGTATCTTCTGAGAAACTCTGCATCTATACAACAATCATTCATAATCGAAGATGCATCTTTCAAGCATAGATAGCTGCTTAACAGAAGCTGCGAAGGACTTAAAGAGACACTATCGTCAAGTCAAGCAATATTCCGAACGTTTAAAAGCAGCATATTTGGATGTTTGAGAAAGAATAGATATTAAATCTCTGGGCCCGCTGATTATTCGATACATTCCCAAAAAAATCAATGCCAGTAGAGGAAGGTGCACGAGTAGAAACGGACCTCAAACAACTTGGAGTTTCTAACTACGAATTCGCCCAGTTTCACCCCGAACCACTTAAAATTACCAAGTGGACCTCCATTTCAGTCCTCCATAACTCTCGATCTTCCGTCACTGACTATCTAAATGATTAGGAGGAATTCCCAGATAGGAACCATTTCACCCCGGGCCCACCTAGAGGATGCATGGCTGACAGCACGGACTCCACAGCATAGCAACTCAAACACACTTCGATATTCACAATATTGTAGCATAACAAAGCCACACCTGGACAGAGATTTTAATTGTGATGCATGCATGTGTCGTGTTAGTCAGAACACACGTGCAACCTACAGTCTTGGGATCTGCTCCCGGTACATCAAATCAATCAATCAAATGTCAATCTGCACGTGTAGTTATGCGACATGTCAAGAATGCGTTCAAGAATCGATTCACGTTCTTAGATGTTGTATCTGACACAAGTTGGCATTCACTTTACCTATCTTACATTCTAAGCACTTACCGGTATTTGAACGAAGCTTCCATTATTAATAGTAGGATATGAGAACAATGGCACTACCGGCACGGTGCCATTCTTTAAAAATATTGGTCCCTGAATGGGTGTAACTGTTGGCATTGACTTCTTATCTCCATCTGTAAAAAAAAAAAGTTAATTTAATTTAGCATGACACCATATAAGAGTTAAATTAGTTTAACATGTCACTCTTAAAAGTGAAAGTTGCCACAATAAAAGTTAAATAATGCATGACAATCAATACGCGCACCTCCTGCTCCTCCTTTTACATCTGCAGTCCATCTCACTGGGTTCAGTTGGCTGTTATGCAAACTCATATACACACTTTCACTTAATTCGACGTGCACCAGATATCAATCCCACAAGTTGCATTGAATTTCGGGCGACTATGCGCGTGCACGTGCGGTTGCATCACAGCCACGAAAAGGACTCAATTGGCATTCGCCAAAGAGCACCCGTTAAGCAATCACCAGAGCACAATTCGATACACGATACTCTTGTCTATACTTGGTCTTCATGTGTGCATTCATGTAGAAACAATTTCAATGGCATCTGTTAACAAATCAATCATAAACAATAAGCAATTCATAATTTACATAAGTAATTCGCACTAAGTGACAGACGCACCGCAGAGAGAATGGTGTGATGCTGTGCCCCCGCAAATGACGTTGATGATTTCTCTGTCAGCCTACTTATAATATACCCGCAATGACTGTATGAACATGTGTGCATATTTTTGTAATCCTGCGGCATAAATGCAGGCGAAGAAAAACGCCAGAAGCTGTTTTGTTGCAAACTTAGAGGAGGTCTTAAGCCTCCAAAGTTATTCATCAACATTTCACAAGATCACAAGAGGCGGACAGCTGAGTCGTGTTAAATTGTCGGGAATTAATTATTATTATACCGAGACAGAGAGATTGGATTGATGCGATTCGGATGTGCACAGTCGAGTCTAATGAGAGATTGTACTTTGTTTGGAAATAGTGAATGCAATGCTAGTACAATTGCAAAAGAATGCCCAAATATGGGAAAAGTATTTCAATGTGGAGTCACCAGTCACCCTCTAAGTTCGTGAGAACGGACCATCTATTTGAAGAGTAGGACGTGGAGCCAATTAAGAGGTATTGAAGACATGGAAAGCTAGAAATATATACACTACTCGTTCGTATGTTGCTTCATTTAGCAGAGTTTTTGAGTTAATAATTTACAATCCTGTAAATAATTTGTAGAGATACCTACATAAGAGAATGGATAACTGTTTTTAAATCGATTTACGTATAACAAAAATTAGTTTTATTATAGAATTTCTACAAAATAAAACCATTTCTGTATTTGTCAAGTTAATTACATTGATAGTTGCTTGACATTTTTTAGGCAATCTCTCGGCCAATCTTTGACATCTATCACGCTTTTTTAATTCTGGCCCAAAGTTCCTCCTAGTTTTTGAATTTTATTTGCCTGCCCTTAACTCTAACGGGTCATAACTTCCTAAGAAATCATACAATGAAACTAAATCTCAAAGATGACGATATATGTAGAGGATGTGGAGACGAAGAGGTTCATGAGGATACACCTCACTTCCTCTGTCACTGCCCGAGCCTCTGTCACTTGAGGAGCAGAACACTTGGAAGTCATTACTTCCATGACCTACAAGAATTTTCTGATGTCTCACTTTCTGATCTTTACAGGTTTCTGAGGATATCAGGATGGCTGGACAGCGTCGAGTAATCGCTAGAAGAAGGGACACGAGGCTAACCATCCCAACATCACTGGTTAACCCCCATCAAAAAAGGGCATCACAATGGGTCCACAAGGACCTAAGTGTGGCACAGCAGGTTATACCTGCTCTGTCAACCCGTTAACCTAACCTAACCTAACTTTTATTTTAGCATAATAGCATAAAATGAGAACGTGTTCATCTCTTGATGTTCACATAAACTTATTCATATTCATCCTGCTATCAGTTCTAGAAATGCCAAGAAAAATCAACGCTTCCTCCGTCATATAAAGAATGTCCCATAATTCACCCAAAATGTAATTTTGATAGAAAATACAAATTTTTAATAATTAGAAATATTACATTCTTTTATTGATTCATAGAGTATACAGATTGGGGTTATAAAGTATTTGAATTGTTTTTCTGGCTGTATGGCGGCTCCCTGAAATTACGCCAAAAAAATAAAATGGAAAAAAAGCCCAAAAACCTCAATAAAAATTTGTGGCACTTTTTCCTAGGAAAAATCGCACAAATATTTTGACACAAATGCCGCTAATTTTGCCATTTTTTCCAAAACTCTTTTGGGCATTTAAGAAAATTGAGAAAACGCAAAAAAAGTGTTTTGGTAAAAACACCACAAAACTTTTTGGTATTTGTCCCAAATTAAAAAGGAAAAAAAACGCCGAACAATTTGTTGTTTTGTTTTTAATAGAAAAAAAAACGCCAGAAATTTGTAAGCAAGAAAGTAAAGAAGCAAGTAAAATATGATGGAAGACAAACAAATAACACCCATTATGTTCTTAAATAGGTCTGCGATCGAATCTATGTACGGATATAGAATCATAAGCTGATCTTTCATTTTCTACATTTCACACTGTCCGATAATAACAAACATGTGCTTTTTTATTTTTGTGAAGATTGCGCCAATGGCGTTGAAGACGATGAAGATTTTCCGGATGATAATGAAGGAAACCAGGCAAAAAGCGCAGAGTTGGAAACCGTTATTTTATGGGTAGTTTGTCAAGTGTTACACCCAAAACATTGTAATGTTGCCATGCAAACATATGAAGGTATGTTTCGAGTGCAACATCAAATTACAAGCCCAGTCAGTGGCTGATGGAGAAGAGAATTATAAATGTCCATGCTGTCTGGAAATTGTCGCAGATACGCAGATAGGTGTACGTTTAATACAGCAATATATAGAGACTCGAAATAAAAGAAAGTTATTATAATTGGTTTGTTTTAAATGTGTTAGGTGGCTGGTTTAGCGTTTTTGCCAAAAACATTACGCCGCAATTATTCTGGTCTTTTTACCCATACAATTTTGCCGTAATTTCAGGGAGCCCTGTGTGGCATGTGGCACCGTCTTATTGAAACCACATGTTGGTCACATCCATATTTTGTTATTTAGGCACTAAAAACTGGGTTATCAGGTCACGTAAATGAACACCATTAATTGTTACTGCCTGAGCAGCCACATTTTCGAAAAATGCAGTGCCGCCACCTTCTTATTGAAACCTAATAACCCCTTTCCAAAGCCTTCAGTATATAGCATTTAAATCCGTGGTACAGAAAAATTAACGTTAGTCACTCAGCTCATAATAAGACATAAAAATATTTTTTTAAATACCTATTTTATTTATGTTTTCTGGCTATTTGAAGGCAGAACAAATTAAATTAAGATCTTTCTATTTTTTTTATTGGAAACCCGTCCCTAATATAATCATTATATGGGAAGTAGGTACTGTTCATTTTATAGCTAAATTAGAAGTTTCTATTTGGCCTTAAAGTGCGATCCCACAGACCTCAGGTACATATTTTTAAATCAATTCATCAAATCGTTTAAGTTATCGCTAAGGGTAAATGAGCCAGAAGGATCTATAATTTATTTAGCTTTTCTTTTGACATTTACAATGTAAGCACTTTGAGAATTTCGAAAGATCAAGCCGAACAATTCTGCAGAGATTTCGAGACGACTGCGAAGATGGATTAATTGAGTTGACAAAGAACCCCATTTACTGCTGTAAAGGGTGTTTTTTTTTTAGAGGTATAGAACATTAAGTTGGGAACACTATTTTAACTGGCAGCCATTTTGTCAGCTGTGAAGTGATTTATTTTTAGTTTGGTTTGGCATTTCAACATGAATAGACGGACGCCTGAACAACGCTTCCAAATTGTTTTCTGGCTTAAAATGGTCTAAAACATAAATATAGATATTAATATTTTTTCTTAAGTAAATTAATTTTTTTTGTTAATTTTAATACCTAATTTTTAATTTTATTTTTTAATCAAACAATGTTTTTGTGACTCATTCCAGTTACATAGCTGAATAAGTCTATGCCAAAAACTGTCATTTAAAGTATTGGGTGGGTGGCTAGCCCCTCACGCGACTTCGACGCTCCGCTAAGGGTATGTTAACAATTGTCTGGCAAGTGCCTGGATTGGATCTAAAGTTTAATTATTATTTACTTTGGGGTATTTAGCAGTAGGTAGATACAGTATTTTCAGTCAATAAAAATACAATAAAAAAAAATGTAAAATAAAGTTTACGCAGAAAAATTATTTTACAGTAAATCTTACAATAAGACGAATTGCTTAGAAACCTCAAGCAAAATTTAAAACTTTAAAAAAAAAATAAAAAAAAAGTTTCCGCAGAAAAATTG